>JAVKLA010000036.1:15355023-15427500 GCA_034782735.1 Sagittarius serpentarius | reverse complement strand
GTGGGGGTGGGGGGGGGTGGGGGTGTAGGGTGGAGAGGTACATTGAAAATTTGCCAATTGAAACTCCAATTCCTTCAACAAGAACTAAATTTCAGGAAGCTTTGTTTTTCCAGGCAACAAAATCCAAGTGCCTCACTGATCCAGGGACTTGTAGCAGGATGTTGCTCACTCTAGTTGACATCCTCAGCTGAGAAACCCAGCTCTGCGTGCACTGGTAAGTAAAGCCAAAATATGGCATTTTCTAGGACATACATATTACTGCAGTAAAAGCACAAATTATTTCTTGTTCTGGAAATGCCTCCCCCTCCCCCCTTTTCTTAACCCAAGCTGTAAAAATACCGGGGGAAAAGCAACAAGCACAGAGGCTAAATTATTTTTCATGTGGGCAGGTCAGCCAGAAAGTGTTTTACCTGTCAGTAGATTTGAGGACTCCAAAAAAAAAAAAAAAAAAGCAGCCCATCAAATCTCTTTGACACCTGAAAGCTACAGGCAAGTTAAACAAAACGAAACCAAAAAAACCTTCCGAGGCCTGGAAAATACTCTTCCACATAAGACTAATGAATCTCTGGACCACTAGCTCTAATGGCACTCGTACAGTGTAGCATACCTTTCATGATTTCTCGCCTGAAACATCTCCTTTCTTGTAAACACCTAATTTATATTTCTTGTCTGGGTGGTCCATGGGAAGATTTCTTGGAGGCTACAAAGGATCCTCCTTTCATTTGCTTAAAAAAAAAACCATATATTTGCAGAAGTAATGAGATGCCCTTCTTGGAGTTTCTTTCTGGAAAACTCTTAGAGGTACAGTTTTAGGGGTCAGAGCTGCAGCCCTGATACACACTTTGCAATCACATTGATTGCAATAAGCCTCAGGCAGTAAGATGCAGGGAGCAGGCTAACAAAGTGTGGACCTTAGGGTAGGGCTCTCATTTACATTAAGATCATTTTAAACCACTCCCAAAGGGCAAAGAGCAGCATAAATGGCTTCTACGTGGGAGTAAATTACATGAGTACAAAGGATCAAAACAATGCCAACACCATGCATAGAAAGCAACACACTTCTTACTCCGAATTTAAAATTACTTTAATCTGTACCTTGCTTAAAATTCCTCATAACAGGCATCTTTTTTCCAAAGGAGCTGTAGACATACTTCTGCACAAACCCTTATTTAATGAGTTTTCAAATCTTTGCTAAAAGAAGGGAGTTGAAACATCTGTACAAAGTTTGATGGTTCTCTGGATCAAAACAACACTGTATAGAACACTTCAGTTCAATTGCCTTTCAAGATATTGCTGGACAACACAGCCAGAGGCAAGTTTATAGACTTCAAAATACTAATTTCATACCCAATTTCTACATACTCAAAGTCTTGCAAAGTTTCCAAGCTTTTGCACTTGTTTTACAAATCTGTGTTTTCAAGAGCTTGTACATCTCAGTTATGCTTTGCTTTAAAACAAACTATTAAACATGAATCCTAATTAAATTAAATTCATTCAGTTAACTCAGTTTTTAGTTCACAACATAGGCAAAGCTGAGAGGACTGATTCCTCTGGCCCCCAATTCAGAGAAATCCTTCTAAGTATGCACTTTGACTGTAAGTATATGAGCAGCCCCCTTATTTCAACGGGATTTACAATCACCACAAATACTGTTTATTCACAGCGCTGAGGATTAGTCAATCATAGAATCACAGAACGGCTTGGGTTGGAAGGGGCCATCAAAGGTCATCGAGTCCAACCCCCCTGCGGTGAGCAGGGACACCTTCAACTCGATCAGGTTGCTCAGAGCCCCGTCCAGCCTGGCCTTGAACATTCCCAGGGATGGGGCTTCTACCACCTCTCCGAGCAACCTGTGCCAGTGTTTCACCACCCTCAGTGTAAAAAATTTCTTCCTTATACCTAGTCTAAATCTGCCCTCTTTCAATTTACCCACTTCAAACGCCAGGGCCAGAATGCCCAGGTGAGGCACAGATAATACGCTGGAATCAGTTTCTGGGCTGTTACTCTGATCTGAATGACACAGTTACAGCAACACAAGCGTATAGTGAAGAAGTTAAGAGAAACACAAAAGAATCCTGAGTCATCCAAAAACAGAAAACAATTTTCTCCAACAAAGGTGCATGCCATGACATTTAAGTGGGTTAGGTTTGCTTATTCCCAAATCCTTTCATTCAACAATCAAAATCTGGAAGAAAGAAGCTTTTTTCTTTGCCATTAGTGGGGGTGGTTTGTTTTAAGAATAAAATAAATTACACTGTGAAGAACAGTGCCTGACCGCGAGCTGGCAAAACACCAGCTTTTAATGGTAGTCTGAATGGCTCACACACTTCCCTTTCAGTCCAAGTCTCTTGATACTCCTTTTGGAGTTTGTTCACAGATTTCTTTTTTTTTTTTTTTTGGGGGGGGGGGGGGGAAGCCGGAGGGTTTAAAAAGATTGCTATCTGAGTCATCTCTACATGATTTGGGTGAGTGAGTCTTTCATTTCCAGTCCTTTTT
This sequence comes from Sagittarius serpentarius, assembly GCA_034782735.1. Classification (NCBI taxonomy): domain Eukaryota; kingdom Metazoa; phylum Chordata; class Aves; order Accipitriformes; family Sagittariidae; genus Sagittarius; species Sagittarius serpentarius. Next base: position 15,425,004 of record JAVKLA010000036.1, on the reverse strand, counting down.
AGAAATAAAAACTCCCTAATGGAACATGGTTACATCTGGAGTGGAATTTGCTGTTTGATCAACTAGAGATGTAGAATAGGGAGGTCTGACAACGGCAAATTGACTTTCTGCTCAGGGTAACTCAAAGTTCAAATTAGCACTGAAAGAAGCTGAAGTAAGGGGCAGAAGTATGGTCTACTGGTTAAAGCACAGGCCTGGGAGACAGGCCTGCAATGCTCAATTCCCAACCTTGCCAATGACTCACTAAACCCGATTCCACAAAGCGCTTGCAAACGTTCAGGATGTGGATAAAATTATCGCACTCCCTCAAGAACCTCACCGGCTCCAAGCCTGGATGACTTGCATTTGATTTAACTTCTCGGTACCTCAGCCTGTGGTATATGCAGTAATTCATTTAATCTGTAATACGATTTGAGATCCCTGAATAAATATGCAATTCTCATAAATATTAATACTTTATTATTAAGTAAGTGCTTCTTGCTTGTAACTAACCTAGTAAGTTCTGAAATATCTGTTGCTGACATCAGTGGGGAAATTTTTAAATTTATATGAAAACCTGTTAGCAAGTTCAAAAGGTATGAAAAATCTGTCGCTTCGCTCTTTTTACAGAAAATTTTACTACACTGATGCAAAACCCTGAAACATCCATTTTCCATGCTGCACTTTTTCTCAAACACCCTCAAACCTATATCTAAAAACCCAAGACACAGAAACAGTTCTGGCCCTCCAGACCACCAACAAGTCTGATGAACAGCCAAATCTGTCGGCACTCCTTGCTTTGTCCAACACATCATGGTGTCCCAGGAATAAAACAGCAGATGAAATGCACTGACAGAATCTTTCATTCCCCTCACTTCACGCAGATTTCCAGAACAGCACAACACATTTGAGCAGCAGCTGGAGAGGTGCTGGACACATAACTGCACTTCATAAAATAGCATCTGACCTGCTGCACTCCTCCTACTAGAATAATCTTAATTAGCTGCAGCCTGGGAATGGCTGGAGATTCCTAAAATAGTCAGTTAATGAAGACTGACATGCACCAAACTGTAACAGCAAGGAGAGCAGCGAATATGGCAGCTAGCTTGGGATTAATGCATTGCACATGTCCAGGACTGCTGTCAAAGCTCCAACACTCTTCCTGAGCTGTATGACCTCCATAAAACCAAACCAACCAACCAACCAAAAAACCCCAAAAACCCACAATAAAGTTTATTTCCTAAATTACATTTGTGACATTAACAGTTTATGTATAATGACTCACCGGGTACCATGAAATCACTTATAGCATCCATATGTTTACGTAACAGTCACTCTCAAAAGCATGTTTATTGCCAGAAGTAACCAAGAACCTGTATCTCTGTATCTCTTACAACAAAAGGCAGCAGATTTAAACAGTAGCAGTGTAATCCACAATCATAAAGGCAAAAACAAATAAATAAATGAAAATTTAAAAAAAAAAAAAAAACAAGGGTCACACTGACATGTACTGCTCAAAACTTCCCACTGAGATTACTGCAATTCGAAACATAATAGTACAGAAAAAGAAAAATATAATTTCAAAGTACTGCAACTGCAAAGTGCGTTAGTAACAGACACAGTAGATCAGAGAAAAAGGTTTCTGTTATTAATCAGAATTCATATATAAAAAACAGTGGTTGTTAAGTAACTCGTCTGAATCCTAATCACAACCAGGAAGATACCAATTATACTGACTCTCTGTTACTATTCATTAATATCATGCTGAAATCTTATTTGCTTTTATAAGCTGGGGCTGGGGGGGTGGGGGGTGGGGGGGTGGTGTAGGAGATCAGCTTTGAAGGGGTTGCTTTTTGTTTTTTTAAACTGCATCTGTACCTGAACCAGCCAACCCACAGAGATCAGGTAATCAGGATACAAACAAGAATCCACACTTGACTAATTGGAAGGTCAGGTAAACAAAGCTCTATTATCATAACAAGAAGATATGCACTTCCTTACAGACTTGCCATTATTTTTATGCACCTACCGCCCTGACAACAAATAAAATCTCTACTGAAATGAAAGAAATATTATAATACTGTTCCCTACATATTACTTTATGAAGGGCTTTCCCCCTCCAAGATTGACCTAATGCTTAATTAAAGCTACACAGAGCAGCAGAGAAAGATCTAAAGCTCCAAGCCAGTGATGACTAGAAACTGTTAGATCTCATTTTCAGTATAATGATATTCTCTTATTGGCACAAGAAAAACAAACAAACAAACATGAGCTGTAATAATGGTCAAGGTGTGTTAACACACTTTGGGGAAGGCTTTTTGTTTTTCATTTTAAGCCTCTGCCATTTTGGAAGGTAGCCAAAGTATAATTCTGCCTCTCTTGATTGACAAAGCCTGCTATACCTTTAATTAAATCTGTGACTGCATGCCCCCTTTTTCAGTGAGAATAAGGAATTAAAAATTAATTTTCTAGAGGAAGAACCCCTTCTCCTTACAGACAAGCAGTATATATATATTTTTTTAATATATATATCTCTCTATATATATAGCATGATTAGCCGAGATAGTGTGTATGGCATTTCCAGAAAAAAACTAATCAGTGTTACCATGCGCTCCATCACACTACTCTATTTGCATTTTTTCCTGGAAGGCTTCCAAAGAAAGAGGAAAATCTGCTTAGGAAGAGGCAAAATGCCCTGAACGTACCGTAAGGGGGGCAACCACCAGAAAACCACATAAGCGGAGCCTGCTAGACCTAAACTCTCCTTCCACGCTACAAATTATGCTTCTCTGACCATTTTTATGAGAGCATCACTGGACACAGGCAGATGATCTTGACCTGCAGAGCACATGCCACGACAACAGGCCCACCCAGGCCCCTCACAGCTATGGAAGGAGAAAGTAGAGCAGACTGCCAGCTCACCCTGGCCCTCAGCTCACGAAACACTGACACTCTCCCTCCTGGGGATGCATCCACAGAGAAGTCCACCAACAGTACTGCACAGTGGAGCTTCCCAACGAGATGTGGTCTGAGGGCCACTATTTGCCCAAATGCATGACAGACAGCAGTCATGGCTGTGAGCTGACCACCCTAGAAGACATGAAGACTGTAGTAACTCCTCTTCAAGCCTGTGAACAAACAAAACTGATGGGAGGTATTTCATACCACATTTTGGAAATGCAATCGGCATATAGGTGCTAGCTTCTGGGATCTTGTGGTTATGGGAGGATCTTACCAACTTCCAGCCAGAAAATAGGGTGGGGGAAATAAAAGTCAATCCTGTCAGGTTTCACAGAAAAGCTAAAGAAATACCACCCAAAAAGAATTAGAGGAAAACTCAAAAGAAATATCAGAGGGTTATGTTTTTCTTCCTTCCTCTCAATAGTGTGATTTTTAATACCAGTCTCCTGATAGATTAGTCTTTTCAAGGATTAGGGCTGAGAGAACTGCCAGAATCTGAATACTTTCAGCCTCCCTGGAGAGATGGGCAAGATACCAGAAGGAGGAGGGAAAGTTTTCAGGCATCTTTCACCTTTATTATGGGATTATCGGGTCTGCAATGATCCCTCTACTTCCCTGAGTACCTAAGGGAACAGACAAGCTAACGAGAGGGCAGGAGAATCCTGAGCTACCTACATTGTCTCAGAAGAGGAGAACGTAAGAAAGTCAGTCCCAAAGCAGCCGTGACGGTCACTAAGGAAGCAGGGTGAGGGCTCACACCTGTGCCTCTGCTACTACAGGTCCTCTAGAAGATGAAGCACTAATTGCACCGGACTACACTGCAGCCTCAAAGTAAGCATCTTTTGAAGCCAAAATTGCAGGGTTTAGGGAAAAATACTCACCTGCAGGCCCATCACAGAGAGGAATGGGACAAAGTCTGGTGCTTCAGCTATGTCCTGGCAGAGAACATTTGCTCCTACAAGCAATGACAACCAGTCGCCAAGTGACAAATATGCTCATGAGGATCAAAAGGGTGTGAAACAAACCTGACATCAGCTTTCAGTATGAAGTTCCCTGAGGCATGTTCTGGGGGATTTTTTGAGCATTATTTGCTGAGTTTTGAACCAAAGCACTGGGCTGGGAAACTTTAGAGGGTGCATCAAATGCAGCTTGTACCCACAAGACTTTTCCCTGACCAGCAACTACTTTTCTGCATAACATAGATGGCAGGATTCAAAAATCGAGCTCATACAAAGCAAACTTTTGTGATTGAAACATTAAGTGCCATTCCTCTTTGTTAAAAGCAGCAGAATAAAGTAACATTTATTTACCTAGCCCCATCACGAGCTTTGCTACTGCAGCTCATCGCTTTAGGATCTGGGAGCTTTTCCACAGAACAAAACTGCTGCAGACAAGTGGACAGGAGACTTGGAAAGCATTTTTCCCTTTTCAAGTTTCAGCTCTATCTAAAGTAGAATCTTCTTGGCTAGGGAGGAAGGAAAGGTCTGATGCAACTGCTCTCTTGGTAATGGCGGAAATACTTAACAGAGAACTTTGCAGAAGATACTGAGCATGGCTGGACTTCAGGTTTCTCCAACTTCCGTAAGTTTATAAATATCAAGTTACATATTCAGCTGCTATAACCAAGACACTCATCTGATAACTGCAGGGAACTAAACACATCAAGGCCTAGACTAGTTAAATAAAATTACAGTTTATCTGAGAAACTTAGTACTTGGCAGCTGAACAGAGAAAGCAACCTCACACCCCCTTTTTCAGGTGGATTGGAAAAAGGATAGGTCAGAGGGAGGAGGACCACACACTGTCTTATAATACATGAACCGTGATTCAAAAAGTACAAGAGTTGAATTCTTCCTAGTCCTAGGATGCTGATGAACCTTAGAAGAATTTGCTCACCAACTACATTTACCCTTAAAACTCACAATGATACAATCCTTTATTCATTCTCAGGTATTTTTTTTTTTCCCCTTAACTGACTGTCAAATTCTTTTACTTCCAGATATTATGCTAAATTATTATTTTAATTCCTTGAGAAATCTGAGACACTTCTATTTTGATCGTCAGTGTAAAGCAAAGACAGTGTTTGTACTACTTTATACGTGATAACACACACACATGAATGAAGAAGCTGAAAACAGGTAACCAAAATTGAGAACTAATCCACACAAAAGGGGCAAAGAACCTCAGTTCTGCTCCCTACTGCATACTTACTAACATCCACTGAACCAGCCCCATTCATCGAGATCCTGTGCTAAGCCTAGCTGTGCTGATCCCGCCAAACTCCACAGGAACCCCACACTTGACCACCGTTCGGCAGTGAATCCTAAACAGGGCTTATTTTCATCCTAGCAAGGCTGATTACCTGACTCCTTACAAGCACCTTTCATGGGAAAGAGGTTAAGGTGCTGAAGATCTGACCATCACCCACGTGAATTACACAGAGTTAATACATCCCACCAGCTTACACAGGTACCCGAAATCCAGACTGTGAGAGTAGAGCCCTTTGGCATTCACAGTCTCAAAGCAGCAGGAAACTGTATTCACATAATTCTCAAGTCAAATATTGTGTCAGATGCTGCCTAAAATCTAGTAATCTGGACTTGCACATCTTGCTTCCTCAAGGAAACAGCCACCACATTTTCCAAGTAATCTGACAGTCCACCTTAATATTCAATCCAATATGCATAACATAGTTAAATTCCTAATCTATTCTCTGGGGTGACTAAACTCATCTACTGAAGCCTGCAATGATTTACAAACTACAGGACATACCAAATGTGGAAGGGCTACTAAGAGACCAGTTCTGGTAAACGTTTTTTTCCTGAAGATATGGAGTTTGAGACCCCAGTTTCCATCCTGGCAGCTGTCAACCTCAAGCACTGCCTCCAAAAGATGCAGACATCTGTCCAGATAGATAATGCATCAATCTAATAAGCAACAATGACAAATACTAATTTGTTTCATTACCAAATTAATATGCACATTTGTGAAGCTTAACACACATCCTATCACCATGTCCAAGCTATTTCTGGCACGTTCAAACTAGTGAGAACAGAGGATCCACTGAAATACAGGAGACAATTAGCCTCGACACTCAGACTCCCCTATTACCACTGAAGTTAATGTCAGGGCAATAAAGGAAAAAGATTCAGATTTCATGTGTCTCATCTTTCAAACACATATGCATGTGCATAATGCAGTCAACACAACTCACGCTAGCAAAATTGTACAGACACTTGAGCAATTCCAGGATCAAGCTCCTAGTTAGCAACCTGACAAGATGAGATTTTACGTACTAGTTTTCAACATTTCCCCCCCTCCATTCCACTTCCCTTCTGTAAGCTACAATATTTAAAGTATAAAAGTATCTCTTCTTTCACTCAACAGCCCATCACTACAATGACCTCTTATAAGCAATGAAATTCTTCAAATGGCTAAAACTGCCTTTTTTCAAGAGGCTGGCAGGTTTTGATTTTTGAAATCAAACAATTAGGTTTCTACCAGAAGTCCTTTGTATGCAGGAAGGCAGCCAGGGAGTCATTTAATTATTTATCTGCCAGAGGTCTTTTAAGGTGACTCTTGGAATATCTAAACGTCTCCATTTGAGAAAGTATTGATTAAGACAAAGTCATTAACAACTGAATGTATAACTGAAGGAAGAACCTTGGCAGGTCTGTAATGCACACACTCAGGCACTAAAAAGAGCTCTAAAGAGTATTTTAAAGTATGTAAACAAATATATTTAAGTATAAGACTTTTTAAAAAATAATAAAAATGTTATTCCTGGGTTGTTTGGTTTTTTTTTTTTGCCTAAAAATTGTGACATAAAACTCCTTAAAGTCAGGCCCTTACATCTACACTAATTGCCAAGTATTATACATTATACCATTAATCACCCTGAATGTTCTGAAATTTTCCTATGTGTGTATGACTAGGTGATGTTTATTTTTCCTGGAATTTACAGAGAGCAGTCTCCTTTCTATTTCCTTAAAGGTACTGATGAATTAAATCAAGGGTATCTTCAAAGATAGGTCTGAGATACAAGCTCGGATACTGTTTTTCAGACTGAAAGACATGGTTTCTCTGAAGCTGAAAAATTCCTTTAATGTGTGGCACCACTTAATTCCAAAGGTAAGAGTTGAACCAAGGAAAAGAAAAATGTTCCAAAACAGGAAGAACACCAGGCTTACACCCATGAAGGTATTTAAACACCTAATTCTTATTTACACGTTAGTTGCTGAAATACACAAAGGATTTAGATTTCAGGGACCAGCTGGGAAAGGGCTACCAGCAGCCTCCAAGGAATACAACACTTTTATAAACATTCAAGAAAATGTTGCATTGAATTTTGTACAACTATGCATTAGAGTGGGCTGCTTTTTATAAATCCTAACTCATAAACATATCCTCATTTCTTAAGCTATCAAGTAAGTGGTGTAACCGTGCTCCTTTATTGGTGACAACGCAGTCTTGACTGCTGGTCATGAAAAACCAAGAGAAAATGCAGGATTTCTAAAAAATGTTGAGGAAACTTGACAACAGGCCAGTTTGAGACAGAAGGGGAGGTCATGTAAAAGAGATGCAACTTTCTTGCACAGATTTCCATCTGCATGTGAAAAGCGTATCAAGAGGTGCTCAGAAACACACAAGTATTTTGGAAAAACAACGGCCCTGCTTTTTGCAAGGACTTTGGAGGATTATGCAAGGGGGGGGGAAACTCAGAATTTACTGTGGCAAAACTGATGTTGTCTCTATCTTTCACATCCATCAAACTTAGCTTTTTTTGCTTCTTTCATGCCAAGTTCACCTCATCTGGCATACGACCTCCGCCAGAAGAAACCTGCTAAACCCCGCTCCAGCCTGCCCCAGCAGCATCTGCAGATGGAGGACTCGCTTCTGTGTTGTGACCCGTAAGTCACTGCAGTTCAGGTCAGAAAGAGAGGCCTGTTTGTAACATAACTCTCTTCTGCTGTCCCTTCATTTTGTGCTGCAATTTCCTGGTAATCAGTGCTCTTCCCTTCTTTGTTTTAAGCCTTTCCTATTTGAAACGGGGACAGGTAGTGGGTGTGCTACGCGTAGGAACCATGCGGGGTATCCACCCATTAGTGAAGAGGCTTTTCATCAAGAAGAAATCATAATTACTGTCATATTTTGAAAGATCCTCCCTTTCCACCCTAACAGCTTCCTTTGCAGACAATGGACATTTAAAAAAGAAGATACATCTCTCAACTTCATTGAAAACTGGCCGTCTTAACTGCCCATGCAGATGCTCCAGGATAAGGGTGCACAACACTGCTTGCTACCACGTATCTCTTGACGATTTTGCTGCTGCTGTCAGTCAACCAGTTTACCAGCACATCCTGCAGCCATCTATTTTAGGAAGATGTATTACTGTCTCCTGACACACAGAGGCAGCATATATAAAGGTTAGAGAGGAGACTGAAAGTCACCACTGCTGAGCTCCGCCGGTAGCTTTCTTACTGCCTCTTTAGTGGTAGCTGGGTCAGGTATTTAAAACAGTGGTTTTACATTGTGGTCGGTGGAACACCAATTGCAGAAGGAACATTTGCTGGTTGATGTTCTGAGAAATTGGCTGGCCAAGTACTGCTGGCTGTCCTTGTTCCCACACATGTATGTGGGATTTATTGCCAAGGCAAAGGCAGAAAGGCATCAGATACTGTCCTAATTATACTCCACATAAACAGTTACTATTGTTGTTTGAAAGAGTGTCACAAAATGGCAAATGGCTAACGCCTGGAATATGGGACTTGTGAACCAATATATTAAGTCATCAGGGAAAAGATTCTTCCTCTAAAATATTCCAAGCTTCAATTTATTTGTACAGCAAAAAAGGGTACATTTCTGACATGCTTAATGGGAAGCTATCATTCTTAATTGAGTTCTGTTTGCTCTATCTTTTCAAAACCTCAGGGTTTGCAGAAAGAAAACAAGTGTTTTGTGACCATAAATGCCTTCCAAAAGCTGAACTGGGAAATAAAGCAAAGATTCGAGTAGGATTCTGCTGAGCTGATGTTACACAAGGGCTCATCTGCGCTGATGTGTATCAGCAGTGCTCTATTGATTACATTGATTTTACTCAGCTAAAGGTTTGACCCACAGTCTCTGAGGAAGAGCTAGAGCTAAACAACCTCTAACTAACTAAAACCAAACAATAACTGTCGAAGCAATAACTATCTTTAAGAAAATAAGAGGGATCAAAACCAATGACCATGCGATAACAGCAGCACAGGAATAAACAATAACATGCCTAACCCATACATACAGACCCAAACCAGAAAAAGCGTAAAGTGGGAAGAAAATACAAGACGCTGAGAAGACATGAAAAAACTCGGGGGGGACTGGGGTGGGGGGGTGGGGAGGTGAAGAGTAGCAAATGGCGAACAGCGATCCTGAACCAACACATTTTCATCTAATACTGAAGCACAACGTATATCTTGATTTTGTTTCTCATTCAAACCAGGAAATCAAGACTAAGGACCACAGCCTTTAAAATCCTTTTTGATATGTATTTTAAATCCCCAAATTACTTTCCATCTATCAAACTTTCTGCCAGTATGATCACCAGCCCTCACAGTTTACAGATATGTCCATATCCTTTTAGGGCTTTAATCTAAATAGCATCGCTGCCTGTGCCTACCGCTGTGCCAAACACAGCTTATTCCTTCAGGGGCTCACCCAGTCCGTGCTACTGCTCAGGACTTGTGCAACCCAGGTTCAAGACTCCCCGTACTCACTTTGCAACAACAGCTTTTAGCTTAGCTGTTACTTCATCTACTAGTGCCTAACTGTGGCCTGAGGAGTTGTTGAATATGAAGAATTTTGGAGAGTTTTTCCTTATACATATACAGGCCAGTTTACATACACCACCAGCATAGATATGATAGGAATGCAGCTTTACACTTGCATGTAAATGATTGTGTTTGCTCCTGCTAACACATAAATGCTACAAATCCATGCTGTTATCCTGTAAAAAAAAAAAACACCCAAAAAACCCAAACAACTCCCCTCAAAACCCCCCAGAACACTAGCTATACTCTAATTACATTTAATCTCTCCATAATACAACAGAATTCCTTAAAACACATATATACAGAATCATTTTCTATTAAGACAGTGCCATGGATCTTTGTTCTGAGCTGCATGACTCAATTGTACCCAAGTTCTGTCACATCTTTTCACAGAAAAGGGCCTATCAGTAAAATCAGCTTGTATTCTATGCTCCATCAGCATGAAATGACATTACCAGACACATTTGCTGACCAGACAACTGTATCTTCAAAAATACTGAGATGAAATAGATGATCAAAGCAGCCTAATGTTCAAACATGTTACTCCCTGCTGTTTCTTCTCATTTGGCTTTGGTCAAATTTTACTGTGACTGGGTTCCAGCGTGACACTCTTTAACGGGCTGTACAGACCGAGGAGATGTCCTGGCGGGTCAGCGCCATGCCCAGCCAGCCCACTGTTATCTCTCAAACAGCAGCAACTGAAGGAGCTACTTAGGAAGTGCATGAAAGTCTGTTGGATCCGGAGTGGTAAAAGGTTCATCTCTGACAATTCCCATTAGCTGTTGTTCACAGGTCTGCTTCTTTTAGTTACCCTTCTTTGTACTATACCTTTCTTGAGGTGCAAAGACCAGAACTGCACAGAGCACTCAAGATTCAGACACACCAAGGTTTTAGGTAGCAGCAAGATAAAACAAACATACAGATAAAGTCTTTCAGAGACCTAGGCTGGCCATACTTCACTGTCAGGAGATTATAATTATGTATATAGCATTACTATGCTACAATAACGTCTAACAACTCACGCCACCTGATGAAGATTACTGGCACAAAGAACAGTAACCACTTTAAGCCCGTTGTATCAATCATCTTTATCTTAAGGGGTCTCTGAGAACACCCTTTAACAGTCCCAGAGGACAGCAATGCTGTATATTCTGCCCACGAGCCAGATATTGAGGCATTACCATTAAGGATTGTAGGAGCTCTAAAGGCGCTGTTCCGGTCCATGGTCTCAGTGATCTGGCATTAGAGAGTTCCCAGACAGGCCTTAATATGAGCCTTTAATGAGCAAGTCACAGGTTGTTGTGTCATATCCTACTTGGGGACACTTTAGTTCACAGATCACTTAAATGAAAGGCAGTAAAGGCAACTCTTCAGAACTTCTATCAACCAGCCATCCATGCATGAATGCCAGCTCCTTTAACCCTTACAGAAAAATTTAAAACCCTCCCTGTTCTTGCTATCCTTTTTCTGCTGGTAGAAAGGCACCTATATTACAAATGAAGCATTCCTTCCCGCCATCCTCCTTTAGCCACCAATAGATGACAAGAATGTAAAAATACCATTAATAACTAGTTTGCTCATTGTAATTAAGACCTTTGCAGTTGTTCTTACCAGAGAAATTGGCACACTTAAATAGGGCTCAGCAAAGTATTACTTAATTAAGGAAAATGAAAACATTAAAGCTTTACATGAAAGAAAATTAACTGTTATCACTCATGGCTCTCAAATACATTTACAGCAGTGACTCTTCAGCCTGTCGTTAAAAAAAAACAAAACAACCCCCCCCCCAAAACCCCAAACCCCTATTTTAAAAATCCATTAGGAACTTGAAGTATTATTACCACTTTGCTACACTCTCCCTATTGAAACTGCCAACAAGAAATTCACAGGATTGTTTTTTGGGTTGTTTGTTTATTTTTTCCTGTGTTGATGACAGAGACAAAAACCATCAACCATACTTGTTTTTAATGTCTCCTACACAAAGTCAGCCTGCAGGAGTTCACAGCTGCCCAACAGGTACAGACAGCCCATTCACAGAGGTGGTACACTCAGGCTTCACTACTGGGGTTAGACTGGGGTCTGGGATGTAAAGATTGTCACGATGGGTGGGACATGATCCACTACCACCGAGACAATAAGTCTCCACCTCTGTGGGGATGCTTACTGGACCACCAGAGAGGCACTGGGAGAGCAGCACCAGGCTGGTCACACCAAAGACCCAGCTCCCAACCGCACATCGGTTTTCTCCCTGTGCTGCAATTCCACATTAGTTTTGTTTACAAAGTGAGAATGGAGACGTCAAAAAGAGGACACTATTGATCTCTATCCAACACGGCCACATCAGACAGATCCCACTGGCGGCTGGACCTTGAATTCTCATTCCTCACAGCAAGCAGGAGAAGGAATTTCCTTATTCTAAGGGTTTCTTACTTTCAGTGAACTTTTCCCTGTTGGGCTGGAATTAGCATCTCCCGTTGTTGCAGGGCATACATGTATCACCTGCTGAGGCCCATCTTTCCTCTACGCCATGGGTCTGAAGAACCTCACATGTTTATAGTTATTTATACAACTTGCCTAAGCCCGGGATGGACATCTGTTAACCATTTAAGACCAAACAGGAAGATGACAACCCCTTACATCTGAGCCTCCACCAAGGCAACCGAAACATTAAGCTGCCCAAAATCATGTACACAGCTTTCCCGTGGCTTGGAGCAAAAGCGTGTATGTCATGGACAGGTTAAGCTGGCAAACCAAGGAGCCTGGGACAAAGCTTCTTGGTTTTTTCCTTCTCTGCTGGTCACCAGAATCTGAAAAGTGTATTTAAACAAACCTGTTTTTTTAATTTGAATTCTGTCTTCATTGTATAAGAAAATAGCTTTTTAAGAGAGAGAGGTCTGTTTATATAAATTCAGAAGATAAACCCCCAGAGATTATTATAATTTCAAATGCTGTTTTTAAAGTAGCTGACTATATCCTATTTGAAAAGAAAACACCATCTTCCTCTAGTTGTACACAAAACATAGGGCATTCAAATAATTTTTTCAACATATTCATACAAATAATGCAATTCCATACTAGTCTCAGTAATGGCATGAAAGCATAAAAACTCCCTCTCCCCTTCCTGCTGCACAATTACAAGTGACAGGCATTTGATCATTATTGCAGCCACTTGTCAAATATCACAATGAGTTTTCCCCCATTTCATGAGTTAAAAGGGCTTATAAGCTACAAAACTGTGCAAAATACAAAGTGCATTAAAAAAAAAAAAATCAATATCTATTTAGATATCCTCTTAAGGAAGCTTACTTTTGATTAATTTTCTTGACTCTTGAGAAATCTGGTAACAGGAACAGAGGAAGAACACTTGTATTTATAAATTGGTTTGTCTAACAAGTTTGAAGATTTTCTTTTTTTCAGCTCTCATTTTGCATATAAGTGCTTCTCCTCCTTTGGAGGAGATCCTCTGCCATATGTTCTTGTAAAAGGTGCTCTTTTGAAAGCCAGAAAAAATAAATTGTCTCCTATTCAGGCAGTGGATTAGCTCTTACAGACTACCCTTTTTTGTCAAGATAGCAGAGAGGTGTCATGTTTTCAGCCTGGCAACGACCACATTAATGTGGTTTGGAATATATCTATGGGAATGGTACGTAGAGATGGGATTTTAAAGGAGCCTCGAGACCTCCCAAGTTCACTGCCAAATTCCCAAAGATTTAAAAAACAAGAACAACAACAAAAAAGCCAAAACAAAACACCAACAAAACCCCCCTCAAAGTTCAAGTTTTGCCCTGAACATTTAGAAGCATATCAAGAAGGGGATACCAAGTCCTGATCACACCACATCCAACTCAGCTAACCACTACAGCTCCTCTCTCAAGAGACTTCAACTCCACAGTTCAAGCCTTTGCTTGTGATAAAGAACTAAGTGCTCTTTTTGGAGCAGGATAGTATAAATGCATACAGAAGGTTCATCTAGCCAGCTACAGGTTGAGTGTTTATCCTTAATTCAGGTGCTAAGTCTACTTCGTAAGCAATTCACTGGAGTTTGTAGATAAATGCTAATTTTGGCATGTTTTTCCCCAAGTAAATGTTTGCAAATACAGCTGCAGTCTCTCCTCATTCTTTATCTGGTAGTCATGAGATCCAAACTGACCCTGTCCTATGGTCTCCCCTTATGCCTCTTCAGGGCAGGGCATGCTCCTTTCTTAAAATCAAGGGGACAGATCATCTTCATGTAACTGATGGATAATAATTCACAGAACTTACCACACCTTTTCTTTTAGGATGACAAAGGATAATCAAGATTTTGAACACTGTAACTTGAAAATTTCCCTAGCCAGGCAACGTAGCTCAGAGAAGACACTGAGAGATAGCAGCCAATGAACCAGTGTCCAAGAAATCCTTGCCGACACAAACCAGACCTCTGACTTGTAAAACATCCATGCATGGATATTTGCTTCTCAGACCTGCAACAGACTGAATGCTAACCTGTATTAGGATAGTATTTGGTATTAGTGTATCCATATCTCATGCATCGTGTTTGATTTGGTCCATCCATACTGGAAAGGCAGCAATAATTTTCAGTCCTTAGGACACGCTTTTGATTTGAGAACTAAGCCCACTAGCAACAAATCGGGTGTTTTTTCCCCCTTCCTAGTTCAGTGCATTTTAAAAAAATCAGGCATTAATCTGGTACACAGAACCAGCTGAAGGATGGTCCAGGCAATTCTACTGTGGGCAAGTATTGACAGTGGTTAATGCTTAAACAATATAGTTTGCTTTAGTCAGAAGAGAATAATGGTTCATGGCCTATGAATTCTTTCAGGTGCCTCACTCCTGAATTTTCCTATACATTGCCTGTATAATATGCTGCCTCTTTCTCCCTTAGATATTTGTCAGTGCACAAATGCATTTCTACCCTATATAATCATGGCAGACAGGGACAACTTACTGATATACAGCACTACTTTAGACCAAGGTATGAATATTACATTAGCTGAGTTATCACTATAGGGTTCTGACCTTCAACTATCCAATTTTAAATTCATTCATTTTCAAACTATTAAACTCTTCTCTATCACATCACAGAAATCGACACTATGATGGTGAGTTTTCCTGACAATGTTTAGGTCAAAACAAACTATGATAGATTAGTAGAATTTGTAGGAATATGTTTGTGCTATTAAAAATCTGGCAGGACTCTCTAGCCTGTGGTCATGGTTTGACCCTGAGCAGTCAAGCAGAGAGAAGTGTCAGGTGTGTGATTGGTTCCTGTTCTTTCTACCCCACACCTGCTGGTGGATCAGAAAGCTCAGCGGTTCTGCCAAAGACAGAAATCTGGGCACCATTGCCCTTCCCTGCTCCTCCCTGAAAAACCTCTAATGTGTGGATATGCCCTGTGCTCAGGAGCGAGTCCCAAACAAAAGAACAAACTAGAGGAAAAAGAGGGCAAAGGGAAAAGGTTAAATGGAACTTTTCCCCAACACATTACTGGCAAACAGAGGGAAGATCAGGGAGCTGAGAAAAACCTTCGTCCTCAGTTTGCTGCCCTCGAATCTCCTAGCAAGTTCCCAACGTGGTAATGTGTCTCAACATACTCACTTTTCCCCTAGGAAAAATTAAAAGGCAGAGAAGTTATTTCTTACAGGAACTGATACACTCTTCTGGCATTTAGCTAGAAGTGGCTGTATTATCTTTCTAAACTGTAATGCATGAATTTAAAAGTAAAAAGCCAAACCAGCGTAAGAGCTCCCTCAGAACAATACCAACTGCTTGCAAACAAGCAGCAGGGAAGCATTCAACTCGGTCGTCAGCAACGTAAGAGTTAAAAAGGAAAGGAGCAGCAGCAGCATCACTTAATACAGGGGGATCTGCCAATACAGCACTTAAATACAGCTACACATCCCCTTGGCTTCTCAAGCCTTCCTACCTATGCAGGCCACTGAAGCTAACTGTTTAATAACAGCAGGCTGCCACGGCAGTATGCAGACAACCCTAAAGGGCTAAGCAGGAGATTTGCACAAACATTTAGACGTCAATTAGAGAGATTTTTTGCCAGGTTTTTAAACATGCTTAAAGCAGCCAGCACCTACATCCATCAAAAGTTTAAACGGTGAAAGCCTATTTAAAAAAAATATAAACATGTATGCAAAATGCAAGGGATTGGATAGGAAGGTGTGGCATAAAACCCTCTGACAAGCATCAGAACAGTACTGACAGAATCACACAAAATTTTTGTTTCTGTTTCACTACCAGAATCAAAAGGACTCAAAGGTGCAAGTTTACAGGGAACGAGCCACAACTGCTTTCAGCAGCCTTCTACTAAGGGCCATAGATCTGATGACCATTTCCCTCCACTCAACAAACAGTGCCTGAAAAGACAGAAATATATCCACATGGGAACAGGAGCCATTATTTTATCAAATCGATTACTGCTGAAACCTCTGAGCTCTAAACAAGTCTTCACTAAAGTCCTATTGGCATCTAGGTTAACAATTATCTTTTTACAAGTTCTGAAGACATACTGAAAGTAATAGCACCCCCTGGTTAACAGAGAGCTAATTGATAGAAGAAAGATAGGCAATGGGATTCCGGGATGTTACTATTAAAAACAAATCAGTCAATCAGTCTTTGGTCTGAACAACAGCAGAAGAAAGAAGATTTTCAGGATTGCCATGTAAGGAAGGTACCATATACGATAGCAGTGGGAAACCTTATGAAATCCTAGACAGCCCAGTGAAAAAAGGAACGAAAACCAATGGAAATGTCGGTCTAATATAATTATAAAAATAGAGAACATGAACTCGAGAGAGGGATTTCCCTTTAGGAATTCAGCCTGTAGGCACAACAGAGCTCTAGTTGTCAGGTTTAGGTGGGTGGCCATTTTAATCAACCTGTTTAGCATCTATTTTGCATGTCTATATTAGAAATATGAATTCTTCCTAACTGCTTTCTGAAAAGCTCTTTTAACTGAGACACTGTCTCCTCTGCAGTGTCTTCTCTCCAGAGTCAAAAGTCCATGCCCTAGAATTACAGGAATCTAGGCTAAAAAATAAACTCTTCTTAATGCCTTTCCATAAGCACAGGAACTTAACTCAGAAAACAATAGTGATTCTTGAACTTCAGTGTATGGCAACATAAATTTCTTGCTCAGCTGAAGATTTATCAGCTCTTAAAACTACAAAACTGTCTTCCTCAATCCACCCCTCTCTTTTTCAGCATCTTCCTCAGACAACACAGCTTCTTCCAATTTTTATAACCTTTTTCTAAGGGGTCTTAATTTATGCCAAGAAAAACACTGTCTGTTAAATGGCATCATTAGACTCACATGATTTCTTGTGGTGCATGTGAAGTTTTTGGTCTCCTGCATACTAAATGATCCTTACAGTATGAAAGAAATTGGTATAAACAGCTGCTTTATTTTGTGCTCTGATAACTGAGGAAAAACAGCCCTCAATGAAGAAGTCATCCTTCGCTTGGGGGAAAGTAAATGGGCAAGTAAGAAGCACATGAATAAAATTAGCATATCGGGTACTGATTTCTTCACCAACGTGCGTGTGGTCTGAAGGTGGATATCCCAGCAGATGTTTTCACAAGCAGAGCTCTACCTTTTCTCACAGATTAATGTAAGATAAGGCTCTTCACCTGCTTTACTTCATTGCCCAAAAATACTCTGTAGATCAAGAAAGAGGCAGCAGAATGAGGAAACACAGATTCAGATTTCTTTTGGTTTCTGTATTCAGATATAGGATGTGTTGACAGCAAGCCCAAAACTTCCATCAGGCCACAAAGTCACAGAAAACAGGACAACAGCCATCTAGGAAACAGCCTTGCGATGATGTTGCAGTCTGATGACATAGGTTCATAAAGATCTGCAAGAAGTTTTCAAGGTTTAAATAAAAATAACTGGGGAATCATCTCCATGCGTCACTACGTTATACATTCAGTGCCAGTGAGCAAACTGGGAAAGGAAAGAAGTGAAAAGTGGGAGCACAGAGGAAGGAATATGAAGTCAAACCATTACTTTCTTAAGGAATTAGAGATGACAGGCAAGGAAGAAAAAGTCGTATTCTCTTTCTACCTCTTCTGAGCGCAGGGGCACACAAGAAATTAGGGGGATAGACCCAAACTTATCTGCAATATTCTGCTGCCAAGGAAGGATGTTTCTCATAAACGTCTAATTTTTTATTTTATTTTTTTTTGCAATGCTTTGGGTCTGATCCAAAAGCCTGACACAGCCAATAGAAACGGTTATTGGATTAAATTCTTAGACTGCACAGAAAATAGCAGGCTAAAGAATCTTAGCAGACTTTCCAAGAGTATTCATTCATCTCTGGCTTGAGAAAACCTTGTGAAGCAGCAGACTGAAGGAGAATTTTGCCAGGAAAATCTGGGTTTGAACCACAAGAGCAGCTGGCTATAACAGTATTGCCCAGAGAGGTACCAAACAGGTGCTATAACAAAAAAAAAAAAAAGACATGTAAACGAAACTATAAAACAGAATTACTTAGTGCCCTGTAAGTAAGTTTCTCCATCTTGCATAACAAAGCAACAACTCAGAGGAACTTCTGAAAGGCATAAATGTCAATTCAGCACCCAGGTCAGGCTGACCTTTACAAAAGAGTTTTTTATTTTCACAACCATTTTCCATAGGAATAGAGGAGAACTTTGAAAACCTCCTCCTGGAGAAGCACAAGCCCTGGGAACGCTAGTAGTCATGAATTTCCAAATCAGCCAAAGCTACTTGCAAACTCTGCTGGTGATTTGGGCAGGGGAAGAGCAAGCCTCCCCCTTCTTGTCCACCTCTTCAGCTATCCCGGTCTCCGCATCTGCTAGGCATCTCGGCATGGCTGAGCGGAGTTACACCCTAGGAAGAATTTGCTCCAGTGAGTCACATTTCTCCACAATTGCTAGCAAAGGGTGAAACAACGACAGCTTTCAAAATTCCCATGGCAACAGCTCCTTCTCTCTGCAAACTCTGACTCCACTGGCAGCCTTAACACTGCACAAAGTAGCAGCATACAGAGGCGATTCGAAGCCTGTAGTCAGGGAGCATTACTTTTATTTAATAAATTCACAAGCGCAAACCACTGACCACGGCTGGAGATGTAACCTTGAACTAAGGCACCTAATTGTTGCTCCAGTATGGATCCTTCTGTGTTCCTATCCTTGCAATAATGGGCTTATCTAAAGCATTGGAAATTGGGTTTTTAAGGTCAGTAGGAGACCTTTAAAAGCTCTCCAAATAGAACCGAGGTCGTGACTACTTGTGGTCATTGACATTACAGCAATTTTTGTAAGTACAGGGATATTAATCCCAGGAGCCTGACAATTTCAATTTTAGTAATGACATTCTGTCCCCCTAAAACTTTTAGTGAAGTTTAATATTCCTCACTTCACATACTGATCTGTTTTGTGCTGTTCTTAAGTGTTGTTAAATGGTTGTTTCATTTCACTGTGGAGCTGGCCGACCAAATTTCAGCTGTGCATGGACTAAAGTCTGTATATTGTAGCATCATTACTCTCAAAGGATCCTAGGTAGTTGGAAAATACTGTAATTTGATTTTTTTTCTTTAAAGCAACTACATTTTATAAGAGCAGCCAATTATTTCTCTCCCTGGAAGGAATACAATAAAAAAATTAATTACGCCATGCCGTGTTTAATTGAATTTTAAAATGGAAAAGGTCCACTGTAAAAACATCTACTGTATCAGTAATGACGTTATTCGGGTTGAATCAGTAATTTTTAAACAAACTTGAAGAGGATTACAACAGTATTCTTTTTATTTCATGCACAGTTGGATGCCAGTGCCCTGACATTATTAAGAGCATATATGCATTCACATGAATAGTTTTACAGAATTATTGATATGAATTAAATTTCGTGATTGCTTAAGTGACTGCAAAATTTGAGCTTCCAAATTTATTCCATATAAGTAGGATTTGAACCAAAAATCCATAGAAATTTTTCTGAATTTAAATGTTTCTGTTCTGTAGCAAGAAACACCTCCCCTGAGACATGTATTTGGCTGAAAAAAAAAAGGTGTCCTCAGCAGTTAACAGCATCTGCATGGACATCTAATCTCTGTATCATGCTAAATATTTTCTTCTTTGAAGTGATAAAAATCCAGCTGTCAAGCATTGCTTGATCTGACGTAACGCCTGGGGAAAGCTAATCAAAAGGAAGTCTTATAGGTTCCCCCTACTTAAATCCACCCACCCGAATAAGCACAAGTTCGAATTTTTATGAGGTAAAAAAGACTATGCTGTCACAGCCCAGCATTAATTGGCACAAAGGTTTGAGAATACCTTAGTTTTACTGAACTGCTTTGATTTCAAAACTTCTGAGCTGAATTTTCTTGCTTCTTTATAATCCTGTCTTAACTATCACTGAGTTTGAAGTGAGAAAGGAGCTTAGACAGATCTATATCAGTGTTCATTCATGCCAGACTGTTGCATTTTCATCTCAAACAGGGTTTGAAAAAAAATACAGATTGAGGGCAGGAGTAGCAGGGGGAAGCACAGGGAATGCTAATTCCCTGTTCAGCTCTTGTGGGAGCACCCGGTGATGATTAGTCATTGGCCACCAAGTCAATGGCCTCTTATTTTCCTCTCTGGCTCTTCCAGACAAGTTAGAAAAAAAAAAGAAAATCTCATCCCTTTCCCCCCCCTCTCTGGGGTTGTACGCTGATGCCATGATACAGACAGCATGCACTTGAGGCCTTTGCAGGACCACCTCCCAGGACACTTACTTCCCAGCTGCTACGTGAAGTAGGAACATGCACAATTCAGGGGTGAAATAAACCAAACACAGCAAAAGATGCAGCTCTGGTTTACTTCCATCCCCCAGTTTTGTTCCAGTGACCCTTTCTCTCATGCCTCTGGCCTTACTGCATTTCATTTACTTGTGTTACAACACTCCTTTGCTGCTTCAGTTCCCAGCCATGCCAGGGTACTTCAGAAGTCTGGATGACCTCTGTTTTCATCTGGTGAAAATATCATCATCAAGACTGTAGAACATCAATCACCACAAGTCTCCACCTCCTACTGAAAAACAAAACCCAAGATGCAAAGCAGGGGTACATGCTACATCCAGGTGTGTGCTTCTACAGGATACGAACTGGCTTCAGAAGAGGTGATGAAACCCCAAATTAACCTTGCACTACAATATGAACAGGAAGAAATGTCACTGCTTCAGGACTGACAGATGTTTTGCAGATTACCTGGAAAACTGTCAGTGATGGATAAAGAACCATATTTCACTTGTAGCACTCAGTTTCAAGAGCTACCTTGTTTTTTTCTTTTACATTTTCAGCCACATATAGACATTTTACATTATAAAATTCCCTCTGCATTACAAATGAGCTAATCCCACTTCGCGTGATCCTCACACCTATGACTAATCAACGCAAGATTCAAGCCATCTCTGAGACTAAGAACAGAACTTGTAATTTTCATAAAATGACTTCCTGTAGGATTTTTTTTTAATTCTTTTTTTAACCTGAAGTATCCAATGAAAGCTTAGGGGTCACACTTCATACCATTTACCATGTAGCTTTCAGTTTGTATCAATTTGGTTTTATTTATGCACTGAAATTGATAGATTTTCTTCCTCCTTATTTTCATAGAGCTGCCTTTACTAAAAAAATATAGAATTCCAATTCTGCTGGCCTTACTTATCAAATTAGAGCCAAGCGTAACAAAGATTTTAACAAGGTACCCAAACATTATCATTTTTCACAATATATGCTCCACTAATACCTTTCTCCCAATATTTTCTCAAAAACTTACTTGAGCCATAAAGCCTTGCAAAGATTGCCCATGTTTTACAACACACAGTACACAAACTTTAATCTTATTTTACCTTTTTATTTGCAAGTACTCATGCAGCTTCCAGTGTCTAGTAAATATTATGTCTTGTCACAGATAACCAGCCATTCAACTAATTGGAGATTTCTATTAAGATTTCTCCTAAATTCTCCCTTCCAGTAGCATTTATTCATCCAAATTCATCTCCCTGAAAATGAAGTCCTACACTTTCTCTGTATTATCAATTTCTGTAGGAGATACTGGTATCATTTTGGATTAAACAAGCAAAAAAGCTTTAAGTCTGCAGAATTTATTCATACTGTAAGGTCTTGAAAGCGCCTTCTTAAGCCATTGAAGACAAAACTCTCAATCTATTTTAGTGCTGTGGAATACATATTCCTCTTTTCCATCAACTGGCTTTGCTCTAATATTCATATTCAGTAACAACAACAACAAAAAAAAGACAGGGATCACCAAATATTAGGAGAGAAACTGACTATCAAAGGAGGAACTTCATTTAAATTAATTTATAATGCATTTACTATAAAAAAACTTCAATATTTAGTTCTTTATCAGAGCATTAAACACAGAAAACCTCATTTCACATTCATACAGGTTTGTTCATGAGCCACCTGTACAACAAAAAGCGAGATAAGGTGAGCACAGAACTAAAACATCCTTTCCCTGGCTGTCTATCTGGTGACTTCCATCCGCCGTGGCAAAGTATACCTGCGTCAGTTCTATCAACACTAATTAATCTAACAGTAACCTTCTCCTGAATCCTCCCTTCAGTATTTTAAAGGTAACTTATCTCATAAATCAAAATCCTTGTCTGATTGTCCTGGAGGTCTGTATGTAATAAAATTCCGCTTATAGAAGTTGCCTGTGGGAGATGCCTCTTCCTTTATCTGTCCTTTTTGTAAGTGAAGATGGACCCAGTTTCTGACAGTTCAATCTGTGTGCTGTTTAAGTCCACAGTCTAACAGTTCCATATGCACCACGTGGAGTTTCGACTCAGGGGCTTGGGTTTTTGCCCACCTCCACGTAGTGGAAGGAGTGAACTACTCCTACAGCACATCTTGACACGGTCCCACAGCCCAGCCTACCGTAAAACAATCTCTATCAGCATACACTGGCAGACTGCACAGGTTTAAATCACACCAGGAAGCAGTCAGGACAGGTGGCTGCAAAAAATACAGGCTTCCAGGGAGCCAAAACCTGACTTTTTGGAACTGATTTTGTTTTAAGTAGTAAGCTTTCACTGTCAGCCTCCAGGACCGTAGCTTGCTTGAGAAATACCTCTCAGAGGCACTGGCTGGCCAGACGCTGTCAGATTGTTTCCAGTACTTTGTATTTAAAACCATACAGGAATGGCATTTATAGTTTCATTGATTAAAAATAATGTTCCCTTCATTTAAGGAGACAATGTCTTTGCATCAGGATAATGGGATCTAGTGTCTAAAAAGTCTGCAATATATCCTTTTGTGAAAGGGAGTCTAGGGGAGAAAGGGCACAATTACTCAAAAAAGTGTTTGCAGGAGGGACTGAACAGTGTAACTGGCTGGAGATCTCTGCCTTGTTATGGATATTCAAGGAAGAAAGATGTGTGGAGGCAAGGAAATTGAGGGTTGATGAGAACAGATAATGAGAAGCAAGTCTATCACCTCTAGCTGAAGTCTGACCTAGGCTGAAAAGAAGCGGAACTGCCACATATTGGGAAACAGAGGTCACCTCAGCTGATTTTGCTGAGCACCCTCATCTTGAGATACATCAACAAGGCCCAGGAGGCCCATATGAAGTCTGACCTCCCTCTCCGCTGGATACGAAACCTCCGAGTAGGACAGGGGCCTTCTGATGGCGCTACGCCGGTGACACTTGACTGCACATGTTGTACGGAGAAAGGATTCCCACACCCATTTTTTCTTCTCCCAGACTTGGCAAAAATGCTTCTTTTCACAAGCGCAAGTGCCTGAATGGGTGCTCCCTGCTTCACTCCATCACTGCTCTCCCAGTATGGGTAAGTTCAGCCAGCAGCACATTACCCTGTTATTTATTCATGCAAACACTCCGCTGCAAGGGGTCACAGAATTCATGATCCTACAGAAATAGTATGAGACTGTGCTTGTGTGTGGCCACTGGCATGAGGGGGTGTATTTGCTTTCCCCAGACAAGCCAGAGGATATTGATAAGGGTATAAGGTTTTTGCAGGGACAGTAGGAAGATTGGGGTTTTTTATTTTTATTTTTTTAAAGACCTAAACTACGCAAAACCTCACGAGTGATTTAACAAACAGAGGGCTTCTAAGAGCCAAGCAGTGCCCAAAAAATGCTTTTAGATAAAGGTATTAAAAGGTCAGTGATTTGCAAAATATGGATAGATTATTCTAACCTGCACTTCTATAAAGGAGCTACAAAGCAAAGTATTCTGGAGCTTAAAATTAAAAACAAAAAAACCCCAAACACATCCCAAAGCTATTTCAACATCTTATGAAAAAAGCTGAAAGAGCTGTGAATGCAAAAGCAGTTCTGCCCTGCCTGCAGAACCACCCCAACTCTTCCCACTTACACAGATCCAACACCAACAGGCAGGCAGCATCCTCCTGCCTGCTCTGCAGCTTCAATAAATACTGCACTGCGAGAACAACGGTTCCTGCTCCAGCTAGCTAGAGCCTCACTGATTAGAAAATACACCAAGCACCTGCCGCCCTGGGTGGATCACACAAGTGCACTACCACATACAGAAGCAGCCTGCGTCTTTAAAAGGATGAAGTACATCTACAAACCCTGATTTCGATTCTAGTCTCAGATTTCTCAGTCTTCTGGGTGGCTCAAGACAGATTATGGCTTTCTCTTCTCCCTTACAATGATGGGGGGGCGGGAGGGCCGCAATAATCTCTGGCCTTACAAAAGTGCTACTAGTATGGGTATCTTAGCTATTCCCTTGATGAAGTCAAAGTTAAACATAACAAATTCACAACCCACTGTGAGCTCAGTGTGATTTTTATGGCCCAGACTCTACCTGAAGAATAGATGGTAGGAAACAAATATTTGACTTGTGAGGAAGCACACTGGAAATGGAAGTAATGGATGCACTAAAGATCTTTAAAATAGCATTATTGCTGTGTTCTGGGTTAATCAGGCCCATACAATTTGGAACAAAATTAATCATCTAGGACTGTGGTAATAAAGTCTCACTTGGAGGCTGCATCTCTGCTTGGCATAGGCCCAGGCATGCACACTATGTCAGATTGCTGAAAAACCATGGGGAAGAAACAGAAATAGTCATCTTCCCTACCCAAGTGCCTCAGGCATTCTCTCCATCACACCAAACAAGGAGACACAACATCTCCCGTCACAACTTTGCTGGATTTAGTGCAGGTACAAGACATTTTTCTGTGCTTTTTCAGTCATGCAGCAACTAAGAGTTTCATTACAATAACGTATCAAATTTCTATCACAATTAGCTTCATTTGCTCTCAGTTCTTGTTCCCAAAAGGCACGCTAGATACTAAAATAGATAAGACTGGTCTAAAATAAAACATTAATTCTTATTGACTGAATAATTTTCTCATTGACAGTGAAACAAACGCAAACTACATGAAGTTAAACAGTAATGACTTTTCTCTAAAACTTCTAGTAAATGAATATTGGTGCTGTTAACTGCTATGAATTCTAGCTTAGTTATAATTTGTGGTATAGGCAGTTGTAGTACTTTTCACCAAAATCGCATCAAACTCAGACATGCTCTGTTTCCTATTAATGTCATCTCTCATAGAGCTGGGGGCACACACAGACTGGAGGCATCTGTTACAGACTGAACAGGGCACTGCATGCTTCTCCGGTTCAGGCAGCCAGTGCGCAGGGGTAGGCTGCTGAAAAAAAAAATTTCAGCTCCACTGAGGATGCCAGAATGCCCTTGCCTTTGCGTGTCAGGAACATCAGGAGGACGAGACTGCTTTCGGTTATCATACTGATAACAAAATATTTGGAAGCAGAGGAGAGAGGTGTATTCATGCCTTCTTCCTTTCTTCTCATCATGAGCAGGACTGGACACAGGCTAGTCCCAGCTCTACACAGTAATTTAAAAATCAATATAATCACAGTGAACTTTGTCACCTCCTCTTCAGCTGAGTAGGTTTTTCATTCAGGTCCCTTGCCATTTTTCTCTCTGAAAATAAGTTCTTCGGTTTCTAGTCTGCCTTGAAATGAAATAAAGCCATCCTTGGCTTCAACACATCACGTAAGCAGTCTCTCAAGAAACGCAAGACACAGAGCAAACTTCCATCATCTGCACATCCCTACATTCAAACACAATGATTTCTATTAAACGTTTAGGACTCAAATATTTATATACAGTCAATTAAACTGAGCGTTACTTGTCCTCCAGGGAATTCTTACCCTCCCTCAGCACAGAAGAGAGGACCAAAGTGCATTTCCTGTACTTACTAACAACACAGTAACACCTAAGGCTATAAATAAATCCTTCCCACTAGATGCAAAGACCTTAGAAGCAAACATACAAATCTAGTATAAAAGAAGATATAAAGATCTTGTTGCTAGCCAACATAAACAAATGACCGTCTCTACCCCAAGGAGCTCACAGTGTAAGCTCCAAGAGACAGTAAAATGCAAGGGAAAAAAAGAAAAAGTGAACTATGTAGGAGCCCTTTTCCACAGATGTACCTTCACTCGGGGATACAGGCAACTGGCAAGTCTCACAGGCTACAGAGTAATGCCCCAGGAAAGGAACAGTTACTAGTACCAGAAGATACTACCACCAGATCGTCGCTGTAGGTCCTAGTGGGAGGATTTACAGCTGGCATTTTGTACAGAAGAAATCGCCAGCTAGACTTTGTTAATCGTGTTATCATGCTCACTAATTCATACATCTCTCCTACAGCAAAACCTTTTTATTACAGATTTCAAAAACCAATACTTGAATTTTAAACTTTAATATGAACTTACATTTTAAAACATTAAATTATCCAGCGAAGCGGACGTGAATGTGAAAAAAGGCCATTTCCTCCATCATTTCATTAAATTTGAAAGTACTTATTTATTTTAATAAGTCGAGATGTCCATATGCCAGGAAATTAACATCAAAGAATGTTAAATATGCCCAGTATCACTTAAAAGCCTATGGAGTATTATGCATTTTCAAAAATAGCACAACTCAGCAAAACTACTTTCCCAGCAGTTACTTTTTATTACAGTTTCCAATAGTACTTTGGGGAAAAAAGCTGAAAATGTTTACCATGCTCTGCAATCCAGTTCATACAGAAATCATAAGATGCAATGTTGAATCATGTGTCCAGCCACCACACCACAACCCCCTTCCCTAATGTAAGGTCTTCTGTCAATGCCAAACAGACGGCTGTCTACCATGCACTCTTCCAGGGGCATCTGTGCAGACCTCCTTCACTGGCACGTATGATCAAGACCATAGATGGCCTCAAACAGAAAGGTTGCAGGGACTTGAACTGTTTCCTCTGAACAGTTATACTTCACTTAGCACAACAGGACAGAATTTTGACTAATATTTGGATCACTTGAACTACCCAGACGTTCTCCAGTCTTAAGAACCCATCTGCTGAAATTGCAGGGACATCCTCACAGAAGCAGGACTTAACTGGCATGTACTCTGAAAAGCCACTCGTGAGAACTTGCAGTTTTGAATAGGGGCCCAAAATGCATTAGCTTGGTTTCCTAAGGAAACAGGCTTATGCATTTGAGCCTTCTATTGCATCTGGTCTACGAATTCCCCTTCCCTTCCCCACCACTTTTGAACATGCTGGCTAACTCTGACCAAATCCGAGAGAAGTGGGTGATCTTACAGATACAGCATAGCCACCGGTTTTGTGAAGCGCAAGCGTCAACACGTGAACAGTGGCAGGGAGCACTACTGAAGGCCACAAAAGAAGCTCAAAGCTTCTTAGGCATTGGAGAGTCTTCACAGGAATATGAAGCAATTAGCTGCTCATAGAGCTACACAGTTCTGGTGTTTTTAAACAGCGGAGAAAGGGAAGGCTCTTAGTACCTTCTCCAGCTCATAGTCCTCACCTCATTACACCGTGCTTCAGCTATTCATGCATTTAACACCAGGCCATCTCTCAGACGGTTTGTACAAATTTAAGGTAGAGGTAACTTCTCTGTGTTTGCACTGAGAGCAATTAAGTCCTGCAGACACCTGGAGAGCCCTTGTGCAATATAAACAGTAACTGAACTACATACACCGAACTCTTCTTTACGAAAGCCACATCCAATTCTCTCTGCAAACTTGTCTTCTCATAGCAAATCCCCTTCCTCAGAGATCAGCATATGATAATACCGTATCATGCAGATAAGTGTCTCAATTTCAAGTCTCCAGCGACAGAAATATAAATTAAAAACATGATCTGAAGTGCCACAGAAGCTTCCAAGTTGGAATCTATCTGAAAAGTTCACGTCACCTCTGGTTAGGAGCAGACTAGAATCTGGCATGTAAAATGGCTTTTCATACCCCAAGGGGCCAGAAGACTTCAGCAGCAGCCTGAGCGCAGCAGCCTGAGCCACACCACCACACCTCGGGAGCAAAAGAGAGCATGTATAACTGAACATGATCTAAACCCTCCATGACTTCACTGCCATCGTTACCTCAGGGTAAACCTTATTTCTGTACTTGAGAAATACATTCACACAAACACAAAGCAAATCACATAACGTTCAATTCTTCATTCTGAGTGCGTCCACTCACCAGTTTGTTCATACAGGAGCTTGGCACATGGGATTGACCCCAGTGCTCAAGGACCAGATGATGTGAAATGGAGTAAAGGAGTCCTGTGAGGTCCTGATCCAGTATGGTGCAAAAGCATGTGATCAACATTTAAGCGACCTTCATCACCTCAGCTCTAGCTGTGAGTGTATTATGGACAAAGTCGGGAAGGAGACAGGAGACATTTGTTTCACTATGCCACATCGGAAAAGCAACAGAAACTGCAGTCCACATGCCAATACTCATCACCTTCTGGCATTCAATTGCAGGGAGGTTTCCTCTTTCGTTCATTTCTGAGGAAATTTATACACTAAGACAGCTGAGAAAATCTCGGAAGTGAGTTGGAAATATAGAACCCTCTGTTGAACAGCTCCTCCTGAGCTTTCTGGCAGCTGGACGACTTAGACGTTGGCCTGAAAGCTCTAATTACAGCAAGGTTAAAAAAAAGCAGTTACAGGCCAGTTTCAGAGACCTCGTTCAGCCCTCTGCTCAGCCACACTTGGGCAATCTGAGACATGGCACCCAGACTCTCTGTGCCCTCCTGGTCTTTACAACTGTGATCCCAACTTGACCTTACCTTATAGCAGCTATGCAAGGATAGATGCGTATCTGCGTACATGAATGCAAAGCTGCAATCCTATAGCAGTGTGGAGCAAATGTGCATGAAGTAAGACCGCATTCAAAGCGAAATGTGGGGGAGGAAGGGTTTACTTCAGCCACGAGTAGAACAGACTGGCTTAGGTTAAACTCAACAGTACTGTTTGGAAGACAACAGGCAGGATTTTCTTTGGGATGGAGAAAGACAGAAGGCCTAATACTCATGGCAGCAAAGACTGCTTTGGTGGAAGAGTTTCTTGCTGGTCAAGTCAGTCCACTTAAGTATTTTTTAAAGCAGTTACATGTCTCAAAGGCATCTCACCCTACTGAGGGTTCAACCGTAAGGACTCGGAGTCAGCGATGCCCACCAGCCCTTCCTATGTCAGCTCAAGTTGCAGTCTTCGTATCTCTGCAACAGGGACATAGGGCTCCTAATTCTTCCTGAATTAAATCAGTCATCTCACTAACTATTCTGAAAACATTATCAACACGGTCCCACTCACCTCACAACTGGGCAGTGTTAAGAGATGGGAGTGGGTGGGAACACATACTTCGGAAACATTCATTCAGGGTTCAGTTGAATTAAACCCACTTGCTTTCCCAGCTCTACAAAACCAGAGGCTCGATACTCAAGTTCTCAGTAAGGCTTGACATTACTTTTATACCGCAGAGCTACATACCTCTTCAATAAATCATTCCAGTGCCAATAGCCTCCCTCAGATAGGAAGACTACATAGATGACCCTTAAGAGTTCAGAGGAGAGTTAAAAACATTTCCAGAAAATCATTCAAGTGCTGTTTAAAGATGTAATTTATATGCACAGCTCTGCACTCCATTGCAGGATTTCATATTTATTTAATTTGATGGTTAAAAGTATGCCCATCCAACTCTTTGGGCACATACAGTCTTTGATAAAAAACTTTGTAATTTAGAGCCAAACGTTCAGTGTATTGAATAGGAAAAGAACGCCTTCTTACTCGAGCCCAACATTGTCCCAACCCCACTGGAAAAAACTGAGAGCACCAAACAGACCGAGAGCTTCAACAAAGCAGCCAACACTGGGAGAAGTTCAGTCTGCTGCTGAAGGAAGCATTAAGCTCCATAGCTGGATCACCTCCAGGAAGGCCTCCTGTTAGCTCGGGAGCTTCACAACACCTGTGCTACTGATACGGTCTCCCCCAAGAAGAGGCAGTCTCCAAAGCAACCAAGATCTCTTCAATTAGCATTTGATAAGGTTGGATGTGTGGCCTAAGGAACGGCGCACAGCGCTGGGACCCGGGCTCAATTTCCAACTCCGCTGTATGCTGCATGCGGTATATCAAAGGAGTTACTTGAACTGCCCCGTCCTTCAGTCCCCACCATGTAAACGGACCTGCCTCAGAGATATTACAAGAATTAGAACACCCTCAGCTGCTAAGCTCTCATACTGCAGTACCAAAGGACATCTCAGAACACACACAGGTGAGACTCAATTTAATTCTACCTTTCTCTAACAGGCATATGACATTCAACATAGAAGAAATGCATGGCACCTCTACCCACCTACGGCAGATGCTGCCCCACTGGCAGCTGACAAGGCGCGGGGTGGGAATGCCCCGCCAGCAGCCCACCGCAGCACTGCTTCTGCTCACTTTTCCCTTTGCAAAGGCACCCAGTGGGGCAGATGCACTCCTCTCGCAGGCAGAGGCTGCTTTTTCAAGGATCGTAATGATTAAAAACTGCAAGTCTTCAATATCACGTTCTGCAATATGGAGACACTTTCTGGGAAAGGGGAGAGATGGGGCAATTCCTAGTGCAGAGATACTGAAAAGAAGATTATCTTCTGAACAGCGACTGGAATGACACAAAGCAGCCATCTGACATCACAAAAATAATAGAAATAATTCTAAATCTACTGCATCAACTGCAGTACTGGCCTTGCTCAGCCCTTTCATACAAAGACTCCACTTATATCCTGCAAGTAGAATTCTGATTCATTCCTTGATTATTTCATGCTTGGACTATTGCAATAATGTTTGTGCCAAGCTACTTTTTTTTTATCCACACACTACAAGGCTATTCAGAGCTTCCCTGCTTGCTTTGTTTCTCACGGCAGTATCCTCACTGTTCGCATACTTTTTTCTCCATTGTTATTCTCCTATATGCGTTCCGTTACATATGAAATCAAGACTGGTGGAAGTTCAATGTATTACTGCAATCATTCAAGAACCTCAAGGCAACGGCAGACTTCAACCTTCTGTGTATTCTCCAGTCCATTTGCTGAGCTTGTATCACAGCTGCTACCCAAATATTCCATCTTTCTTTTGTATGTTTGAAATATAGGCGTTTCACATGTTTTTATGTCTAAAGAGCTTGAAATATTTTATACTGTTTCCTATTTCAATGCCTAGAAATCAGCTAAATTGACAACTTTTTGCTGCACTTCAGCACACTTTCAGTTCTATGAAACAGTGCACTAGTTGTTGTCATTCCAGAGGTTTTCTACAAATGTCCCAGTGTTCACATTGAAAGAAAATGCAACAAAAAGCACAGTACGTTTAAAGAAGTGAGGTCCCCCCTCCTCAGCAAAAGCAGCTCTTTGTGCTTCCTCATTTCAACATAGATAGCCAGAGCTGTGCTTGCAGCAGTGCAAAGTAAAAATCGGTTGATGTAGTATTGGAACAACTGTATCTGAAGCTCTGAAGATTTCATCTAGCATATGTTGCAGTTATTTTATGCTTTTTGTAGTTATTTTATACTTTCGTGCTGTGGTAGGGAAAAATTTCATGAAAGAACAGAAGTTGAGGGAACATCTGGTTCTTTGCACCTCTTAGATCTAAGCTTCTCAAAGCTGTTCATCTACCAATGGCCAATCTACTCGAAGAGAGTAAAGAAAAAAATTCAGAGCATTCAAAACTCAGAGCTTTGCTTTAATGTATTTAAGTCATGAAAAACAATCAACTTCCAGAAAGAACGTTGCCAAAAAAAGAAAAAAGGCAATTTCACCATAAGCGTGTCCAACATTTAAAAATTCAGTCAGCAATTTCATTATAGACAATACCAGGACTGACTATGACAGTACTTGGAATAAACTGTAAGCGTGGCACACAAGAAAAGGTGTCAAAGAAGAGAGAGTAAACAGTATTAATGGTATTCAATAAGGAAATCGTGTCTGTGTCTAAGTGGAAACTAAATTACTATCCAAGGTTTTCTTAGCAGATTATTTAGAAACTTGCCAATAGACAAACAAAGTAAATGACAAGACTCTCAATCAGAGCTGTGTTCCCCAGCAAAATGGCTTAGTAAAAATGATACAGACTACTTGGACTGCTTCTGGCAAGTCTGGCTCTCCTTAGAGGACTGCTAATGTTAAATACTCAACACAAACATGTGATTGTGAATTCCTTATTCAGGCTAGCTTATGGTTAGGAAGATATATCCTGTTCTCAGGCACAGGAACTCAAAAACTTATTTCTTCACCCTCGTAGAAACAAAAGATAGTATTTTGTATTTGTTACTTCACAACGCAGAATAGCTAAAGAAAGATAAAAAGCATTCTCCTTGACATCCTCCTCGTAAGCACACATTTTGATACAGATTCTGCAGGCAAGTATGTGTCTAGTGCACATTTGTACAGTACCTCGCTCACGGACATGAAGACTCAGGACCCAGTACCGTCAGAATACAAACAATCAAAATATACAGATGGTATTTCCCACTTATTTGGGAAAACACAAAGCAGTATACCACTTGCTTTAGCTGTGCACATTAAAAATCAGGGTTCATGCTTAGACAATAACAGCAAACTCTCAAGCTATGGTTTTCCATGTTTCTCTTACGAAAGAGCATAGCACTGATTTCTGGAACAACTGTTACTCTAATAAGATTGCACATAGAAATGAATGCATCACAGCTGTTGTCAGCAGGGTTCAGTGAAGACCACCATTCATCTCTGATGAATGCAGATTAAAATATTCAAAGCTCAAGTTTACTGATCAGATCAGATATTAATGGGAACATTTTTCCTAGTGCTCTCAGCTTAGTTCCTCTTTAGAAAGTCAGCTTAAAAGGGTGAGGAAGGGAGAGCACCAGAACCTGCTCATTTTGACCACCCTGCATTTAACGGAGGTGAGTACTCTTACAGTGGAACGATAACCGTGCACAAGGTATGCCAGAGTTTTGGTCAATATCACGATTTATTATTCTGAGGGACAGAAAGAGTGAAATACTGACCACGGCAAATAGGCCATTAGTTACCTCTTGGTTCAATAAGTCTTGATGCTTTCCTTACTATGTGCTGATTATTTCCTGTCCGATTCACATTAGCAGCTTATTTTATGAGAACAATCTAAGCAAAGAGAGAAAAATTCACACATTTACAAAGGACATCACCAAGTTACATTTCATGACAGTTAACGCCATTTGCTATTCTTTCAGGAAATAACCTTTACTGATCTTCCCTGTTTTAATGTCAGCAATTGCTTTTGAGAAGAACACTCAATTCTTATATTCACCACCAGTTATATTTGAAATAGTAGCATCTTAAAGGACAGCAATAACTGCCTAAGTGTTGTAGGACAAAGCATTCACACGCTGATAGTGTCCACTAGCATGACAGCATGGCCACAGCTCCTATTCTTAATGGACCCTTTTCCCCACTCACAGGGTCATCCCTACTCTTCTGAAGCCTATTTTTCTTCTATTAACTTCTACTAATGGTCATGGTAGTTGCACAGAATCTTGGAAAGAAAGGATCTAACGCTTCAGACAGAAAAAACATCAGTAAGGACACGCATAAAGAATGAAAGCATCATAAGTAGTGCTAATAATTTCACACAGAAAATGAAATACCAAAGGTACAAAGAGGAAAGAGGTGCCTTGAATACACCATAAGATTAAAGAAAAAAACAACTGTATGCATTTTCTACACAGGGTTCTATTTACAAAGCCATAGTTAAATAAAAAAGTAAAAAGAACACATATACATCCTTGGCCAGTGTCTGCTTTTTTGTTCTCTGAGATGCCCAAATGGTTTTGATTACTTAAAAGAGAGTATTCCTTGAATGAGTCAGCTTGCAACACTGGGGCTGATCAGCAGAACAGCCATCAAAAGAGCAGGGTACACCAGCCCCGCCAGCGCCAGCCCCACAGCTCAACTGGGAAACTCCAGTGACAAAAGCACCATCGCCTACCACATCCTGCCCACATCCTGCCCCAGGACAGTGCAGCCTCCCATTCCATACCCATTGATCACACATGTTAATACTGGGGATAATTAGACATCACATCTTCTATCTGAAGACTCCAAGAAGAGTTTCCCCAATTTGAGTAACAGAGTAAGGAGCAATATTTCCCCATAGCCATTGCTGGTTTTCCACAATCTCATGCAATGATTGCCACATTAACTTTACATAATAGTTTTTCAGAAAAACAGGTATGAGTGGGTATAGGCCCTTCAGAGCAACTATCACTTAAGATACAAGCATCTGTATCAGCATCTCATACTATAATCTCCTCCTAAAGTCCTGACCCTCTCACTACCCATTTTTTGGCCTACTGCAAGGCAAAATAGGGTCTGCTCAGGTCACCAACAAAGTGTTCTCAGCACCGACAGATGCAACACTTGACATTGAGAGGCAGCTTTAAATGTCTGGAATATTGTCCTCTGTGAAGTAGCATACATTACACAAGGGAGGGCCAGTCAGAAAGCCCTGGATCTGGTAGACATTTCAGTTGCATATTTCTGGAGGCTTTCTTTTCAAGTTTTGTTTTGGGTTTTTGTTTTTGTTTGGGTTGCCTTTTTTTTTAAAAAACAAAACAAAACAAACCAACAGCTTATATGTTTACAAAAATATTTCCACACTGATGACAAGCCACCTGAACTACTGTCACTGTTATGGGTATTATTAACATACCGAGTTCTGTGACAGTTATAAGGATGTGCTAAAACTAATTTCAAAACTTGTCCATTCAGTAGTTAGCCTAACAGAAAAGATTATTATGGAAAGAAAAGGCTACACTGAAGCACATTTGGGATCCACACCTACTCCTTGCTTTGACTGTGTTGCCCCTATTCCACATTCCTGTTACACAGCAAGTAACGTGGCCAGTCGCAATTTAGGAAGTCTTTGGCAAACCGTAAGACACGATCATAGAATAAATACTTTGCCAAAACATACACGAATACACACGTGCAGAGAGGTCCCCCTAGAAATGTAGTTTGAGCTTCCTGAAAAAATCCTAAAAAGAACATCTAGGAGATCTCAGTCTCTGTTCAGTCTTGCAGTTCCTATTTAAAGACAAGTTAGTCTTCTGTTTTCAGTGTTTGCTCACTTCTGAATTTGGTTTAAAGAGCTGCTAGCATAGACTTAACGAAGTTTCTTCTGAAAGGCTGATTGTGTTTCCTTCTGTCTTTCTGACAGAACCCATTTAAAATAGGCCTTCCTCATTTAATTATCTAGTCTTTATTGTTGCGAGTTTTATTTCTGAACTGGAATAAATGTTATAGTTAGAATTGTGTCTGTAAACAACAGGCTTATTTTATAAGGCTTAAAAATCCTTTCCTTTACAATCAGTGAAGCGGGAGCTCTGTGCGTGCAGGCTCCGCGGCTCTGTCCAGGGCACATGCGGTGTGAACACAGGGCACTGAAGTTCGCAGGGACGTTTAGGTACGTAGGTGCCTTATACAAGTGTTACAGACCTGAGGGCTGTCTGACTCCTGGTCAGTAATTCAGGTTTATCCTCTGTGAACTCTTATGCCTGAGAGGAGCAATATTACCAGGCAGTACATGGTAATGCTATAGATCACTCATGAAACCAGGAAAATTCTTGATCTCCAGAGTTTAAACCAGCTCCTGGCCCATTCACCCTCCACAAGAGCATGGAGCAGCAGAAGGGCTTCCTACAGGCTGCAGAGGAATTACTCTAAAAGCACAGCACAGGACAGATCTATCCTGTGGAAGACAAAAGACTTGAGGGCTTTCTGCAATACGGCCATGCCCTTTTTCTACCCCAGGAAGGAAAACCACAACTGGCTGGCTGCTTTCAGACCTCTCCACCCCCACCCCAGGATTTATTACAGAACGCCTAAGGCCCAAAATACAAAAGCTCTGCAAGCAGGCAGGCACAGCCATAAACACAGAGAGGCCTCTGCTGCTATAAATCACCACAGCTCCGCTGAAATCAATAAAAAGCCATAGTTCAGCCTACTGCAGGCCCAGCAGAGACGTGGGCGCGCTGGTCAGTATTGGGGTTCGACAGATGGCTGTCCACTGACGGCTGGCAGAAGCTGTCCTGGTCTTATTTACTCTAGTTGGCAGATTCCCTTAGAATAAACTGCAGATTCACCAGCGCACAGTCTAGCGTAACTTTCTTCCCTGCCCATAATCACTGGGGCTGGGCCAGCAGATGTTGTACAACTAACCGGAGGGGAGCTGGCCTAACCATTTGAGGATAGGGAAGGGAAGCAGCCTACCAGATAATGTCTGTAAAGGAGCTTGGAAACCACTGACACAGGCTAATTGCTTACTGCAGAGTAAAGTTTCCACTCTCTGTAGGCTCATTTGACGTAAACTTCCTAGTCACGTCCAAAACCCTAGCAGCAGGACAAACGTTGTTAGTACACAAACTGCTTAGCCAAGACCTGCTCCGGGTTCCTGGAAAAATATTCTGGGCAATGAGGAAACAAGGAGAAAGGAACAGGTAACATAATCATCCTCCTCACTGTGCTCAGCTAGAAACAAACATCTGTCTGGCATCTGGGCTCTGCCACCCACCATTTATTCCCATCTTCAACCTAAACACAGAAGCTAGGCATTTTCATTACCGCTGGTCCCCTCAGTGAGCAAATATGGACAAAAGACATCAGGTAAGAGAGGCCGAACGGGCTGAAAAACCTGCATGGAGCTGGAAGGAACCAAGTGAGAGGAGGAAAGAGAAACTCCTACATATTAAAAGCCATGATAAAGCAGCAGCCTGTAGAAACATCCAGTTGCTAACAAAGCACGGGCTCCTTTCCCCACCTAATTGCTCATCTTAATTTCCTCCCTTTCTCAGGGAGATGCTGGCAATACTGGGAACTCCTGCAGGACGTAGCATCAACCCTGGAAAATGCCTTTAGAAGTAACCGTGTCTTTCCCAAGTCTCTACTTGCCTTTGCCTTTTCCCTCTCAGACACAACCCAAATCATTGCCGGCAACGCGGCATTCACGCTTGGCACGTGGCCGTGCCCCTCCTGCTCCCAGGCTCTCCATGCAGGGCTCGGCAGGGCAGAGCTGCTCCTCCTTGCAGGCAGAGACCGCAACACGGCTCAGGAGGACACCAGACCTCCATCCACTTCCAGGATGGGCTTGCTCAGATGCAGTACACGCACAACCCATACAGCCAGGGCACGCAGCACCTAGGCTATTTAATGACACCTGTACTTCATGTCACGAAACCTTTGGCGAAGACACAGGTTCTGCAGCTGGAATACTTGGTCCCAAACCACATCCCCCTGGAATGGCATTTCAAGTCGCTCTGTTCACACAGCAGCCTGACAAAGCATTCTGAGAAAACGATATTATATCCTCTTCTGGTTTCTCGACAAGTGCTGGTAAATATATCGTTTCCACCTTTTCCATCTCCTAATTTACTCCTTTTATCAGCAATAGTGACAAAAAGGTTCTAATTAGATAGCACTAATCAGGTAGCATGGCATGTGATTGACAGCTAAGAACTCGTATCTGTTCTCTGAAAAATAGATTGGCTATTTTCCTCATAAAAGCAGGAGATTTATCAATAGACAAAAGGATGCATGACCTCAAAAGGCAAGGTATAATTACACATCAGGACTACACATTTTATTTTGACATAAATCTAAAAAGATTCGTGGGTGGTAAAAGCTTTTTTAGAGAGATGAACAAGTGATATTACTCATAAAGGAAGAACACTACCATCACAAAAACAGGATTAGGAAAATTGTCTATGCATAAACTGGTGTGTGGTAAGTTTGTGAAATTTTTTTTTTTTTTTGCTTTATTTGTTTTGGGATTTTTTGGGTGGGGGGGTCCTTCCCCCTCCCCCCCACCTTTTTTTTTTAAACCAGGACTGGTTAAAAAAAAAGTCCAGTAAATCAAGCAAAGAGTTTTGACATATATGAAAACAGAATAATTCCACTAGTGTTTTAACTTTTTAAAAACATGTTCATTTAACCCTCTGCAATGAATATTCAAAATATATTTCTCAGCAACAGAAACAAAATAAACCTGTCAACTGGCACTTAACGTGTAATATTTTACACAAGGCAGCAGATAGGAATGGGCCATTCATTCCAAAATACAAATTTTTCCTCTGTTTGCTTATTTCTACTCTTTATAAGTTTGGACGCTTAAAATCTAAAAAAGTTATTTTAAGCTGCAATATGAAAGTATATCTTGTGGCAATATTTGTCCATCTGATAATCTCAAAGGTTAAAAAAAAAGTGGTCATTTGTCCTACATTACTAAAATGTTCAGATTTGTTTTACTTGTGTGACCTCATTTGAAAATATGATAGCTTGTGTTTTGAGTTCTAACAGAGAAAACTTGTGACATCCGGTATTTTGCATACTAATGGAAAAAAACCTCTAAGCTTACCTATAATCATTCATTTCCAATGAAATTTATGGTCTGTATAAAAGAGAGAAGTTGGCAGTCAAAAATTAACATTTGCCTGTTTATCTAGTATCAGCATTCAGACTTCTTAGAAAGTAATATTTTTCTTCTAGCTAAAACTAGGCCTGCACACATTCCTCTTGGACGAGCACCAAATGTTTGAAAGGCATCTCACGTCTTCCAAAAAAGCATGCACAAGTTCATTATGATGCTTGAAATCTTCATTAAAACTTCCTAGATATTAGACATTTTTCCATAGAGTCAACATAGCTATTACCATGATTTCAAGTTGTTGGGTTTTTAAACAACTTCAAATACAGACCTGGAATTTTCTAGACCTGAACCAACCATCAAACCATACATCAAAGACATCATTCTAAAGTACATTTTGATTTGTGGCATTTCAAAATTGTGCAGACACATCAGGTTTCCCGTAAGACTTATAAAAGCAGCGGGACAAACAATAAAATACCTTCCCAATATCCTACCTTCTCAGCATCACACATCCTGGTGTGATGCTGCACTGATGGGTCTCATTGTCGTCATTATATACTACCGCAAAAATATACGCACAGAAAGGAGAAAGTGTAACATTTCTAGGTTGTTGGTTTTTTTTTTATCTGGATGTATATATGGATGCTTACAGTCTTCCTAGAAGGCTCAACAGGGTAAGCAAATGGTGAGCTTGGGAATGTGCTGACTGGGCAGGGAGAGTAAAGAAACATTTGTGGGAGTATGCCTTTTTAAGGGTGTGTTAAGAAACTAAAAGAAGACTGAGAGAAGGAGCAGAATAATAAGGCAAATCCTGCAGGTAAATGGCAGGAGTGCAAGAAAGGAGAGGACGTGTGCAGAGGGAGTTTGCAAGGAAGGAAGCAGAAGAAAATACACTGTGAAACTAACTGAAACTATTTCTGAGCATAGTAGTAAAAAAAGCAAGTAAACAATTTGATTTTGGAGATATTTCATGTTTCAGTCCTCTAAAGAAGTCAACTCACCCGAGTATGCCCAGTAAGGATCCCCCGAAGCCTTTCGCCTTCGTATCTGCACGGAACTACCATGTCTGTTTTCATGCAGAGAGCCAACATAACCTTCGGTCAGAGCTGGGGAGAGAAGAAGCAAGAATCATTAGGAAAGTGGTATTTAATCCCTGGAGTTTACACTGTGAAGCTTAAATCTTTGCTGAGCAGAGATTAAAAACTTAGCATTGCTTAAAGAACAATTTAACAGGCATGTTCTTCACCCATGAAAACCCACCATCCAAAGATGATTCACAGGAGCCAGGACTCACTGATGCCACTATTCTGATCTGGCACATGCCTGCATAACTCCAGTAATTCCCATAAGGAAATTCTGATATATGCAAGCAAACAAGTATGAGCCATGACATATGACCAAACTTGCTCTGTCTAGACCCAAAAGATACCTTACTTTGCTAGTGACTACCAAACTACTAATTGTAATTGAACACAAAAATTATCAAGATCTTTAAAAGAATACAGATGCAAGCGTGCAGAATATGCCAGTACAGTGCTACCCTGATTATCATAATTACACCTATTTTAAACCACATCTGAAAATCCCGTGTAGAACAATTTCACTCGGGACCGAATGAATCTCTTCCACGTACAGCCTGCAGACCGGAGCCCACAGCGCGCTGGCTAACCGTCTCAGCACAAGCAAGGCTCAAGTAACATCACCTCACATGATTCACTCAAGCAAGGCAGACATGTAGCACTGCCTTCTAGCCAGAGGAAGGTTGCGTATGTCAGACAAAATACTCGGCGTGCAATACCAATGCCTTACGACATGAAAGGGAGAGGGCAGTAATGAAAAAAAAAATCTTTGTAAAACTTCCCAAGCTAGAAGGAATTAAATTCATCAACTGAAACAGAAAAGAACGTATCCTACATTGCATCCCAGGATTTTTCTTTTACACCTTAAACAACACTTTTTTTTCTTGTAAAGGAATGCAGAGCTTCCACAAGGACATGGGTTGTTTGGGGGTTTTATGTGTAAATTTTGCTTATTGTTTCTATGCATCTGACTGAACCAAACTGGAGGTGGGTGAAATCACAAATGTCAGTAAAAAGTCTGCAATAAATTCAACTACCTTTCTCAGAGCACCACAACTGAAAACTTTTGTGCTATAATAAACACATACAAACAAAACCCCCCTTAGATCCACAGATACAGAATGTGAAGACCAAGTAGGCACCAGCTGGCTCTATGGAAATTTTGGTCCAACTGATCCCTAACCACTTATTTGATCAGTAAGAAATCAGCCAAATAATTCAAATTAAAACTTCAGAAAATCATGTAAAGCACTGCTATCCGTATGCAGTCAGCAAGTACTGTATTCCCTTCTACTCCCAGGCCAGTTACAGCTGGGCTGAAACAAAGCTTCTAACAGGACTTTATTGAACATCAAGCACCAGTAAGTCAGAATTTGGCTTCCTTTCCCTTTAGAAAAGCTTCTGGGTAACACCCCTTTGTACCACAGTAGCAGGGAGCATGCTATGTCCGAGGGCTATCCGGGTATGCCAAACAGCTCCATAAACAACCTTCACTCTGCAATGTGGATCACGGATTTCTGTAGATTTTGGAATCCTGAAGCGGTAGGAAAAGTCATGCAATCTCAGGAAAAGCATTACAGGTTTGGCCCTGCCAAATTTTCTCTTGTGCGAGCAAAGGTACTAATTGTGCAATTTATTATGAGCCTCTGATTTTAATGAGTTTTCCAGATTTCTTGGCAACTTTCTAAATGCTAATTTACTCCAGGCTGCAAACTAGAAACCCTGGAATACATCATGCTACCAGGATTTGTAGGCAACACTGTATCACACACCTTATTTTCCTCTTCTGATTTACCCTAATAGGTCTACCTGTTTGAGAGGCAACAGGGACTCATTTCAATGGGAAAGAGCAGGTAAGGGATGTGGAGCCCTAAACCCTCTTGGCAAAAACAAAACAACAACAAAAAAAAAACCCCACAACAAAAAAACCCACACCACTGAGCAAAGATCAGAGACCATGAAAACCCCAAGGAAGAGAACATAGAAATAACCTAGGTGGATGGCCAGAAAGGCTATCAGAAAACAACAAAAAACAAAAGGGCCCTATTCACTTAAAAATCACACGGGCTGAGAAATATACCTCCTTATTACAAAATGAAAAAGACAACAGCAGCTTTCTTCCAAGCATCCTTTACCTAGAGGCAGCAAATAGTTGTGGGGTTTCTGTTGCCCAGAAAAATTGGTTCCTGCAGGCAGAAGGAATATTTCACCCTGCCTCCTCCAAGGAATAAGGTACTCCTGCAGGGATCTGCTCAGTGAGCCCTTCTGGGTGCCTTACCAACAGAAGAAAGAAACTATGTCTAAATAATCTGTATTTGTTGAAGGTAAAAAGGCTCTGAGTCAGTGCAAAACATCTGCAGTTGCAAAACCCTTTTGTACTCCTAGCTTGAACCGTCAAAAAGCCACATGGCAACCATGGTATGGCTATGAATCATACCATTGATTTTCAGTATCCTCTGTGCAGAAAATTAAATTATGCAAATCCAAGCCTTTATGAATGCCTAACTTTAATGTGAAATTGAACATTTGCTTTAGTCAGGATCTTATTTATGCAATTAAAAACCTGACATTCTTGTGAAAATAGGCAGTTTTATTTTTCTGCATAGAGACTTAACGGATTTGTACATTTATCTATACTTACAAATGGTGAAGGAGCCATGCTGTACATAAATTTATTTCCACCAAAAAGGATGTTACAAGCCAAGAGAGGTACTCAAGTATTTGTCAAGAGAACTGTGGGAGGGAACTTGCTGGTTATACCACTAAGTATCTTCTGTAGGACTGAAAAAGAAACAAATTGGAACATCGTGTTCCAAATAAAATCTTACATCACTGTTAGGCAGCCCAACGTTAATGTCAATAGTCCCCTTACAAATGTGCAGTAATCCAGCATTCATTAGTAATTTAGAGAAGATACACTTTTACTGGATAGCTGCAGAAACTCTGGCAAAAGGATGACAGGTCAAGATCTCTGGCTATGCTGTGAACTGGAAAGGTAATGGTCTGTCTCTAACAAAAATCATGACACTACCTTCTTCCCTATGCTGGCACAGTTCCCCAACCCATTCACAGTATGGCCATGTATTTCTGCATGGCGCCACACAAACACTCCAAGAAAACACTGTGGGAACAAATAGCTATTGTTGGCAGTATCTTATACTGGTAAAGTCATCAGGAAACCACGGACTCAATCTCACGGTGCTTTTGTTCTGTGGTGTCAACTGGGGTCAGTGGACTGTCTTGTACTGAAGAGGTGCAAGGTACAGAACAGAGCATACAGTGGCTTTTCAGATAAAAGTCTGGAAGAGCCAAAGAGTTTCAAGTCAGGTTATTTCAAAAAAGTAAGTGCTTCATATATCAAAACCATCTTCTGTTTCAGACAGGATCGTTACTTTTTCCAGATTTTGGGGTGGGCTGGGCACATACCTTCTGACCAAAACAACTGGACACCACCAATGAAAGTTTAACAGGCGTCTATCTCAGTGTTGCTGAATCTGCTTCTTTCCCTGAAAACATATACGACTAAAATATTTTGTTCAGCTCCAGCCATTAGAGTACATTTATTCATTTTTGCGAAATGCTCCAATTCCACGGTTTCAGAAGCTATACGTGCAAATAAGTGACTCAAACTCAATGGACATCTTCCAGTGTTTCTAATGCCTGAACAAGTTCTGGAGAAAACATTTAAGAAAGCTGTTATATTAGCACCAATCACTACAGGTTTCCACAAGTCTTTTTCAGCTGGGAAACAGTTAACTGCTCAAGAACAGAGAGCAGCCAAGTGGTTTCCTGCTCCACTCCTGCCGAACTGGATGCTGGAGAAAAGCCAGCAATGAGACTGGCTGGTCCAGCATGGAGCAAACACCGGGAGGCTCCTCTCTTCTGGGAACCCTGGAAAAGTGGGGGAAGTGGAAATCGAGACAATAGGAGGGGCAGGAACATGCTCCAGGAAGGCTCAAAATGGAGCAGCCAAAATAGAGGGGTGGGGTGGGATATAGGCACACACACAGAGCAGAAGGCAGAGAGGAAGAGAAGGGACAGTAGAAGCCCTCACCCTGCAAGGTTTCATTTGATACATCATGCCAATGCTGATGGCAGAGGAGTAATGAACACCGTAATATATGGTCTGAGACTTGCAGATACACGATTAAAAGAGAAGAGGACCAATCTTACACTCAGATACACAAGCGTGAAATTAAATCCTGAGCAACTCCTCTGGCTGCTGGTGCAGTATTGGTGTCTATGAAGCGTAACACCTGCAGTCAGTGCAGTTGTGCTGTGCCTATCACAACTACTTCTGCAAGGAATAGAGGATCCTTCAAAGCTAACATGGAGAAATCTCTTACACACAATTTCATATAATTTTAATCGGTACTGAACGCTACATGATTTTAGATGATGCGCTAAATGAATCAACCCATGCCGCATATCTGCAGACAGCAAAAGCAATGCAATGCTGGGATATGCCTTAGCATTCTGATCAGCTTTCCATTCACTCTGTCTCAATGTATTAACTTTCCAATAAAAATTATTTGATAAGTGCCCTCAAAGGTACGATAAGGTAATTCCTGCCTGAATACCTTACTGGTATTCATAGTTCACATGAAAACACAAAATTTTATCCCCAATCTACCTTAAATATAAAGCTATTACACTATTCAGAGAGATTATACCCTCGGCATTAGTGTTTAAAAGGTATCAAGCCATCAGCTATGTAAGAAAAATCCTTTAAGGTCAATACTTTATGTCTGAATGGTGAAATCATTAGTTATGATGGTAGATTAACTAGATTGTGTGCCAAACTCCGATTCGTTCAAGCCTTTTTTGAAGACGAGGGTTGCACACAAATCTGTTTTCAGCTGTTGCAATTAAAACGGTACAAAGTCAAAGGTACACACTTTGCCCAGCTCATAATCGTTCTGTGACATGCCACTGTGGACTATACTAGCAGCTGAATCAGTTTTAGTCCTAGTCCTTAACGTGGACACACGTCTTAACTGATGTAGTTCAACCTGGT
The DNA here is from genome assembly GCA_034782735.1 of Sagittarius serpentarius. Taxonomy (NCBI): domain Eukaryota; kingdom Metazoa; phylum Chordata; class Aves; order Accipitriformes; family Sagittariidae; genus Sagittarius; species Sagittarius serpentarius. The sequence goes on along the minus strand of JAVKLA010000036.1, from coordinate 15,380,402 downwards.
GCTACTGCTGGAAAAAAAGCCAGCCCTTGGAGCCGAGAGACTTGACTACTGGAATCTGGAGTAGTGTCACACTATGAAAACACTTAAAGCAGGGGGGGTAAAAATAAAATCTTGTTAGTGTGTAGCGAAAAAGCACTAAATCATAAGGAATGCTAGCAATTAGTTCTGTATCATATCAATGCCTGTAGAAAGAAAACTTTTCAAAAACAAGGAAACACTGTTTTCTGGAAGACTGCACAACACCGTATTTTAAAAGGGCGAGGGGGCGCAGAAACATTACCTGAAGGGCTTTTGTATCATCTCTTAAATGGAGTTTAAGAGATCAGTGAGCCAAGACACTTAGCCATCTGCAAGCCTAAAGCTTCAAGCAAGACTCATGAAAAAATAAAACAACAGCATCTTTATCTAGGTGCATTTACTGTATTTTTAATTGGACTGTGCTAAAGAGATGCAGGTAAGCTGAAGACACTGCAATGCTATGCACCGTAACACATGCTCTACTGAAAAGAGTTTAGGCTTCTGGGCAATTTCTTAGAATAAATGCTGTCAAATGGGCCAGAAGGGAAAAAGAGAGGAGAAAAAAACAAACCCAGAGGAAATAAATTTATAATATTAAACAATTAAAATTTTTTGTACAATTAAAATAAGTAATGGTTAAATTCTTCTCTCTAAGCTCTTTCATGGACAACTTCCTAAACAAAACTAGGCTATTTGCCTTAAATATTTTATCACCCTTTGACAGCAAATAAATCTAGAAATATTTCAGGCCCAGCTAATCCATTTTGATACTGCATTACTTTTAAACAGACTCTTCAGCCATGGATTCCAATATTTTGCAGGTTATTTTCCATCTTGCCAAAGAAGGATGAAAGGTAAAACAACATATGGTGGTCAGACAGCATCAACAAATTATATTCTGAATGAGACTTCTTCCTTTGATTATGCTGCATGGATTTCTTCTGATTATCAGATAAAAGACAAAATCTATTCTCCTATGAATGCACATGCAATTTTCACAGCTTTCCATTAATGAAATATGGGAGTTACAAATCACAAGTTTCTTGCAACTAAGTGAAACGGCAGGTGCAGCATCCGGGTGTCTGTTAAGAGATGTATATTTCTTTCGCAGACGACAATCACCCAGGCAGCCCCTTAATTCCTGTATGAGCACAATCCGCAGGTCTATTCCTAAAAATGACATGGGGACTCTTCACACCATTCATTCTCTGTGGTTCACGTGTCTGATAGATGATGTGGTAACAGCACAAATCTTAAGAACAAGAACATAAATGCAGAGCACAGCAGGCCTTTACAGGAACTAACCAGCAGACTGCAATTTGAAGATGAAAAATAGTCCAGGGAACATGATGTCAAACTGTGGGGATTAAATTAACTAGCAGAATTAAAAGCCCTTATCCCAAACATGAATATACCAGTCACTGGGTGCATTAACCCCTGGTAACCTGTTGAGTTCAAGGCCAGCGACTCAAGTGTAATGCAATTTCGTATTACTCCAATGTATCAACACAATGCAAGTCCCAAAGGATTAGAGCTGATGCAGACAAGCAAGAGAAAAGATTTTCACTGCAGTCTTTTCCTTACGTTACAAGGGACGGAGTTTAAGGGTGACAGAAAAGTCTCCTACTTCAGAGCAAGCCTCAAGCCAAACCAGAACAAGGACACCCGAGTGTACCGCGATCCCCAGTGCTATCAGCCGCTCTCCGGCAGAGCGGATGCGCTCCCAAGGAAAAGCAAACCCATCTCCTCAGTCACAAGTTCCCATGGATCCTTCTCTCAGCCTGCCTGGCTTTATAAGCAAGATGAGCAGAGCTCATTAGCAAGACAGTACGGCAACTTCAAGTTGCATTAATGATGCCCCATTAAGGGAACTCAGAAAAAGAAGCTTGGGAGTCCAAGAAGAGACAGATGCTGCGGTGTGATTAGAAAGGGCTTAATTTTGCATTTTCATGGCTTATGCTCTGCTGGCATCAGCTGTGCAAGATACAACATAGCTGGTGAATTTGGACCACTGACGTCAACTGGCATCACCTGCAGCACTTCTGCTAGGAATAAGCAAAGTCAGACAGATAACCAACAGTGCCCACAATTTCCATCTCAAGATAAAAACACACAAGTTAAGCCAATGGCAACGTCACCCCCCTTCCAGGAGGATGGTGTCCTGCAGCAAAGCTTCTGCCAGAGAACTTGGGGAACACCCTTAGACTAAGGGTTCTCAGACTGCAGTACAGAAGCTCAAATCTACCCATGTGTGAGCAACATGTCATTAAAAAATCCCCTGGTCTGTTATCTTTTCCCCTGAGAAAATGCAGAAATGCTGAGCAGAAAAAAATAGCCCAGACAACTGCACTCCTCCTCCAGGATGGAGAGGCTGCTGTTTGTGTCACACTGCAAACAGCGTGCGGTGGTGATAGCTGTGGAAATGAAGTCTGAGGACCCCAGCTTCAGAAACACTTGTCGCCCGTCACCAAGAACTGCAAACACATCAAAACCAGCTATGTTTGATCCAAACCCAGAGTAAAGCCTTTATCCCACTGAACTGTTCCTGACACTTCCCTGCATGCAGAAATACACTCCATTTACCTTTAAGACAAAGTTTTCAGACAGACTGGTATTCTAGGCATCTAAGTTGAGGTACCTTAAAGACGACTAATGCACATTACATCCTAAAAATTGGACTCCTTTTAGACATTTCTGATTTCAGTAGTCAGACAGAAAAATAATTGGGAGCACCTGAAAACTCTGTAACCTTTAAAACTCTTGGTCTGTGCATCCTTCACAGTCCCTCAGACTTCTGTTAACCATCATTATCTGCATTTCTTAAAAGGAGGAATCCTCATCCTTGTTCATCACCTCTCCATGCTGTACTTCACAAGGGTCACGTCACCTCTGAATTTTGTTGATAACAATGGGTGATGCAAACACAGAAATAAAACTTCAGAGCAGAGGTTCATAAGCAAGGCTGACCTCCTCAGGAAAGCTGATGTGCTCTCAGCCAGTGCTGACTGAATCACAAGACATAAACCGGTAAACTCAGTTCTCCAATAACTGGGGTAGCCTGGTCAGAGCGAACCAAGGCAATGAAAACCCAGGTATCAGGGCAAAACGACTGCTCACACAGCCAGGTCCAATGTCTTTGCCCTGTTACCCAAGGGCAAGCTTGAAGTCAAGCTTGGAACAAGCTGGAATCCGGAGGCAGCATGGTGTATTTGTGCAGAAGGGATTCGAATCCATCAGCACAGGCACACTGAGAAGGGGCCATCTTGGTCTCTTCATTCATGGCATGGTTTATCCGGGAAATGTATATATGTATAATGCAGACTTGTTTGTATGATGAATTAACAATGGCAAAAGGGGGCTTTATTTCACTTCTTGCCTTACTGCAAGTACCTAAACCTTCAGGGTTTTACAACAGAAAACCGTGGCTGGAACCACCTGCCTCACTCTCATTCTCACATAGTCAGGTGCTGCAGGATGCACGACGTTAGAAGAGCAGCTTCTGAATAGCAAATAAATGTGACCTTAATTGAGTATTTCGTACCTTCAATTCCTTGTTTAATGCAGAATCATACAATTTTCATTTCACTAAACCCAGTAATACTCACAAAAACACACAGACTCACACAAAATCACCAGTTTCACCTCTCTGCTCTGGAAATAATTTGCTCATATCCACCACTGCCAGCATTTGTCACAGTACAGCCTTATTATGTTTTCAAAACAGATTCCCCTGAGTCACATAACAAGAATTATTCTTGGTTAAAAAAAAATAATTTACTAGACTCATCCAAATAACTATAGCAAGGACCTTGTGACGCAGACCTGCTCTGTGCATGACTGCTGTCCACCCGAGCTGCCATCTTGCCAGACACATTCGCGATTCCCCGTAGGTAGCCTACAACTTAATTTGCTCATGTCATCATCCCATTAAAGCCGCCTTTGCATTATGTCAGCAAAGACAAGCGTATATCTACAAACCAGGGCCTTCTCTGCTAAGCTTATGCAGAGTCCCCGGAGGGAGACTCCATTCTTGTGGAATGGCATGTCCCAGATCTCTCCAGGGGAAATGTTCAGCACCGACACTGCACGGAGTCCTCACTTCATGGCATCCCTTCAAACTCACCTGCCTCTAACACCGGAGGAGCAGCAAGCCCAGCATTCATTCAGCAGAAAATGCTGGCCACAGGGCTGACTTCATTCACATGGAGAACGGTGAGGCACTTTATGAAGCCAACAGAGCTGCTCCCACTGCGTGCCATGAGATCAAACTTGCCCCATTATAAAGTCTTCAGAGACAGGGGCTCTGTCAGCTAATAAAAATCCCTCATTCTTTATACAAAATGATTTTTTTAACCCATGTCCTTTGGCCCATTTAACAATTTATTGACTGTGGGAAATAAAGTGAGGCCACATCAATCTCTTCCTGGTTATTTGGTTCAGGCTCTCAAATTAATGCAGAAGGTAGAAAGCTCAATAAAGAACTATTTAAGAAAAGAAAGGAGAAATGCTCTAGTCCTACTGTGACGTATCTTCCTCTCAGTTTGCAGTTAGGTCATGCTGTCTATAGCTGTACAATCTCCTGGAGGAAAGATGGGAGGGCATAAACCGGCACGCTCCCCCAGATTGAGCAGAAATAAGTTGAGATTTGTACCACTCTGCACTGAAACAGATCAGTAGTGCTCAGGTAGCCAGATTTAGTGCCTCCAGCATGTGACAGCAATTCCAGCCAGATCCACAAAAATTATTTTAGGATCAAACTTAAAAGCTGAGTAGAACCAAGCAAACAAGCATTCATTTTTATTTGTGTGAAAATGTATTTAATTTGGCTTATGATCTACAAAACAGGTTTTTTTCAGCTTTTTTTATGCTGACAGCTTGCATTACATACAGATTTTGTAGCAAAGGGTTTCATCCACATTTATTTCCCAAAATATAAATCTAAAGTGGAAACCGAGATAAATGGAGATTTTTTTTTATGCTGACTGAACAAGTTGTTAGTCAGGGATATATGCCCCAAAAACGTGACCTACCATTTTGAGACCTTTCTCCTTTTCTTCCAAGTAAGTTGGATTGTTCAAAAAGAAAAGATACTATAAATACTACAGGGCTGATCCATAAAATGAATCAAACTTCCATCTTTGCTTTGCAGTTCACCATTAGTTTTTCACCCAGGCAAGAATTTTTCTGGAAATTTCCCAGCAGGATGGTCTGGTGCTCTTTAGGGCCCAAAACTAATACTTAGTTCCTTGGTCATTTGTCTCTGGAGAATGCAATAAAGATCTTGACACAAAACCTCATACTACTAAGAGCAAGAGCACTAAGGCCTTTGGCAGCAAGAACAAAAAAGCAGTAAGAGCTCAGATGAAGTAAATAGATAAAAATTGCCAGCAATGGTACACACTTTGTAATCATACAGCGATGATATGCAGCACAGTTTGAAAAGGCACGAGGTCACTGTTCTTTCCTATACAACCAATTTAACCATCTGGAGGACAAAGCTAATGCCACACTCAGTAAATGTAAATGATGCTAAATCAAGAGGAGGAGAAGCAAGCAAGAATGCCTCAAAAATACTCAGCTGTCTGGCAACCTCAGCAAAATGGGCTGATATAAGTGAGACATTCCACTGAAGATAGATGTAAGGCAATGCAGTTGGGGAGAAATAATAATCAGTGCAGGAATGAAGTGAGAGACTGCTGTTTAGAAAGCAGTAATGCAGAAAGACTTGAGCATTAGGGTGGATAATGAATTAGATGAAAGTTCATGCTGCAATACCACTGCAGAAAAAGGCAATTGCTATCCTGGGGCACATGCACAGAGATACTGGAAGCAATAATTCAGTTTTAGACAGTCTTTGGCAAGACTGTCACTGCAGTGCCACATGCTGTTTGAGGCCCATTACTCAAAAAAAAAAAAAAAAAGAAAGAAAGAAAAAATCATTTTCAACAAAAAAAAAAAAGTCTAAGACCTGGGGCGGGGCAGGGAGGGACAACAGGGGATGAAACATGACATGTGGAATGAGTCAAAGCATCTTTAACACCAACGTTGTGCCCTACTCTGTGCTGGCCTGGACAGCGCAGCCACAGGCTGCTCAGCCCCATCTGGCCTTGATTTGGTCTGCTCATGCTCCTATCCTCGTGAGTCTTGAATGCTCCACTCCACTCTCTACCTCCTTGTTTCATACATCAATTTTCATAACAAGCCTCATAAAGAGTTAGATTTTAGAGCACTCAGAAGTGTTGATCTTCAGACAAGAAGTGCTCTCATAGCACAAGAATGAAAGAAGAGGAGATGAAGAGCTCCGTAAGGAACAAAGGGATGCTTTCACCTTGTGGCGGGCACCATGGGAGCTCAAACACACACCTGATCTTTTAAGCAAGGGGCAGGTTTGAGAGGAGACCCTCAGTGCACGCAAGTGCTGGGAGCAACACATGCTTTGCTTGCCAGAGTGCCAGTGCAGATCAGCTCTGGCTGAGAACAGTGACCGTAGCGTAACTCATCAGCAGCAGAGAGGCATACAGTCTTCCTGACCATTTTGCACAGGTCCCACATTGCCAGGCCAAGAAAAGAGAAGTCAGCTCTGGCAGGCATAGAAAAAAAATCTGGAGAGCTGCCCACTCAATGCCCAAGCTTTCACGTCCCCCAGAGCACCTCTTTTTGGGAAGGCTCAGGCACAGAAGCTCACTCCCTTCCTATTCCAGTCTCAGCCACTCTGCAACATTCCCCCGTTCCCAGTGTTACTAATCCTACAATTATTACAAGCACTTAAATTACTACACAACAAAAGCACCATGCCGTGGAAGACAGATCTAGCGTACAGCCCGCAGCCTGACAAACGTAATTGTTTTCTTAAGGATCACAAGAATCCTCATGAAGACTTCAGCCCACCTGCAGAAAGCAAGGTTGTTGACTGCTGCAGGTTTCTCACTTCCCAAGAAGATTAGCTTGGCTATTTAATTACAATAGAGCTTTGTACTTTGTCCCCACTTAACTCAGAAAGCCCCAGAATAGTCCTCAATACCCACAGAAAGTTTAATTACTCAAGAAAATAACTCCCTCCAGGCAAGTTAATTCCAAAGTGTGTATATGTGTTCCACAGTCACTATCTCCATATTTTATGCTGCTTCTTCTATGCTTTCACTGTGAACTGTAACAATATTCCATCTCCCGTACAGCCGGTGTCAGTGTTAAAAACCAGATTCATCCTTTTATGCAATGCTTAAGAGATTTCTTCATGGCAATACCCTGTGTTCTAGTTTGTCCACAAAAAGGAGATATTAATATCACAACAGACATTCTCTCTTACTCTAAACAACTTAAAAATGCATTATAATAAGGAAATGACTTTTAAAATAACAAATGCATTAAACATTGACAGCATATCAGTGCTTATTCTCTGACAGCATTTGTCCTATCTATGACAGGGATCTGCAAAGCTGCATCTTACATCTATAAAGGACTTCTCTCAATACTGCACAGACTATCAAAAACCAGTTTTTCCTCAAAAAAGTTGTTCACCTTTAAATATGCTTTTATTGTTATTCTTTTTTACATTCTCCACATACACCACAGTCTTTGCTAGAGAAATCAAAATAAGACTATTCATAAGAAAGCCTCATGTTGTTGTCTTTATTTTTTTTTAAACCCCAATTCCTATTTTGTAAACAAGAAGCTCAAGGCAATTGGTTCCAGTCAGGCTTTTCAGCTTTGGATTTAAATCCTTTCATGACTTCTTCAAAAAACATGCATCAAAATTTCAGGGAGCGGGGGAAAGAGGACTCCTGACATTGTAGTTTTCTCTGATGAACAAACTGATGAATTACAAAGAGGCATCTATATACTCAAGCTACTTGCCAACTGACAACCAAATCCGATTTGAACACAGGACTTTAGCCATTAAAAAAGTTAACAATGATTAGTAAAATATCATCTACTGTATGCAATTAGATTTAAAGCTGCAGGAAAATAAAGACTGAAGTAGAGCACATTTGGCAACCGATACTATCCATATTAACACAGCGTGCACAAAGACCATCTTTGCCCACATGGAGTATACCCCTCTCATTACTGCACTGCTCTGAGAGGAACTAAAAGATACAAACATGAGATAAGAAGTTAGTTTAAGTAGATCTGCTGAAATTCCAAGAAACTGCAAGAAGCTTAGCTTCCAGCAGAGCTGGCTCTAGCCATTATCCTATTAAGATGGATACTAGGAGTTGCCAGGATTTTGAAAGTCCAAAACACAACCACCCAACACCCACAAAAATCCCAGCACATAACCCTCATTTTCACCCCCCAAAACCACAGAATGCACAGAAAGGGGACACAGAGGCCAAGGCTTCAAAACTGAACAGCAGCAATGGGCCAGAGTCAGCATCAGCTGGAATCAGGACGTGCGGGACAAGACTGAGCCACAGGGAATGTGAAGGAGGTTGGTGCAACAGAGAAAAAAGGTCCCAGACTCAGACACGCTTGAAAACCAGTCTGCCCAGCAGCTTTCTAAATCAACACAAGACCAGCAAAGATCATTCAAGTTGCTCAGGGACAAAACCCTGGGGTTGTACGTAGCTGGGTGGGTGGAGAAAGAAGACTATTAGAGATGCCGTGCCTGAAATGCTCAGACACAGCACAGCTATGCTGAGAAAGGTCTGGCTTGAAGAACACATTCAGGTGGCAGGTCTGACAGGTCAGCAGGACAAAAGCACTGCCCACAGCAGTCACAAAAATAAAATGTTTTGGGACAGGAACGCAACAGCCTCTTCTGGCCCCAAGTAGCTGGAGCAGAAGGGCAGACAACGTGAAGCCAAGACTGCAGAGAAGCACTGCCATAGCAGACTGGAGACAGGGCAAGGAGGAGAGACCACAAACACAGGACAAATCAAATAGTAACAGAAACGTTGCATAGACTGGTATTTCACTTAGGGCTACGAACTGCCAAAGTTATTGCTGAGTGCCCTTCATGAATTTGTGATAGTACCGCTTACTTTCTTATCAGCAACCCACTCATGTAATTCTAAAGATCACAGTAACAAAAAAAAGACACAAAGCAGGAGGCTGCTTTTGTAATTTTTAGCCACTCCACTGTAGCAGAGCAGTGTTAACTGCAAATGAACCAAGCCCTGATTAATCTGGAAACACTTCATTTGAAAATTTTATTGTAAGTGTAAATTTATTAGGGCCCATTAAGCAACATGTAATCAATAATTATTCATTATTTTCTGTATGGGTAAGGAAAGGAAAAAGGTGCTTCTCAGTCACTAAGGAATATGTCAAGTCAGAAGAAAAGAAATCCTTGAAGCAGCCGCAAGTTCTTAATTGCCACCAAGGTCTAATGCAGGTGAAATATTCAGCACACTGTATTCGTGCCCCTTAGAATTAGATAAGTGAGAAGGTGCCATTCACAGGCAAGGGCCTTGGGTTGGTGTAAGTTAATTTGTACTTCATAAAAGCCAAGTGACAGTCAAATTGAGACTTTTTAAGATAATTTTGTCCCTACTCCACACTTACAAACAATGCAGATTACAATTACAGGGGAGGAAAAGGGGGCAGAAAAGAACCTTTTTAAAATTATTTACATTTGAATAAATTTTAAATTAAAGAGCTCTTTTTTAAAAAAAGATTTAAAAAATATATAGTAATGCCAGAATATGCGAGTAAAAGCTTGGCACTATCAGAAATTTGACTTGTTTAAAATGTATCTACTTTCATTTGCTTATTAAAAAAATGACAATGCCCTAGCAAAAATCTGCAGTTTCCAGCCAGCTGCATTAATATTTCAGCTTGGTAAATTATTCTTTTTAAAAAGTTTCTAATAAAGTAGCACTTGCTGCGTGTCTTTTAATAAGATTACATTTCTATTTATGATGTTATAATACATTGTATTAAAAACAAAAGAAAGATTACCACAGGAGGAATAGAGATGTCTTCCTTCATTTTAAATTTAATTTAAAGTGGAGGAAAAGGATTTTTCTTTTAAATTAGTATTTCCCTTGCAGCATTATGAATCGCAGCTTCAGCTATTGAATGAGAAGGAGGAAAGGAAACTTTACCATTTTTATGCAAACTCAAAGAAAACGCAAACATAAACTTCATCAAGCCTCACAAATACCAGAAAGCCAAAACTTGCATCTTTGCAAATCTAAGGGCAAAGCTCCTAAGCCAAGATGCATGTTCCTGCTGCTGAAGTAAAGGATAACAGGTAGAGCCTATTGCTTTCTATTACTATAGCCACCCTTATGCCCAGTGAAGTGCAGAGCAAAGGAACAGAAGTCATCCTCAAATGAGTCAAGCCAGCCAAAGGAGAAGCAAAATACCTGCAGTGCCTGTCCATCCTACTTCCTCTCCCACCTGGAAGGAAGGCATGTCTTACCTGCAGTGTCAACAGAGGTAAACTTCCCACATCTGTTAGATATTTACATTTTCTGACTCTGGTGGATGACAGCAATGGGAACACATTGGAGCTTACAGACTGGGAATTAGTAGCAGAAGGCCACAGAGTTTGTTTTACTCTACTGCTTGGTCAGCAAAGCAGAACCAAAAAGCAGTCACATGCAGCACTCCAAGACCTGGCCCACACTTCTGCTGACATGATTAAGCATCGCCGTATTCCACACAGCTCACACCTCTCACAAAGTAGAAACTCTCATTCGCTTCCTCCCACCAAGTCACAGAGGTTTTCTATCACAGCTAGATAAAACTGCTCTTACATAGTCCTGTACAATGTCAAATACCATAGCATTTTGCAAAGGTGGTCAGCATTAGAAAAACAGAGGTGCAGACAAGAGAAATCATTACTCAATATCATCTGATGGCTATCAGCCAAATCAGGATTAAAATGCAGGATCAGACCTGAATGCCAGTGGAATATTCCATCCAGGCAGTTGCACCGATTTGTCCTTCAAAAGTCAAACACAGGGTGATTGCAGAAGTTCAAAGACTGCACTAGTTCAGAAAGCGCATCCAGGTATTCAACCGCAGAAGAAACTGATACAAGATGTACATGAAACAAAGCGGGTTTGGGTGTCAGAGGGATAACCTTATGCTACATGTGCTTGTGTAACTCTCGCCGATAAGCAGGAGAAGCCTTTCTATGTGCATTTGCCATATTGTAAAAGATGATGCCTTTTTTTTTTCTTCTATATGGTCCCACTATAGTTTGCAGGAATCTTCTAGCCGAGACTCAAAATAAAACAAACCTCTGTTAGCCATTCAAAGGCAAAAGCACACACTAAAATAATCACCTATAGCCTGAAATGGGACTAAGGGGCAGAATTAACTGTCTCTGAGTAGAAACCAAACTAGGCCTCAAAACCCCTTCTGAACAACTGAGAATTCCCAGAATAAAATCAGCAATTGTGCTCAGGAATTATTTAGTCTCAGCAATATATTCTTGATTTTAAAAAAAAAAAAAAAAAAAAAAATCAATGCCCATGATATACACCATACCATGGAAATTACCTTTAAATAGCCATGGTCTTGGACAGCTGGCCACAACCACACTTAAGAGGGGACAGGGAGGATGGGGGAAGTACAAGACAAAAAAAGATGTTTTTCAGATAGGTCTTTACTGGTCCTTGACGGTCAACAAATTTATAACAGATGTGCCTCATTCTGAGTGTGGAGAAATGAGTGCTGGTAACTGTTATTGTCAGGACAAATCAATTGGAGCCATATGTCTGCAGCAGCTGACAGCATCATGAAAATCTCAAGCAACACACAGACATTAGGATGTTGCTGAAAATAAGAGCTTTCCCATCGTGTAAAGGGCCTTTGGGAGATGCCTCTCTCTTCAAGATAGGTTTGTGGGAATTAGCTTATATATTTTGATTCTTTCAAATGCTTGATTGTATGCAAGACTTCGCGCTCTCTTACCAATTCCCCAGACAGTAGGTTATAATTAACAGGAGGCAGAATGCTACAAATTAATCATAGGACACCTCTCATTAGGATTCTTATTTTATCTAGATTAAATAGGAAACCATCATGACAGAGAATGGGGAAGTTTCCTAACCTTTTACACTACCCCACGGTCCCCAACCAAATGTCAGCCATTATTCCCAGTGATGGAACCCAAGAGAAATGCACAACTCACAGCAAAGTCATAAATGATAATAAAAAGGCATGAAATGCTAAAATCCTATTCTAATAAATTGAAGCTATGTTTTTAGAGCATTTCCTCCTACAAGACATCTCCTAGATTCTTCAGAATACAAACTAGTTAGTGGTTATCAAACAGCTGTACCATAAAATAGGAATAGACATAGTGGAACAGATCCATGGCCCTTTATTTTCTGGCCAGTATGCTAGACCAAAGCAGTGTAACATGCATTACAAGAAAAGGAAGTAACCAACATTGTCAAGTCAGCAGGGTCTTATGTAGGTTAAAATGTAATGCAAGATCAGTGCCATAATTATCCACACCAAGCAATTTTTTAGTTTATTGACTATGCTGCAGTTCCTGAATTTATGTCTTGGGGCTTAAATTGCGAAATATTATTGCAACGTGGCAGATACTATAATCCAGATATCGGTAGCTATGCAGGAATGCTTGGTATTTCTCTGAACAGCCAAGTTTCTCCAAAACCACTGCCTTTCTTTTACCAATATTAATAAGCAAATCTGCCAGAATGCAAGCATGTGTATTACTCTGTAAAACACATGCGGAAAGCAAATAGACCAAGATTTTTCAAGGAAGAATTAATTTTCAAAAGAATTTTAGCTATCTCACAGGCATCCAACACTCCCTATTTATACCACAATGAGCAGCAGCCTGCAAGTTACAAGATCTACACGTTCTCAGTTTCCCTATGCCCCTTCCCCGTTCCTTCTCTACACTACAAGTCTTCAAGGCTTTTCCCATTTAGGTCACCATTTCTGAGTCAGCCCAGGCCACCCAGCTGACAGCCTTTACCATGAGATGGCTACATTACAGCATTTGGTAAGGAACAGCGTTGAGTAGCATTTGTTGGGTGTCTCAGCCGGGAAGCCAAGTGCACCTTCCACCCCGTTGTGCCAACAGGACCTTCACAGTTGCCTTTGCTGAGCGCATGGTCAGGCAGCGCAAGCAGAAAGACTCTCCCCCTGTGCTATTCCAGAATAACCAAGTAACAAATGTCAGCAGAAAAGCACAGAAGAAAGTACATTGCAATCTATCCTCTCCTGCAAGAATAGAGCCTGGACATAATTAAGCACACACTTTGGATCCTTCCTAAAATTTCAAAAGGAGGGTGATAAGACAGACCCGCCTCTTGATCGGAGATTAGCCTGAAATAAATGCAAGCCAGAGGCAGTCAGACAGGGAAGCTTAGAAGGCTTGAACCAATACAAAAACTACTACTAGTCACTGTTTTCCCTCATGGAGAGGAAATACCTCATTTTTCTCATGAGTAACAGCGCAGGTAAGGGTGAGCAGGAGATTGTTTGCTCCACCTCAAACCCTGAAAATGTAACAACTACCCACGAGCCCATGGGACAAAAGCACCAAAGCGAAAATGCCATAACATTCAGTGGATCATCTTGAAAACAACTATAAAGATTTTTACAACAAAAATCAGCATTTTGTTCTTGACTGTTCTCTGCAAATAAAAAGACCGTGTTCACACATCCCCATGGAAAGCTCACTGTAGCTGTAGGATGAGGCTTGGTTTGAATGCTAAATGTATTCTCAGCCTTCCAGATCTCTATCAGGGCAACTGCAACAAAATATATTGCAGTTTTTCGCCCTATCATTAAGAAGTGATGGGGTCAGAATACTGACTACCGCACGCTGTAAAGCAGTCCTGAAACTTGAGGCATCAACAACACGTATCTGCTTCAAATGTCAGCCTGATAATACAGGAGTAACGGGGCAAAATTCTCTGGTCTGTGCTTTGCAGGAGGTCAGACCGTAATTTAAATAATCCCCTTAGCCTTAACTTTTAGTTATTTTGTACTCAGGCAGGCGTGTGGGGATATATCATGTCTCAGTCTTGCCAAGAAAAAAAAAAAAAAGAGGGAGGAATAATCAGAACAGATTCAAGACATTTTGTGAAGAATGAATCCACACAAATAAACATTTGGCACAGGGAAAAGACCACATTCATATTAAGAAACTCAACCATACATCTGCTACAACCAAGTTTTCCTTTCCTTGGAGGTAGAAGTTTCCATCACTTGTGCTGGGGCTTGGGCTATCGACAAAGTTATTTTTCCTCTGTGTCCTTTTGTTGACATATGGTTTCAATGCTTTACTGCTGTATTAATCCTATTTTGTCTCTCAGATAATAAGGATACTGTTGTTACTAAGTACTATGCTAATTGTTTTTGTCTAGTATCAAAAATACGCTGCACTGTCTTATTCTAATTAACTTGAGATTATTATTGAAATAATGGTTTTATTATTTTACCACCGGCATTTTACTGCCTTGGAGTCTTAGTTGTACTCAAGCTATTATGACTTTGTAGCAATTGACTAACTACAATTATTCCATTATCCAGCTTCTAACATTTAATTGGGTGAGTGCAGAAAATACTTTCCCATTAGAAGATCTTTGCTTTCTGATTTATTAGAATTAACCTTCAATATACAGAATCTAGATTCAGTTCATTTTTCCCCTCTTCAAGGAAAATCCCATGAGGACCACCATAAGCTTCGTTTGGTTTAATTAGGAGGGGGGAAAATTTAAAATATATTACGAGATTTATATTGATGCCCTCCAGCACATACTCTTCATTTCACACTTTATGTAATATTTCAATAGCCAATACACTTGCCTCCTCCTCGAATGAGAACACACCGCAGGGCAGGACTGTTAAATGTCATTAGCATGAACTATTTTTTATATTGATTTTTGTTGTTCTGTTTCTCCTCTGTCCATTTGATGCGTTGCAGAGTTCAGATTTAAATTTTAATTGAAATACCTGGAAGCCTTAATACCTTGCCAGGCTGCGTTCTTCTCTGAGTTCCAGCGACAGAAATCCATCGGGTTTCACAGTGTTGTGCAGGTATCAGCAGCAAAGTTTGGCTCAGCAGCAATTTAAAAGCGTTTGCTGTCATTTTTACCGATCATAAGTAAAGATATTCTGAGAGGGTCTCAATAAGACCATTCAACTTGGTATGCTCTTACTCCCAGTAGAAAACCTGTTAATCTACCAGCTTCCTTTTAAATAAAGAAGTGACTGGCATGCTATGCGACAACTCAATCACCGATTGCCAGCAGGGGCAGGGCGGGCGCTGACTGCCGGCTGAAGCAGTGGTGCAACAAGCAACATGCACAGAAGGTGCCCAAAGAACAGCACAAGTTGGCAAAGGAGATCAGACTATCAAAACATTTGTGCACTGGCCAGTCTGAGGACATCTCTCATCCTCTGGTGTGTGAATAGCTAGTTTAGAATCTGGGCACAATGTGTGCTTTTGCATATAGTCTGGTGCAATGTGGTGGGGGGTTAGGGGGTGTTAAAAAAAAAAAAAAAAAAATCAGTAAGCAAACAAATAAACCAACCAGAAAGACTGAAGGCGAAAGAGTGCTGCACTTTGAACTCGTACACCCTCATTTCCTGCTTTTATTGGCATTAAGTTAGGTCATTAACATTTTATCAATATATTATGTGTATATAATGTTACTGAGATTAATGGACATAGGCAATGCTGTTCTAAAGGCAATCAGAGTTCTGTAGTGAGTTATACGCTTGCTCTTCCAACAAGCTGCTCAGTGGTAGGGATGCATGGATTTTTAAACACCTCAAAGTTTAATATGTTAGAATTAAAAGTGTGACTACACTGCAGAAGTAACTTTAAAAGAACAGATAGCTTAACCCAGATTTGTATGCTGCTCCTGACAACTGAAGTTTTGAAACCCAAGTAGTTCAGACTTCAGCATATGCTCTAAGTCAATATGTATTGGACTCCAAGCCTCTGCTGCAGCTGATTAAGGACAAAGAAAGGACATGATACAATGCTACAGGAACCAAGACTATTCTTTTTTGTGTTCCCGAAGAAAGAACATTGCTCATTTTTATTAAGTCTTAAACTTTCTGTTATCTGTCTACCTAATACCAGGTATGTTTACTGTCCTTGTTCCCGGTTTTAAACTTGAAGTGCATAGCCTCAATTGTCATTCTGCTCATCCACTCTTGTTAGAGGCTGCTCTCATTTAGTACATAGTCAATTATACAAATTTTATTAGAAACCCAGGCAAAAAAACACTGCCTTCCTTTTCCTCCTCCTCCCCACTCTCCATCCTGCTGGTGTAGGTACACTCCTATGAAATAATTTTGAATTTATTATTAGGATAATTTACAATACCTAGGGGACACCCTGCAGCTTAATATGTTGACATTGAAGCAGTTAACTATTAAAAGCCCCACAGTAGCACTTAGGATTTACATTACAGAAATGAGACATAAGCTCCTGTCTCCTGGTTAGCTTCCAACCACCACTACAAAGGAAGGGAACACCTCTAGTCACGGTGATACAGCATAAAAGGAATCTCATGTCACACTGTAACAGGCATCAGCATGATGTATTAGCTCTTTCTCAAAAGTCGTACAGACTCTTTTCCTTTGACCACAGTACACATTCATGGAGAAATTTTAATTCAAAACCCTAGGCGAGGAGACTCACCATGCTACCAGAAATACTTACCTTACATATGCTTTTATGGCTGCCTTAACAGCAGGAACATTCTCCTCATTCCCACAATACTTGGTGACAGAAATGCTGAAGAGACTCCAAAACCTCACGGAGAGCTGTTAATCAAAGCCTCCTAAATAACAGACCCCAAATATATAGCTCATTTTATCCAGAACTGCCTGCAAACCCCACCTGTGTTCCTCCTCATAACCCATACAGGCCTACCCGTTCACGCTGAAGAAACATGTTGATCCCGCTTTCTTACAATACTTGACAGTTATACAACTCCGCACATCCATTTCCAAAACTCTCTCATCACTGTCTAACTTGTCTCCAACTCTGCCAACTAGTTTATTCACACTTTTCATCCACTGCTATGTCCCATTATATTAGCAGGGAAGGAGAGGAAAGAACTAGCTTTCCAGTTAAAATTGTTGCTTGGAAGATAAATTAGGATATTCTTCCCCCTCTTCAACACCCTAGCCCCATTCTGATTCACAAGCTGCATTCCCTAAAATGAATCACGTTGGATAACAAAGGTTCCCAGGCTGACTCAGAGAACTTGGAAGAGGTAGTCTTCCCTCTCAATGGTTTTAAGGGCTGAGTTTTAAAATAGCAGTTCTGTTTTTTAACTTATGATTATCTTAAAGGTTCAAGAACAGTTTAATCAGTGAATTGACTGATTGTACCAAGTAAATAACCTAAATCCCATCATCAGCACTCTTACTGTCCTGAGAATTTTTTCTCTGGAAAGTGTTGTGAAAATCAGATTGAGTTTTCAAAAGCTTCTGGGAAGTATTTCCTATATTTTAAGAAATTACCTCAAAACACTATCCAATAAAACACTGATTTGAGAAGATCTACACAGGGCTCTGAAGCAGCCAGTACTTAATCAGCACTCAGTAATTTTAGCATCACAGTAACTCCCTGATAATGGATAGGTACTTTTTCTCCCCTCTCTGGGTTTCTCAAAGAATGAAACTCCATTGCCTCTCACCATTCAGTAGTGCATCTGACATCCAAGTGGTGGAGAGAAGATCACTAGCACCTGAAACCACAGCACAAACAGCTAGATTATTTTTTCTGCCTTGTCCATCATAATCCCTAGATTTCTTACTATGAAAGAACAAGGAATAAGCTGAAGCAATCAGTCAATGACAGTGCAAATGTATCTCCCCTGTGATCATAATGACATAGTATCTAAATCTGTTCATCACAGCATAGCTGCATTAAAAATATGCACAGATGTGTCTTTCACACCACCACTAGCAAGATACTCCCCCTATATTTGCTACATTATGAGATGATATCAACTTGCATCTATATTTTGATTACATCTGACTGAATTCTATAATGTTCGGCAATTTGCAGAGGATGAAATCTGACACCACCAAAATAAGGGGAAGCTTTGCCATTGACTTCAACAAGGATGTGATTTCATCCAAAGTGCTCTGATAAGCAGAGCTCTAAAGAAACAGAGGACCATAGCTTTTCCAAACTGCACAATTTTGAATCAGAATAACCCCACTGAATCTACAGATTTATACCAATAAGAGTAGAATTCCCCAAACCATTGTTATAGCTCAGTTAAAGTTTATTGCATCACAGTGGAATGGTATTTCACTGCTGTGCCTTCTTACTATGTAAAATGTCATAGATCGCAAGTGCAGCTGGGAGTTCCTTTCATACCTCCGGCCTCTCTGCCTTTGCATCTAACAGACTTTGCAGTCTTCTTCTCAAAAATCTTGGAGGATTTTCCATTCAATGCCCGTTGAGGAAACAGGGAAGGGCAGCATCAGACTTTTTCATTA
The DNA here is from genome assembly GCA_034782735.1 of Sagittarius serpentarius. Classification (NCBI taxonomy): domain Eukaryota; kingdom Metazoa; phylum Chordata; class Aves; order Accipitriformes; family Sagittariidae; genus Sagittarius; species Sagittarius serpentarius. The sequence goes on along the minus strand of JAVKLA010000036.1, from coordinate 15,361,964 downwards.
ACTAAATCTTGAGTCCTTGAGACCACTGATATATTACAGCCAGGGGCAACACGGCTATCCTGGTACCAACTTGCAAAGTTCTAGGTTAACTGTAACTCCTTTTTAAGAACATGTTCAAAGTATACTACTCTGATACAGTATCAGCCGCTTACGACCATGTAGGCCCAACATGGTTTTGACTAGCTGCACAGATCCTTTGGGAACCTGAGGGATATGCATCATCTCCTGTATCTTACACTTCAGTACAAGAAAAGGTTGACAGACTTTTTCAGGAGCATGTTCTTCAGTGATATGCTGGGAGCTCACCTGATACCAGTTTACCTATCCAAAAGATGAGATCTGTTACCAGCTTCCAGGAGTAGCAACCTTTTCAAATTCCCCTCTGCCATCCCCCACATAAATATATTTATATATTTTAATATATTTTATACATACATACACACACATACATATGTGACATTCCCTCATCTTCCTTTACTGCACTTTTCAGCAGTGCCTTTGGCAAAGGACAAAGACTTGAATGGTTTTAAGTTCTGCTTTGTTTCGCTTTTTTAACCTCAAAAGAGTTTTTCCCTACTCAGACAGACTCCAGAAAAGCACCACCCTAATTGCCCCAGGCAGTTAGATCCATTCAAGCTTAATGCCTGGCAATTGCTGGTCTTATGACTGAATCCACTTGTCAGGGGGAGAGCCGAAACTGTCTGCTCCTCTCCGACAGCCCAACACATCACCTCTGAAATCCAATATATACGCCAGTTTCTGAGAGCGGAATCAATAATTGCCATCAAGCATTCACCACCATGTTGCACTGAGCAGCTCACCTTAATGCCCAAGTCTTCTGTCCCCATGACTCTACTGCTAATTCAGAAGTCAGCCAGGTTCAGCCAAAGGTCTAATTCCTCCTATGCCGAGTGCCGCATACTGTACCCACCACCCTGCTGCTGCCCTCCCTCCCAAATCTCCCTGGCACTCCTTCCACTGCGCTCCTCAAGCTCAACCTAAATAATTCTGCATCATTTCCTGTCCCCTTTTTCAGCTCACACATAAAAATTGAATGCACTATCATAAGGAGCACAGGGAACCCTGCTATTAGCCTTTTCCCACATCTAAATCTAATTTTCCACTGCTTGGCCAGGTTTCAGTCCTCAGCTGCGAGGTAAAAACACTGTGAAGCTCCAAATCTCCTGGAATATTTAACAAGGTGGGAGTTAGTTATTGGGGAAGAGTTTAAAAGGTGATTAGGGAGGCAGAAGCTGGACAACTGCCGGTACAGCAGTGCCTAAATAAAGGTGAAACAACTTTTCAACATAGTTTGGCAATGTCATAGGGAAAATTCTTTTCATTAATAAAAACAAAGTCAGAGATTCTTTATCTGGGCAGCTTTCAGCAATGTTCATGTTGAAGTCACAGCAAGTAGGCAACACACTCCTGTAAGTCACGGTGTTGATCCCATTCCCACGAGACTTTACACAGAAGACGACTAGGCAGAAGGTACCAGAATAAAAGGTCAGCATCTTCCCAGGAAGCTGCACAGGATTCATTTCTTTTGGAACAGCTCCTGGAATAGCTACTAGGATGGCTGTTACCTCCAAGTGGATTCTTATTGTGGAACAAAACCATTTAAATGGGATACGGGTACAACAGCAGCAACATAAATAAACCAGTACAATTGTATTGTTTCATTTCCTTGAGAGGCCTTTAAAATGATAAAAGCCTTCTTGTCCTCCAGAAGACAAGAAGCTGGTGTCATTTTTTTAATACATTATGTACACAGAATATTTCTGTTTGGACACTTAGACATGTAGAGAATGCCTCCTTGAAAAAAGCTTCACCAGCTCAAACTCAATACACAGAACAGCTGTATTCTATTAAGTATGGAATATAAATATGTTTTTCTAGTTAGGAAAATACCATGTCAAACACACTCCTCTCGAAGGTAACAAACACAGGGAAACCAAGGTATCTAATAGGGCTGGGACATCTGGGAAAAGCCTGTCTGGAGAATAAGCTTGTTTATGAGAATAAAAACCTCACAGAGCATCTCAACTAAGTTGGCGAGAAAATTAGGACAGTGTTAAAAAAAATCACTGCGATTTTTTTCCCTAAACAAATGGCTTCATCTTTCAAACAAGCACAGGAGATGCCGGGGGGGCTGGTGACAATCATCACTGATGCGAATGATGGGATATGTCAAGGAGAGAGAAATGTCATGTGGGAAATGTAATTAACCACTATAGAAGGGGGGCCGACACCTCCCCACTTACTCACATGCCGAACAGAAAAGCCCAAAATTTATTAGTACAGCTCCTATTCACTCATTTGCTGTTTTATATTCCTGCACCAGATACATTTATAAACATATCCACCTTTCTTGGAGCACCACAGCATTCCAGTTACTTTCAGTCCAGGTACAGTCACTGTTCATTTTACCTAAAGACACTTAACCTAATGGGAAATGGATACAAGCTGATCAACTGTTCCAAATTTGTTTGGGTTCCTTCACAATAAATAAGTTTCTTTCCTCATCAGGGTAGCTAAAAAGGCAAAATGTGTCCATGGCCATGAATTTAAGGGAATCTTCCTTTGCAATAGCTTTTTAGACTTAGCTGATGTTACCCACTCATTAACACTGTCAGACCGTATAAGCATCTTTAACAGCAATAAGAGTGACAGCTGCATTTTCTGTATTAAAACCCTTAGCCAAATTTTCTGATGTAGCTTCAACAGGTTTCTAGACAGAAATGAACCTGACATACTTTGTATCTGCTCAAAACTATCTGATGTTCACAGGGCACTGTTGAGTGTGACATACTCATATTTCCATTCCAGGGTGAAACAGGGAGGGATAGGGAGAAGAGAAAAAAATACAGATACTGACGGTTTGGAGTTAAGCTGGAGGTAAGGGGAAAACTTTTCCCCAAGATGCTTAGGAGGTATCCTGGAATCAAGGTATGCACATAAAGCAGACATGTGCTGACATGACCTTCGAAGAAGCTAAGGCGAGGACCCAGTAGCAGTCCATTGCAACTCTGCATCTGGTATTTGTTCCACGCTCTGTAATCCCTTGCCCTAAGCCAGTTTCCAGGCAGACCCACAGAAACTTAACAGATTTAGTAAAATCATCATCTCCAGCATCACAAGAGGATTAGTTGCCATCATCCTCTCTCTGCCTCCCCTTCCTGATATACTGAAAGAAAATAAGGTCTGAACAACCTCCTGAATTCCTCGGCAGGTAAGCAAGCCCTCAAGTCACCATAATAGTGGTGCACTAAAATACCCACTGACTTCCTCAGTGTCAGCTTTGTTAAACCACTATGTCCCTGATGCTGTTAAGATTCTGTGCAGAAGATGCAATATATCTTTCCTGCACCCCGTTTTTTTTGGCAGGACTAAACTCTACCCAAAAAGATATCCTTAATATTATCTCAGAGACATGCAGAAAAAGGTCCTTTTTTACTACACACTAGTATATACAGAAGGGGACATGCTCCACCTTCCCCAAGTTTACAGTCTAAATAGTTCTAAAGCAAGAGGCTTGTTCAGAGCTGCCCAAAACCCAGGAACTGGCCCAGGTCCTCCGATTTCCATTAGAGCAGTTGAGCCATATTTTCACCCTTTAAACTCCTCCTTCCTCAAGAGCAGCCCATGATCCATAGGCACAAGGACACACCACTTCTCTCACTGAGCCTAGGTCAGATTCACCTGTCAGTCACTTCCTGGATACCCCTTCAAAATTAAAATCCCAGTAAAACGGGTATTGCAGTAGCACAGACACCGCAGAGGTGATGCTCCAACACAGAGCAGCTCAAACCCCTGAATGTGTGGCGGTCTCAGCGCAGAACTGCTTCTGCCATGACGCGTAATGAGAGCTACACGGAAGGGGAAATCATGCATAGCCACTTTAAAATGTCATGCAAGTAGGCTCCAGCAGCACAAAGAAGAGATAATTCAAACAAAATTTGTTCTAAGAAGGTGTCTATAGTTTTCATCTCTGAAGAATAACCTGTGTGGAAATTATCTAAAGTAGTCTTCAAATGCTTCAGTGCTCGTGTATATGGGGTAAAGGTGCACAGCTTAACAACATCAATACACTGCTATTTAATCACTTTTCCCCTTTTTTAAAGGGAGACCCTTGACTACTGTTTCCATAATCTTTCTCCTCCTTTCCTTACTATGTCTCTGTCAATGTTAGTTGATTCCTTCAAGTTTACTTATTTGGGGTCATATTAATTTTTAAATAATACAGTGGAAAAATGACTGTAAATAATGTCCTTGTAAATATGTTTGCCAAGAAACTGATTACATGCATCCATGAAACATGCATCCAGCCATAAAAACTAGTTCTAGACAATGACCCAAGAAGGTTGAAAAGATATATCCACTCTAATTTATTTTTTTAAGTTGTATAAACCACATTGCTCTGTTTAAGTTCTGCACAATTATGTTACTATGCTGTCTTTTGGGCAACTTGTTATTCAGTGGACATAAATGTGAGAAATTGCCTATCAAAATACTGCATGTTCTGACAAGACCACAAGCAAATATATAGTCCCCAAAGATTCAGGGGCCTTTGCATACAATCCTATTAATTGCTAAAGGAAGACAACCATATGGCAAGACTGTAGCTTGCTCTATGAGTGCACAGTGGGAAATATGTAGCTTACTGGGAACTTTTTATAAAGGACAAGGGGAAAGAAGACTGAAACTGCTAAATCTATAGATTATTCATTAGAAATTCAGTTATAGACTAGTGCATTTCTAATTACTGAGGTTCATTAAAGAACAGGGCTTTTTCTAGATAAACTAAAAAACTTTCATCCTTATCATGACAAGAAAAATTGAAATCTTGTTTCCATTAAAGTTTAGATGGCTTTAAATATCTTCCTTCAAAACTATAACAGCACGCAAAACTATAACAGCATGTAATTTAATGCCTTCATGGGCAACAGAATACAAATTACATGTTTTCTTCTTGACAGACAATATACCTGCATGCTACGTACAGCCTCTGTGGCACACCTGAAGCCGACAGCTTCCAAAGCTGTTGAATTTGAGCAGTTGGCTCTGGGTGTGGGAGCCTTTGGGCTGTAGCAAGGCATGATTTTTCTGGCACAAGTAAAAGTTCAGGCATCCTCCAAACCCTCCCATTCCCTTAATTCCTCTCCCTGCTCAGAAAACCTACTTGGGCTGGTACAGCTATCTGTGGGTTCAAATAGGGAACCACACTTCAGCTAAGAAAAAAAGCCTTCAGCAAAATAACAGTTTTCTTTAATGGTTTTGTCTAGTTCAGCTGACTTCATTGACTCAGGTCACTATGTGGGCCTATAAACCTCACATAGTGCCAACACAACCGGAGAGGAGGCAGCAGCAGAAGTGAATATGCACTGCCACCATATCAGAGAGGCAGCAAACCATGCCCTGAGCAGGCAGGTAATCGACTCCTGCATTTCCTCTTGGCACGCTTTCTTGGAGTGGACAAGAGTTCCCTCCTATACCTTCGTAGCACCAAACCCAGCCATGACAAGTTCCCAAGACAAGAGCTGGCCCTGACAGAAACTGCACAGACGCAAGCGCACCCTTCTCAGCACTCCAGCATGTAGGTACAGACTCACCATGATGTCCTCGGGTACATGCAACAGTGGGAGCAGACATATAGATTTTATAAAGTCTTTCAACACAGCTGTTTGTATCGCAATTGGACAAAAGTATGGATATAGATCAATAAAACACGTACCCCCTCATCTCAGCTTGCCCAGCATTCACAGCATTACTCCTTGGGCTCCCAAGGGAGTAGGCTTAATGAGCGCTTGTCTAGGAGGTATATGACACACCAAGCACTGCTAATGGGTGGCTTTCATTCACAGAAAGGCAAGTGATTCAGCAGGGCTGTAACATCAACTGTAGTTCACAGCTAACAGTCTAAAGGCATCAAGCTTACCAGAAACCTAACAGACCTCACCTGCCTGTTGTTAAAGGCAGACCCCATGGCCTCTCAATCTATCCAGCCCAAATCTTCCCAGCCTTACTATTTGGCATTTCCTTGTACCTGACACTTGATTAAATTCAAGCTTCTGGCACCAGGAATACAGAGAACAGATTTCTCTCTTGAAGCCTATTATCGTACCTCCTGGCAACCTTCTTCAGGGTAAGCAGCCTCAAGTCCAGTCAACTCAACTCACCTTTTCCCTTGAAGCTCAGTGCCCCAAACCAGCCCCAATAACTTAACACGGGTCTCAGGAAGAGCGTGAAGCAGAAGGATGACACCAGGTGACCTGCAGGCAGCACAGCCAACGTGACTGCTGCATTTCTCAAAACAAGGAGGTCTGATTTCTGTGAAAAGTGTTCTCACAGCAATGGCATTGCTGACTCATGTTCAGCTTGTGACATACCACAGCTCCAGATCTTTTTTTGCAAGCCTTCTGCACAAATCCAAGTGATTGTTCCTACATTTGTCTTCGATGAATAACATCCAATTTTTTAAAGATTATTTATGTGATGTATTTATAGCCCGTCCCAGCTTCATGTCATCTGCAAGCTTACTAAGTACACTCCCTTCTGCATCATCCAAATCATTATGAAAACAGAAATACTGAACAGAACTGGTGCCAGGACAGACCTTTTCCAAGCCGTACTCAGTACATTATCCCATACGTTTCTGAAAATAAAACACCAATAAGTAAACTCTCATCACCATTAGCTAGCCAAGTTTGCATCCAACACCCACCAGTAGCTCCACGGCAAGACACTGAAGTCAAGATGTGTAAAAGCTGCTTCTCCTTTATCCGCAAAGGATATTACCCTACTGTAGAAAAAATCAGATTGGCTTGACATATATCTGTACTACTGTCCTGGTTTCGGCTGGGGTAGAGTTAATTGTCTTCCTAGTAGCTGGTACAGCGCTGTGTTTTGGGTTTAGCATGAGAAGAATGTTGATAACACCC
>JAVKLA010000036.1:15307020-15354923 GCA_034782735.1 Sagittarius serpentarius | reverse complement strand
GTTGGGGGGGGGGCCACGCAGCTGAGACAGCTGACCCAAATTGGCCAAAGGGGTATTCCATACCATGGGACGTCATGCCCAGCTGGGTGTGTGTGGGAGGAGCGAGGCTTGGGCATTGTTCGACAAGTGGTGAGCAACTGAATCGTGCATCAGGTTTTTTGTATATTCCAATACTTTTGTTATTGTTGTCACTTTATTGTTGTTATTAGCATCACTGTTACTTTCTTCCTGTTCCACTACACTGTTCTTATCTCAACCCACGAGCTTTACTTTTTTTCCTATTCTCTCCCCCATCCCACTGGGTGGCGGGGGAAGTGAGTGAGCGGCTGCGTGTGCTGAGTTGCTGGCTGGGGATAAACCACGACAACTAGCAAGCCACAATGACTATAGTGCAGATATAAGTTGGTTACGAAGTTACACTGAAAATTTAGATCAAAGAAAAATGGCCAAAGTAAGGCAGCTCACAGAAGTCTCCCACAAGCAGCCTGGGGCACACAGGCACTCCAGCTCACCCCGCTGCCTCACTGTATGGAGGTGCCACCTGATCAACCCTTTTCTCTCTGTCCTTCATGCAGCCAATGGAGAAGGGCAGTACCAGCAGGCTTACTATCACTGCTCGGGAGTATATGTTGGGGATCCCTTTTCAAGGAAAAGGATTAATGAATTATGCAAGTCTAAACATGAGGTTCAACCATCCAGTCCCCGCTACCCACAGCATCACCGCTGGCTCCAAGGGGCAGTGCAGGCAGGAAAGCCTGGTGCGAGCCTCAGTCACACATTTGCCATTCTGCTCGTCATTTCTTTCTGTATGTAGTTTGCAAACTTAAAAATAAAGCAACAAGCAAACCCACCACAAACACAACATTTCAAGAGGAAAAGTAGCATGGTCAAGCTACTTTTAAGGCTTTGTACAATATATTCTTTCCCATTTTTATAGGGAAAGTGGAGCTCACAGGGTGTTTGATGGAGCACTGCCATGAGGTCCTGGCAAGTCTTTCCATACTTCAGCATAATACTGTAACATGCAGATTCATGTCTTACATTCAAGTCTAGACACACAAATATTTACTACAGGAAGCCTAAATGTCTAAGTGTATGCAGGTTCAGGGCTGAATTTCTGGAAATTGAGATAGCTTGCTACATCCCAATAGACAGTATGTCTTTCAGTCCCAGGAACTACTCACCTGGTTGATATTCACTCATTCATTCCTATCCAATAATGAATATTTATAAACAATTTAAGAAACGAAAACAAGCCTTAGAGACTGCAAGGGCTAGACAGAAACTATGAGACATTTTAAGACTGGTAGCGAGCTCTGGCTTCCTGACAGTGCTAGTGCCTCGTAACGGCTTATCTCAAAGTCAAACATCTCCTTTCTTCTCGAACAGAAAATAGTTTCTAATACCATCGCTGTACCTAGATACCTTCTCTCGTGTCCATCTTTTGGCCTAAGCCATGCCTTTAGCACCAACTGAAAACAGGGGAAGAGCAAGATGAGCCAGTTGATCCAGTTTCCAGCAGAGGAACAAAGATGGCAAGAGATGAAGTGGTCAAAAACTGGTTTGGGCCATGTCTGCATCACTTAGTGATTCCTCTCACTTAGGAATCTCTTTCTTTCTCTGCCCAACAAGACTTTTGGATGGCCATGTGGCCCCAGATGCTGCCTTCAGAGCCCCTCCCTGGAGAACAGGAGGGTGGCTTTGCTCCAGAGCCCACAAACCCATTCCCCCATGCTTATTACCACACTGTCTGAGCCCTGTTACAGAAGGGAAACACCTCTGAATCTGTTCAGTGTATTAACCTTGTTTTAGGAGCCCCTTTCAAGTTGTTACTTGCATGGAAATCACTCTGCTTTCTTGTCATTAATGAGACTCTGCTGTTCTTCCCCCTTTGTTCTCTTTTTGTTTCAGTGAGTTAAGCTTATCTCTTGCTTTTGTTTTCCTACAGTAGTAAAACTCTATTATGATGCTTGGCAGACAATTTAAGCTACTGTGACAATCATCTTTGAAAAGGGAATCTGCTTTCATAAACCCTTTCTACATGACTAAATATTCATTTCAGAGCTAGAAGCAGGCAAAGATTCTACCCTGCTCACTATCTAGCTCATGCTTTTAGAGCTACTTAAAAATAAAAAGAGGAGCAGCAGCTGTCTGCAGAGGAATGTTTTTTTTAAGATGTGCACAATACCCCCTCGACAACACTTCACCTCAAAGGTTTCTTTGTTATTTATCGCTCCTCCTTTTTTTTTTTTTTTTTTTTTGAAAAGGGGTAAAGCAATACAAGAAGATACAAGTCTGCAGGGTCTGCTCCGTGCTTACATCCCAGTGTACACTACAGCCCAGACCTTTCACAAATACAGCTTAAAACAGTCACAAGAGGATTTTTTTCTTGTTGTGTATTTTTATACAGAAATAATACATTATTTTTTTAATTTCCCTTTCAGGTTTTGAACCTTACTGGGTGACATTTTTTAAGCTTTTCTCTAAAGCTCTAAGGACCAAGGGATCTATTTCTACTAAAAGGCAACACACACAAATACAAAAAACCCAGAGAAGCTTCTTACAATCCCATTTCTCCAGAAACTAGGGCTTTCGGGGAAGCAGTACTGTAGGTTTCTGATTAAATATCACAAGAATTGCCACAACCAATATAAAGGAGTCAAACCACAGTAGGTCATTAAACCCTGGAACAGCTTCCTGCATGTCCCTCTGTCCTGTTCATCTGCCATGAATCGTTCTGCACTAACCCCCGGGAAAACTGCTGTGTATCATCATGAACACCACACTGAGGACTTCCCAGGAGAACACGCAATTTTGGCACCAAGGGTGGCCCCAACTTGTCTTCATGACTTAGCAAGAAGCAGCAGCAGCAACACAGTAAATAAAACTGAACACAGAACCAGCAGAAAATTAGTTGGACTTAGCAGGGTTCAAGGAGAATAGAAACGTGTCGAATCCCTACTGGTAGCTTATACTAGAAAAGATGGAAAGCTTCACTTAGTGCTGCACACAACTGGCTGCATGCACACCAGGCCTTTTCTAAAAATGACAGGGAGGCAGTTGTGGGAGTACTGGCTGGATGGACAAAATGAAAGAAGCAAAACCAACAGTAATGGCTTTTACTAAGGCAGAGACCTAAGGCAGCAAATGAGGATGTACCAGAGTGGTGAGAGGGGAGGGGAAGGTTCTTTAAATTTGAGAGTCCCACACAGCCTAACTTAGGTCACATATGAATTAAAAAGGCAGGGGGGGTGGGGGGTAGAAAACCAAACAAGCTAACTCTACATGAAAATGAACAAACAAAAAAAACAGCATTAAAAACTAACACTTCATTATACAACTGCCAAGAATTTGTTATGGGGGGAAAAAACCCCAAACCATCTATATTAAAATATTAAATTGGCAAGGAAAAACACAGAAGGATCATCCATTTTCTCTCCTAGTAGTATTTTTCTAACACCTTGCCACTTGTTTTTGTTCCATCAGGTTTTTTTCCTAGTAGTTATTTCATTCATGAATAAAACAGAGTCTTAGAAATCAAAGCTTGCAGGCCCTACCCATGACCAGAAATCCACCAAGCTTGGTTTTGCATGGCTGCAGAGACACTCAGGTGCCCTCCCAAAAAGCTATTACTCTACTTTAAAAGGAAAGGCAATAAGTGAGGATGCCAGAAGGGAGCAGGAACAGAGGACGACATCATGCAGTATGTAAGTGCTCAGTTTAGGTCACCAAAGCCGGGGCGAAGGTAAGGACTTCAAGGACTTGCTGAAAACATCTGGCAGTATTGGCTGGTGGTTAAGATTTAACAGCTGATGAATTAGAAAGGGCACTGTCATGGGTCACTACAAAAAAAAAAAAAAAACAAACCAACAAACCAAACCCACACCAAACCCAAACAACAAAACGAACACAGGCTCAACAAACTCTGGTACAAACCTGCCAGAGGTGACGGCCTCTCCAAAAACCCCAGATCCATAATTACAGTGTAGGTTAGATTCCAGTCTGACTAAATTTACAGAGCTGTTTTGTAAAATTTCAGTAGACATCACTGGAAACTGCACGCTGCACACTGATTACTCAAAACCTCAGTACCTTTAAGTTTCTACATGTTTATTCAGCCATTCTTTCTCCCTGGAGTGAACGTTATCCTGTCTTAAAGGTTTGATGTAAAAAAAAAAAAAAAAAAAATCAAACAGCATGTTGTTTAGCTAGGCCTTGGTCTTCTTTTTAAGACTGCTATTTCTCAAAAAGCCATTTCAAAACACGAATATACCAGGGCATCTAAATATAACGGACCCTGCTCGGACATAAGTTCTCCTCACATCTGTCATCTCTCCCTCAGATCTTTTTAAATTGCACCTACTGGGTAATAAACTATGCTCTGCCGCTGTACAAAGGCGCTGCTGCTTTTTCCCCCCAGTTTGGCGAGAGCATCAGCCATAGTCTTTGTACAGCTTATCTGCTGAGTGTATGCTATGTAAGCGCTCCAGCAAACGCTTGGCTTAGTCAAACTCAAAATTATGTTTAAATTCCCTTCAAAAAACCCCCTCAGTGTCATGGTTTTCTGGGCTAATTCTAACTAGCAGCACAGAGCACTAGCAACCAGTGGCCCAAACCCACTGAAGCTGCTGGCTCCGGGAGAAATTAGCAACTGGAAGCAGCCTCGCGCTCCCAGCTGGCCGTGCCACAAGACGTGCAAAAGCTTTCGGTCTAAAGTGCCAAGTTTGTGCAAGCAGGCAAGATCCCGAGGAAAGCTGAATCCTCACCCTCCAGATGACCCAAGCTTCTTGGCAACTAGCTTTCCCATTAGTTGAAGCAGACGAACCTCCAAAGCAACAAAACCATGCACAAAAACATATGCATTCTGCTGTCTGATAGAGATCTCTCAAAATAGTAAGGCACGAATTGAAAAACAAATGAAGCAAACCTGGGACCATCAGACCTCACTGATGGCTCTAGAAAGCTCTTTCTGATGCACCAGACTATCAAGTGTTAATAAAAAACTAAGACAAAACTGAACTGCAGTTCCCATTCTTGCTCTGTATCACTAGACCCTTCACAACCCAGTTCCCACATTGACATGGATTTGAGCCAACAGCTTCAAAGCTTTTACCAGAGATGAGAAAGCTAAGCTTTCTTATTTGCAGGGCCATTTTATCAATTGATTTGTGAGATTATATCATATACTGCTGAATATTAATATAATACCTCAAAACTGTTTCTGTTATACTCATCTGTTGTATGAGAGTGCTAAAGGCATTCAAAAAGCAGTTTCAGTGAACTGTTCTTAACGCTTACCAGTACTCCATGCCAAACAAGTTTTTCTACAAGCATTGACCTAAAAATTCTTCAGACTTTTGTTAATGTAATTAAAAAAAAAAAAAAACAACAGGTTTTGATTATTTTTTATTCGAATGAAGAAGCTCTACCACACGAATCTAAGTTGCACCACCTTTACAGATGCTCAGAAGTTCTTGACTAAGCTCCCTTTAATAAACTCGTTAAGGTCAAGCAGCTCTACTAGGGATCCAGAAAAAGAGCTGAGAACAGAAACCCAATGCTTCCTGCTTCCATGGGGGAGCCCTGCTGATTATCCTCTGAAGAACTGCCATGGTTTATCAACACACACAGCTGACTACTTTTTGGGTAGTCTTGGTTTTTAACGGGTTTGCTAAGGAGGTAAGACACGATGAATGTTCTGGGTTACTTTTCTGGTGGATGGTCAGAGGAGAAAATAAAGGACAAAATCCCCACGCCTTTACTATGGCAGCTGCTTCAGCTCTGTACAAGTGTGTTATTGGAAACCTGGTTTTGGCTGAAGGCAAAGTTTAACTTGGGATTGGGGAATAGTTAGCTGTAAAAGAAAACACTTAGTTAAGCTTCAAAAGACAAGGTCTCAAAACTTGCCAGCTCTGATGTCTCTTCCAGCTTAACCAAATCTACTGAATTAAAGATTTGTTTTGGGAAGGGTTTTTGTTGTGTCCATTGTTTCCCACCCCCACCTTGGCAAAACAATTCAGAATTACTGTTAGTTTCAGCCAAGGTAAATAGACGGTCTTCAGAAGAAGTAGTTTTCTTCAAGTCTTTTTGATCTAAGAGAAGATACACACGTATCAGCACCTTCTTTCAATGACTGATGAGTCTGAGCCACTGATTTCAATTCAAGGGTATGCAGAAAGAGTAATATGCTTACTGGTACGTTTTATTGTTTCCTGCAGCACAGCTAGCAAGATGATTACCAGACTTGCTTGTTCACGGAGGTACATGCTTATTTGCTGAGAGACATCTGTATTCGTCACCATTAACAGGAACAATTAATAGACAGTAAGATAACTGGTTCAATCCTGAAAGTCCAAGACTAGAGTGAAAAATATTAGAAGACACTACCCTATCATCCAGTGAAGAATAATTATGATTGACAACACAGACAAGCAATTTTCTTATATAACCAAGATATTTTCCAAGACAAAAAGCCCTGTGGCCTATTGCAGTGTGCTCTGCCATGCACTCTCTCTCATCAGGTATCTCAGGGCTTTATAAAAGAACCAAGTAAAACAAAATCCCACACAAATGAGAACTTTGCTCCGTTACTTTTTCCTCAGAAGTCTTTTTGTTCACTTTTTAATTTAACAGTTCAGTACTAGCCAGAAGTGGTTGCTTGACAAGAGACTGACATTTAAACACACCTACATACTGGAACATAAAGCAGTAACATTAATTAATTATTCCTTTTGCATCAGCTAAGAATATAAAACAATAGAAAAAAATTAGCCACTCCTTTTTGATCTAGTTTCTATTTCCCTCTTACTACTTCAGAAAGAAAGGGGTTATGGCAAAGAAATTAATGGCTACAATGGCATTTGACTCTGTACACGTTCTTCCAGTGTATCTGATATGCCAAGTCATGAATTAAGCAATATAATTTAAATTATCATATATGGTGCATTCTAATTTTCCTGTTCTTAAAAAGAAGTGCTTGGAGTATATTGGAGCATTTTAATCTTATGGGGTTTTGTGTTAGCATTTCCCTGCTCTTCCAGGCTTATGCAGAAGTAAGGAAGGCCTTAGAAGTACAGGCAAGTCCTGTAGCATAAGCTGGTAAGGTCCAAAATGGTCCTTTTCAGTACTGAAGTCATTCTTCCTCCTTCCCTCCAAGAATTAAAGAGACACAAAATGCAGTTTTAAGGAATAAAAATTTTACATGAACTTAACTCAAATTTAAATAAGCAATTCTAACATACACAAGGAGAACAGCAGGTTTAAGCATCCCTTCTGGCAGATCTGGATCTCCTACTCACCGAGTGCCCTTAAACTACTGCGCTACAGGATATTTTAAGGACAGATCATGACACCAAAGCTACTCAACTCTGCCTAACAAGTACTTCCAACAGCATGTTCTGGAGCTCTATCATCATCCTGTTTCCCCACTACCAGTAAACTATAGTAAGCATCAGCATATGGAGTTATTCTTGTTTGCTCACTTGTTCTCAATTAATATATAGCAAATATTTGTATAAAATATTTAAATATTCATTGGATCAGAAAAAGGCTCGATTGCCTGGTACTTAGAGAATTTGCTAGGGGCAGAAAAAGGGGAAGAGGAAAGAACTCAAGCTCCAGGTTCTGCTAAAATGAGTATTTAAATTAAGCAGAGTAGAACAGCTTCAGTGGAAAGTAACTAACAAGAGACCGAACCTGGAAAAGCAGAAGACACATTTGGTAGGCTTGAAATACTCCACGTCCCTGGAACACTATTGCAGCAATCTAGGTTTTCTATGGATGTGCCACCTTCATCCAGACAAGCTGATGTAATGAGTTCATCCCAATAAGTAAATTTAAAAACAAACAACAGACACCTGTCAAAATACAAAACATTTCTTGTCCCTCTGATATAGAGACCTGGAAATCATGCATAACCCAGACGGAAGTTGTGCCAAATAATTACAGCCAGTGAAATCTGCTGACGCTAAAATGCTATTCTATATAGCCTTTCCACAATCTGATCAGAGACCATACATATAACGGGGTGCTGCAGTGACAACGCAGAAGGAATAAGAGATGAGCAAAAGGGTGAGTTTTAGTGCCCGAATTGATTTGCAGTGCCCTCCTGAATAACAAAAGACACCCTTCAAAGCTCCTGATTTTGACAACAGGTATAAAAAGAGAGCAAGGACAAAGAGAATAAGAAAGATGACTAGTCAAATAGTTAAATACTTTGAAAAACAGAGCTAAATTATTTGACTTACCAAATCACATGGGGGAGGAGGGCAACTTCCTTTGGGGCCCAGGAGGAAAGGAAATACACTTCACTCTTCAAAGTAAGGCCAAATAGTATTTTGCATTTGCTTTTCATGTCTATCACTGCTTGCGGTGCAGCTGTTCACTGCCCCATGAACTCTCAGGCAGCTATGAGGCTTCTGCATGATGGAGCAGAACTGATCCAATGGACAGTACTGGTGGGTACTAGGAACTGCATTAATGTACAGGCTCTTTGTTATCTTTCCATCACCAGAGCCATGTTCAGAAGACACTCCACATCCCCACAGCATTCCAGCTGCTGGAGTGTGGATCTCCTGTATTCAAATTATTAGGAGCAGCTGCACTTACTGCTCTGGTTACTCACAACCTCTCAAACTTACACAGTAAAAGACTTTCTTCTAAAAGAGGTCACTGGCACTGCAGACATGAAGGTGGATTTTCCCTTGCTGTGAGAGAGCAAGCCCTCAGTCCGGGTACATATTTAGAAGAAAAACAAAGACACGCAAAAGCTGGCAGGAGGCAAGTTTAGTATCTCTCCAAATTCTTGTTATTCTATCAAGAGAATGCATCCATTAATGTTGCATTGAACAGTCACTGGTGCCCCAAGGAAGACTTTGAAAAAACATTCTATTTAAGGACAAACCTGTTAATGTGTCATCTGCAATATGCCTCTCTTATTCCTGGAAAATTTGCATGAAAACAGGATTGTTATTGCTCTGACATTCTTGCGTTCCTAGTGCTTATTCTCACTGAAAGAGGCATGCTACCCACCCTGCCACCCCTGCATACCGAGGCTCCCACCAAAAAAAATTAAAGGGAGTTTTAAGTGCAATCACACTGCAGTTTCAGCTCATGTTCCTGAAATCCCAGTTTTAGTAGCAGGGAAGCTCACATGCCAAAGGAAACAGATGCTATAAAAGCCAATAAAAAACAAATAAACATAAATAAATAACATTTTGTCACCATTAGTGAAGGTCTGTGATTATGTGAGTATTCAATAGGAGCAAATACATTTCCAACAAGAAAAAAGCACCGACGCAAAAATACATCCAATGAAATTAAATGGAAAAGGCAGATGAAATGCCAGCTCAGACAAGAGGGTAACAGACTGTCATTTAATGCTAATATTTCCCAGGTACATAACCTGCTTTACTACTGTGTGCTGCCACACCAAACTAAAGCCCTTCTCTTGGGCAGGGAGGAGAGAAGGAAATCACCAAGAGGATTTAAGGGGAGTTAAGTTATGAGGACAGTGACAATCTACCTAAGCTTGATGGGTCAGCACTAGCGGGAAGCTTCCATGCTTCTTTCATTACATTCCTATCTCATTTTCACTGTTACACATTAATTTCTTTGCATTTTCAAGACATACATTCACAACAAAAAGAATCACAGAAGGGTTTATTGTTTAAGATTTCATTTAAAACAGACTGATCTGCAACGTCAGTGCAGCTGCCTCATATGCAGCATTGCATTCTAAAAATCCTTATGACATTTCTCTTTAGACATGAATCAGCAGACTAACAGATGTCTCATTCACACCATGTTTGAGTTTCAGTTTTACTAATGAAATTAATTTGGGGCCAAATTGCATCTTGAGTCGCACACAGAACTCTGGTTGACTTGCACATCAGCCAAATACGTGCATGGGAGAATGGAAATCTGACCTTCATTTTAATTTGATCTTTGTAACAGACTGCTAATTTAGAGAGACAGATTGTGATGTCCCTTACTTGTGTTACATACTACCTTACATCACAAATAATCCCACTGAACACAACAAGATTTCTGGAGTACCATATATTCCTAGGAGGGTCAAGATCTCACAACCTGCTTGTTACTACTGCAGACTGCCTCTGAATCTTAAGAGGTACCGGTACGCAGCCTTCCGAGCTCTTTTTCTCTTTGTGCAAATAAGTGTGCAGTTCTGGGAAGACCTGCTGTGTAGTTGCTGGGTTTTGACATGCAACGCTCAGTAACGGCAGTAGTTCTCAGAAAGGGAGATGAAGAACCAGCAGGGAAGTCTGCTCTTCCCCACAGGTTGTTCACGTAGTCTTTTGCAGGCAAACGCAAGCTTACCTGGACCAGAGTCTGTGCTGCCACGTTGGCCAAACTGGTCTCACTCACTTCGGCCAGTAATCCACTGTGTTAACCACAGGATCATGAGCGCCCTGTTAAAGCTCAGAGTGTAGCCACATCTGTTTGAAGCCGAGCATGAATTCACATCTGCCTGCCACACTCTCAGTCCCTGACTGAAGTCATTTTGAGGAACAGAGCTGTTCCATGAGAAGCAAGCCATTCTACTGAGGTTTTTTTTAATCTCCCAGTTTTCTCAAAGGGATGTCTGAACCATGCCCTGAGCAGATCTGCTAGTGAGTAAATTAAACCAAAAAAAAAAAAAAAGTTAAAATCATAATGTGTTATAGCATTGGTGTAACATCCAGTCTAACATTCCCTTCACCTCCAATACCTTCCATTACTTGGTAGAGAAGAAACTTCTGTGCAAGTGGCACTATGTTAAAAAAAAAACCAAAACCAAAAAGCCGACAAGCCACTGTTGGCAGAATATTCAACAGTTCCCACATGCATGACTTCATATCCCCAATCACATTATGTTTCATAGTGCTCCAGGAACACATCCACATTTGTAAGTTCCATTCTGTCTCTTAGCAGTGGCAGACATTTATTTGGAATTAGAAGGGTTTTCACTATATATATTCTTTTTTAATGAACTTTTGACTTCACAGTTAACTTTAAGGACCCAGTCGTACAAAAAGCTGGTCATGTTCCAACAAAGGGAAAACAAGGTTCCTTAACAGGCAGAATGCAACCAGAACTGAGGACAATTTCTTACTTGAAAAAATAAGCACCTGGAGGGCAGTAGGTTGTAACTACTGATAGGGCTAAAGATAGTAAGTAGTTAAAGTACAAGGTCAGTGAACTCCATGCATTCAGCATCTTAAGTTTCTAACTTTCTCAGGAATATCAGTGGGGTTTTTTTGCTTAAGCCTGGCAACCAGATGTTATTTCTATACTTACACAGTAGGTCTACTGTTCCTGTGCTTGCTTCCCATCTAGCTAATGGCCAATGTTTACTCAGAGAATAGACACCCATCCCCTGTTTTGGCAAACGATGTAAAAACCTGTACCAAAATCTAATACTGATATTAGGAACATTCAGAGAGTGATTGTTGATTCACTTACTCATCAGCTTAGGCTGATTCACTAGCATTTCTCTGGCTACCTTCAGTTATTTTCTCCACCTGCAGAGCCACATTACTGCTCCTTTTCTGTAATATTCTGAGGTTGAATTCAACGATGACATTATGACAGACAGCCAAAAGCCAATGGCACTCTGAATTTGTGGTTGGATTATCCATTTCACCAGCAGACCCGTTTCTGCTATGATTCCATAGTTAAAGATGCAGAACGTTCTGGAACTGGATTCACCTTCCAGTTAGCCTATCACAAAGTATCTCCCTAAGCAGAAAATTATTCTTGATGGTATGCCACAAGATGGGAATGTATGCTCTGGTAGCCTATAAGCTGCACTACTATACTGTGCAATTTAAGAATACCAAGCCAGAAGAAGAAAAATATACAAGAAATCCCAGGAACAAAAAGTCTAAACAGTCTGGCACAAAAACTGCTGCAGACTCCCACATGTGCCCAGTTTTCCTAGTGTTTTTATTGCACCTTTTCTTCCCCAAACTGCCTTTCATATACTATAACCTTCACTTTGGTTTCATGCCCTATTACATTTTGAATTGTTGCATTTATATTTAAAATCAGTCTCAAATACTTCCAACATATATTAATGACCTGTTAATAATTTAGGAGGCATTCAGAGCATAAGATGTGCCTCTACGAGATACTCCAGAACTCTCTGACAGAAGGTCAAGGCTTTGGATGGTCTAAGCAGATACTATCTCAACATCTTCTTTTCCTTGGCCTCTCTTAGTCCATAAGTGGGTCAAGATTTGTCTTTGCTTTTGTATTTTTAAATAACATGGAATAGCTTTCATAAAATTTTGAACAAAAGGACCTGAGAGTATTTGTATTTTCTCAGCCACACCTGGGCACACTCAAAGACATAACATCCAATTTCAAGTTGTTAGCCAATACTGTGTATCTGTAACTTGCTTGGACTTCACACAACACCTCAGATATTATGCACATCTCACAGAAATGCAAAGTACAGTCTTCTTGAAAAAATATACAGTTGCACATATATGCCTATACGTGCCTAGATAAAATAGAATCCTTTTTGAGTGTTCACACTGAAGCCTGAGGTCTGTCCAGATGAGTGAAAAAAAATTTTCTTTAGGAACTCCAAGAGAAACAAAGAAAGTATTTTAGACTTTAGCCAATTTTAGGGACATCAAAAGCAAAATAAATAAATAAATTAGGGAAAATATTAACAAGTGATCTATCTGAAACACACCTCCTCACGCGAGCTGCACCAAACCTTCATCCAAGCCCATCCTGCCATGAACACGTAACATCTTGAGTACACTGTTTGGGATTTAGTACACTTCAGGCTAAAAGCTCTTAATTAGATGGAGGGGAGCTGTAATCATACAGCAAATAGCTCAAAGTCCTGAGCATAACCCTGTCTAAGGCACAGACAGCTCACTACAACACGACTACACAGATGCATAAGATGTGCAACACCAAACTTTTTGCTGTTTTATGTAACGATCAGTGAATTACTTCTCACCTATTTTTAAACATGTGCTGCACATAACTACAACTGCCACAGCCCAGTAATTGCTGTTCATTACTGCTGATTTCTAGAAGGTAAGTTTGATTTTTATCATCAGCCAGAGAGCACAGTTTACTGGAAGATGGCTTCCTCTCAAAATACACACGCAGTACTGCTTCAGAGGGGCTTATGGGGGAGTAGACAAGCGGTTGTCATTGCAGTAAGCTGGTACGTCCTCGGTGGAAGAGGACTGATGCTGTGCTATAGGATCTACTCAAAAATCACCAGTACAGCTTTACGGCCGCAGTAAGAGCTAACGGGGTGGTTCGTATTTAATAAGTATTTGAGACTTAGCTTTGGTTCTTGACATTGTTCTATATGCATAAAAACCAAGACTTTATAAGAAGATGTTGGCATTGTTAGCCATGGTGCTTCCCCAAGCCAACAGTCAAGAACAATGTATCCATAATGCATGATCAAGCTGTAAAAGCCAGAGTAGACATTGCTGCATTATAAGCTCTAACGCACCAGATTTGTCTGTGAAATTCCATGCGTATTCTGTAAACTGTTTCAAAATGTGCCCAATAAAAGTTAAATTTTCATTCACAGTTTAATTTTGTCAACAAATCATGATTTACTATACCTATCTGTCAAACACTACACTACTCCCTTTCAAATATTACAGGAACTAAAATACAAGTTTCTGATTAACTTTGTCATATGAATAAGAGTTGTTCTAAAACTTCTCTCTTCAAAGTACTGAGATTTAAAGTAATAAATATTCCTCCAGAAGTAGGCCAGTCTGAATTTAATATGCACCAAATAAATATTCCCTCAATTAGATGTGTGCAAGTAAAAAGCTTTATGTTATGGCTTATAGCAATTTCAGATAAAGAGCTTGTGTGATGGAGTGAATCCAGCTACAAAATGATTGCAGTAGCGCAACATATTTTTAGCACAGGATAGCACTCATCTCAAAAATAATTCTGAGAATTTTTGCGATTTTGAGATCACACTATGTTTCCACCAAGACTACCATGCTTAATAGATTTCACAAATTACTCCTAAAAAATTAATAAGGCAAATTAAGGGTCCTTGTAATGAATCATGTAACTTCTCATTTGGCAGAATTATTCCCTTTTTCTCGTTGTGCAGGAACCATCATCTAAGTTGTACCATTAGCGACAAGGCTGACTAAAGAGAAAGAAAAAAAAAAACCCCACCCATTACTGCGATAAAACTTCTACATTATCACTACTTTGATATTCCAAACAAAATTTCTACTCATCATTTTGACTGGTCTGTCTTCATGACTAATGAGGAGTACTGTTGTTACTACTGCAGAAGAGCCTTACCACTGACTTTTTTGATTAAAGGGTGCAAGTTCAAAGAATACTTATGAAAGAATCTTAAAAAAAAAAAAAAAAAAGAAGCGTATAATCCACAACTGAATCTAAGACTTTTCACACATCAATCACCATGGAACTCCTTTCTGTATTACATCTTAGAGCTAAATGCTGACTATAGTATGTCAGATACCATTTGGACCAAGTTTGCTTCTAGCAAACATTACCAACTATTTTTCTCTGGAGTGTTGTGGCTCTGTAAGTAAGAAAGCACTTGGTCAAGGGGTTACACAGCCCCTATTGTACATACACCCAAAGGTCAGTAAAACTGCAATTACCTAAGGCAACTGCAGGTATTGATACATAGCATGGCTAGTCTGGGCAGGCTGTGCTACAAGCCACTGAGTTAAGCAATGGTTCCACTAAGTCTTGTCAACAGATCCATAGGCATTGCCAAAAATGAGATCTTAGTGGGAAAGTGTCTACATCAGGAGAAAAGCAGTGGCAGAATCCTCCAAAGGTCAATAATGGTCTCTTCTAGAACAGGGAATTATTCAAAAGAACTGTGACTACTTCAAGCCATAGAAGTCAATATTCAGCCTGATGACTTCAGCAAAGATGCACTCATTTTTACATGAAAAGAGATCAGACAGTCCTCAGCCAACATAGCCTTTGACAGTTGCTGCAGGGAGCAACTGGGCGGCTATTCCCAGCCAAAACCTTAACTGTTGTGGGAGATGCAAAATATCTGGACAGACTTGACTGATCAAAAAGACAAGAGAAAACATACTGTACCTCTTTGTTTCCCTGTATTTTTCTCCAAGATGTGTTATGCTGGCCCAGATCACCTTCTCCCTGCAAGAGCTAGTACCAGTTTTTCATGTTGAAAATACAGTACTGAGAGAATGCAGCCTTCAACTGGTTATTTGCAAATGTGCGTTGCTGACTGTGAAAGCATCCCTTCATTTATATCTTAGTTCTGCTTTCAAAGCAGTCACATGAGGACTGAAAGATAATTAGTGCTCTATATACTGGAGTATGACATCAACAAGTACTAATATCCTCTAAAACAGTTTAAAGAGAACCACAGTTCTGTAAACTAATGGAGAGGGGGGAACCAACAAAAAAACCAAACAAATGTCTACAAGCTTAACTGTAATAAATTGAGGAAGAATGTAATTTAGTACTTTCGGTCCCTTATTGCAACCAGGAACAGGTTTGTAAGTTACCCAGGGACTGCAGACCCCTGCATTTCTCTCTTGAATGCTAGCAGATGCTGTGGTCTTGGACAGTGGGGACTGCTATCAAAGTCACCCCAAGCTTACAGAGGTATCACTGTTGGTAAACATTCGTGAAGCACACAGTTACCAGTATGGCCCCTTACTTCTAAAATACTGCATTTATTCCTCCTACAGTTTCTTCCCGAATTCACAGTTAATGTTGTTTCTTCAAACGTCAAGCAACTTTCTGACACAGCATCTCGTACTGGGTTTGAACATGTCAGTGGAACAGCTGAAGTGAAAAAGACAAGTGGCTTCGGCATTACTTTGGACCAGGGCTTCTAGGTAGAGGCAGAAGATGAATTTCTGACAATGCTTTTCAGTCCCTTCACAGCCCTTTGTTCTGGGGGATCATTGCCTGTTATTAGCCTAATTCAAGAAATTCAGCTTTGTCTCATTTACTCTTAAATGATTTAAAATTCATCTTATAAATGGAGTATAGTCTGCTGTGATTCAGAGCTGCAAGTCTACATCTATGACAGTAAGAAAGATATGACACGAAGTTCAATCTTAGGCCTGCTCATAGCTTCACTTTTTGTAAATTATTTACCATCTGTTCACAGTACTGTCTGTTTAGATGAAGATGATTCAGCCATCCATGCCAGGAGTTACAAGTGGAGAAGTTGTACCAAGAAGTCAGACTGATTTCCACTTCAAGTATTATTGCTTTGTGGGTGCTGCCAGCAAATATAGATGTAAGGCATTTTCCAAACACTTTTCTGAACCTTGATTCAGGGAACAGTCAGCAATTTGTACATCTGTCAGCTCAGTTCACTGAGCAGCATGGTACACATAGGTCTTCAAGAGGGACTTACAAAGCAGACAGGATAGGGACCCGCGAAGATGAATGCAGGGAGGTCACAAATTAACATATAGGGAGGCACAGAGAAGGTGGCACAAAGATGGATTGTGAAGCATCTGACAAGCAAGCAGCAGAGCAGAAGTGACAAGAGACCTTGAAAAGCCTGGCAAGTGAAGCTAAATGGAGAGGGTCACAGTTATGTATAGCTTTCAAGAGTGACAAAAAGTATCCATCAGATACAATAACTGGATGAGAAGTTTACAGGGGATTTCTAAAAAAGGAATTTCATGGACAAGTAGGTTAGTAAAAGTGTTTCGGCTGGACCAACAGGAGTAATGAGTATGACTGAGAAGACAGATTTACTTAATATATATTAATTAGCACGAGTTAGCAGAGAAATCCCTGAACAAGAAAATACCCTGGAGACATGGAGGAAATTCAGAATAAACTGCCTGGTGCGGTCCTGAGCCAAAGGAGATATTGAGGGTCCTATAACACTCTATTTGCTCTGAGAAGACATTTGTAAAGGCATGGTACAGAGACAAGCCAATATGCAAGATTGAAAAGCAGAAGCTTAGCAGAGGACAGAGGGACGCTTTTACAAATCATCTGCACAGAGATGTGATAGCCTCAGCTATCATTGATTCAGCTATGAATGGGAGAAATTACCTGATGATCAAGGTGAAGAGCAAAGAGGCCAGGAACAAAGCCTTAAGGAACAACCTCTTCCCTCCCAAAATCACTGGGGAAAGTACCAACTGAAAAAAACAGCATCTTATAGAAGAGGAAAGATGTCAAGGACCAAACACTTGGCCATTCAAAAAAAGCCTATTAAGGTTTTTATTACAACACATTTAACCAGCAAAATTAGATGCCTAGTACTGTCAACAGCAACAGAACATACGACTACAGCTGTCCTCTCTGCCCTCAAAAAATCCCGACACCAAACATAGCATAAACAGCTGACCTAAATACTCGAAACACCCTTCCTCCTGGAAGCACTATGCAGCTTTATAATGTGGTGTCTCCCTTCCCTTTGCCTAGTTATAGCATGTTATTACTAATCCCACTATTAGTAATTCCATGTAGAGAGCACGACAACAGGAGCTCAGAAGCCAATAAAAGGAGATAACACGTATCCCCTCAAACACAGCATAATTTTCTCGGGGATTTGAACTTATTTATTAGACATCCTTATGCTACTTGGGAGATGGCTACATCTGCTGTGTATTGCAGATTTGACTTCTGTGCTACAGCGTGTCTATCGATGGTTGCAAGTTTTTGCATTTAAGTAAACATGGTTTAATACTGTTCTTCCATCTACTAATTACTGAGCAGACAACAGAGAACAACTCTAAACAAAGGTACATTATCCTGCCCACAGAGGATGACAGTTGTCACCACCACTCCAGGTTTTCTACAGGTGAAGAATCATACTAATGCAAGGAATCACTTCAATTCCAGATATGCAAAAATAGCCTCTTCCAGGTCTTGTAAATTCCTACTGCCAAATACACACACACGCTCCCTCTCTCAAAATACCAACACAAAAGCGTATTGCGAGTCTACGTGCACAAAAAATTGACAAGTTGCAAAGCTGCAACTGCATAGAAAAATAGGACATGATTAACTGCTGCATATTCTAAATTCCTTGGGGACACCGAAGAAAACCAAAAATATATATATAAGAACAAGGAATTCTATCTTAATGGAGAGCATGAGGCTCCGTACCAGCAAAGAATTAAACTCGCAGCCCCATTTTAACAATCCTGCCAGAAAGAAAGCACAAAGAATATTCCTTCCCTGTAATAAAAACCCCCAAAAAGTTTAAAGAGACACTGAAAGTACAGATACTGGAGAAAGTTCTTAGAGCAACCTGCCATGGGCAAGAAACAAGCGCCCATGTAAACAGAAAAGGCCAGTAAAAACATATATATATTGACAGTACTTCCTGAATAGGGAAAAACAAAGCCGGAGCATTAACCAAAATTATGCCTCGAGTTAGTGGCACGTTGCCACCCAGATCCCATCGACTGAGCAGCAGAGAAGAAAGCTGGCTTGATATGAGATGCTGTTCTCATTTATGAAACGCTGATATTGGTACCAAAGTTAATAAAAAAGAGCTATGGATGATGAGATCAAATTTTGCTTGTGTCATACCCAAGCTGTGCCAGGTTCATTCCAATATACAGATGAAGATGTTTCCTGTCTCCATCAGCACACGATCCAGAAATTGCATGTCTAATGTGGGCAGAAAACACATGAAACGATGCAGTTTCCTCATTCACATGCCATCCAAGATGTTCTAAGATAACTCACCAGGGCTCTACAGGCTACTTCAGGAGGACATGGGTATCCCTTCGCTCCTGTGTCAGATTTGCTGACACTGAGGCGTTGTCTCAAGTACTCTACAGCATTTCAAAAGGTACTAAATGCCTGTCTATGCTTATGCAGCAGAATTGTGCCCAGACTATTGACTGAACAGTGTACATGTGGTTTAAGACTAGCTTTCCAGAACAGGTTAAAATAAATTTGAGAACAGCCCCTCTCCTTTTTCCTTCCAGCCAAAAGAAGCTGGGAACCAAATTCCCCTTTTGGTAACAACACCTAAGAAAGCCCAGGTGATGAGAAGGTTTCAGAGGTTACAACACAGACTCCCAGCTGAGACTGCACCCTCCACATCTCTGGATGCTGAAGCTAGCATTAAGTATAACATCACTTTTCAGGAAGTTTCTCAACTGAACTGGCTTGATCAGCGTTCAGCAAGGATAGGGGGAGGGGGGTATATCCTTCTCTCAGTGTATGGAACTGTTTCTGGGTAGGCACTTCCTTTTGTTGGGTTTTTTTTCTTCTTTTAAGCTCGAATCATCTTTAGAAGATGAAAAATACACCAGAAGAGTAGGCAGGAATATCTACCATTGCATTAGAGGAATGCCTCGGAGCGCACTCACAAGCTCAGAGCCCTGGTGCGCAAGGTGCAGGAGGAACAACAGATGACACCACTTCCCTTCCAGGAATTCACAGGTTCCTGGCCAAGACAGGTCATAACCCACAAGGCAGACAGGACAAGCTGGAGACTAAACATGCAGAAGGGGTAAGATGTATTGGGAGGAGGAGGAAACAATCAGGTGAACAGCATCTAACAAAAGAATAAAATAAATACCAAGAAGAAAAACTCACAGTAGTGAGCGCTCAAATCTATTTCTGATCTTATTCAAAGGATGACAAATATTCTCAAGGGAAATAACAGTTCCTGGCACCACACCCACACATCATTATGCTAAAGCTTTAGCATTTTCTGGCTGCTCAGTCATTCCAGTTTTAAAGAAACACAACCTGGAAAATTCAAAACACAAGTTGGAAGATTCTGGCCCTATTTGTGCTCCTGTAGCCCCAGCCAGTTCTCGTGTGCCAAAAGACAAGCTGGCGGGGAAGCAGACTGGCCTGGCTGAACAGGGAGCTTTGGCTGGAGCTCAGGATAAAAAGGAGAGTTTATGACCTTTGGAAGAAGGGGCAGGCAACTCAGGAGGACCACAAGGATGTCATGAGGTTAAGCAGGGAGAAAATTAGAAGGGCTAAAGCCCAACTAGAACTTAATCTGGCTACTGCCATAAAAGACAATAAAATATGTTTCTATAAATACATCAGCAACAAAAGGAGGGCTAAGGAGACGCTCCAACCTTTATTGGACGCAGGGGGAAACATAGTGACAAAGGATGAGGAAAAGGATGAGGTATTTAATGCCTTCTTTGCCTCAGTCTTTAATAGTAAGACAAGTTGTTCTCCAGGTACCCAGCGCCCTAAGCTGGAAGACAGGGGCAGGGAGCAGATGAAGCCCCTATAATCCAAGGGGAAAAGGTTAGCAACCTGCTATACCACTTAGACACACATAAGTCTATGGGGCCAGATGGGATCCACCCAAGGGTACTGAGGGAGCTGGCAGAAGTGCTCACCAAGCTACTTTCCATCATTTATCAGCAATACTGGCTAACTGGGGAGGGTCCCAGTTGACTAGAGGTTGGCAAACGTGATGCCCATCTACAAGAAGGGCCAGAAGGAGGATCCAGGGAACTACAGGCCTGTCAGTTTGACCTCGGTGCCAGGGAAGGTTATGCAGCATATCATCTTGAGTGCCACCAAGCAGCCCATACAGGACAACCAGGTGATCAGGCCCAGTCAGCATAGATTTATGAAAGGCAGTTCCTGCTTGACTAGCCTTATCCCATTCTATGACAAAGTGACCCACTTAGTGGATGAGGGAAAGGCTGTGCTGTGGATGTTGTCTACCTAGACCTTAGTAAAGCCTTCGACACTGTTTCCCACAGCATTCTTCTGGAGAAACTGTCTGCTCATGGCTTGGATGTGTGTACTCTTCACTGGGTAAAAAATGGGCTGGATGGCCAAGCCCAAAGAGTGGTGGTAAATGGAGATGGATCCACTTGGCAGCTGGTCACAAGCGGTGTTCCCCAGGGCTCAGTATTGGGGCCAGTTCTGTTTGATATCTTTATCAATGATCTGGATGAGGGGACTCAGTACACCCTCAGTAAGTCTGCAGGCAGCACCAAGTGGGGTGAGAGTGCTGAAAATACTTGAGGGTAGGAAAGCTCTACAGAGGGATCTGGACAGGCTGGGTCGATGAGCCGAGGCCAACTGTATGAAGTTCAACAAGGCTAAGTGCCAGGTCCTGCACTTGGACCACAACAACCCCATGCAACACTACAGGCTTGGGGAAGAGTGGCTGGAAAGCTGCCTGGTGGAAAAGGACCTGGGGGTGTTGGTCAACAGCTGGCTGTATAGGAGCCAGCAGTGTGCCCAGGTGGCCAAGGCGGCCAATGGCATCCTGGCTTGTATCAGAAATGGCTTGGTCAGCAGGACTAGGGAAGTGATCATCCCACTGTACTCAGCACAGGTGAGGCCACTCCTCAAATACTGTGTTCAGTTTTGAGCCCCTTGCTACAAGAAAGCCACCGAGGTGCTAGAGAGTGTCCAAAGAAGAGCAATGAAGCTGGTGAAGGGTCTAGAGCACAAGTATTACAAGGAGCAGCTAAGGGAACTGGGGTTGTTTAGTCTGGACAAAAGAAGGCTCAGGGGAGACCTTTACAACTACCTGAAAGGAGGTTGTAGTGGGGTGCGTGCTGGTCTCTTCTCCCAAGTAACAAGCAATAGGATGAAAGGAAACAGCCTCAAGTTGCGCCAGGGGAGGTTTAGATCAGATATTAGGAAGAATTTCTTCACAGAAAGGGTTGTCAAGCATTGGAACAGGCTGCCCAGGGAAGTGGTTGAGTCACCGTCCCTGGCGGTATTTCAAAGACATGGGGCTTAGGGACATGGTTTGGTGGTGGACTTGGCAGTGCTAGGTTAACAGTTGGACTTGATGACCTTAACGGTCATTTCCAATCTAAATGATTCTATGATTCTATGTTTCATAGTTAGATCATTCCAATTTCAAATGTCCTTCTCCACTGCTGTACAAGACAAATACCACTCTAAATGGATGGACTACAAAGAACATTAAATGAAAAGAGTACCTAAACTATAAATAGGTATCGAACTCTTGCATTTTGTAGTACTGTTTTAAACTATAATATTGATAATCATTAAACTTTTTGTGGCTAAGGAACCGTCTAATGTCAGTGGCACCCTTCGGTAGCAAGCCAGACAGGCTTCAAAAGCTCAGCCGATAATCCTCTGAGCTTTACTTTGTTTGCAATAACCAGGCAGCAACCACTTGTACTACAAATTGACCCACCAGCCCAGCCTATTTCACAGATCACAGGACACCAGAACTTTTCAGTATTGCATCTCATCAGTCTGCCAAAGCGCAGCACTTTCAAAAGGAGTGACTGAAGACAGCAAGAACAAACTCTGTCCACAACATCTAAACTTCCCATGTGTCAAATCCCCCTTTCCATACAAAAATCAAGCCCCTCCACCCTTAACCAGCACCACCCTTAAGTACTTAATAAAAGTGTTGTGCCCTCTTTACGTGGGGATGGGAGAGGAAATAAGCAAAAGAAGGTAGGCAAGAAAGCACTCACGGGAGGCAAGGACATCCACAGCTTCCCAGTACGAGGCCAATGAGCCCTACAACACGGCAGGGCTTCCTCAGTTCATCTCCACCAGCCCCTCCACTAAATACAGCACTCTAGTCTACAGAACCAAGTTACACAGTATTTGCTATTGTATTTCACCTAGATGCATGGATTTCCAATGAAAAGTATGTAAGAGGGCAGTCTAGGGAGAATTCAGAGTTGATACTGGAAGTCATGGCTCCAAAAAATCCAAAATTTTTAACATATTCAGAGAGGCATGTAGCACTGGTTTCAGCATTGTTCCATGTGCACAGATGAAGCAGACCGTAAGTGTTTGTCTCCAGTTCCATCTATTCTCTACCGTCTGAAAGACAGAAGTAAATTTCCAGTCTAAAGAAACAAAAATACTCTTGCATCCTAAAGTGGATGGAGAGAAGTTAATGCAGCAAAACAGTATGAATTAACTTGAATTTTATACCCTGTAACTTGCATGTAAATAAAGCTAACTTTATTATGGCTTTTGTGTTAGCATACAGTCTCTGAATACTTCATCATGGATGAAAATGGAAACAACTTAAAAATCCCATGCACACGATAATAAGGCTTTGCAACGTACTCAAAGCATACATATTCACAGATTTTAACTCCTTGTTGAAAAATTGGACATAAAGCTGGAACAACTTAGAATTAAGCATTAAGTTTTAAGGAGGAAAGAAAACCATCATTCTTGTTTGGTTTTTCTGTTGGTTTTGAGTTTTTAAATTTTTTTTAAAGGTAGAACTGTACTAAAGAATCTGAATTCATATTAATACAGCTATTTACTAATCTAAATTGCTCTACTGTCTCTTTCCCCCAAAAATCATGCTGACATAGCCTGCTGAGATCCAAAAGCAGAATTACAGTAGCAACACTAATTACAGCAGTAATTACACTTTGGATGGGACAGAATTTCCTTGCATTCCTTCTATTGCTAGGCAGAGTTCCTTCTCAGATGGGTCAGTTTTGCTCCACTGAGTCACAAAATAAAGCTTCCCATTATACTTCACATTAAAAAAAATAAGAGTAAAACCTGCAGAAAAAAAAATTCAAAGCTAGATCCTGGAGTGTTTCTCACTCTTGCCACATGTCTTTTTGCAGCAATTAACTATAATCAAACAGTATTCCTTTAAGAATATTCAAAAATCTAGCCTTTTTTTTTTTTTTGGCATTCACACAGGCAAAGTCCAAGATATACATATGATATGTACTTTGAATGCAAGATACCGGGGAGGGATTTTTTGTTTTTGTTTTTCCCCTACATTCTCACTTCCCATGCACACACTGCTTATTGTATCAACTTAATTTGTGCATATGCTATCAATAACTTGGGGAGCAGAAAGATTTCTAGCTCCACATTGAACAACTACTTATATAGCTAAATGGGAAGGTTAGATTTTTCAAACTCACTCCACCTTACTTGAAAAGAATAATTTTTACTTTGAGAAAGCTACCCAAAGTTGTAATCAGATACCCTGCTGGGCTAATGCATTCCATGTGGAAGCTAGTACTACCAAAGTTCATGCTTAGTGGTACAAGCGCTAGCTACGATAGACCTACAATGTAAATGCCTGCATATACTGCAATCCAGTTTTCAAGTGCCACCTAACCACAGCCTCTTTAAGTAGCTGCAGGATTCTCAGCACACTTGCAGAACAGTCCCTGCATATTTCAGAAAGCATCTGTATTAACATTGCAATGCTTTTGTATTTTTGGAACTAACACAGTTTTTGATTCCATCTTAAGTTTCAACTCAAGAACTAAAAGAAAATGATGTATTTTTTTAAAAGTGAGAAATGTGTTGCTGCTGGCACTTAGCTGGAATCTCTGCTCAATGCTGGCTTTAGCCAACGCCAACCGAGATTCCAGATGGGCTGCTGAGTGTTTTTGGTTTTTAAAAAACATGGCAGCCAATGCACCCGTCTGGCTGTATATAGAAATGATGCAGGAAAAGAGATCAAGCTCTACCCCTGTAATTGAGGTTGATAAATCAGGCGCTAAAATTGTGCACAGCAGGGAAGAAATATAAATGTATGTACAGAGAGAAGAGCAAGACCTATTTATCTGCATCATTAGAGTAAGTGTTACCATTAAGGGACTGCCACCATGTTCCTCTCACAAAAAGAAACTTTAGACTGCTGAATCACTGTTCTTATGTGAATGAGTTTTTAAAATGTTTGTACTGGTATTTTAATATAGTTTACAGCAAAGGTTAGAAGCTTAGATGTGCAAAATTCCTACACAAACACAAAGAGCAAAGCAGCAGACAGTACAGGTTCCCAAATTCATGCCTCAAAAGGGACATCAGAGGTCAAATTATCCTTGCACCTTGCATTATTTTCAACAGTACTAAGTTAATCTAAGATATTCTTTTTCCCAGCCACCTTACATTTACTTGCAGCAATAAGCAATTCGAAAAATCACACAACAGTAGAAAGCCCAGCAGGTGTAGCCAAGAGTACATTACCTCAATGGCACAACAGATGAAGCCAAAGACCTCAAACCATTCAGCTTTGTATCCACAGCAGTAATTCTCAAGTGTGGCCAGATACTTCACATGTGGCCACCAGAAAAAAAAAAAAAAAAAAAAAAAAACAACAAAAAAAAACCAAAAAACCCCCCCAAACCATTGCGTGGATTTTTTCATTAACACAGCCTTTATGTACTCTCTATTGCCACATATTGGAAAACATTTTAGGTTCCCCAAAGGTAAGGAAGGTGAGGTCTAAAGGAGACAGCAAGTCAACATCCACTCGCAGTGTATTTAACAAGGCCACTGGTGGAGTAAAGTCACTCACTAAAGAGGTCTCTTCGGGAAGATGACCCTATCCTGACTGAACTCAGATTTTTATTTTTTTTTATTTATTTATTTTTTTTAACAGTTTCATCAGGAAGTACAGAGCAACAATAAAAAAAAGAAACCACACACCAAAAAAAAAAAAACAAAACCCCATGCCAGCAAATGTCACGGCCTTTGACATTCACTTTTGACAATACTTCATAATCTGAGGAAGGTGAAGTTATGCCTGTCATTCAGTTTAACAGGAAAATGTCTATTCTCAGTTGCAAATTACAAGACCTGTAATTTTTCAAAGAACTGTGTTAAAAAAAACACAACTAAGGTTTTGTTATTTTTATTTGTTTAAAATCAAGAGGCAGAAGTCTAATCCTCTTCTCACTTAATGCTGATTTAGTGACTTCAACTTCAGCAGAGTAACTTCTAATTTACAGTGGCATAAGCAAGAGGCAAGCGAGAATGACAAAACTCTCTGGAGGAACGCTGATTAAGTGTACTCTTGAAGAGGTCTCTATGGGTCCGAGTTCACCGTCAAGGCATACGACCACCGGAGTGTCACATTCCTTCAGCTGCTCTGCAGGATGATTGCAGAGTGACAGCTTAAATTACGTGGAGTTTGCTTGCTCTTCTCTTTTCCTTGAACAGTTCATTGCAACATTGATAGAAGGAAAAAAAGTCACAGCAACCAAGACACAGAAGGAAAAAGCCCAGGCATACTGAAATCAGTGGGAGTTCTGCCATCCAGTTTGCTGAAGCCAGGATTTCATGCATTGTCTCATTCTATTAATATTAAAGAAATAATGAGTACAGATTTACCCAAAAGGACATCTCATTCAAACTCTTAGATCACTGGCATCTCCTAAACAGCCAGCCAGATGTTCCCAGAAGCACGTGTCCTTTGCATCCTAAAGATCAGAACCATTTTATGCAGCGCCCACTGAAGCATTAACATAGAAAGGTTCTGGCCATACTTTTACCAAGAATCAAGCGGTTTTGCCTCACTAAAATGGCAGCTTGCTTTAAGGCTGCATGCGCAGCAGTACCAAGGAGATTCGTGTCTATCCGTAGAGACTATTCTCTTTCCTTTACAGCTTTTTAACAAAGCACCAAGAAACAAATGAAACCCTGGATTCATAGAAGGCAATAACAAAAAGCTCCTTTTAATATTATATTTTCCACCTAATAAACACTTCATGACTAGAAGTAATATATTACTTTCCTAGAATCATTAAAATTAGAAGCTAGACAAATACTTGAGTGATAAGTAAGAGTATCATCAATCCTAGCTGGGAAGCCTGCTTTATAATTCAGGGTCTTGTGTGCTATTTCATCTCTACCTGAAACAGTACACAGGTTACCAGGGCTGACCCTGCTCCAGCTGTACCTGCCTCATCCCAGAGTTCAGTAAGGCACTAGGGGACTATGGCTTATCGTACTTGTCGAACAGAGCTTTTTCTTCCCTCTTTCCCTCCCTCCCCTTCTAAACAGTATTGCTTGTTAACTAGAATTCAAGATTACTAAATATAGACTGTTGCTGTATAAACAGAGACAATGCAATGTTGAGTCTTCTGTCATTCTGACAACTGGAAACATCCTACTTACTTCGGACTGTCAGACCCAGAACTGTGGCAGCAGCAGTATTTAAGTTGCATTAGCAGCCTTCTCAGTGCTCCTCCAGACAGAGAGATGACACTGGAACCCACTGTACTCAGCCAGTTATTTTTTTTTTCTATGTTAATAATATTTTAATATACTTCATCTTCAGCTAGGTCAGGGCACTAACAATCTCTTGTAGGTAGATATTATTTCTAGGAATTTCAGCAGATCTTTGTAAAACATACTTCACTATCAATATTTATCCAAGACGAAAATGGAATCAATCTGGCATCCATGCGCCTTCTCCACTTTGAGGTCACAAATGGATATATAGAGATGCAGGATTTTTTTTTTTTAATTGATTTTTAAGTTTCAATAAGCCTTAGCTGCTCCTTTGTAAAGCCACCAGACAATGAACAGCAGTTCAAAGGTGAACTAGTAACTTTAAATGAAGCTGGTCCAGAAATAATGGACTTCTGCCCCAAATCATTCCTTTCATTGCGAGGGTATAGTACTGTATATATAACATAACTAAAGGTTTCTGCTCCACAGAGATCAACCAAGAAATCTCTGCTGGCACTAGAAATTCATTGCAGCGACTGCGAACAGCTTAGCTGGTTCTACATAAAACCAATAAAAAAAAATGTGATAAGGTACAACAATTATACTTGTTGCCCTGCTCACCTACCTGACGTGTATGGCAGGAGGTGATCAGGGACCTCATGAAAGAAGAAACACTTTGCTTACTATCTTCTGTGATTGCTTTGTATCACTCAGAACACTACACTCACATGGGCAATACTGGTAGGATCTCGTATCACATGAGAAAAGAAGTGCAATTATCATTGAAAACAAATCTTAAAAGTCTAATAACTAAAAAAAGCACAAAGCAGTGAAGGCAAATATACCTATGTAGGCTTAGATGTTATGAATGCACAGGGCAGAGTCTGACTCAATTTTGATAATCTGGATGCGAAAGTTCTGGGCTTTCCTTGGAAGAAGAGCCCAGTTTTCACTTGAGCTGAATGTATAAGCTTTTATACACATGTGCATAACAGCATGAAGTCTTCGTTTTAAGTATATTAATAATGTTTATTTCTAGGGCTCAGATACAGGGCATTGATTTCATTTTCATTACACAGCACTGCCACTAAAACCTAAAGTTATAATATTATATCAGAGAGGAAAAATATATGTATTTTTCCACAACATCCTGCAGACCTTAGACATTTATGTACATGGAAGATGATCAAATTTATTAGCAGCTGGTGGACTACTCAGGCTTTCATTAAACATCTATGAAATATGGTGCAGAGAAACAGTAAGTCAGCTCCTCAAATACCCATTTTTCAACTGTTAATTGTCTAGCAGAAACCTGAAATATTATAAGCAGCAAGCTGAGGACCAGCTGGACTCTTGGGCTGTTCTTAGTTACTCTTCTCAGTACATCTCCAGTATTCATATTTCCAGTAGCTAAATCCTAGTTTAACATCCCGAGGGTGACTCCTCCATACCAGCACTATCACAACAATCCACTTCCATTGCCTTTTTCCCAGTGATGGCATGACAGATATTGTTTGAGTGGAGAAAGAAAAACTTGAGCGGGACGGGACTTTACTCAGTTCCCAGGTAGTTCTCTTTACTATGGAAATAAAGCAACTGTTTGAATCCACTACAGTGGTTTTATTGGGGAATAACAACAGTAAAGGTAAAAGATACTAAGTAATTAGTAGCCAACAAAAATGTTCTAAATACCGTGCATGGTTTATTTTACCCTGCTTGCGCAGAAGGCTAACTCTGGCAAAGCTGTTTCTCTGTCAGCTCAGATGCTAAAGGTGCATCCCTCTGCTGCTGACAGAAGACCTGCCGTTCAGCTACTGAATAACAAACCTCCACGAGAAAACAAGGGCTTTGTACTCAAGGTGCTCCACAACAGCACTCTCAATTCTGGTGCACTGATTGAGAGAGACGCCTCTGCCTGGCCTCTCACTGCTAGACAATCCCAACACAATCCCCAAAAGGCGTCCGTGGAAAACATACAGTCTCCCTTGGGGTAAGCTGAGAAAGGTCCTTACACAAGGGCAGCGAGCACAGAACTGACAAACTGCACAATGAGAGAAACTGAATGAACAGCGTGAGCTCGATTTAACAATGCTTTTACAAATCGAAGGCTGAAGAGCCGGAGGCAAAAGAGGCACATATTAGATGACTAGGTCAACGCTAGCCTGATAGCGGGCAATTTCACTGTAAGAAGAAAAAGAAAGAAGAACTGTTTTGGAGGTAAGATTTAGTAACATCTAGTTCCTGCACTTAAAAAGAACAACATCTATCTGAAATGTGTAAGCACATAAAATTTGTCCACCAGACATATAGAAAAGACAAGGCTTAACACACATCAAGTCCTTTACGTGATTTATCTTCAGCTGAGGCTACTGAAGTCATCTATCAAACCATTCATTCACAATTATCAGGACGCTCCCATATGAACGGGACTTACTGACTTATTAAATACAGTTACAAGCCAGATAAGAACCATCAGTTTTGCAGCACAGCTTTTGCTCACAGAAGAGAGTTTATTCATGCGCACACACACATACACAAAAACCTGAACAATTAGAGCTACCGACATCACTTATAAATTCTGCTATTCATCATCCCAAATGTTACATTTGGGAGCTGGGGGAGGAAGGAGCCTACAACCAGTCAGATTTAATCATAACATCTGCTAAGAACTCCCAGCCTTCGATTTCATTCCAACAAGAAGTAACCTTTAAGAAGAACACACAAAAAAAAGCTACACTCTGTTCCACAAAACCCACTTGAAATATTTAATGTCAAGGCACTGATAAATTTAAGAGAAAAGGTTGGGATGTTTCAGTATCTGCATAAGACAGTTGGAACAAGTTGCATATTTACAGTGTCTGGCCAGAGCTGGGGGAGGTAGCATTAAGGATAAAGAGGCTCAATCCAACATGCTGCTTCAATCCAAGCAAGCTTTGATTTATATTAATTCCTTCTGATTTTAAAGATTCTGTGTCCATCTAATACCTGTCAGTACACTAACTGCCTAACTCACCGGGGAGACACTACAAGCTGGGAGGATGTCATGGTGGGAACAGTTATCCTCAGCCTACACAAAGCTTGCGAAACCTGGCAATAATCCAGCCCAGATACAGGTTGGGTACTATCAAGTAAATCAGTGAAGGGGCAGAAAGAAATAAGTGCAACAGAAGTACAGAACAATGATTAGCCAAGTGGCTATGGCCCCTGGCTGCACCAGTCTCGCACTTACACTTACCACAGGCTTTCCCCACCCCCGTCCCATTAACTAGAGAAAAAAAGAGAAAAAGAAAGAAATTCTGCACTTTGGATTGTTCACGGAGAAAAGGGGAGGAAATGAGTTTAAAATTACAGAGGAAGGAAAGGTCTGCAGACCAAGAAGAATGTTTTTTTCCCCTTTCTAAAAACACACAAAGCTGAAAGTATACAGTTCAAAAGTTTCGTAACAGCTTGAACCCCACAAGCTTCCTTGCACCCCACTCGAAAGGGACATTCCTTTAACTGAAGCATTTAGCGACAGAGCACCTCCATAAACTAGTTGACTTTCCACTAGAAATATATCAGGATACACTGCAAACATGGATTAACAGATTAACAAGAAAATCCAGTACAACAACTTAGATGGCAACACAGTCTCATCTTCAGTTCAAACCAGATGAGGTCTCCTGCAGCCACCATTAGGTTCAAGGTCAAACACCTTCAACCCAGGCACATGCAAATGTAACACCACCAGCATTCGGAAGCCGATGGAGAACACCTAACGAAGCCAATCCAGATTCATTTCCAAAAGATTTCACGGGCTTTTTCCCCCACCATCACGACATTACATTTCCAGTTTAATTTTGTTTCAACAATAAGCTTCACAGACTAAAATATTACACTTAACATTTGACACTAATGTGTTCTAACAAAGTTGACGCATTAAAAGGATTACACATTTACAGATTACTGAGGAGGTTCTTCCTGGATATCTGCCAAAAAAATCCTGCGAATATTCTGGCTCTAGGCTCTCCCCGTTACACCCAGCATTCATCCTGATAGGTTAGTGTAATCGGTTTGCATGCCACAGAATGATGTGAAGCAAGCAATTGGGCTGTTTTTACTAGAGCCAAGCAGAATTATAGAACCTGAATAAATTAAAGAGGAGGTTAAGCATCAGCTAATTCTACTTGCAACACATTGCTGTTTATTCTGGTGCTTTGTCAATTTAGTAATCCAGCAAAACCATATATGTGACTGTTATCTTGTATGCGCAAGCAAAAGATTATTAGGAAGGAAAGGAATTTAAATTGACTGTAATAATAAACCTTGAACATTCAGAAAGAAAAGAGAAAGGAAGAAAGAAGAAAGTTACCAGATAAATTTGGGTTGCAAAACTAAAATAGAGGTTTCACATTTGCTCAGTTTATTTTTAAGCAGTAGAAATCCACATGTTCTGAAGCCAATTTACTTCTGCATATTTGAGTATTGAAAACGCAATGAGAGAAAAGTCATGCAGTGTTAAGGGCCTGCATGTTATACCTCACAAGCTGCTGACTGAAGGGTCTCTCTTGGAGGTAAGGACAGGACTGCAATTCTGAACTAGGTCAATACATGTAACAACTCTCCCGAGGGCCTTCTGTATTTCTATACGTGCCATCTCAAACTTTTAGTGTTAATTTGAACTTCTACTTGCTTGGGGGGAAAACATGAATTTTGAAATAAGTCTTTAATCACATCAGGCTACAACCACATGTTCCATCAAGAAATAACTTTCTTTCAAACCTGGTATGGGGCAAGGGAGGGGAAGTATTCTTTTGTGTTAGTAACACATCTGAGAAAGAATTATGAAATAGTTAAACTCATACACACCCTTCCTGCCTCTCTGGGAAAGGAAGAGTGCATTTATTTATATATTCCATTCAGAAAGCTACATTTGAAAGCTATTTTAAGGCTGCAGATTGAAATGTTCAAGTGGCAACATTATAGCACTTTGGACAAAAGCGACTTTTTAGCCTGCTATATTTGCATGATACTGTAGTCTTTATCTAAATTACCAAATGATGTATTTTCAAAAGATTCATGCCACAATCAATGCACAAGTGGAATGTGAGCACTGAAGAACACACCCCACACCCTAAACCTACGAGTTTTATACCTGTAGAAACAAAATATTCCAGCAGAGCACTCCAAGGCTGTTTCAAGTTATGCTGCATTTCAGAAAGCTCATTCTTGACAGACCTTGCATTTCTGCTTCTTTTCAGTTCGTTTTGACCTTATCAGCTGAATTTTGACATACCTACATATTGCTTGGAAAGAAGAAATTTCTAAATTTCACTATCAGGAGGCATGAAGGAGGAACTTAAATCCTCAGTGTTTGATGAAAATGTCATCAATGGGAAAACGATTCCTTTGTACAATCCAATGCAGTGAACCACTCTCTTCAAACACCGAATATTTCCTTCAATGGCACATTGAGTATCTTGGCAGATCCAATGATCCTGAGTAACCAAGTGATCTTCTGTTGGTTCCAAAACATGCAACAAGTTCCGATTTGACAACTTACGAGTCCTTGGCATTACCTTCAGTTCACAAAAACACCCCAAATTCTGCTTTCCTTCCCTCATTCATTCCACCACTAGCCTTTTACTGCATCCTTCAATTTTCAGCATACTGCATCAACCAAATTAAAAGTAGTGTTCAGAACTCAAACTGCTAATCACCTGCTTGTACTATTGATCAGCAGCTTTTAAGACCTACTACAGCTGAATGAGAAACAACCACAGAAGTTTAACAGCACGCTACATTTAGACTTTTGGAAGCAGACATCCTCCCACGCCTTTCCAGTAGTTAATTCCCCCACTGTTTTAGCACAGCAGTTTGAACAGCTGTG
Organism: Sagittarius serpentarius; assembly: GCA_034782735.1. Classification (NCBI taxonomy): domain Eukaryota; kingdom Metazoa; phylum Chordata; class Aves; order Accipitriformes; family Sagittariidae; genus Sagittarius; species Sagittarius serpentarius. The sequence goes on along the minus strand of JAVKLA010000036.1, from coordinate 15,322,138 downwards.
CAATGCACCAGATAGAAACGGATCCATCTGGAAAAGGACACATTTCTAGAGGTTTTGGTATTTCCTCCCAAAATCTGATCACTGCCCTGACGTGGAGAATACTTGTGCCAACGCAGCATGGAAGACTCCACACAGAGCTAAGAGTGAATAGCCAGCCCTAGTCAGAGCAGCAAAGCCTCCCAGCAAAAACTGCACAGAACTACAGGCTGACAGATGCTAAAGAAAGACCATCCATCCACTCGTCTCCTTCAAGACAAAAAAATAAATTTGCATAATAACTACTGGTGTCTGTGTTGATCAGATACAGGGTAATTGACTTCAAGATACCTGGACAGTCAACATCTATGGGGTTTTGTTTAGTTCGTTTTAACTGTTTTCTTGTTTCCTAATAGTCCTAAGAAGGCAGAAGCAGAGGACTTACTGGCCACATTATTTTCCTTTCATAGACTCCTGTTACCTGTCAGTGGTTCAAGAACAGAAATCTTTCAAATGTGCAGTATTCAAACACTACCTCCAGAATGACAACAGTTTAAAAAAAAAAAAACAAAAAACAACAAACCCACACCAAAGAAACTCTGGGTAGGAAAGGGAGGACAAACACCCTTGCTTGAATACTTTCCCATGAAATAGAAAAGAGTCCTTCCTATCATTTCCTCTCCCCTTCAAAGCTGCTTTTTTAAAAAAAAAAAAAGCCAACCCATTAAGAAGCTTACATATTAATGAAAAAAAGGATGCAAAAAAGTTAGCATTTCTTAAAATGTACACTCTCTTTTTTCTATAGCCTCAAAAAGCAGCCAATATATTTTTACTCCAATTCTCAGCAATGTTATTCTGCACTAAGCACAGATTTGTCAAATTGGCACCCAAAAGAAGATATAATGCCCTAGAAGGGGCCATTTAGAATGAAACTATTTACAGAGCCTCAACCGCAGTACTGCAGTAGTCGCATTGTACCTGGGCTATCATGTATTTGAGCACAAACAGTTTATCAATGAGGAACAGACTACATGCATTAGTTTCCCTGAACTCATTACCCTACCAAAACTTGTGAAGGAATGCTTGTCGGACACAGATGACAAAACACAAAAATCACAACAAAATTCAAACATCTTAAAAAAAAAAAAAAAATCACTTCAAGTATCTCATCACTCTTTCCTCCAATAATGACAAAAAAAATATTGTTTTACATATATACAGCAGGTAGGGCACCACCATGTAATACCAACATAAAACTAAGCAGTGACCTGCCGACAACAGGCAGACAGTGATTTCACGTACCATTAAATAATTAAAGCTAAGTGTCCAAAGGATTCTTGTAACCATGTTGTTTGACAGGTTTCAGGAAGCAGAACTCAGTATTTCACTGCATATTCAAAAAAGAGCTCATGTGTGTTTTACAAGGTCTCTGCACTCCTGTGAACCTTGTCCATTATAAATACAGGCTTTAGATATATTCTCACTTTGAGATAACTTACACAAGTTGACTATTTGCAGGGCAAACGAATGCAATCAAACACTAAAGCTTCAAGGAGATTAGAGAGCTGCCAAGGTCTGAACTATATCAACAGCTTGAAGTCAGCTCATTCAATAAAGCTTTGACAGTATTACACTGGCAAAACAAACAAACCGATGGTATTCGCATCGGACATCGCTTCCTGTTGCACTAGCTCTTTCTACTCTTGTAAGGGGAAAAAAAGCATCTGTTAATTGCTTTTTCTAGAGAAAGAATGTGATCCTACTATCACAGGAATACTACAACAGAGTGCTGTTGGGCCAGCACCCAAACTCAGCTACAGCCCAGTGGGGGTACATGGACTAAGTGGTTTTGCTTTATTTCAAGGCTGAATTTGCCCAGTTTTATGTACTGCTCCCCTTCCACCCCACCCTCTTTTTCAAGTTAAGCTGTCACGCAGAGCTAAATCAAATGTCTTACAGAAATCAAAGTATATCATATCATAGTGTTTCAGTCAAACTTGAAGGTCCATTGCAGAAAGCCTGACTGGTTTCCACAAAACAGTGACGGTCAGCATGAATTACACTACTGCGTTTTATTCACACTACTCATTGCTTCCCACATCCGCTTTTCCTTATTTTGCCTGGAATGGATCTCAGGCCAACACCCTATCCCTGGTTCATCCATATTTTAACCATACAAAAATAATGGTTGTTCTCTAATCCCCTCATGCTTCTCAGTGTCCTAAAATGTACTAGAAGTCGTTAATATTTTGGGGGTGTAAACTGCTATTTTAAAATGTTTTATCCTTAATAGTGATTGTTAAACATTCTCTTTACTTACTGGAGAAAAGTTGTGTTGTTACTCTTGCAATATGGAAACATAGCACCTGGTTCCCTTCTTACTACAAGAGACATTCATTTAGTATGATATAGACGAGCGGATATTGGCAAATTTACCATCCTCATTCATAGCATTTCATATCTGGTTTATCTCACTTCATTCAAAATATTTCTTCTCATTAAACGTAAATCAGTTGACCAGTAATTCTACATTGACAGTTACCTTCCTTTATCAGCTGCTTTTACCGCTACTGCCTTGTTTGTATTTTTTTTCCTGTAAGTTTCCCCTTTTTATTTACACTTTCTAATCCCTCTAACCAGGACTTTCACTTTGAAAACATACATTACTGTTTCTCTGAGAAGGACGTTTGGTTTTGAAGGGTGTATAACAAAGCATTTCAAATGGTTTCCAACTATTTCTGTTTACATTCATTTTCTTCCCAAGCAGTAAATTCTTCATGCCTCTTTTTAAGTATAGAAGTAACAACCCTTCTAAAGTCTTTGCATATTACTATATGCAAGTGTGTATACAAACACGCACTCAACATCTCTAACTTGGGTTAACATTTTATTTGCATGTAAACTTCTGGCTTCAAGCTCATGAGACTTGAAATTCATATACGGAACTGGAGGTGCTCTTACCTAATTTCTTTTGAAAGGTCTTCTCTATCTCCAGCAGATTTGCAAATGGCTGGAAAATCTGCATTCTACCTCCTTCTACAGATTTCACAGATCTTGCCTCCCTAATTTTTGTGCTTAAGCACTAAAAAAACCCCTAGACATTAGAGTACCTCCGCTGTTCTGGAACGCCATACAGCACACAAGGATCAATATACAGCATTCCAGGTTTAGAAATGCAGCATTTCCAAGCAAACCTAAATCACCTAACTTCAGTTCTGACTCAGTATCTCTTAGCTTATTATTTCTATATGCAAGAATCTGCTCACTAGAGTGCTGCAGATTTACACGTTGACGACAAACAAACTTTTATTTTCAGAACTATTAGAAGAAAACTGCAGGCAGCAATAGCAAAGTGGAAAGCCTTTGGCCTCACGGAACGTAAAAGCAATACGCCCAACAGCCGTATTCGCCACAACCTATAACAAGTCATTTCACTTACTGTGCAGAGAACACTTTCATACCTGGGAGAAGGCAGAATCTCCATTTCTATAGCTCATTAGTAAGCAATTTCCATAGTTCATTAGTAAGCAAAAGGAATGTAAGCTGAGACCTTGAAAAATTGTTCTGTGCTTAGTAATAAACTTCTATCCCCTTCCAGGGTTAAGGCAAATATGCACAGTACATATACTTCAGATTTGCATTTCATGAATTTAACACTAGTGTGGCAGAACAAAAATAGAGTAGCTTTATTCGTCCATGGAAGATAATACCTTTGCTAGAAAACCAATCACTTCTCTATCAGATTTTGGACATTTTAAGCGCTTGGGAACTCACAAAATTGTGATTCTTTCCTCTGGAAACTATAGAGCCTAGCAAAACATATAACCTACTTAGTACATCATACTTTTTATAGAAAACTTTCATTCGGGTCTCTCTGAGCAATTGCCAGGACAACAAGATTAAACCTTTGAGCATTCCTGTGAAGAACAGAAGTGCTGGAAACTGTTCTTGAGGCAGTAATAGTGCCAGGCATGGCTATTAGACCATCTCCTATGGTCAACACATCCTTAAGAAATTAGAAACAAAACAAAGTGAAAAAAACTGTTTATAAAAAATCCTTCATGTTTATTTCTTAAAAGCTTCCCTTCTCCACGTAACTATTTTAGTGTGTATGGGCTCATGGAAACACACGCTGCAATTAGGTGGTATTTCAGCAGTAGAGAACACCAAGAATGTCCCCCTATACTCTCCATACAGCGCCAGACACTTTGTACAGTTCATACCCGAACATCAAAAGCAAACCACTCGCCAGTTTCTTAAGTAGTGAAAATAGGCACAACTCCACTGACTTCAGCAGAAATGCCCTTATTTTGGCTGATGGTAAATTTGATCAAGGCTCTGTGTGCAGGCTCTGTATTCAAACAGCTGCTTATGTTAGGCCTATCACCATGTTCATCTAGCACTTGCAAAGTCAGTTGCCCTCCACTGTAAAAGAACATATATAGACACATTTCTCCCTTTCTTCCACTGAAAAGCACCCAAGCCAACAGAATCATCGCTGGTAACACCATACCAAGTGATCCTGTCACTTTGAGGAAGTGATTCATGGCACACTGTGGTTTTAAATCTGCTCATCTATACCAGCCAAACCAGACAGGGTTTTTTTCTACCATTTCCTAGCAGTATTTATTATTTTAACATTTTAATAATAAATTCTCATCTCCCCTTCACTTAGAAATAATATTTCTGCTTTTAATGCTCCTCTGAATCCTTAATCGTGTCTTCAAGAACATTATCGCTTCCATTAAAATGATGTGTGTGTATATACACACAAATAGTCATTCTATCATTCATTATAGTTTTAAGCTTACTATTCTAGAGATACTCCAGAAAGGCTCTTTCCACAGCTGAAATTTTCAGGTAAAGCAGTTTCTTGACAGCACAATACAACATGATCCGTTTGATGAAGCGGCCAAAAAGCTGAAGTCATTTACTTCTCTAACACTGGTTAACACTGGAAGTCTTGCTGAGATCAATTTTAATCTGCCATTTATTACTACTTCAAGAACTCTACATGCCTTCAAGAGAATCTACAGTAAACCCTTGCCCTTTTTATCTCCTTCATACCTGAGATCACAAAACTAATATAAGTCACAAGCTTTAAGAAGATATTGCTTTCCTGTTGACTCAGATTGCTTCCAAGCAGCTTTGCACACAAAGGTATCATTGCATTACATCACACGGACCTTTTAAACTTTCAGTAAGAGGCAGCAATAATGCATACAAACCAGCTGGAGAACAGGTTTCATTTCAGCAAGACATTTTGGTGATTCTCTTTAGAGGAAAACCTTTGTCTTCCTGTTAATGGATTGCTACCATAAATGTTTCACGAGCATAATGTTTTATGCGGGTGCTAAGTAAGGAAGAGACAAAAAATACTTGCTACTTCCAGTAAAACAACTGAACCCTGAGCCATTGAATAAAAGTATTCAGAACAAATGTCTGCACATACGTAGAAACACTACAAAAAATACTTTCACTGACCAACCTGAACATTACTGGGTTACACTTGACAATTCCATCTTATTAATACAGTATCACCAAAACACTTCATAATGGAGCTGTAGCAGTGCAAACCTCTACTGAATTGCAGGAGACAGAAAATAGAAGACAACCCACCTCAGGAAAAAAAAACAAAACAAAACAGAGACTTCACAAGAGTTCTATCTGAGCAAATCTGGTTGCAATGGCATGTCAATTTTCTTCCCTTTGCGGCGTGTGAAAGGACATTGGAGGCATACATGCAGCAAATTATTAGAGCAACAGATACTTATTTTGCCAAAATAAAAGGGAAACACCAAGCAGTACAATCACCTACAGGGCTTTAGAAAGAATTTACTTGTAGTTTTTATAAGAAAATTTAAAAGAACAATAATCTACTTGTTCAGTGAGAAACTTCTCACTTTCACCATTTTGGCTCCAATTCAATAACACACTTAAAGAATTCCAGAGTTAAGTTCATGTTTAAGTATGTTCCTGAGTTAAAGCCAAGAGGTGAAAATGGTCTGTTGATCCAATGTACAAGGAACACAACATTAAACCAGAGGTACTGATGGTTGCAACATAACACACCTAGCTGGGCATGCACAGAGTATGAAACTTAGTATCATGAAGTATGAGTGTCCTAAACTAGCTGAGAGCTTCTGCTCCAACAACCAACAACATAATGCTTCCATCCACCTTTATTCGGCTGTGCCTTGAGCACAAAGTCAAAATGTCACATAGGCTGTCTCTAGGCTTGTGTTACCAGTGAACTCTCATGGCTTCCATCAATGCCCGCAACTATGCTACTCCTGAAGGGACACCCACAAACCCTGTGTCAGCCATGCTTTACAGCCGCTGGCATCTGACCTTTCACAACGCCCTCTGCACTGGGGTGAAACCGCAAAGTAACTTTTTAGGGGGTCCACCTGCCCCCAAGATTACATTTGTTAAAAGTGCAAATTACATGTCAGTTCAGATACTTCTAGACCACTGCTTCACAAAAGTGAAGTACTATATAACGAGAAGGAACTGGCTTGTTTAGCTGCCAGTTCTAAATAGACAAAAAGATTAAATGTCTCACAAAAAAATAAACTCCATTAAAACCAATGCAAAAGATTAAAAAGGTACAATAGTATTCTTAAAGTAATCATTGGCAAATCTAGTTTTACTTTAACATTTGAAAATTCAGAGGGGAAATGTTTAGCAATTTCATAGTCAAAACAAAATTCTTTGATTCTTTCAGCACTTATCCTTTAAGCACTCTTATAAGGACAGACCCAGCACAGGCTTCCTGGATTCAAAGGTGACTATTCAAGAGTGGCAGGCACGTCTTGGTATTTGCAGCTTTTTCTTTACCATTGTGCAAAACGGACCAAAACAATGGACCAGGAGAGGAAACTACCATCCTTCACAGCGGAAGGAGACAGAGAAAAGCACCATCCCTTCATGCTATTTATACTGCTGCAGCGCTCGAAAGCTCTCAAGAGGTCTGCAGCGTGCTGAACACTGCACAGACAGGGAAACAGTCTCTGCCCCAAACGGTTCACACAAACGGGATGTCAGACTAACCCAGCCCACATTAGTCTCGCTCAGTTATAAAACAAACCGGCAGTTTCCAAATGCTGGTATTTAAACAAACGAAACCCCACCCACAGCCCTCTGAGCCGCCTGGCTCGGTCTGCCTCCAGCTGATGAGGACAGCAAAGCCAATTAAAATAAACAGACTTAAGATGCTCACAGCCTTTCTGCATCAGGACCATTCATGGAATGCTTACCAAAAAAAAAAAAAAAAAAAAATTACAAAAGCAGTACGGCCTGTAGCCAAAATAGCTGAAGTTACACTGCAGGAAATACTTCAGAGCCCCGGCTCACAATAGGCGGTTTCCTGCCGCGCACCAGCGATCCCCCAGCCGCCTGCTCTCCCCCAGGAAGGCCCCGCAAGGATTGCATCACAGCTCGGCTTCAGGGCAGTAAGCCAAGCTCTTTTTCGGAAAGCTCGGGCTTTAATCAGTGGCAAGAGGAAAACAGGGGCAATATTAACTACAGGTAAATCAGCGCCGGTTCCCCCCCCACCACACACACACACACACTCCCTTTTTGTCTTCTACAGCTTTAGAGCAGATTCCTTTACGTGGGCATGCGTTTCAGCCTTTGCATCTGAACCACTGGCTGTATTGATTTTAAATGGAAAAATTTACAATAAGGAATATATTTATAAAACCAGAAGCACTTTTCCTACACTCCATAATTACTTCTATTCATACTTTTAAATTATATGACATTTAACAAGGAGACTATACTCCAGTTAAAATGGAAGGCAGTTTACAAGTGTGACGTTCACTGGTCCAAAAAAAGAAGGGAAAAAAAATAGAAACGAGGAAAACAAAGCCAAAAATCCATCCACACCATTAAATTATCATTTTCCTGTCACCACCAGTGTGTTCTGACCATATGAACGCTGGCATGTCATTCTCCCCTCACTTTCACAGGAGAAAAGGCAGAGCTCCACTGAAATCAAATCAACATTAAAGTTACCAAAAGGCATATAAAACTGCAGCCAGGATGTTTAGAAAATTCTGCAGTCCCCTGGCAGCCCAAATTACAAATTCGGACTACAGGCTGGGGGGCAGCTGTCACACAGGTACAGCTACAGCTTACAGGAACACAAGTATCTAACACAGCACCTCAGTGTAATACACATTAGTTTGATCACAGTTAGACTGGAAACTCTTCATGGCAAAGTCTTTGTTTATCTAGACATTGTGCAAAGTGTCACGTACATTTGTTGTGCTGCATAAAGCATTCACTAGGTTGACACTACAAATCCATACGTTTTTAAGAATTCATGTCAAGGTGCATTTTCTTTTTGTTATTTCTAAAATCTCACAAAGAAGCATTATCCCAAGATTTTTTCCCCTCTTAGGAAAATAAATCACAGCATCCCTTCCTTCACCTAATGAAGTCTGTCAGAACAGGCTGAAGCTCAGACTTTGCATACTTATTATTTGCCATTAGCTATTAACTCCCACTCATAGAGTGAACCTATGCTACTTTCATAGTCACCTGCATAAATGTTTTGTCAAACCACAAAATCTCAGGGAAAAAAAATGAATGAATGACCATTACAAATCCATTTGGGCTACATCATTATCATTTCAGACTACAACCAAATCCCATTTTCCCTTTGCAAATTCAATTCCCATCAATAGCCCCATACATCAGTGGCTGCTCTTGTTTGTGGCCTCATTTTTTACATTAAAAAACCTGAAAGATTACTGCCAGTGTATAATAGGCAAACTGCATTTTCAATTCCCAACACATGTGCTTCAGGGAAAAAAAACACAAGGTAAGGGGAAGAAATGCAAATGAATGCACCGCTATCAGCTGTATATTACCCTAGTGACATTACCATACTTCATATCTCTGGTTGTGTACTTCAGAAGAAAAAAAAAAAAACACACTACTTTGTCATTCAAGTAAATTCTTTTATCATTTTACTGAATATTAGTTTACTTCTTAGGTTTCTATTTTATTTACCCAGAGGCAACAAAACCAAGTAGAGATGTGTCTTTCTGCATATATAGTTTTTATCTACTTTGGCAAAATTTTTTTCCCATGACCAACATGGATAACACAAGCTAGATTTCAGCTGAAGCGCTGCTTTCCAAGCAACAAGACAAAAATCCAAACCAAACCAACCAAACAAAAAAAAAAAAAAAAAACCCACCACCCACACATATTGAAAAGGTTACACAACTCCTTGGTATGCCAAACCTTCTTTTCCACCCATTCTGCAGAGCATCATAGAGCAATGAAACCTGCAGGAATCAAAACCCTAGACTTCTCAAGAGAGAAAAATTGTAGTGCATCTTTATTACAGCTACGAGTACCCAGCACACTACGTAACTTGCATTAAATTTGAGCATCTGCGCTGCATGGATAATTTGGGCATGCTAGCTGGTCGCTTCTGGTAAACACTCATTTCATTTGCAATGTGCTGCAATGCAACAGAGCAGCTCTTTAGGGAATTAGAGCAGGCAGGTAGTTCCCGCCAATCACTTTGACGGTCCATTCTCACACCAACAGACAGAAGATTCAGGCACAACTCCAATTAGTGCTAATTGTAGTTCTCTCCATGTCCCTCTGCAGCCAGAGATGACAGAGACTTCATACATGGTTCTTAATATAAGTAGCAACAATAATTTTGTTCACTTCAAAATCTTTTCTGGATGCAAAATTCTAAGCTTAGCAAATACGTTTACCAAGCTTTCGAATGACAGAAGTACACTCTATTTCTAAGAATTCTACACAAATATTTTTCTTTACCTCAGGTGTCACAGCTATCTGACTAGGAAAGGGTTGTTTGTAGGTTTTCATGCTGCATTTCCCTAAACACAAGGCTGTAAGTCTTAAGAGAAATTTTTAACAAGACAAAACAATAAAGCCCATACTGAGAAGTTACGTGCCACCCCACAGCTCCGCACTCTCAAACCCCATATGCAGTCCCCATAGGTGCCTACACTCTGGTGCTTTACCCAGGGCCAAAGGACCTTCTCCAACAGTGGCAACATCCAAGGCTGCTGAGAACAGGCTGTGTCCAAAACACCCTTGGGGCACAGCAAAACAGCAGGGCTGCTTCTGCACAGGCCTGGAGTTTCTTTCCCTCCAGCATCACCATCTTCTCCTCTGGCAGACTTTTGCTGGACACGCTGCTCTGTGGAGCTATAGGAACCCTCCCAGACATACATAGGGGTTTTGATGATAGGAGCTACAGACCCCGGTTTCTCCTTCCCTCCTCTGCAGGCATGGATTTGCTCAGCTGTAGGAAGAGCTGCCCACAGCTTCCTGAAGGGCCATGTAGGTTAACCACAGACAGAGCACAGCAGATTAACAGAATCTTGCAGAGTTAAATTCAGGTCAATATGGTATTGTCATATTCATCAATGGAGAACTTTAAAGGCAACAGTTGTTTCATACAAAAAACACCTCATTTTTCTCCAGTGAAGTATCTCCACCATCTGTGAAACCCACAGCGAAAGACAAATATGGTTTAAAAAGGACATTTTGGGAATACAGTTTTTACACAATTTCACACCAGTCCTGCAAAGTCCTCCTACCAAAGATGCTCAAAAGTCCCTTCATACAAACAGACCCTTTAAAGTAACTGATACAACTCAGACTAAAACTGTTTGCTGCCACCATTTCATGCCTTAATCATTGTATGTTTAAATACATGCATCTACAAAACAAATGTCACTGTCCACAGACTACAAGCTTCTAAACAACAAAAAAAAAAAAAAAAGAAAAATCTTAAGTTTTAACAATTAATTAAACCAGTTCTCATTACCTCAATTTCCATCTGCAATTATAATCATTTCCCATTTAAAATATCTACCACATTTTATTCTTAATTAAAAATGACATCCTTGCAATGAAGTGCTATATGAATTAACAATTCAAATGTTATCTATGCAAATTTGTTAGTCCTTTGATTCCCCCCCCCCCTTTATGCAAAGTCATGTGTAGGTTTATTTTTATGAAGCTTGTATAACTTCACTCAACATCTTCTGCTCTGAACTCTATACATAATATTTCAATCCAAGGACGTAGAAATAAGTTGTAAATGGTGCAATTTCTTTTCAAGTCTCACACCATTCATTTAAGAATCAATACATATGTGAAGAGGTAGCTTTCCTAAACAATTTTTAAAAAAAAAAATTCTGTGCAATTTTAAGATTTAAAGACACTTTACATTTCCAATGGTTTTAACAACAGCCATTTCTTCAGGCCCTGCTGTGTAAAGCCAATGGAGAAATTACTGCAACACAGTAAACACTCATCTTTAAATCAGCTTTGTCTACACCTAGAGTTCCAGCGACTCGACTCTTCAACATGACTCTCTGCCCTCAACCCTCCCACGGGCATCTCTTACCCAATTTGATTTTACCTCCCCCTGCAGTGTTTTGAGCTTTCATCGCAGATTTAAAATTTCTTCCTGCTTCATCAGTCAAGAGCAGTCTCATCTCAGGTTCTCTAGGTGAACAAACTCAACCTGTAGTATTAATGCCTTAGAACATAAATTGTTCGCCCACATTTTCTGCTGATTTCAAAGGAGTTCAGCAACGAAACAGCACTAAAACAGTAACTTTTTTCCCAGCCTGTCTAGATGTTTCAGCACCCATTTTGTACCGAGAAAACTCAAGAGTTTAAAACCCATCGAATAAGAGAGTGTCATTAGAATAACATTTATAATTACATACACAGCTTACCAAAACTGATCATGGCCTTGCCCACAACTACTCTTCTGTCCCATTCCAGAAGGAAACACACTTTCAGTAAAGAACCAGCTGAAACAGCACTGAACACGTACAAAGCTAGGGGATTTTCTCAGAGAGGATCAGCCACCTCCTGACAAGAAGATGCCTGTGACTGCTGTGTTCCGGCTTCCCTGCCAAAAGAGGGCATCCTGCAGCTGGGAAAAATTAAGGCATCATGCAGTAAGTTTTCTTCAGCTGTATGACAGCAAAACGAGGTTATTCAGAACAGCAATTAGCTGTGTATTCTTAGTAAGGAAGCAAGCAAAGGTGGCCAGCTGCTTCACAGATAAGGTCCACACAGAGATTATCATTACGGACCACAAGGTGAATTTCTTAAGGTCCAGAGGGCAGCGCAATGGGTTTAAACTGAGTATATACTTATGAGGCAATTAGATGCATCAGTATGAGGCACAAGAAAAATGCAATAGATCGGAGCAAGATCTGCAGTTTACCAAATTACAAGGACGTATCTTGAAGTCAAATTACACAAACACTATTACACAAATTACACTGTAACCTTCAAAGGAAGAGATCTTCATTGTATTCCAAAAACCTCATTGTCTTTTATTAATAAATTCTGGCAAGACAAAGTTTGAAGTCATACGTTTATTTCACTGGCTAGTTTAAAAACCCCTTTATTCAATGATCTTTTTCTGACATAATCTCCTTATCTAATTTAAACAGTGCATTCTCTTGCTATGAGTGTAATTTTCATTTAAGTTGCTATAACTCATGCACAAAGGAATGTCAATTCAACTCACCAGCTAAGACGTTTTTCTGTGCTATGAGAGCAAAAAGTAGACTATTTATACGTCCCAATATGAGGCTTGCTGTTTTTACTTTTTCTTACAAAAAGGCCAGATGGCATCAAGCCCCACATAGCACACCTGGGAGAAGTCACAGGAAGCTTTTACACAAATACCAAGTCTTTTTTTTTCCTTTCTTTCCCAACCTGCAAAGACTGCTTGAGATTAAGGCAACCAGAAAGGACTAAGATGTCTGAAGGCAGTTCCCTGGCATTGTCTTCTGCTTATCCCTCTCACTCTTTTAGAAGCAAGCACGTATGAAGTCTCTGTCTCCCCCCCCAATTATGTCATTTGTCCTCTGCTAACTCTTATCCACATTTAAAAAAAAAAAAATCTTCTATCCAACATTGTAATTGGAGGAGCTTTAAATAGATAATTTAACCTTGGGAGGATGTTCATTTTCACAGAGCATATCTCTCCAATCTATGAAACAGACAAACCCTTTCACCTGAGCATGCCATTCTTTAATTGTGACAGCACTGTGAGATAATTCATTGCAAACAGTTGATCAGCCCAGGGGGAGTATGAATGCCCAAATATTTAACAGACAATGACGTCTTTTTAAATGAAAACTCAGGCTTGCAAAGATGGTTGTTGCATGATCAACAGCATATCAATACCATCACCCAGAGACAATTTATTTTACATACCAGAAAGAACTGCTTTTTCAGAAACTATTCCGTAATTAGTGGATGTATCATTTTTGATCTGTCTCAGCCACCACACATGATTTTACCAGCTCCTAGCCTCTCTCAGAAAAGAGCTATCTGATTAAAGAGAAATTGAAAGACTACTGCTATTTGTCCTCTTTGAAAACTTCTACCAGTTCAGTATCAACACTGACTTCATGATTACGAAGCTCAAGAACAAACCAGATTTATCCTGAAGTCAGCCTTACAGAAGCTCAAAGGGTGAAGGTGTAGCTGTAATGTCCTCCAGGTCACAGGAACTCAGATAACGTTGGGGAAAGGCTTCTTTTCTTCTAAAGTGTAGGGTGGTCTGATAAGCAGGTGCATCCAAAAGGAATCCAAGCCATTAAAGGAAAAAAAAAAATTTCTCTGGGAAATATACACCATCTCTTCCTCATTGTCAAGGTACTCACACTCAGCACTGTCAGACGTTAGGACCCTTAAGGGTGTCTCCTAGCCTAATAAACAGTGCTCACAGATACCCCAGTTCTCACAAGCATCTTGGATCCACTCAAACAGATCAATCTTTTGCTGTGCAACATACACTTCTTCTTGTCTTCATTCCCAAGGAGAGAAATCAGCTAGGCTGATACCTGCATGTATAACTCCCAAGCCAAGAAGGGTGTCTGGCAGCCTAACTTCACTGATGGCATGGCAATGCACCAAGATCCTGAATTCCCCACCAGAAAGGTGCTCCTCTCTCCCAAGATGCAAAGAGCTCCACAGTACCCTAACTGCTCTCTCACTCTTTGTCTCCACAGGCATTAAAGCCAGAGCAAGTCTTGCCATTTGATACTTAAATTCAGCTGAGCCCAACAAACCGCAGTACAGTAGTTCACCTTCTCCTTTGCCACAACGGTAAGGGAAGCCACCCTGGCTTCAGCAAGCTGGTTCAGTCAGCCTTGACTGCACATGCCTGGGCATGCAACTGCTCGTCCTCATGCAGCAAGTCTTGCAAGCGCCATCAATAACTTTGCCAGCACCCTGCTGAGCCAGGGTCTAGGAGGGAGAAAGCACAGCCACCTCCTCAGAGCTTCTCATCCAAACATACATTTTCAGTTATCCAAGTTCCCACATTAACCAAACCAGAATCCTCAAGCCACGCTTGCACAGCTGAGAGAATGCAACGAGGAATGTCACGGTGTTTCTCTGACTAAAACAACCCGTGTCACTGAATGCAAGGAAACAACTGGATGCCTTCCTTAGTGTCTCCTTTCACTGCAACATTTTAAGCATCACACAAGATACAGGAAGATAAGGAGCAAGGACAGACTGTGTGTATGAGTATACTGTGATGAACATGGTCCAAACTGTTCAAGTTAATTAAATTTAAATGCTTCTCAATTGGGAGTGACTTTGGTCTAAGGAGAACAAAGGAGTTCAGTTCCCCAGTCACAGGTGCGATGTGTTTGCACTGGCCTCCATTGCAAGGCAGACAGGGTATCAGATTCAGCTTTTCTGTAGCTGTCGGATCCAACTCCAGTAACAAAAGCTAGAGCAATTCAACCTGGTTCAACATCCTGGAAGTGATGAAAATGCAGACTGTCATCTGAAAAGTGCTCATTACACACAAGCCAACTTCAGAAGGTATTTTTAGCATGTTTGTCCAGCTTTGTCATTTCAAAAATAGCTACGGCGCAGTCCATTGGTGCCCTTCTCAGGGATACTGGAACATCAGGAGACATCGAGGTCTTTAGGGGCAATACACCCCATAGCTCTTAAAAGCCTACATTTCATAGAATCACAGAATGGCTTGGGCTGGAAGGGACCAAAGGCCATCTAGTCCAACCCCCCTGCGGTGAGCAGGGACACCTGCAACTCGATCAGGTTGCTCAGAGCCCCGTCC
>JAVKLA010000036.1:15292017-15306920 GCA_034782735.1 Sagittarius serpentarius | reverse complement strand
TACAGGCCCACTTCTCAAGCTTGTCCAGGTCCCTCTGGATGGCATCCCGTCCCTCAGGTGTGTCAGCCACACCACTCCGCTTGGTGTCATCAGCGAACTTGCTGAGGGCGCACTCAATTCCACCATTTCATCAAGGTAAGGTTCAAAGCAGGACACTAGAAACTATTACATTTAAGACTCTAATACACGGTCCACCAGAATCGGTTGGGGTTTTTTTCCTCAAAATTACCATCAGAGCTCCTCAATTATTTTATGCCTTGGGCAAATCACCTATGATCTGGTATATTATACCATGCAATTTTCTTATAATTGTCACTTGCAGAATTCTCACATGTTGCACAGCGAGAATTCTGGGCTTCACAAACACTCCTGACATGCAACAGAAAGCAGCTGAACTGGGCAAGAAGTGGCAAAGAAAAATATATCTGAAGTTTATGCTAAAATACATGCTAAAATTAAACTGATTTTTAGAACACCAATACGTATTTTACAGAGACTCTGTTGCCACAGTTTCTATTGCTTTTTCAGTCTTTTTCTTGAAACATTAAAGAAAATATGTAGTTGGTAAAATGGAGCATAGACAGGAAAAGAGAGCAATCTGACTGTGAACATGATTGTACAAATAGTTTGCTTCTTCACTGGTTTTATTCATTAAAAAAAAAAAAGTGTCTATCGGCCTTAGTGTTTGAAAACAAGCAATCTCCACACATTTCCCCTCCACGACACAAACTGCCGAAACTGATGAAGCAACATGTAAACAATAAAACATCAATGCCACTGTAACTTTTCAGGGAAGGCAATGAAGTATCATTGTCCTCTATCAATGTATCCTGTAGTAGTTTTTTCTTGTCAACATTGCAATAAATCACTCACTAGTCAGATTTCATCTGACGTTGCGCCATCATGCTCAAGGTGGAAATCTCCACTGAACTGAACAAGGAGGGTTTTTTCCAGATCAAAACCAATAGTCTTGTATAACTAATTGCCTGCTACTATGTCATACAGCCTTTTCTCCATACCACTTCAACCCTGGTGCAAAATTAACAGGTGCTATCAGTTTTTTATATGCATACATACAACTCCGGCTTCAACGTTTACAAAAAAGCATTAGCTAAACACACTTCAGCCAAAGGAATCACAGGGCCGTCTGACCTCAGTATCACCTACCAAAGAAGTTTCCTACCCTATAAAGTAGCCTTGTCTGTTCCTTGGACAAGACTATTCTTAAAAAAAAAAAAAAAAAAAAAAAAAAAAAAAAAATCGAATTTCACAGTTTTGTCTATAAGCATGGATTCCGACACACATTATAAATCCCCAATGTGAAGTCAGTTCTACTGTACTACTACAACATCTGCTGAATATTCGTTCTAATCCACCTACTAACTGCTTTATTCGCGTATATAGTTCCTAAGCTTAATTATTATTATGCCAGGTTTTACAAGCAGTAGTGTTCATACATAAATATATATATAGCAACACACAGCAACTTGAATGCAAAATAGCACCTCAGAAGCGTTCAATAGACCAGAGAGAGCAGAAGACTGATCCTAGAGCATCAGAGCATCCTCCTTACCAGTAAGGCTGAGAAACAAAATATCGGAGAAATCGGGTCCCGATGTCCGGAAGACTGCTCCAACTGCTCAGGAACAAGGGGATGAATGACACAGCTAGCCTCAGCTTATGCATTCAGGCACTGGCGATTCCTGCTTGAGGCCCACGTAAGGCCTGGCTAGCAAACACTGCATAAGCGTAAGGGCCCAGCTACACCAGAGAGGGATGGGGCAAAGAAAGGAGCCCCCAGTCCAAATGGGAGCGTTCACGCAGATGAGAGGCAAACACCTACAGCAAAGACCTACAGTGCTCAGGAAGGCAGCACTGCAGCTCTTGCTGGGTTTTGGTTTTGCAGCAAGAAGGGCGGCTCAGGAACCCACACGGCAAAGACTACCAGAATAACCACAAAGGCCAGTGACCATCAGAACAATTCATTAGTGGAAGACAGTCAAGATAAAAGAGCAAAGGAAGGGCAAAGCAGCTTTCTAAAGGCATTGATAGTTCTGAATAATAGACATTTCTTCAGCCTAAGCTCTTTTTGAGAGAGGCTGCAAATATTAAAGACACTCTAACAATGTATTATCCTTACAGTTCAACTGAAAGATGTCTGGAGCTTTTATATATATATATATATATATATACACACACACGTAAATATATCTACACATATATATACAAAAACCCACAGCATTGGCTCCTTCACAGCCAGCTTGGCACTACTGAAGTGTCATCCTGGAAGGTAGGACAGCAGAGTCACATAATAAAACGCAAACAAGTAAGCGGGTCTGTCAAATAGCACATGTGTGAGGACAGCAAGGGCTTAAGCCGCAAAACAAATTGAGCTTTCTCCCCTTTGCTTGCAAGCATGAGAGCTAGGAGAAGGGTCCAATTTTTGTTGATGCTGCTTGTATCGATCACAGCAGAAGTCACTGAAAGGCACCAAGGGAAGCATTGAACAATTCATCAGCTTTCCAGGGCAGACAGAACAGTGCTACTGGCTTTGATCCTTTATTTCACACAGTATTGTATGGCCCAGACAGTCAGTGAGAACAGAAACAGTGTTCACCAAAACGATGTATTTTATTTCCAGCTCATCAAGAAAGAATACTCTCAGTAAGACCCATGTGCTTCAACATTATTTCCAAGGAATACGACCAACTGTAGCAAACTCTAGGATGGCCTCTATTTCACAAATAGAAGCAAAAAGGCAAATCAAACTGCATGCCCTGTCTCTCACACTCAGCATATGTAGTTTAGAAACATCTGGTTTTGCAAAGAAAGAGAGCACTGCTTTATTACAGTGGGTGCTCACAGTCTCCGTTCAACAGAAAGCACAACTGTCAGGTAAATTAAAAACTGAAGATCAGAACAGAATTATTTAGCAAGTGAATTTGTTACTAATAGACTGCAAATGAGACAAGCTAGAGTTGTTACCCATTGACAGTGTGCATTTTACAAGCCTCATCTGGCTCTGCAGATAGAGTCTGCACCCAAAATGCCTGATGATGTCTCCCAAATACTGAAGCAAATAGGGGAATGCAATCTCAAACTGCAGAAATGAAGAGTCATTGATCAAGATAGCAATCAAAACTGTAAAGCGTGAAGGTGTAATCAAGACTACTGCGAAACCATAAGACTCCTCAGATCCAATGAAAAAAAGTTAATTTTCTTCCTAAGTTGGTTTTCACCTTGAAAGCTAATTGTTGAAAGAGAAAAGGTCACACTGCTTAATAACATGAAATAGAGAAAGCAGTACATGCAGATAGTGTTTGACATAAGGTATTAATTACATTTTTGACAGAGAATCTGTTTGTGCTGTAATGTATTACTCCTTACATTGAACTATGGCTTGGGTTTCACTTACAATAAGCGTCACTAGTGTGTGGACAAGTCACTTTTACCTTACATTCCTGGATCACTGTGTACCAGGTCTGCTCATATATTTTTAAACACAGCTGGCTTCTTGGCACATAAACATAAATTCCTGTGTGGTTTTAAGCGATTAAACAGAAATGGTTTGCTGTTTTGATATCAAATTCAAGAAATTCACACACAATTCTTCAGTTGCCTTCAAGGATGAAGGAAATATGCTCTTCATCATGTCATCTAGTTACTAATTATGTTTTGTTCCTACAAAACACTGCTTTAGCAGTTTACTTAAGGGAACAGACTCTTGCTTTGATTACCAGGGTAGCTAGATCTGCCTCTTTCTGCCCTTGGTTTGCCCTCTTCCTTGATTCATTAACATATCTGAATCAAACCAAGTGGAAGCAAAAGAAAAAGGTGAGAGAGAGAAAACTGAACCCAAGAGGTACCTCATAATATTCAGGAACTTCAAAGGGAAGTTAAACAGGAAATGAGATTAGACCATCCAAAAGGTTCTTGTACTCTGAATTAAGAATTCCAGGATTCTTAAACATTTCTGAAATTATATTGGGCAAGATCAGAGCAACCCAAAGAACCACCTGATAAAAATATTGGCATTCATTTTTCCAGGGACTCAAGTTTCACCTTGCACAATTTAAAACAAGATGCAGAAGAACATAAATGCTCATATAAACACTGGCCCAACATTGCTAGGTGCTGAACTTCACTTCACCCAGAAGAGGTGGAGCAAACACCTTACCAAAAGCTTCCATGCAAGAGCCATGTTCTCCACCACAGCAGTCTACCCTTTCTGGAAATGCTGTTTCTTAAGACACAAACTATTTCTTCCAACTGGATACCTACATCAGTGACAGGAAGCCTTGCCAGTGAAAACTGAACCTTCATAAACTTCATAAACACAGAGGGCAACAATTACACAGTAACGTGTCCAACTGTCCATTTGGGCAGCCTGTAATGCAAACTAAAGAGGATGATTTCCTCACCAGAGCAGCAACACATCATATTTTGAACACTTCATCAGAGCATTACCTTCAGATATTTACTCTATTATTATTATGTATAATATTATGGTTCACCATTGCCTTATCTAGGAAGTACCAACATTGCTTCAGCTCGAATTCCATGTTGAATTTGACCCAGGTTAATTGTTATTGCTGGCAATCTGCTGGCTGTGTGGTAAAAGCCAGCTGACAACATGAGTTGGTATAATGCAGAAATATCCAAGCCAAGGACTGAAGGCATAGAGACCCAGACTCTGCTTTTTCCACTCAAGTCATCCCTGCAGAACATTGCCCAAACGTGCCAAGGGAAGCCTGTGCTACCCTGCCAGTGCAGGACTCCTGAGTCAACAGCATTCACCACAGCCCCCAAGCATATGCTTCCCCTCAAGATGTTTTTAAACTACTTCTAACTGCCAAGTATTCTTTACTGCATTTATTTCTCAGTGATGATTTAAAAAACATGTTTATTTTTAAATCACATTTGACATTTTGTGAGGTACACTGGAAAATAAACCTATTCCTACATATGCAAAATTAGAAATTAATGAGGTCTGGCAATTATCTTGATGGAAAGAACCAAGTGACTTAGTTGAATGTACAGAGGTTTACTAAAAAAAAAGCCTGCTCTAGCAGTTAAAAAACAAACGAAATTGCTTCTTATTGATTTTAATTTAGGTTGAAACACTAGCTGTCTCTCCAACAAAGCCAGAAATGGAAACAACTATAAATGAGTACAAGATGTGATAAGATAGACAGATTCTTAAGCAATCTAGTATAGACACGACCTCCAGTTTAGACAGTAGTTAAAATATTATATCATATATATGGATCAATAAGTAAGTTTGCATGTGTCTCAGCTCCAAAAGCTGGAAAGCTACATGTCTTTTTTTTTTTTAGTTACTCTAAAATGTTGTCCAATTAAGCTCTACTGTTTTTTTTCTTACAGATCCTCTAGATTCTAATTTACAAATAAAATCAAGAGAAGCAATTAAATGTTAAGTACTATCAGCATGTTTCCCCAAGTGATGCACATGTGCAACAGAACAGAAGTAGTCCAATCTTGATACAGAAGGCCAGGTTACAAATTGAAATACATTTGTATTACCATTACTTGCAGGCTTCACGCTCTAGCAAGTAATAACATTGGGCATCACGCTCCCCTTCCGTGCACAGCAAAGGCTCTTTGACCATGGCTCTCTCACAGGCTGCAGCAGCTGCGATACATTTTGCTCCGCCAGACTCCAGGGCCAGCACGGACACAGAGCAGGGGCAACCAGGGGCTTAGGGTGCACAGTGAGAGTACGTGCAGCACAGAACAACGCGGGAAGGGACTTCTGCTGATGGCCACCTAGTCCATCACTTTAAAGGGTAGCTGAAACCTTCCTGGCAGACTGCCTGGTTGCTCCTTTCTGCTCTCCAGGCAGCACGCGCTGCCAGGGCCTGCCTGGCTCATACTGCACTCTGTCCTCCTGAAGCACATGAGAAGTATCAGTATCGATCAAGCATGATTAAATTTATGAGCCTTTCAGCATGCCAGAACTTGATCCGATATTAGCTGATAGGTATGGATCAGGTCTTCTCAGTGGTTTTTGGTGAAGGCTCTCCCATTTGGAAGATTGAACTCCCTCTCTACTTTAGTCATAAGGATCTCTCCGCCTTCTCATCCACCTTCACAGACACCAGCCTCTTCCCAGACAGGATAATATTAGCTGGGGGAGAAGGGATTGGTTTTCCTCATTCAATGCATGGTGCAAGTTTGCCCAAGACAAACACAATCAAGGTGGAAAGCTAAAAGCATCCAAACGGAGGCCACCTTAAAGGAAACAGGGCCACAGTAACAGAGCAAATCTAAATTCTTGCAGCTAGCTCGATATCCAGTCCCCCCACCTGCATCCAGCAGCAGAAGAAAATGAGGATACTACAAGAAACACTTTCTACCAAAACCGGCAGCATGAGTAATGGTAAAGGGGTGAGGGAATGGATGGGGGAAAAAACCCACGTTACTAAGAAATCTACTGGCTCCTTGGGGTACATCCAAATCATAATCCCCACTCCAAATTTCTGATGAAGCTCAACTGTTAGTCACATCAGTGTTATCACACAAAGGTGATAACTGTGACCAGAAGGTCACAGTCATGTTCTGAACCTGTGTGAAGCTTTCAGTTTACAACGCTTAACAGAAGTCAAACTCTAAGATAGATATTTTAGATACTTCTACAACAGCCACTTAGACTATTATGCGATGCACTGACTGCTACTTCCTTAAAAACTGTTGGGCCACAATAGGAAACAAACAAAACCAGAACAAATGATGCATCTAAGACACTAAGACTGCAGAGGACTCCAGTCAAAGAGGCCTGCCTTTCTTTCTATTGCTAAAACTGCCATTATAGCAGTATTCAAGTCATGTAAAAAGAAGGAGATATATTCAAAGAGTTTATTAAAATAAAGTTAAAACCCCAAAGGATCAGTGATCCAGGCCACATCCACTGAACAGACTATTTTGTTCAGCAATGACTCCAATAACAATCTAGAAGTCATACCAGGCAAACAATCAACATGAGCTTTCTTGCTGTGGCAGAAAAAATAGGCCACTGAAAATCCTTGGACAAACAGAAAGGGCAATAGCATAGTACGTATATGATAGGAATAAGACTAGCGTTCAGTTCTGGTGTGCACCTTTCTAAAAATAAGTTGAAGGAAAAAAAAAAAGGAGAAAAGGCAAAAAAGATTGCTAGAAAAATTATTCAAGGACTGAATAAAATCTGATAGCAAAGGACTTGTGGAGTTCAGGTCAGTGAGTTAATCCGGACATTGTGACATGGTTTTATTGTAATGTTTGAGTACTTTCACAGTAACAAAATATCAGAGGGCTCTTTAAACTAGCAGAGAAAAGTGAAATAGATACAAGACAGTTGTTAGAGTGGCTGTACATTTGTAGTTTGAGCTTCACAGCTACAGTGAATAATTCAACCAAGCATTTTTTTGGTGGCTTATTTGTTTTGGTAACTACTTTATTCAAGGAAAAGAAGTTGGGAATCACTTCAAAATGAGCATCAAACAAATAATTGATTTTAAAAAAACAACTCACAGCTCTTGACAGAAAACCTCATCAATATCTTTGCAACAGCCACAGCTTTGGTCAAAAAAGTAGGTACAATGCAACAGAAGAATTCCAAGGACTGATACACGTGACAAGCATCCTCCAAAACGCCAGAGTATTAACGGAAGGACTGGACACCTCTGCTTCACAGCAAGCAGAATCATACAAAGAGGTGGTTTTGCATTTCACTGCACAGTAAAAGGAAAAGCCCTCCAAGAAGCACAAACACAGTATCAAAACTGTGCACCTTTGACACAAAGCCAGCCTGTGGTAATATTAAAAAGAACATGCACAGTCGTTTTTCAGAATAATGTCCTGATGAGGGTTACAGTGCAAATCCTCACCTGATGAAAGCTGCCACAGAAACAGTAGCATCAATCATGGTATGACAATTTGCAGCAGCTGAGGACCTGCCATTATGCCAAGATAAAACATTATAAACTTGCACATTTTGCACCCCAGGTTTACAAAGATAACAATGAATTAATTCACAGTAAACAAAAGTGCTTTACAATGCATAAACAATGTAGTAAAACAATTTTAAAAGTCACAGTTTCTGAAACTGCTGTCACTGAGCCATACTTTTAACACTTACTTAAATAGCTAAAACTGCACAAAGGCGTTGCTTTGGAACACAAACAGTTATACAGAAGCCATATAATCTGATGCAAAACCCTTGGGCAGAGAAGAAAGGAAAAATAAACAACTAATTTTAGAACCTGAACACTCCATTAGCAATTCTCACCAATTAAAATGATGCAACTACTGTCAACAGGCAAATTTTAGTTGTATTTTAAGCATGGATTTAAATACAAAATACACAAGCTACTGCACTGTAAGAATAATAAGTAAAACTAGTTACAAGTAGCATGGAGGCCAAGAAGAAACATTCAACTGGTTCTCTATGCCTACCTACTAAATGGATGCAATGTTTAAGAGACCATCATGCTGCACAAATCCTCATTTCTCCTTTGACTGCAGTAAATCTATATACCATGATCTCCAGAAGCCTGAAAGCACCTTAGGAATCTAAATACCAACGAAAGTCTATCAAAAATTTAATCCGTAAACTCACTTGCGATAGCAACGTAGATCTGTACTTAATTATTTGAAAGCTACTAGGAATCTTTATTGTCTCAACTTGGAGTTTCTGGAGGGTGGGGGTAGAGGATGGACAGATGGACACAACAGTCTCATGCTGAGGCTCACTAAACTGAGACTTATATAAACATCCATCCATCAAAAAAAAAAAAAAATCACTAAACTTGCTCTAAAAAAACTCTTAGCCAAGACTATTTATTTTGACATGTGTACCACTAACTTCACTACCTCCTAAGATATAAAATGAGTTATTTTAAAATATCCAGAAGGGGAGGGGGGAAAAAAGAAGGGGCGGGGAGTGGGGGAGAGAGAGAGATTTAACAGGAGAGCATTTCTAAGCACACCAAACTGACACAAAGGCAGGCACTGGTCCTCAGTGGTGCAGGGGTTACTTCACAGACATCCTTGTTTTAAAGAAATGGAATGAGGCCCAAAGAAAATAACTTGCTCCTGCTTAGGATCAGCAAGGGTCAGGATAGAACTATTTCTATTTACCTCTGCAGTAGAAAAATGGCTTATCCAGTGCACTGGCACAAGTGATTCAACCTTCATATCCTGCTTACTTCAGTGTTCACCCCTTGTTACAGCGAATTCCTCTTCCACTCTGGGACTACTAACACTGCTTTTCAACCAGTCTGACAAACTGACCAAGAACTCCAGGTCTAAGACTTCAGACTTCTATAAAACAATAATCCAAATTGTAGGTGCTTTTATAGGAGTAAGGAAAGGGCAAGGCACTGCTTTGATTAAAGCAAGTACTATAGCATTTTATATGTCTCTTACAAGCCTCCTGCAAGGACAGACGATGGAAAGAGTGAAGTGTGGGAAAACTAAACAACTGTCCGCTTTGCCTGCGAGGAGTTATCAGATAGCTTTCCTTTACTGTCAGCAGAATAAACCGACTCCCAACAGAAGAACTTTAACAGCACTCTGTCAGGGAGACAGGCACATTTTATTTCAAAAAAAAGAACAAAACAGCTGCCACAAGACCAAATAACATCCCACATTTTGCTCCTAAATACCAGTGCAGCTCTTCAGGGCTCAAGGTCTCATTCATTACGTATCTGCAAGCAGAGAAAAGGATTTTTCAAAGCAGCTTTCCTAAGCTAAGCATCCAAGTCTCAAAACACCTAGATTTTCTTTAGAAAGGCCTCCATGCTATGAATGCAAAGTCCCTCAAAGCAAGCGCTGGCACAGGATAAACATATTCAGGCATCACTGCAGCATTTATGCATAGAAAAACTGCAACACCCACATCAATTGAGATTTTATGTGTCAGTACTGCTGGCAGGTACACGATGCGGTCAAGTTTTAAGTTCTAGAAAATGGTTCATCATTATTCAAATGACTTGATAATTAAGAATGCTAGTACTTCAACTCCCAAGCAAACTTAGAGATGCATAATAAAACCACATTAAAAAAAAAAAAAGGCCATGTACTAACCGATTTTACTTTAACCATAGTTCACCTGAAGACTAATTCAAATTGCCGTAAGGTGAGCCCATTCAGTGTAATAAAAACATGTCTTACAGTGCTTGCACAAACTTCTTCGTTTCCTTACTGCCCTGTGTCCTCCCTCCTCCTCCAGTCAGCTGGGGAGTTTATTCCCCACCACTGTTTCCTTCAAGCTTCCCTTTAATACTGCTAGCAACCAGAGAAAAGGAAAAATGAAACAAGAATACTCATGGAGTACTGCAGTATCTTCACTGCTGTGCTTGCAATCTGCACCCTCATCGATCTGTTCACTTTCTGGGTGGGAAGAGCCTCTGCTTTGGCTACAAATATGTGACAGCTCAAGGCATAAACCAGGAATCCACTGTGTCCTGACAGCGGTGCCTCACCAAGATGACTGTACATTGAGAGGTAAGCATTTGAAGACATGACCAATGTAGCCCTGATCCATCTAAAAGTATAGCTGTCCTCACTGAAGTGGGGCAAGATCACTTTGGAGATCTACACCACGTATTAGCAGCGTTAAAAGAAAGAAGCCAGTTTGACTTGCCCCAGGGCAAGTAATGTGGATGAACATCTATAGCCTACACGCATAACATGATCATCAGCACTAGCATGAGATACTGAGTAATGGAAAAATTAACAGCAACCAAGGATAATTTTTCTGTGATTTTTTTTTTTCTCTAAAGGTTTATTGACACACAAATGTAAAAACTAGTTGCTTTCATCAAGAGTTATTCTCTAGTTGGGCATTTCCAGTTGGCCAGACCCCAGGTTCCTCTGCTTAGTATGAAAGCATGCATTAATTCACATCTTCCTTCTCTGCTTTGCTTCCAACCCCTGCATGTCTCTACAAAGCTGATACAGGCCAGTTCTTCCTGGGAGTAACTCTGGCAATCAATGAAGTCACATTCCTGTCAACCTGGTGCGAGAAGATGCAGGTCCACAATTTTCACTTGGAAGAAACACTGACAGGAGTTTACCTCATGAAGAAGGGAAAAATTTGTAAAGACATTTAGGCACCTAAAGCAGCAAGCAGTCCCCAGAAGGGATATACAAAACCATAAATTAACCCATTGCTGCATATCTGCATCCTCAGATGACTATCTTTTAAGAACACTTGTCTGATGAGATTCCACTTCCTAAAATACTTAAAAATTGTTGTTTAGAATTAAACTCTAAGTAGCATGGCATGTAAATATAATTACAATTGTCAACACACAGGAGCATCTCCAGTCTTTAAAAGTAGAAGCACAGTAACTCAGGCAAACAGAAATTAGTCTCATTTTTTTGTAATTTCTCAGATTAAAGTTATATATTAGCTAAAGTACAGTGCTATTACTATACCCTTAGGCTTCAGAGCACACCATGCCACATGTTCATTTGGCTGCTAAAAAGCAGCAACCAAATGATTAGCATTTTTCCCAAGGACAGTTGAGATTAATAGTTTGAAGTAATTTCTTTAATTTAACCATGAAACTCGAACATTGAAATTAGAGTCAATGTTAGTAAAATTTTATTTCAGAAAACTCTAAGTATGTTAGTCCTTGAGCACTGTTCATGAGATGGACAGAGTCCTCACTGTTAATCTGTCTTTTCTGTAATTGGAAACAAACCCGAACTATATTAAACTGGCACAACTTCCTAACAGTACAGCTTTAACCGAATGCCCATACATAACGTCAGACAACACCTATCCCTGCAAAGACCAGGAAACTGGGAGTGAAACCCTCACCCTACTGAAATCAACAGCTGTTTTTTGGTGATTTCTATGATACCAAGCAGGACCTATTTGTTCCACAGAGGTTCCCAGCGTGGATGCGGAGGGACAGGTGAACAACATGACATCTCTGTGCTAGACTCACAGAAGTTCCTCACTGCTCTGACCAAGACATCCATTTTCTGAACAGGATCAAAACCCCTTTCAACCCCATTTCCTAGACAAAAAAGAGAGGAGATAGGGGATGAGAGAGCGGTAATAGAAATCCTCTTACACACAGGCAAAAATCCTCCTCGCTCTTCCAAGCAGAACAGCGTCCCCAGCCTGAATACAGGCTTTGTAGACATTGCAAACACCCCAATGTGACTGAGGGAATTCCAGCTACCCTCAAATTGTGTTCCTATCTTTTTTGAATACGCTGAAATCCCTTCCTTCTGTGATGCCTCTTCCTCCCTCCCTAACTTCAGAAGCCTCTTATTCTGGCTGCTAGTGCCAACAGCTCCTGTGACTACTTGAAGACTTTTGAAAGCTGTGTCCAGGCTCTGTTAACCACAAATCAGCTCCTGTAAACCTGCTAACGGATAGCAAAGCTCTCCCTTGAGTTTTCCCCCCAGAAGCGTACCAGCAAGCTCAGCTTTTACAGCCTGAGAAGGCTCACTTGACATTCTTTATCTGCAAGGACTCCATTAGCAACTTCCCGTAACGTAAAGCATATTTTAAAAAGGCACTGAAAATAACGGGTAATTAAAATGTAAGAAGTGTCATCTTCATAAAAGCCACAGGACTAAATAAAGTCTTGGAGGGCCCTCTCCTGTACGTTCCGTACTTCTCTACGTGCACAACCCACCTTCCTCTGTAAAATCTTCAATAAACAAAGCCAGTCTTCTCTGTACCTTTAAAAATATCTGAAGTAGCATTTGATTAGTTCATAGGGAAAAGCTCCTAATATATTTTTTCCTCCAAGCAGAAGAGAGTTACATGCAAAATTAACTCTCAACTCAGAACTATGAAGACTCAAAATCCAAAACCAATTTACAGGCAGTTACCAGGTCAGCAACAGTTTGATCCATTACCAAAGAGCTAAACTAGATTTAAGAAAATTACTCTCATTTATGCATCCAGCCTAAGAAAATGCTAGCAAGTGTCACTCCTTAGACAACGAGATTGTCACAGTGACAGCTAAGAACTGCACAAGTGTGTACTTTTTCCGTTACAAAAAATATATATATCCTCTCTTGGCAAAGCACTGAGAAATTATGTAGTAAGGATATCACGGTAACGTTCATATTTATGTCTTACTGATTTTTGGTACTGTGAATTTAGATTAATGAGCAAACAGACCCCATGGAAACCACCTCTCTTACCTTGTCTTAGTTTGATTTATTAAGCAATGCAATTGCCAGTGACAAGCCCTCAGAGAAATACACTAAACTTAACACTTCAGAAGGAGCAAAACCTTACCGACATATTTTTTTTGTACAAGAATGACTCCTTCCTCTTATTGCAACCAAAGGAACAGCAACAAAAATATCTACTTTAACAGTGAAAACCTATTACAGTCCTCCTAACAAATGAGCACTGCAAAGACTTATTTTCTACATGGTTCATTTATCATTGCTGAACAAAGAAAAAATAGCCTTAATGTTTCTTCACAAAGAAAAGTGATTTGCAGGGGAGAAAAATAAATAGTAACCTCTCTTTCATTTAAAGAGAGATAGATATGAAGCAGAGGGAAGAAAGATGTTTGTAAATGAACACATAAAATAAATATCTTTATTCTCTAATCCTCTCTCTAGAAAATGCTATGAAAAGGTACTGAAACAGTTGTGGTAGGTACTAAGCAGTTAATATCTGGCCGGGATTCCCAGCCAACACAAATTCCGATGATTTGCCATTGGATACTGTCAGCACCAATGTCCTGTTATAGTCCACTGAGATCCTCCCTGCAGCTTTCCTGCCTCGGGCATCTCTGATGTACCGGATCAGAGTCTGGAGCATCCCCATTTATCACAATGTTTCACTGACCACCCCCCTTGCATGCACACACACACACACACATACACCCCCCCCAGATATTACTGCTTTTCAGAAGAAAGCATAACAGAGTAAGCAAGTCACTGAGGTCTGACATGGTAGCTCTGCACGAAAACTAAATGCATAAAAGCCGTTCTGGAAAAGAGTTCACTTTCCAAGCAAACCTTTAGCTATGAACAGCCCTGAAACATTCCGAAGTATTACACAGCCGGTTTACAGCTTCTAGCATTAAAGAGTTTACCTACATGCAGCAAATGTTCATAGACCTACTACTCTCTGCTTGCATTCATCTTTATATTCAAACCATAATGCAAATATTATCTGGTTCAAACATCACTGATCTAAATCAGCAAGTCGTACAATACTGTCATATTAAACCTACATCATAGCTTGTTTTCCTGAAGCATTCCTGGAGCCTGCCTTCTAGATGTAATTACTGTACAATATATATCAGAACCAGAGAGAAAGGCTTCACTCTGAGGGCTGAAATTGAGAAGAAATCAATACAAAGAAGATAAATGTTTCTTCAAGGGCTGCAGAGGTATTAACCCTCTCTCCAACTTATTTTCTTTTTACTTCAAATCATTTTACCACGCGAGAAGCTGCTGGAAGGACTGGGATATGATGGGTCTATCTGCTTATCTCCATGTTTGCGGTTAGGAAAAAGTAGTGTATTTTAGGAAAAAAGAAAAAAAAAATATAAGTGGAAGTTCCTATAAAACTTCCAGAATTGAATTCTTTCTTTTCACTTGCACACCTGGATGCGGCCGACGACCCGGGCTACATCAGAAGCCCACAGAAAGGACAGGAGGAGTCGCAGGGCGAGGACCTCACAGGGCGGGGAGGGGGGCTCGCCCCGCCCGAGGCCCCTCACATCACACCCACCCCACCTAGGTCACACCCTACCGCGGACCCCAGCGCACGGCCCCCGCCCCCCCACCCCACCCCCCCACCGCTGCCAGGAAGGGGGAAGCCCAGGGAAAAGTAAAGAAAAGGAACCACTTCGGGGGCGGGCGGGGGCGCCCAGCCGTTTTCAGGAAGATCCCGTCAGCCG
>JAVKLA010000036.1:15274145-15289295 GCA_034782735.1 Sagittarius serpentarius | reverse complement strand
TGAAACAGAAACAGAAAATGGTGTGAATTCAGGATAAAGGGATGGTTGCTTGTACTTGGCATTTCCTGGCGGTGCTGTGGTCTGCTGAAGCTTAAATTTCATTCAGAAGTAGGTTTTGTCTGTTTCTTTGGTAATTATTTCCATTACAGGGATTCTGTTTCAGAAGGTAAAGGGTTTGGCAGGGGTTTATCAGTGTGTGCTGTGCTCAGCGCTGGCTCTGTCATTTGCTGTGCCATCTCCTCTTTGCTTACCTGCAAACCTTCTGTGTCGGTGGTGTTTCCAGAGGAGAGGAGATGGGTGGCAGGAGGAGGAACAGAGTACAAAAATTCAGAAGAAGCCATATTTCTTCAGTGGAATGGTAGTGATTTTCTCTCCCCCTGCCTCAACTTAGGGATCACTAGAGTGGAGCCCTCGGGGGCTTGGGTGCTTACCACTACTGGGCTCTGACTTTTCTGGAAGAGGCTGTGGCTTTGTGTCCATCCAGGTTTAACCCATGCAAGCACAGGGTGTCAAATCAGTAGATTACGCTGCAGCTAAAGGGCCCCTAATTAGGAGGCATTCATAGGTTTTCCTTTGACTTTCTCTCCACATCGCAGGTTGTGCCTGCCAAAAATTACAGTGGGAAGTCAAAAGTGTGGTCCTTACTAGGCAAAACTGTGCATCCCAACAGGGTTTTTACCAGGGTAAGGATTTAAGGACCGGATTAGATGTTCTCTGCCCTTTGGGGTGTGCAAAGAGTAGAGAAGGAGCTTGCATAAGGATTTATCTAAAACAAAGCAAAAAATTTATAGGCCCTGAAGAAAGTTTTTATCCAAGTTATTGTTCATTAAATCATTTCCCAGAACAGGTGGGGGTTGGAGGTTGGTCTCAACTCTCATAAAAACAAAGATAAAATTTTAAGAGCTAAATGTCCCTGAATTTTTTGTTCCTATGAAAACCAAAAAACAAATCCCCACCTGTCTTGACCTTTTGGATTCTGCAGTGACATCTGTGCTCAGTTACTTACTGGACTGCTCAAGAAAAACTTGCAAAATATTCCCCTTTCAGCAACTGATTCCTAACTTTACTGATCTAATGCAATGGATAGGTAGGCAGGTTCTCCTCCAGTACCGAGACTTACCTCTTCAAATGATGTCTCCCTGGTATTGTAAGAGGAAATCTTAAAGTGAGTTTCAACATGTCTCATTACATGAGAAAAGTTATTAAACACTATTGCAATCTCACAAAAGAAGAATAAAAGTAACGATTTTTTTCAAAGAGCAGTTTGCGTCAGTATTTTTCTTACTGAATCAAAATCCTTTGCAAAAGCTGTTAATTACACCATTTTATACTTAAAACACATTTTTACATTAGTTTAGGGTTTCCTATCCTGGAAAATGACAAACCTGAAACTGCCCCCCCTTATCTTGGATTGGAGCAATTCTACGTTTTCCATCCTCAGAGCAAACATGCAAGTAAGATATAAAATACATAAGCAGAGTACTGTCTCCTGAGGAGCACAAATGACTTCAGACCTCTATAAGCTGCTAAGGGAAGATTTTAGAACAACAGTGCTCCCATCAAAAACCAGAAGTGTTCAGGCTGGATATTCACAGTAGTCCCCTCAGGTCTGAACTTTTAAAAACAAATCTGTAAAACCCCAGTGTTGGCACGGACGGCTTGGTTCAGCATGCTGTGGTACATGTACAATGACCCACTTTTCCTGGAGTGGCAAATCAATCATTGCATCGTCACACATCAGTTTAGGAGCTGTAGTGGCGGAAGTAGCTTTGTTTCACATGAGCAATTTGGGTGGGCAGAGAAATGGAAGGATGTATGATGGAGATCCAGAGAACAAAATTAAACACGGTTAAATGAGAATCCATTTCCTGCTGTATCTCTTTGCCTGTGGCACGCTGTCTATCAACAATACACAGGTACAAATTGGCCTGGAGATGTATCTTTAACTATGCAAACAGAGAAAACTGCATTAGCAGCATGCTGCTCTGCCAGACTGGTGCCATGTGACTGGGGAGCGTGTACATTAGACAGGACAGCTGATTCTTTCCCAATGACTGAAGTACTGTGGTGTGATTAAAATAACTGCTACTGTAGGAAGAGATTGTAAAGGGACATTATATATAACACATGCAGACTGATGGGTGTTCTGAAAATCTTGCAATATTTACCGTTAAACATAGTGGGCGCTGTCAAGGTGGAAGGAATAGGATCAGCTTCTCTGGTTTGCATGGAACAGTGAATAAAAGATAACTTTTATCTTTTTTTTTTCCCCTGTTTGAACAGGTAATATTTTTATGCTGCCTTCGTCAACATACGGGCATCACTCCTGGGAAAGAAATGAAGGTCTGTTAATTTATTTGATCAGACATGGGAAATAATAGAAAACTGAAACGAAGACTCACATTTGTCATATGTTTGAATTAGTGGAAAGCTGAAGAAAGCAGAAAAATATTGCAGGGAGTTCAAAGATGAGAGGGTTTATTGAATTAGAAAAATATTAATAGCATTAATCATTTCCAAAACAGGCTTCTTAACATCTATAATGACTATATAAAGGATTGGGGAAGTAAAAATAAAAGAAAAAAATCGGATATAGAAAGTTACGCTTTTTTGTGTTTAGAAAGGCAGGGATGAGTTTTCACTGATTTACATCCAGCCAGCCTCACTGGAATGGTTAACTTGTGGGGAAAATACCAGGTGAGGATCTAGCCCTGAAAGAATAAATCAGCGTGAAGTACTGAATAGTAGCTACAGTTCAGATTGTAAGTAATGTGAGGTATAAACTTCCAGGTTAATTCAGTAGCCCTAGTTCCTGTCTAGCTTTGCACAGAAAGGGAAAAAAGGATGCTGAACTTGGAGTTTCATAAATTATACTATTGAAGTTACTTTCTCATAGCCTCAGGACAGATGCATTCTTCTCAGAGTATGCTGTGAGGCTTTGAAAGTCTTAACAAAGCATCTGAGAACCTGCTAAGAAACAAAGGTGGAGGGCAAGAAAAGTAGCTGTGATTAAAAAAAAAAAAAAAAAAAAAAAAGAGGGCTTTATTTCAGTATAATCATAGCAAAGAGCTGTGTTGTTTGATTTACGAAGACATAAAAATAGATTAACCCAGAGAGGCAGGCAAAGCAAAATGTATGAAAAATGTTGATGGGTGATGCAAACTCTAGGTAAAGACATAGGCTGTAGGTCAGAGATTACTGCAACTGTTGGCTGCACCTCTGTAGCACTACCAGCATTATATGAATGAAGGTGTCTGAGTGCTGACTTGAGTGATACTCCAAAATGTCCTGGCTGGGCAGTGTCCCACAGGGTTTTGCACAAGATTCTTTTGGAAGACCAATACATTTATTTTCTAGTGGTCTATAAAAGGAACCTCCACCTTAAGGTACCTTTAGGCTAAATCATTCAGAACAGAGACTTGCTCACATGCTGAAATACCTACTTGAAAGCTTCATCTTAATCTCAAAGTAATACAACTCTTTTGTCTCCTGAAATGGCCTCAAAATGACTGTGTTCTGTAAAAGTGTGTGTTACTAACCAGCACGGTGCAAGGTCAGACTGATCAGCAATGAGTTTCTTTCTTTCAAAAGCAACTGTAGTTGAGAGTCCTGTGGTATGACCTTGCTAGGGCTGTAAGTGTGTGTTTAATTCACAAATCCTCTCTTGTTAAAAGAAAAGAAGAAAAAAAAAGTCCGTTATCAGTATAGCAGTGAGCAGAGCAAGCATGTTAATGACTGGAGCTGAGGGATGAGCATGGAAGACCCAGCTTACTGTCCTGCTTGTCTGTTACCATGTAAGTAGCTCACCAGGAATATACTCTCTGCAGAATTTGAGGTAGAAACTAATGAGACAACAGACTCATGAACTTTCATTGTTGGTGAAAAAATTGTTTATAGGTTTCAATAATATTTGAGTTCAATGTAAGTCTTGGGAACATCAGTTGCAGAAAAGCAAAAATCCTTTTGCCTGGGAAGACTCTATCCAGCCTCAATGTTTTTAACACTATCATGTAACTTGCCAGTGAGATAACTGCAACTGTCAAGTTTTTTCTACACAGTAAAGTTGACTCAAGGACAGGCAGGGTTTGCAGGCAGCATGAACTCAGGCTGAATATAAGCTGCTGTAAGGAACAGCATGGGTGCAGTGTGCTGGACCTAGACATATTATAGACACAGTTAATATGAGCAATCTTCTTGTCTCTAATAACCTCAACTTCCAGACCGCTTGTCTTCCAGAGGACTACATAAAGCCAGTTTCACAATGGGATATCTACTCTTTTAAAGGCCTCATGCATTACAACCAAAAAACATCAGACTCCATCTCTTCCCCTGTAAGTAAATCAGTGAGAATGAATAAAATTCATTGAAGATGGAATTTCTGCTGTTCCTTTCTCCCTCTTCCATTTCACTGCTGCTTTCTGTCAAAGGAGTTAGTGCAACATGCTTGGGCCTTCCTGCATGGATGTCAAAAAGATGTGTCAGAACCTACTTGTGGAGGGTAAAGTCACAGGTGTGCAACAGTCCCAAGGGGGGAGAGGCAATCATGGCTCTGCAACAAGACATGACCTTCTAATATAAACCCGTTGCAAATGGTGTCCAAAGCCAGGCCTCTGAAATTGCTCCACAGTGGAAAACCAATCAAGCAGGCTGCAAAAACCACTTTCCTAGCCAATCCCAGAAGAGCACTTTAAGGAAAAAAAAAATCTGTTCTATAAATGGTGGAACCAGTCTCCAAATCTGTTTAAGGAAAGAAGAGAAAGTTAAAGAGGAACATTTGCCAAACCCATAATCTTTTGGAGATACACTCTTTCTGAGTGCAGGTATAAGGTGATGTGCAAACTTGTGTGTTCTGGCTACCTTTTTTACTTGGTAATACCTTACAACAGCTTGTACAGATGTGCATAATTACATTCCGGAAATGAATGCAGCCCCTGGTGGGTGTGGGTTGGGGAAGGGCATGACAAAACCAGGGAAGAAATAACATTTGTGTGTTACACGGACAAGTAACTCTTACTTTATTTTGGGCCCTGTGTGTTGCAATAGAGAAATGCAGGTTGTGGACTGCAGCATAGTTCTGTCTTTGCCATTCCTCTCTGGTTTCACAGATCTGTGGTTTTGGTTTTTTGTTTGTTTTTTTTTTTCTTATAACATTATCAGTTACTCAAATACGGGCTTGTGTGAAGCACTCTGGATTTGAGTGTGGACAAGCAGTACATTAGCTAGTATGATTGCTTTAAAAAGGGATTCCGTAGCCAGTGGCCCAATTAAATGAAGAAGTGTTAATATTAATAAACCTTCCAAAGAAAGGGATAAAATCAGATACCCACAGTGGCCCCACAGACATCAGTGCTGGTCAGATCAATACGAACCCATAGGCACTGGTGGAAATAGCTAAACAACAACAACAACAACATATCTAGGCCACTGAGATTTGGCAGTACAGCACACCCACAAAGTATCCTTTGTTTTCTCTGGTTTCACTTTCCATTCCCTTACTCTGCTGCCAAAGATCAGTGTCATGAGCATGAGCTACTTGTCTGCAAACGGTTTCTTGCTGGAGTTCATCCTGTCTCCTCTTGAAGCCTGGTCTAAAAAGGGTTTCTTGGAAGCGTGAAGATGCCGTCCAAAGAGTTGAACAAGCAGTAATCCAAACCCCTGCCAGCTTACATCCCTAATGCAACTGAAATGATTTTCATTCATCTTTTCAATTGTCATCAAATATAGATCCACTGTAGCTGGGCACAACTCCACTGACGTAAATGACTGGGCATTCACTTTCTTGGAACTACACCTACTTGGATCCCGGTCAAAGTTTTGCCAGTTCAAGGAGGGATGTGATCAAACACCACAAAAATGCAGTTGTTACTTTCTATAGTGTTTTGCTACTTTGGAAGTGTTGCAAGACTGTGCCCTTATCTTTTCTACCCAGATTTCATGTTCACGATGCATATCTTTGTGCCATCAAGGTCTGGTGGTTCCAATGCACTGTGCTCACAGCTATGGTATTGGAGGGTTTAAAACATTTCAGAATTTCAGCATCTGTTTTATGTTGATTTCAGGAGGAGAATGGGAGAAGAAGATGCCAAGTTCCAGAGAACAATAAACACTTTGGGCCAAATTCTGCCTTCGTCTACGCTGGTGTAAATCTAACATCTCTTCATCTAGCTGACAGGTAGATTTGAGCCAGTATAATATAGGGCAGAGTCAAGCCCTTTAATTCAGAAGAACACAATTGCTTCCTCTGGCCCATGTCCAAGAAAAGATATTTAAGATATACAATAGATAGTAGAAGAAATTTTAATTAACATTTTTTATGGGGGTATTGGGTAAAAGCATTCCATTCCAGACTGAAAACAAGGTTTTCAGAACTGAGCCAAAAAGGGGAATGTTTATCATAAATGACCTAAAGAGGACTAAAATTAAAATGTGTTTAGGACCTTGAACTGTTTTGTTAATCAACATGAATGTATAATTCCAGGTTTTAAAATAACTAATGATGTCCAAATAGATTTTAGTATCTATTAAAGGTACCATCTTAAGACACATCTTTGGGGAAAAAGGAAACCGAGAATAAAGTTGCAAGACTAATTCATGATAAAGAAATATGAGACCTCATAATTCTTCCCAAAGCATCACAGTTAGTAAAATACTACACTTTTTTTTCTACAGCAGAAACACAACAGAACAACATTATTCTCTAGCGGTCAGCATTAATTGCAAGCTGATAGCCACTTCTGAACAAGGGAGTCTTCACTGGGCCACATTTAATTATGTTAACTGCCAACATGTCAGCCTGCCCAGCTCCGGGAGCCCCGCTAGTTGAGGCGCCGTCAGTGGCATTGGCCAAAGCAGTCATACCACACGGGGGAGTCTGTCTGCACGCACGGAAAAGCTCGTGTTTCATAAATCACTCGCTTTGAAACCTGATTTCTCTGTACTGCAGCTTTGTCAGTTTGTCTGAGAGATAGCGTAAGATCTGCAACACTTGGCAGGGCTAAAAACAAAGCCTAAACCATGATGTTTCTATAAATGAATGGCATATAAATAAGGTGGATAGGATTTTGTTGCTGGGGAAATAGGTGTCGAGCACGATTCTCTTTATTAAGCAATGTCTAAGCCACCAACTTGCCTGGTATTTTCATACAGAACACTAAGAAAAGTTCAAGAAATCTCAGCCATCAGGTAATAAAATACTACAGTTGTTATTTAATCATTTAGGAAAGCAGAGGGTGCGGCAGGTTCATTGCATGGCGTTGGCAACACATTATCTCAGCACAGTGAAAATGGAACAACAATGCCGGAGCAGGATTCAGCCATTTCAATATCACATTTTTCGCTGCAATGTATAGCATAGCCTTCTACCATATAGTTACAGGAATAACGGTCATGGTCCACTGTGTGGGTAGTCTCTGGGTACACCCGTCCTGGGATTTAATGAGCCTGGTATCTTGACGAAACACACCTTTTGTGAAGTACAGGCCATGAGCAGTGACATACAGCCTGAAAATCATGTAGCATATCTTGAGGGATGAACCATCCTCATTCTGCAAGTCCATCTCAAACTAGAGGATACAGCGGTGAAGAGGCTCCTGAACAATGCACAAAGGGAAGTGCTGGCAAAGATCGCTCAAGGTGGCACAGGTTTTCTAACACAGAATCAGACCATCCTAATGAGCTTTCTCTTGGATTTTTATACATCATTCTTAGGACCTTAACATGCCACACAGGAGACTTACTTTGCCAGCTCATTGTTACCTGCTACTAATACAGACTGCTGCTAGCACAATATACTATTATACAGCAAAACAACATGTCCTGACAAACACTGTTTAGTGAGTATTGGCTACCAGTCTGAGAAAGCCGAGGTCACTGCTGAACAATACCAAAAGAGGTCTCACTAGCTTCTTCTCCCTCCTCCATTGAATGAGCTGTTAATAGACAAGCTGCTATAGAGAAAAAGAACTAAATAGTTTACAAGCTTACATTTGAAGGCCTGTGAATTGCATTAGCTGAGCCAGCTGAGTGAGAGCCAAGGCAATCTCCCCACAATTGTAGAAAATGTGGCACTGAGGCATGTGGAGGCAAAGGAAGAATGACAGTGACCAGGTTTACAACATGCAAGGCTGGAATAATTACTGGTTTCTGTGGCATCAAATTTTTAGCTGAACTACAATATGGAATAAGCGTCTCCTTTAAATGCACAAGTGTGCATGTGTGTTCATATTTTAAAACTTCCTCTCTTTTCTGCAAATATTAACTTACAGTCTAAATAGAAACTCTTTGAAGGTGACTTTTAATTTTTGCCTACTGGACCTTTCCCCGTCCTACCTCTCTTTCGCTACTGCACAGGCCACTCTCAGCATGAGCAATGACCACAGTTCTTTTTTATTACTCGCAATTTTCTTTGGGCCTAGCAGTTATGAATAGGAATGTGAACCACTTCCAATTCAATTACCTGGACAATTATTTGGGATCAGTGGAACTCGAATGTGCAGCTGAAAAGTTTTTGGAACCCTCCGGTTACCAGCCAAGAGACTGACAGAGTTCTTTTTAAAATTTCTTTCTGTTCTTTACCAGAGACATAAAAGTTTTGAAAAGCAGCAGAACAAGAAAAATTAATAATGGAGAAACAGCAAAATTGAAAAGTAAAGAATGGAACCCTCAGATCATTCATTTTAAGACATTCAGAGGCAGAAAGAATGAAGGCAAGACAGTTAAAAAACAGCCACCACTGAACAAGGACAACTCAAAATTTCTAACTTTGAGAAAAGCTCGGAAACTTTTAAGGGGTCAGATTTTCACACAAAAGAATTATTTTGGATCAAATATAATTTTTTAAAGTTTCAGGTTAAAGATTTCAACCTGCTTACAAGTTTCCATCTTGTCCTCCCAATTTTATACAGTCTTTGGTTAGAAACAAGCCAGATGACGTTTCTAACCCATTGTTGCAATGACAGCAGTCTGAAATACTGCAGTAAGAGCTGAAGTAGCTGGTTTAACGCAGCCCTCACAAACAACCTGAGGAGATCAGGCAATTGCTGAGAGGATATTCAGCAAAGTATAGTGGTGGCTTTTCCCATAACCTCCACTAATGGGTAGCTATCTGTGATAGCTCATTTACAGTCCAGATAAACCAGACAGAAATCAGCCTGGCAGGAAACACATTTTTGGCTTTTTAAAAACAGATTTCTTGGTACACTATTATATAAATCATTCACAAACTGGACTAACCTGGGTCAGTGATCCAGATAACAGCTTTTCTAGTCAGACTTGAGCTTTGCCCATTAAACTTTGTCTCAGAATCTGATTATCTTCACCACAGAGAAACTTTCAGTCATGCTAACTTAGAGTACCAGCCATCTGTTGCTTACATGTGAAAGGACAGCATTAGTCTATGCTCAGAAATCGCAACATCTCTCTACATGGGGTGAGAATTTCTGCCACTATTGTAAGGTCAATGCCAAAACTCATGTTGACTTCAGAGGGGACAGAGTGACTTGCTGACTTGTTAGATGCTCTCTTTGGCTTCCAATCCTGCAGTAACAGTGTAGGTGAATCAGCTTCTGGAATTATATTCACCTGAGATCAGACTAAGTGGAGATTATACATTTTCAGGTCCTTGATTATGAAATTTTTTCAAGTACTTGCTGAGCAAAATTCCCTTTAAAGGCTTCAGAGAGACTAGCATGTCAAGGGCAGCTTGCCTCAGTGAAAGGCTAAGGCTTTATCTAATCAAACCTGGGAATCGTCCCCTGTTGTTTTGGTGGGTTGCTTTTCCTGAGCTGTTCCATTTGCCCTCCTGTTAGATCCTTTCATTTAAGTTAGAGGTTTCCTCAGGTTGGCTGATCTTTATTTCTGCTTTTAATATTCTCTATTGATTTTATTGTAGTGCACTTACAAGCTGTTCAACAGTCCCCTATTACTGTAAATAAAATGAGATAAATAACTTGGCTTTCTTTCTGCATTTAAAATGTTTGGCAGCAGCCATCTCCACCCTGAACTGAGCATTTGACAGTGTTACTGCCAGTATCTGTGAGGGCAGCTCCTGGGACCTGCATGCCCCTCACATGTCACGAGTATCCATGCTAGTTAGATAAAGCTAGCTTGGAGTCTGCTGATACTACTGGCTGGCTTTATCTAGCAAGCAGAGGTACCAGTAGCATCTGTGCATCTGTTGGGTGTGCAGATGGGGGCAGCTGCCCTCTCAGACACTGGCAGTAACAGCAGTGTTAATACGTGCATCTATGACCAAGCAAGATACTGCTTATCTGCAGTATATGTGAAAGTCACTGAGGCTCCCATTTTCAGATCAGGTAGGTGTTATTCCTGTCTATCACTTACAGACTTTGGCTTAAGTGGTCACTTAAATAACAGTGATAAGATACAAAACACAGCTTCGTTTTTCTTCCCCCTTGCGACTGCTCTTTGCAGGCATTCCTCTGCCCTGGCCTGTTTCACTGTCCTCAGGGAAACAAGCCGCATAGTCAGAGTATAGAAGGTGCATTCCCCTTGGCTAGCAAGAGTCCGTAGAACATTCCCAGCACCCACACTCCCTTCAGACTCCTTGGTGTTGGTGCTGTTAGCAGCACAGTTGGAGGTCAAAGCAACTGCTGAACGGCTGGGGCAGCTTCCCAAGCGGAGCCTGCAGCCTGTGCTGGGCTTTGCACTGTTGCAGTTTGCCGAGTCCCTGCTTATGGCAGGTGGCTGTGTGGGCTGCAGTGCAGACCTGGCCTGAGAC
Source organism: Sagittarius serpentarius (assembly GCA_034782735.1). NCBI lineage: Eukaryota > Metazoa > Chordata > Aves > Accipitriformes > Sagittariidae > Sagittarius > Sagittarius serpentarius. The sequence continues at coordinate 15,278,557 of JAVKLA010000036.1, read as the reverse complement.
TCCTATCTTGAAATGGGCCTGCCCTGTGAGCAGACGTTACCATAGCTTATGCCAGCTAGTTTGAGTATTGATAGCATAGCAGCTGCCTTTGACTGCTTCAATGAATCTCAGGACCTGCTGGAGGCTCTACAGTCTGCTTAAGCCAGCATGGGGCCATCGTCATTGTTACTTCAGCCTGACCAAGGCAGATTGGTCTGGGTGCTGCCCCCATGAGTTCCCAAGACTGGCTGCACCAGATCTGAGTGGCTCAGTATTGTTGTCCTCTACCTCCGCCAAGGTGAGAGATTTCAGCCTTACTGCAGGTGATGTTTACTCACCTTAAAGCCCTTCCTTCCACACTTAGTTTTTTTCCTGTTGTGTCTGTAAGCTAGCACCGAAGATCAAACCTGGGCAGAGGTTCAGATCAACACTGCCAATAGACAGCTTTATTTGATCTCCAGAAATATACAACCTCTTGCAGATGTGTCTTCCTGCTACGCTTTGCATGGCTGCAGCCAAGATAGCCTATAAAACAGACCTTCACACGGGGTATGTTCACATCTAGAAATGCTGAAACAGTGCCAACATTTTCTCCAACATCCCAAATTTTAAAAAGTTCACTGTGGAGTTACTGATTTTGACTCACTTTTACTTAAATATGCACCTGAGATCTAAAAAGACTGTGTTATTTTAAATTTGTCCTTGTAAAAATAAATCTATCTCAGTTAGGTAATACAAACTGTTTTGAAAAGAGCTGCAGAATATCCTTGTAAATACATTGTGAAAATAAGTAATTAAAATAGTCAAAATAATGAGTAAAAATCGCATGGCTTTAAGAAAGCACATAAAGAGTAATCAAGCAGGGTAAAACTAAATAAGATTAATTTAAGTTAGAGATTCACATATATGGTGTATTGTATTCTTTGGACTGAAGAGAAATGCATGCTGTGAAAGGGTGTTCTGAACTCCATTAAAGAGTAATCTTTGTACACAACAGTAGTGCTGTGCAAATAAATGTTATGAGGCAAAATAAATAAGTTTTGAGAAATGAATGACTTTAGCAGTAGTTTGCCAATTAATTAGAACAAAGAGGGAAGTCTAGCAGACAACACAAAGAGATAAATAAGAAAGAGTTCAAGTTGCCGTAACAGCTTTTGCTATTCTCTCACTCTACTTTTTGCTACTTCTTCCTCTCACAAGCTCTGTGGGATTTTCTTTGGAGGGGAAAGGGAGCCAAGAGGATGCAGTAGCAATTTTGCTCACTCTTGAAATGCTATCTCAGGGTCTTACCTCAAAAAAGGTTAATTGTAACTTGATCCTTACCACAATTTGTTCTAACAGGGTGATGGAGTATAAACTAGAATGGAGAAGGAATTAGAGAAGATTTAGCTAAGTTGCATATATTCTAGATAGCAAGACCTGTTCCCCTATGCAGTTGAGAAATTAACCAGTGCAATTTCATAATTATTAGTTATCATCTCTCAGAACCTGTGGAGGATAGGTCAAGTCCCAGAAAACTGGAAGAGGGAAATACAGTACCTGCTTTCAAGAAAATGGAAAAAGGAACTCTCAAGAAACCATGGATTTCTCAGCCTAACTTTAAACAAGCTGTAACTAGAAAGAATAAATTAGAGGTTATAACATTTGTGAATGACACCATTTTGGAAGGGACCGGAAATACTATAGCACCTCAATTAGAACTAGTGCTCTTGATAAACCAGGGAAATTATCCCCATTCAGCAAGGTCACATTCACTCAAGTGAAATAAAAAGAACTACATACAGGCCGGAGAAGCCAAATCTCCACATACCAAAAAGGCAGCAGAAGCCTGGAAGATATGAAGGTGATAACATCCACAGTAAATAAGAAGTGAGATGTACTTGTAAGAAAGCAAATCTTGTAAAATGTACTAACAGTAGTTACACAGCTTGTAACATGCCAAACATCATTACTCTGCTGTGCTCAGAACTATTGGAAGTTTACCAGTTTACACTGAATTTGGCTTAAGCATCATATTTTTAAATAAAAGGTTCAGTCGCACTGGACAGGAACAGGAATAAACAGAAACCTATAAACACATAAGCTGTAAGAGAAGTTTGGAGAAACTGAGTTTGTTTCATTTACACAATTGAGGGGGGTATGATAACAGACTTCCAGTGTGTAAGAAGCTACAAAAAGAAGACAGTAATGCATTTCTCGCTGAGGTTAGGGCAGGAAAAATTGCTTTAATTTCCAACAAAGCAGATTTAGGTTATCTTTCTAACTATAAACCTAGCTAAGCACTGGAATAGGCTGCTAGAGTGTTTGTAGAATCTCTGTTACTTGGGGTTTTAAAGAACAGACGAGATAAAATAGCTGTCAGCCTTGTTGGGTATACTTGATCCACATACCTCAGCAGAGGTGGACTTACACCAAACATCCTTTAAGCTCCTTGCCAGCCCTACCTTCCTCAGCTCCTGAAATGCTGTAGATGCATAGTTCTGTAGTTCCATATACAGCCTAATTTTAATTAAAAACAAACATACAAACAAAAAAACCAAAAAGAAACTTGAAAATGTGGATCCTAGCATTTCAAAGATCAGAGGTAACTAAAACAAGTCAGTATCTTTTTGCTGACTAATGATTCCAGATTCAGCTGTGTTTTAACAGAGGTGTAAAGAAGCAGTAGAGATGCTGAAGGTGGGTAAGGCAGAATTGGGGAATAAGCAATACCTATTCTGCTACCCACCTTCTAAGAGCCTTCCCTGTATCTTTATCTCCCGGAAATCCTGGGAAGTTCTCGATATGTTTTTTCTTGTCTCTGCTTTTGCAGAGAGTCCAGGGAGAGTCCAGGAAGGGACCCTATGAGATGCATGAGCAAGAACTTGGCTGGAGCTGAAAGGAGCACACAAAGGGGTCTCTCTGAACATTGCAGCCAGCATTTCCATGTTCTTCTCAGGACCACACAGTCTATGGTTCGGGACAGAGGATCCCCAGAAAGGAGCTCTGAGGGTATGTAAAGGTAGCAACAGAGGAAAGCAAGAGATTGTCTTATGCAGATTCCTCCCCCGCACTGAGAGAACCCATTCCCCACGCCGTGGTGTCCTAACACAGTGAAATTTGCAGGGACAAAATTGGCAGATTCAGCAAACATTGGGGGGTAGTTTAATATTGCTTCAACTATCCTCAGGCACTATTTCTTTCTGTATGTTCAATTATGCTGTGGATTTATTGATAAATAAATCAAGTCTCTGCTTTCCATTTGCACACTGAGGGAAGCCACAGTTGAGTTGCAGAATTTCAGGAATACACTCATCTAAGCATGTGAAATTCTCTTTGGTCTTTGAATCCTCTTGCAGATAAACCACTCTTACCATATTTATGGAGTACCAGCTTTTCAACACTTAGTTTATAATCCATAGTCCTCTGCCCTTTTGCAAATAACTTCTATTTTGCCCTGAAAGTCAGTCTATCTCAGCTCTCACAGCCCATGTGTTTGTGCCTGTCTGCATTATTTATATCTCCACTAAAGGCATTCCTCTTTTCCATGTTCTTATAATGGCGCCTATCATGCAATATTTGGACAGCTACTTGTTGCTGATCAGAGTCTGGCCACTGCTCCCACCTTTATGGTACAAGCTTTCGGCACACCATTTTGAATTGTTGGCCCTCCAGCAGATTCTCAGTAGCATTAGCTCAGCTTCATGCAACAGCAGCAGGTGTCTATTTCACAAGTGAGTTATCAGAGGTATCTGGTGATGTTTGGGGTTTGATGTCAGCTTTTCTGAATGACGCTTTTTCATTTTGAAAACTCATAGTGTTGCTGTTTACTTCTAAGTGCCGTGATTTAACCCCAGCCAGCAACTAAGCACCACGCACCCGCTCACTCACTCCCCCCTGACCCAGTGGGATGGGGGAGAGAATTGGGAAAAAAGTAAAACCCATGGTTTGAGATAAAGACAGTTTCATAGGACAGAAAGGAAGAAAATAATAATTATAATAATAACAACAATATTAATAATAATAATTTGACAATAATAATAATAAAAGAACTGGAATATACAATACAAGTGATGCACAGTGCAATTGCTCACCACTTGCCGAATGATGCCCACCTAATCCCCGAACAGGATTCCCCCTGCCCGGGCGACTCCCCCATTTTACATACTGGGCATGATGTCCCATGGTATGGAATACCCCTTTGGCCAGTTTGGGTCAGCTGTCCTGGCTGTGTCCCCTGCCAAATTCCTTCTGCCCCTCCAGCCTTCTTGCTGGCTGGGCAAGAGAAGCTGAAAAGTCCTTGACTTAGTCTAAACATGACTTAGCAACAACTGAAAACATCCGGGCGTTATCAACATTCTTCTCATCCTAAACCCAAAACACAGCGCTGTACCAGCTACTAGAAAGAAAATTAACTTTATCCCAGCTGAAACCAGGACACTAAGCCATCATAC
>JAVKLA010000036.1:15245172-15274045 GCA_034782735.1 Sagittarius serpentarius | reverse complement strand
TTAACTTTATCCCAGCTGAAACCAGGACACTAAGCCATCATACTTTTGTAAGTCCTGTCCAGCAAGACACCAAATATAGCGCCTACACCATATTTTTCGTGCTCAATTACACCAAGAGAGATGTAGATTCTCTTTAGACAAGCTTTAAGCAGTGGCTCCTACATATTAACTCTCTGTTTTAAAATATCTGTATTCCACCACTGAGGGATGAAGAGAACAATATTGCCCTCCTTTTCTTCCCTGATATATCTTGACCTTAGCTAAGAAACACCCTTGCCAATCCTATCCATGCCGAGGCTCAGAGAAGGGCACTGTGACATCAGGCCAGCAATCACTACCCATTTCATCTCTGCTGTCAGCCCTGTGACAATAGCTTGGTGCTGATGGCTAAGCATGCACATGAGAACCACAAGCTGTCTTAGTGATTAGACTAGCAGAAGGTGATAGCTTCAAGGCTTCCTAGAACCTCTTATTTTGTCATGCCCTGCGGAGATATTGTAACCATATTTAGATTTCTAGCACAGAACCGTCTGGTGAGCTCCTTACACATTAAAGTAATGCCCAATCCCTATAGCAGGATACACCTGGGAAAAAGTCTGTTCCCAGGAGTTACAAGGGAAAGGCTCTTGGGTTTTCAATACAAATATTTTAGAAAGCTATACAACCCCAGAGGAGGTATTTGCTCCCCAGTTCAGTCTGTTGATACTTTTGTCTGAACTAACCAACTCTGCTTTTCACTGTCATTTGTAATTATAGTCTATAAATATTTTATATTACTTTAAAATCAGGTTTTAAAATATTTAAATTAATTGGGGCTGGTGAATTAGATAGCCAGGAATTTGAAACTGAGCTTGTCTAATCCTCTGCTCCTTTTTTCAGCTTTTAACTGTAGCCCAAATTCTCCCACTTTCTGTAGGATAAACCAGTGGGACACAGTTTTACTTGTAACATATGAATGGTTTGATTCAGTTAGCAATGTTTTGTGTTTTCTTGCAACTATTTCAGCTAACTGAAACTGTGCTAACTGGGTCCCCTCAGTATCCAGGCTTCCAAGGTATGAATTTGGATGGGTGAGCACCACAGAGGATCTGCCTGAGCCTTGTAAAATTTCACAGCTACAACTGGGCCTCATCTGTAAAATGGGAACCTGTTGTGATATATGCTGTAATCATGGTATGTGCTGTGCCCCATGCAGCACTCCCTGTATTTCCTAAACTCTGCTTCAGCAACAAAAGGTTTCTGTGAATTCTCAGAAGATATCCCTTTCCATACTGTGTCCAGTGACCACATCAGAGCCTCCAAAGGATATTTAAAAAATATTAGGTATCATAGATATGTCATGGCAATTGCCAGTATATCCCAGAAATGTGCCAAGTCCTGCAGTGGCTACTTGTAGGAATAATCCTACAGACTGCATGCTCATACTTAAGTTTTTATTTGGCATCTGAGATACATATAAAGGAAAATTCAAGAGCTGAATGCTATTACTTATTAGTGTGATGTTTCATTTTACCACACGCTTGGGTAAAGTCCACGGAAGATTTTGGATGGATTGAAATGATTCTGCAGGCTGTTCATCAGGGGATAACCAAAGCAATAGTTGAAATCTCTGAGAATTTTAGAAAGAGTAAATAAACTTATTGGAAGTGTAATTACTACAGAAGACAACCTAGAGGCCCTGGGTGTAAAAGGTGAGGGAAACTATTATGCTTATCAGAGTTGCTTTTTAGGAAGTTTTGCTTTTCTTAAGAAGCTCAGACAAGCTATTATATTTAATAACCAGCTACTAGTCTGAATTTCAAACCAGATACTGTCAGTCTTAATCAACAAAGCTGTCCGTTCATCAACCAGTTTGTGCAGCGAGTGGATATTTCAGGAGAAAAGAGAAGAAAACAATCATGGAGGAAGGCACATTCCTGTAAGCTCCATTACATTTATGGAGTTACTCACTTCTTATTCTTTTCAGTCATGAAGTGCAAGGTAATATTTAAGAAATATTTCCAGTATTAAACTCAAAGATACTGAATAGTAAAGCGCAACTGACACTTTTCAATTTTTTCAGGAGAGCTTAAGCAGGTGTGAGGCCAGTGTCTTGTCTCACACACTTCGAACTCCTAAAAAAAGGGGAAGTTTTGGGCAAACACTTATTTAGGATCTTTTCCTTAAATCCAGATCTGTCACTAGATTATTATCTTGTGTGTCATCCATAGGCTGAAGCAAACCACGGTTTCCCCTAGCATCCCACTTAAACCCTAGAAATAGGGTTTATTTCACACACAGTGACTAGATGGGAGCAGGGAACAGTAAGATTGATTTTTGCTGTGACAAAAGCCACCTGGTCCTCCTGGAGAAAGGACAGGGAGGAGGAACCAGAATCCCTCTTAGCTGAGCTCTTAATCTGTTTCTGCTTTACTAAAGATTATCTAAGGCCATTTTCCCCCATTTTGACTCTGTGCAAGTCATGCTTCACATTCAAAGGAAATTTGTCCCAGGATTGTAATCATGACATAAATAGACCTATGCAGGGCCTCCCTGAATCTGCATTCACTGAAAAAAACCCATACCCAGCACGTCTGTGAGGAACCATTCAACCAGCTGACTAAGTGCATAAAGCATTTGAAAACACTAGCCTTATCTCCTCAAGAGTCGACAGCAAAATGTACGGCCACGTTGAAGTTTCTGGCAGTTCTAGAAATAGTGCCTGCTGAGCAAATAAGGTCAGAGTGGGTGGGTGAAAATAGATTGTTCTCAAAATTTGGCACATAAAACTTTAAAAGTGCTTTATGAACAGAAATCATTCTCTCAGGTCTTGATCCTGCAAAAGCTCATGTGGGTAGACTTCTCAAGCTCATAAATTTAAAGATCTGTTTATGTTTTTGCAGGGTTGGGTTTTAGGCTAAATAAAAGAAGGTGAAACATTAGCCATAGGAGGTTCCACCTTCAAAGGAAGATATCCGTGCCTTTCTGTTTATTAGTTTTCCTGTGAGCAAAATACTTGACTAACTCATTTTCATTTGCCCACCCTTTCAAAACTTAAGAAGCAGTTCCTTTAAGGCACTTGCTTTGATTTTTCCACTTAGGTATTCTAGGAACTTACTTAAATCATTTGACATTTGTGTTAATAACATAAGATCTTAGTGATCTGAAATCTTTATATAATTAAGCAAAATAATACAGCTCCCTACATGGAACTAAAGTAGTTCGGGGAAATTCTCAGTGGAAATAAGGATGAGTCATTCCTCAAGCAACACCAACAATTAAGTATACATAAGCTATCAGTTCCCAATTGGAAAAAATGGGGACATTTATATAATAAAGGGCTTTCTTAATCTGCGTGGAAAGATGATAAGGTATTTGTACCAGCTGAGACTGTATTCAGGAATATGTTTACCAGTACTCAAGTTTATTCTCAAGAGCAGCATCCAGTGAATAAGACCATACTGGTGGTAATTTTAAGCCTCACATACTTGTAAAATCATTATGTTGTCAGTCCTTTCTGATGCCAAAGTCTGCATGCTGTGCATTTAAGATTTTAGGATGAAGGACTGAAAAAAATTTATCATCTAGGTATTTAGAACCAAATAAGAGTTGTGATTTGGGCAAAATCCAAAGAAAGAAAACCTTCTAAAGAAAAAGCAGCCTTAGGTGCTATAAAATCATTATTTTCCTGGTAGAGGTATATAATTTTGAAACTCTATATACCATTCAGCTTCTTCCTTTGGCATCAGCGTGCCCACTTCATCTGTCATGGCTTGAATCTGAGGTCTAATTACAACTATGTCATTGCATGCCTTGTGCTGGGTGATGAACACTGTGAGCAGCCACACAAACCCTCGGATGCATTTAGATCACCCCGCCATTTGGGTTTTTGCCTGTCTTGCTGACAGAGAGATCCCTGTGTAGAGGAACTAAACAATTCCTAACTTAAAATGCCACCAGGGGCCTGTTCCAAAGTAATCATGTATTGGCACCTGTCCCTGCTCCAGACCAAAGCTAATCTGGCAGTCCCCATGCTGAAGGCTACGTGGGCCCTTAGTATTCACAGACAGGTGTCAGTGATATGGGCTAACAGCACTGCTTGATGCCCCAGAACCCTGTTTTCCCCCAGCACAATTTGGAATGCCACATTATTTACCTTTTGCGGTATTACACCCGGTTTGCCACTGAAATCTCATATTCTTCTCAACAGGTGGGGACCAAGGCTGAGAGGAGACACAGCCAGGGTTGCAGAGAAGGCTGTGAGGGCTCGAACAGTCCTTTGGCTCCTGCCTGCCAGAGCTCCCCTCCTCACAGTGGGGCAGCAGCATTGCCCCATGCAGGGCAGTGTGAGGGGACATACTGCACCATGAGACTTCCTGACACTACAGGGATAGGACTGCATGATGACCAGAGCTGGGCACCTTTTTGTAACCTCTCCACTGCAAGTGCTTACATCTAAGAACTGCTCAGCTGGTAACAACAACAGCTTTACTGAACCTCCGGTTTTATGAACACCAGCACATCATCTGTTCTTTCATCCTTTGGCTTTTTAGCAGCAGCATGTCAGGAAGCACAGTGTCTATTAGACATGCAGCTCGACAGATATGGCTCTCTTGGTAGCTAACTTCATTACATGTGTGTCTCTTTGCTTACACAATACACCCAGTTACACCGCTTCTTTCCTAAGGAGTGAGATGTTTTTTTTAAACTGATGCAAGATTTGATCCACCTTGTTTGTAGCATATATTGGATGAACCCTAATTTGCAGGAAGTCTTTACAAGTGGAAAACCTTGCTAAAACACATATTATTGAATGGATATCTCACTGTGCTTGGATCAATGAAGCTTATACTCTGGCTTAGGCATAATCTTAGGACAATTCAGCAACTGAATCCCCTTATGTTAGGCTACTGGCAATGTCGCAGGACGCATTTTGTGTCTACTGATTAACTGTGTTCAGTTTGTGCATAAAATGAAAAAGAAATCAATGAAAACACTTAGAAAAATAAAATAGAGAGAAAGAGATGGACATATCAAAAAGCAAAAAGAAGAAACAGCCCCGTAGGTTCTGTAGTGAGATGACAGATTTCTCTGAATTGGTAGCTTTTTCTTGGTATCCTGGAATGACTCTTAGGTCATCACATTGAAAATTTAATTTTTAAACATTTAGTGCTTTGACTCTTAAAATAGCAGCAGCTCTGGACATGTGGTGGCTTTACATAGGACCACTGCAAAAAGTCCACTGGAAAGCCATCGGCCAGCAGACAGGACTGTGATACTTGATAACAAGCTCAAGCAATGCTTCAGACTGTTTTCCTGGATCATGCAATTTGTGGGGATGGGCACAGGGATGGAGGGCTCTAATTCCTACAGCTTTCATACACAGTAGTAGGCAGTGAGATGAAAGTGGCAATCCTAATTCTTCTGCTAAGGGGAAAAAACTTCAATCACATCTCACACCTTATTAGATATTGGAAACTACACAGCGGCAATCTGAGTGTAATCCACAGAAAAAAAGGCAATGTTGGTTTGGGCTACTCAGGGAACTACTTGTTATGAATATGAACCTGAGAATTCAACTCTCCCTATTTAAGTATTTTGGAAGTGATTTTCACTGTTGGATTAATCTCCAAATGGGAAAAAAAATGTAGGTGTAGTAGCCTAAATTTTGATCTTGCAAAGCATTCCCAAGGTTTGTCACTTGGTTCTTCCTAAGGGGCTTTATGCAGCTGGGGATACGTCTTAACGTGTGTATTTAATGCTTTTGAAAGGTGCTTAGCTGACAGTCTCAGAGGATGACTTCCGGGCATATTCTGCCTTCAGATATGTGCAAACTACTCCCCTTGATATCAGTGAGAACTGCCTTTGCTTATGAGAGATGCAGGCATCTTACATTTTACTCCTGTCTCTCCCGTTACTTTGACATACTGGCAACGCTGAACCTTCCCCCCTTTAATTATAATTTTTAATTCTTACATGATTGTGCTAGTTTTGTCTGGGATAGAGTTAATTTTCTTCATAGCAGCTGGTAGGGGCTATGTTTTGGATTTGTGCTGGAGACAGTGTTGACAGCACAGGGATGTTTCAGTTACTGCTGAGCGGTGCTTACCCAGAGCCAAGGCCTTCTCTGCTCCTCACCCCACCCCACCAGCGAGGAGGCTGGGGGGGGGCACAAGGAGTTGGGAGGGGACACAGCCGGGACAGCTGACCCCAACTGACCCAAGGGATATCCCAGACCGTATGACGTCATGCTCAGCATGTAAAGCTGGGGGAAGACAAAGGAAGAAGGGGACGTTTGCAGTGATGGCGTTTGTCTTTCCAAGTAACTGTTATGTGTGGTGGAGCCCGGCTGTCCTGGAGGTGGCTGAACACCTGCCTGCCCATGGGAAGTGCTGAATGAATTCCTTGGTTTGCTTTGCTTGCGCACATGGCTTTTGCTTTACCTGTTAAACTGTCAGCCCACAAGTTTTTCTCAATTTTACTCTTCCAATTCTCCTCCCCATCCCACCGGGGGGAGTGAGCAAATGATTGTGTGGTGCTTAGTTGCCAGCTAGGGTTAAACTATGGCAATGATTCTCAAGTGACTGGTCAAAGTGTGCCTACTGGAAGTCAGTGCTGGAACTGCAGCAGTATGAATGCAGCTTGCTTCAGCATTTTAGTCTTTTTCTTTAGACTAGCCTCAGCATCCCTTGATAATTTCTATAATTCTCCAACAAATGCCTCTACTGAGTACATTATTCTGTATTTGTCTATGTTCTTACACCTTGATCTGATGCAGAATTATCTCACATTGTTTTTGTGTTCTGGTGTCTGTTTTTGTACTTGCCTCTCTTCCACTGCTTTCCAAATGTGTCTGCCTTGCTAAGTTCCTTCCCCTCTCAAAGATCTGAATTTTCTTTTGTTTCTTTGATGTTTGGCCATCTATTTTTGTCCACAGCTCTAGCTTTTCAGTTCCCTCTGTTTTATTGTGGTATCCAGTGGTACCCACAGCACCATCCAGATAGAGCTTGGGCAAAAAAAAGCAGGTACCTAGAGTGGCAGACAGTCATTGGTGTCAAAATTGCCAGGGCTTGACTGTGGGACATCACTCTATTTAGCTTACCCCAGAGCCATACTGAGAGCTCCTTCTGATGCCACAGGAGAGGACAGGGCAGACGGGAAGTGGGGCGAGGGAGCAGCACCATCCTCCCTGCTCCTCCTGTCACAGCAGAAGGTGCTGCCTTACTGTCCACAAATCTCTCCCTGCTCCTCAGATGCAGCTATTTGCTTCAGAAGAGCAAAAATCAAATTTGCCTGCACTTCTGAGAAACCAGGAGCTTTCTTCTGATGCCATCAGACTGAAGCATTGTCTGCTCTACACTTTTCTTAATATTCCCTCCCCCACCCCCTTCCATTCCCATTGCTTAGGCTTTGTCATGATTTGAATCATCTGCTCTCTGACAGTAATCAGATTAAAATATTAGGTTTCTACTTTTGAGATTTTCTTTCCTGGCACTCACAGAAAAGAACTGTAAGATGAGGTGGTTCCTCAAAAATTGCTATCATAAAGTTCTATATTTACCCAAACTAAGCTGAAATTCACGTTGTCTGTACTCTAAGCATCACTTCCATAGGTTATTTTACCATTATGCTTAAAAGACAATGCCAACAAGCTTTTCTTATGCTGTACTGATTTTCTAATTCCTTTTCTATTTTAATTTAAGCTAAAAGCTAACCATAGCCTTCCCGCTGTTCAATCTATTGCTTCTCTGCCAGGAAATCATCTTCTGCAAGTGTTGTATTTGTAACCTAACAGCACACAAATCAGAAAGGAACTTTTGGTTTCCAGAGTTATGCCCAGTAGTTAATAACTGCAGTTTGTAGTGCCAGGTACTTTTTCCTGTGATGTGCCTGTGAGCACGCAAGCAAATCCTGCTTTTTCTGACAAGTGGAAAAAATCAGATAACCCCAAGTGGAAATCACACTAAATCTGCAAAGGTGCTAATGTACTAAGAAACTGGTCAGGCCTCAGATGAGATTAAAAAAAGCTTCTATTTCCTAAGAAATAAAGATGCAGGTGAAGAAGGTGAATAAAACCCTGTGGATAAAATGGAAAGTAAAGATCTTTCTCATGTTTCCAATAAAGTGCCACTAGAGGGTCTCCCAAGAGATTTCTGTTAGTCCATATATTTTAGATTCCTGGAGTTTAGTTGTTTCAGCACAAAAATAATGAAATAATATAAACTGATGTCGCAGCATATCCTTTTGCCTTGGTATCAGCTGTCTCAAGTCTTTAATTTTGACCAAGGTACTACATCTCATTATTTGTCATTTAGTTTAGGTTCACTTCTCCTCACAGAGCTAATGGGTTCATTCAGACTTGCAAGCCTGAGTGAGCTGTACAGGTGAGGGCTGGCAGCCACCCCTGGCAGAGATCCATGATGTGGGTACAACTCAACAGCTTTCCTCTAGTTTTATTTTGAATATTGTAAAAGCCTGTTCTTTGATAACAGATTAGTGCATCATATACTTAGCGTAATACTGTACAAACTCTGATTAATAATTACTGCTTTATCAGTAAATGTAGCTACATGTACACAAAACTGTTTATACATTAAACAATGCTGACATGAACATGATTATGTAAGTGTATGTGTCTTTCCTTTAGTGCATAAAGAGTAATTTTTATTGTGTTTAACTGCAACAGCCACATTTTTATTAATTGGTTATAAATTCCCTTAGTACAGGACTTCTCAGTTATTATTAATTGTTCTTATCCTAGAAGAAACAAGCCCATTAGGCTCCAGAGTGCTGTCTTTTTACCACAGTACATCTGTGCATAGATGGAAGCTGGGGAATGACTCAGCAGCACTCAGATGACAGGTGCAGTCAGCCTGGCCTTCTCCTCCATGGTAATACTTGTAAGCAAAAAGCCAACAATTAAAAGGTAAAAGGGTAACAGAAGCTTTCTTCCACGGTTGCATCCAAACCCCAAACCACATCAATGGTGGGGTCTTCCTTGTCTATTTCCCAGGCACTGTTTTACAGACCTTGGTGTAAACTTTTTATGTCGATGATTTGTGCTAAGTGATAGCTGGGCTGCAGCCCTTCTTCCTGCTCTGCTGGGGAGTGCCCTGGTGCAAAATGGAGAGGGTAATTGCCCCTTCTTGTGGACACATGAGTTGTTCGGTGCAGACTGGGTAATACTATTGCTCAGGCGTCCTAATGCTTGTGAAGTCTACAGGTTTCTGACTGCCCTGCAGTGTGCCTAATTATTCCCAGCACAGGTACATACAAGCTGCCTTCACCCACGCTGTGGCATGGGGGTGCAGCAGATTTGCTCCCATTTCTCTGAGTAACAGGTAGTAAACTCTGAGGTGATGTTAAAGTTGTGGTCTTTTCACCCTGTCCAGACAGTTTTCTGCCACTGAGCATGAAGGATATAATCAGCTGCTGTCCTGCTGCATAGCACATGCACTTTTGTTTGTAATGGTCCCCACTATGTTCATCCACCAGCTACTGACATAGGTTGACATCAGTTCCTTCTCATTTCTCATAGATGTACTGTGGGTTTAGCAAAATCTTAGCTTTTAGTCTCGAAGATGATAATTTTTAGAAAGTGTTTCATAAGCAAGAAACACTCCTGAATTTTTGGAATTAAACTTAAGTGATTTCATGTAATTCTCACCTTTCAACTATCACTTTCAACTTTGCTTTTCATTCTTTTGAGTTGCTCCTTGTCATGTTCCAGTTCAGAGAACATTAAAAGTAACCTTTTCCTAATGTTACAAGATATCAGGAGAGTTGTCTGCCAGAGTAATGGAAGTGTTTAATTTGAAGCGGGGGGGAAGTTATCAGCTGACTAATACAAAAGAAAGGAGTTATGTCTAGAGGCAAGGTCCCTGGACTGGGACACAGGGAGTGCCTTCCCATCTCTGCTGTGTGAATTTCTTTCTACTCTGTCTTCTCTTTTAAGCTTTCTATATCTCACATACTTAGGCTCTAAGTTCTTTAGGGTAGGGGCTTTACCATGCACCAGTGCGGTACATGAAACTATGGGGCCTTGAATTTTAATTGGGATGTCTGGGTACTGTTATAATTGCAAAAAAAAAAGAAATAGTAATAATGACTGATAGAAACTAGTTCTCCTGGATTTTGCTTCTAGCTCTAGTTGGTGGCTCAGTGTAGGAAACAGGCAAGCCACATAGTCTCTCTGATCCAGACTCACTCCTAAAAGCACTCTGTTTACCACCTTAGTCTTTTACCACTGTCTGAAGTTGGTTCTGTATATGTTTACTCACCAGTAAAGTGTATGCTGAAATTCTCATCTACCTCCTAGGGGTGTTATTAGGTTTAATACATTAATATTTATAAGTGCTTTTATATGCTTGGATGAAAGCAGCTATAGATATACAGCAATGCTCTGCATTAATGGCAAGGCTTAACATTAATAAAGAACTATGGAGAGGGAAAGGGGGCCTTGCATATGAAATATAGCCTCTCTGGGGGCAGCAGGAGCCAAAGGGGCATCCCACTCCAGGGATCTTATGCTGGGCAAAGCATGTATTCCTGGAGCTGAATGAGACAAGAATGTGCTGGCGAGCAAGGTGGACCATGGTGGGGAACATGCTTGCCACCCAGAGCTAGAAGTACCGCACATAACTGTCCTTCCAAACAGCAGAGCTGCAATCATACAGCTGCCATGATTCTACAGCAATAAGGCAGCTAAAGGGATTTAATTGCTCCAGTTTTAGAATTAGGTAATTATAGCTGGTCAAAGTGTTTCGGCACTGAAGTAATAATTAACCATGTAGTGCACTGGTTCTCCTGACAGCCCTACAGTTGGTCTTTGCAAAGCTGATTTCCTCCTTCTCTATTAATATGCATTTGCAACAAAATCTATGGCACTGACCTTATGTCTTAATGACCATTTGGGTACAGGAAAAGATGCAAGTCAGAACCCCAGAGGTTAAATATATCTAACTGCACAGCAAAAAAATACCGTTCGGTCTGGGAACTAATTTCAGCTCACTTTGAAAAAGAAAAATCTTCATTACATGAGATGATTTTTAAATGCCAAGATCATGTATTTAGAAAACTCATTAAAAAGATTTTGTATTTCAGCGTTCCCAGTCTATTCACTTTATAAAAACCCCAAGTGAAAGCCATATAATACAGATACTAAATATATGGTACCAATTTATTTAAATTTCAGGTTTCAAAAGTTCTGCTTGAGAGCACTACGTAACTACAAGTCCCTGTGAAGAAATTTCTAGTGTAAACCAAGAGTCCAGTTCCTTGAGGACTGAAAGATGCAGCAGTAACATTGGGTAGATGCGGAGCTATGATGGTTTTGAGTAATGTACTTTGAGAGATCAAAAAGAAAGAGAGAAACAGCCAAAGGCAGAGTTAATGAAGCTGCCCAGCTCTTTGGGACAAATCCTGCACACACAAGGTATATATAAGATGCTTTGTGGTTACACTGTGGTGGACCCATAGTTCAGTTCAATTAGATTAAATACCTGGGATCATCAAAGCCTTTGTGAGGCAAATAACAAGCATGTGTTGGCTGTGTGCCTACAGGACGTGTTTGGAAAGCACAGAAAGATCAGGTTGGGTACTTTTCTGCTGATGGGATCCATCCACTCAACAGTGTCATCTGTATTTTATGAGAAAGAGACTGCTCTGAAGAAGGTGACATATTAGAAAAGTCAGAATTTGAGCCATCTTAGGAGTTCATGTAATTCAAAGTATATTTTCATTTATTTTGTTTCAATTCATGTGAGTCTGCCTGGAAAAAAAGAAATCCTCCACAAAAATGTTTTACAGCAGTTATTAGGTCTTCTGCACCACTTCGAATCCCTTCAACAACAAAACTGGGCCAATCCCAACCTTTTGTTCTATTTTGGTTCTCTAGAAGCTTGTAATGAAAAAGGGCAATTGCTCTTATTTCAGCAAGTAATCCAAAACAACACTGAAACCCTTAGCCACAAAAGACTAGGCCCTGCATCCAGGTGAATGGACACTTTTGCTAGAGGGTAACTAGAGGCTGCTGATAACAGTCGTAGGCTGCTTTCCTTTAGCAGAGCTGCCAATTAAAGATGGCATTCACACTCTGTTATTACCACTGACAGAGATATAATATTAAAGAAAGTTTGTTTTGTACATGTAGTTGTTCAGAGGCTCAAGGTATTCTGAACCCTGTCAATGAAATAAAAGCTACAGAGTTAAAACATTCTTGAAATGGCTACGTAATGCAAATATATTTACAGAGAATTTGCACAAGTTACATCCCAGTGTTGCACATTGCATTTCTGCTTGCAAAAAAATATTCATTTGGAAAAGGAGAACAGGAAATATCACCATATTCAGTGCATTGTTCTACTGAGGAAAAATAACCTATTTAATTGAAGTGAATGACTAATTTGAAGATGTCTGGAAGCTATTTCTGGACAATATTGAAGTGAAGGATAAAATGTATAGTTCATAGGAAACATGGCAAATTATATCTTCTCTGATGATTGGCTAGAAGTATTTGATATGAAACATCTGTCTCTTAATGAAATTGTTCCCCAAAATAATGATTACAAGGTGCTTCAGGAAATATTTAAGTCTAATTTAGCTTTATTACTAGTGTTCTAGGTTAATGAAAAGCATTCCCTATGCAGCTGCACATTGCCTGCTGTGGTTTTTCTTACTATATATCTCATGGCATAAGCCATAATAATATTAAAAAAATACATGTTAGAGGGTCATAATGCACTTACAAGCTGGTGGAACAGTGTTAGCATAGAAAAATCTGGCTACCTGCTCCAGCACTCCTCTCTGATGTCTGTGACATTAGCAGCAGAAAACAAGTACAATTATTTGTGAAGCATTATCTGTGTTCTTCATTTAAGAAAGGAAAAAAAAAAAAGTGAAACATCCCAACTAAGGTGCTGAAGCACTGGAGAGCCATTTACCACCATAATTCCTTCCTAATGGAGATTTTTTTGCTTGAAATACTGCATACTGCATTATGTCTCTGCACTTTTCAAAGAACACCACCAAAGGTATCTGTAATGCAAAGGAACAGCCATTGATATGGTAATCAAATGTAAATGTCATAGTAGGTTACTTGAGATTATGTATTTTACAACACAATTACATTCTCATTAAATTAATACAGGAATCTTGCATTAACAAGTCACACTTGGTAGCAAATACCTACTAAATGGTTGTCTGTTGCAGTGCAGAAAAATGCAAATTTTGACTGATGTTGAAATGCACTACTTTTTGTTTTAAAAGACGGACAATAAAATTCTAGCTGATCTAATTCTCAGTGCTTTGTGGGTTTATCTTTTCCTTATCTAATTTCTGGGTTTACAACCTGGGTACCTACTACACTGACCTCTATTTCAGTACGTGATTGAAATAAAAAAAAACCAACAACCAAACCTAATCATGGGAGAATGTATAAGTTTTCATGTCCAAAGGGGAAAAGTTCAAATGATTTATGTTTGTAATACTATGCCCTCTTTACCTTCAGCACACACATCTAAGTTGCAAACTTAAGTGGTTTCCTGACTTAGGATTTTGTGTTGAAAATTTAAAAGTGGAACAACTTACTGTCCTGTTTACAGTCTTGAGTCTACCTCTTGGCATGCTACAAGGTTCCCTACATTAATGATTTGTTGCTTCCAGTTGACAATATAGAACTATGGGCATTTGGCAGTGAACATACCAGCTGCACTGGGTTACTTGATACAAAGGGCTGGAATCCCTTTTTGCATTGCTGCAGCAATGGAAATCCCTACTTTCAGCTTCCTGACTTGCCAGGGATGGGGAAAATCCTGTATCCTAATGAGAACTCCAGGAGGAATTTGCATTCTGAAGATTTCCACCCAGAAGCTGTGTCCTTTTTCCAGAACTCTCCAGGACAAATTGGTCATTTGTTTAAACTCATTATATCTAACTGGGCTCTTTGATACACTGGGAGACATTCTCATGAAGTGCTTTCATAAGACATGCTGGATGTTTTCACCTTTCTCCAGTGACTGAAAAGAGACTGCTGAAAGTCATGGAGGCCACTAGATAATAAAAACTATCTGATGGAAAGCTGGGGCCGTTTCCTTGGCTGTGGTAACTCAGAATAAATTTCACAAAGTCAATACTGCTACACTTAATTACTCTGAGTAAAAAATTTTGGTCCATATTTTCATCAGCCTTCCTCAGCAATAGAATCTTTGTCGCCTAGAACATAGCCTTCATGGTGGCATATAACAGAATTAACTACGGCCACGAAAACAGCACCGATCGATCACTGAAGTAAAAGGCCTTGTTACTTACAAAGAGAGACTTGCATTAAGTATGCACAAATCATAGGCTGAGTCAGAAGAGCCTTTCCTACTGCTATTGTCAAAGGCAATGAAACAAAGTATTTGTGTAGATTCAGTTCTCATCATAGATATTAATGCATCCAAGTTCTTTTTGGATTCCTTTCTACAGACACAAACCTTACCTCAGTCCTTAATCTCATGATTTAGCCTCAAACTTAGAAAAAAAGTCAGTCGTGTAGCATTTGCAGCTGGCTGCAATATAATTTGTAGTAGAACATTCACTGCTTGATTTATTGATGGTGCTCACTTAAATCTTCTGTACCACGATGGATTGCATCTCAGTAAAAAGGGCCAAACCAAAATGGTATTTGGATGAAGTATAAAGCTTTAGAACCTGACCTGAGCACATTCCTAAGACTCAATGACTTCATCATCCAGCCATTGCTAAATTAAAGATGATAGGAAACTGTACGTAGCATATGCAAATATGTTTTATATAGAATATGCTAACTTTGGCTATTTTTTGGTATTGTTTGCACACCCAAGGAAAGTAAGAAGATTTATACAGATTCTCTGTGGGCATAGGAATTGCACACTCATTTAATAAAGAAAACTATATACATTAAAATTCAGCTTTCTTGGAATTTAACCAAATTCATCTCTGTGAAGTAGACAGTATTTTCACATATATATACATATAAAAAGTACAAAAAATAATCAAGCCTCATCACAAGTCCATCTTAAGAGATTCATGATATGAGTAAAATAGTAGCAAAATGCATAAATTACATGAAAATCTCTGTGGTGATGTCCTTGTATGACAAAGACTGAATGTCTGTAAAGCTAAAACTGAATATGTTTATGAAACAGAGAAAAGTTTTAATGTCTGCTCTGGAGCTGAAAAGAACTGGAAAAAATCTCCTGTATGCTGAGAAAGAGGTGAAACAGAAAGAAAATTTGAAAGCTGCCTCATACAGTAACACTATCTGCGATCAACATTTTAAGAGTGTCTTCAGAAAGAACCAAGTCAAAACAAGGATTATCAACACAAAAGTATCATCAGCAAGGATAGAATTTTACGGGCCTCCTTCCATGCTTAGACAAAGAGAAATAATCTTGTAAGTAGGAGGCTGAGAGAAGATTATGACATTAAATGGAATAATTATGCTTTTACTTCCACATGTAATCAAATGGAGAAACAATCAAGTCAAACTCAAGACATCCTTGCTTCTTTTTCCCTTTGTCTGTCGCTCTGATGAGGAAATTAGAAATTTACAAGTGATGAAAAAAATAGTTCCCAAGTTATTTCTCCATTCAGTGTCAGAACTGCTAAACTGTGTTTATTTATGTAGATACTGTGAACATCTGGAGCAAGGATCATGAGCAGGTCTGGATTTGTGAACAGACACAAAAGACCTCCACTTAAAGAAACGAGAACATACAAAGAATGACTGCAAAAAGGATAAAATATATGTACAAATGGTCAATGTACAAATGGTCAATGTACAAATGTAAAGCACCATTCAGTGATGACAACAGTATTGTAGTTACTGTGGCAGTGAACATTGCAGCTCTTATCTTTCTTCGCATACTGCTTTTAACCCAATTTTAGTTTCAGGTGTCATAAAGCCCTGACCAAATGTTTCGAGGTGACACTAGAATACTTTGGATTTCTTTTCTATCTTTTTTTTGATGTCTGTGTGTTAAATCATTCTCAACTCTTGCTAACAAAGAGCTTGTATTTCTGTATGAAAGCCTAGCTCTCTTTTTTATACAAGCACATACACTTTCAGTCAATGTATTTGACCTATACCTTTCTATTTTTATTTAACACTTTATTTATATTAAACCATTTACTATATCAAGATATTATAAGTTAATAGAAGAAGCATTTACATTATAATTAGTATGCAGCTATTTCAACCTAATTGACCTTGTTACAGCTCGTGTTTCAATTTCTTAATTAAAAAGATGCAATTTTGTTTCTATAAAGCACCTAAGGAAGATGAAATTCTGAGCCAAAAATAAACTAAATCCCTTCTGGAATTTATTTATAAAGACATCTCTTATCATATTCCAATGTGAAAGGTCATTGATTTACTGCCTCTGACTAATTATAATTAATTTGGAAAACAGAATGTTTCTCACCCTCATTTATATTTTCCATTGCTATAGGGATAGAGGTCTGTGACTTGGACAAAACAAGAAAGGTCATAAATGTAGAGCATCATTCTTCTTCTCTTTTGAGAATCTACTGAAGTCCTCAGAAAGGCAACGTATTTAAGAACAGGCTTAAATTTCCCGTCAGTAAAGCACATCAGCACATTCTTCTGTTTGCTTGGAGATTTAGGTAGGTTTTTACTGTGCTTGGTTGAACTGAGGAATCTTTGTAAATTCAGAGACAGAGCACAATTTGTACGGTTGGAAGACAGGGAAATAAAAACACAGATCCCAACTTCCTCATAAAAAGAAATCTTAGCATTATTTGTTGACTCCATTTTGCAGGAATGAAAATGGACCATTTATACATATTTGCAAAATGTTTCTTTGATAGTGGTGTTTTGCAGTGAGGATTGCTCATTGATGGTGCCTTTTCACAGTCTGATAACTAAGAAGAGTCCACCTTTGTCTGATGGATTGTCCTCCAGTCACTCCATTCGTATGAGATACTCCATCTTATAAAGAAGACAGTAAGTTTTGAAAAGCAGCTGCCAGGCTTCCTATCAAAATGGTAATGAGATCAGCATTTCAAGGAGCGAAGGATATGCTACAACTGGTTTATCTAATCCGGTCAAGCCCAGCAGTGTTCAGTAGGTGATGCCAAAAAGGTGTTACAAATGTTGTGACCAGTTTAATTGTTCAGGTTCTATTACTTTCTACATAATTCCATAAACAGTTTACAAAAATTAATGCAAGACATTAATTCCAGCATTGCACTTGCACTTTGAAAATAAGCTCAGGACTGTAAATGTTTATATGGGTTAATAATAACATCATCAATGCAAACTAAGGACAAGCAAGTGTAATGTTACCTGGCGTATGATATTACAGATCTGAGTGAAAGCCCTTAGAAATCAATGGCAGTAAGTCTGTTCACTAACATCAGTCAGCTTGCTAAATACCAAAACAAATGTGGGTCATTCTGGAAGGCATTTTTGTCTGTTTTCTCCTGGAAAATTGCATTGTGGCACCTTTAATTTTTCTCCGAGTCAATTAAAAATTAATGCAGGAGAAAGGACTTTTTGCTGAGGGAAAAGTACCTTCTTGATCTTAGATGATTATAGATTTAATTACTCATTTCATTAGTTGACACTGCTCTGAATGGCAGTAGTTAAGAAAATACCAATCACCGTTTAAAATCCAGCTTCAAGTATTTGTCTGCAAATAGTTAACAGACAAGATAGATGACAGAAGATGAAGACCATGTGGAAGGAAGTGCCATAGTTCCATAGAGCCTGTTGTTTGCAACAAGAGTTTCCATTGCACAGCCCTTTCTATAGGCTCTATGCAACAGTCATTTTCTGCAGAGCACAAACTGAGGAAGTAACCTTTGCGGTGGAGCTGCACGTAGCAAAGGTGAGAGCTTCCGACCATCATGCACTTATTTCCAGCAAAGGGACGCCTTGTCAGCCACTGTCACTGAATGACACTGAATGACGTTTAATTCATCCTTGCCACTAGATGACAGCACAGCAACACACATCTATGAAGTAACCAGTATTTTGCTACGGGTGAAGAATTCCTGGCGAAACAGGTTTCAGAAATTTTAGGACTAGCCCTATGGCAAGAAGAGATGACGTGAAATTTCTATATCTTTGGGCTTTCTAAAGCATTTGGACTTCATCATCCAACACGAACGTTGAGAAGGAACTTGCATGACTTCTGTGCTGCTGAGCAGGACAGAAAGCCTCACATACAACTGAACGCTCTGCATCTGGATGGTTTCCTTATGTTTGCATAGATAAAGCAGAAAGTATGAGAATGTAGTGGCTAGCAACTCTCAATGCTAAAACACAAACATGACTAATAAATCCAAATGTCTAAGGAAGATATTTGGTATGAAAAGAAATTATGTGCATACTTTTGAGATCAGATGACTTACGATGTTTTAGTTCAACAAGAATTTTCTCAATGCTGATGTGGTGACTCCAGTGATATAGTAGACTTGTAGTCTACATATTGAAAGACTAGAGAAGTCTGGTACTGGTGGATGCTTTTGACTGGAAAACACCAATAATTCTGCTGTTATTTCATACACACTTGACACGTTCAGCACTTTTGGTAAAATACTTAACTACTGTCAATTGTTCTGAAGAGAAATAAAGATGATTAAGGGAAAAAATCCATGGGTGCAATTTCAAGAATATTAGTTCTGGTGAGTTTACTTGAACAAAGGTCTGTCTCTTTTCTCTTTTTCCCTACTCCAAGTTAAACTGTTCTTCCAAAGTAAGTGGCTGGAGTTTCCAACAAGGGGAAGGAGAGAGCTACCACACAAACAGGTCCCTTCTCCAAACTGCTATGATCCAGTCCACTTACTGGGTGCTCAGTGCAGGGAGGTGGACTACAGGATCTGTCAAGGTCCTTTCCAATCCCATTTTTCTTTCTTAAGTCATTGTAGTCCTTGAGTTTGAATCAATGCAATATTTAGCTATGTTAATCCTTCACTCCCAAAGGAGGAAGATCTAGGAGTAAAGTCAATATACCCACGTCACAAGATAGGGCTCTACACCAGACTGTAATGAGAAGGGTCTCTCATGGTGGGGTAATCTAGAAGTAATTAACTGTTCCTTCAAACGAAGTCTTGGACTGGTCTCCTACACTTGTGCAAGCACCCTACCTTTGAGATATGCTGGGGTCACTCCCACTCTCTTTCTTCCCCTCCATCTCTTCCCAGAAATTTCTGAACCTAAGACATCTCTTTGCCTGTCAAAAGGTATGGTACATTTCTGTGAAAACTTTTGATTTTGACAAATCATTATTTTTCCAAGGAACACTGTTTTGTTTCCAAATATTTTCCAGTCAACAGCTGCAGAGAAGGTTTATGGTCTTCTGTGTGGCAAAAAAAGAACTATGGATTTAATTTGAATGTAACGGTTTAAAGCCTCAATAAAAAAATACGTTTGTCCTCCTTATCTGTCCTTTCTTAAAGGCGTACACATCTAATAGGCAATGAAAACAGTATTTGCTCCTGCTTACCTCCACTTCCAGTCAATGCCCCTGATAATTAGTGCTACTGCATATGTGTATGTATTCACCACATACAGGTTGTAACACAACAGGACTGTAATATATTAGCATTTTGTGACCAATTCTTAAACATGTTTACAATTTTCTTCATAATTCTGCTTTCTTTCAAAGGGCAAGGAGAAATTACAGCCCACTGAGAAAAGGAGGAGAGAATAGCTGTGTGTGGGCAGAGAATAAGCATATTCCAGGATTTTGTGGCTTTTTCTTTCATCTGTTTCTTTCTATTTGATAATACAGCTGGTGGATACCATACAGGGAGTACTTTATCATTGGCAAAAAATGTGTAGGAGAAAAAAACCCCAAGCATGCCATTAATTGCTTATAAATATATGCTCTCAACCCTAGCAATCAGCCTTCAGGATTTCTAACCTCTAAGTTCTGTTCAATTCCTTCATTTGAATAAAATTATCAACTTGTATCTTTTCTAGCATGATTAAACACATTGCTTGCAGGCAGGTTATGATTGAATAAGAAAGATTTGCATTTTTTGAAATACACAGTCTGTGTTACTCTCTCTGTAGGTGTGTCTATGCATATACATGCACCCATATAAACTTACACACATGTACATACACACATGCATGTGTGTGTGCGCGCGCGCATGTCTGCATATAAATGGGGGGGTGGGGAGCAGAAAAAGAGTGAGGGAAAGAAAAACAAAAGCTAAGTTAAATGGAGTCATCTAGATGTTAAGGGCAGATTTTTCAGGCTTCTGCACCCAGTTGCATCCACTGTGACATTCAGAAGAATTCAGTACTGGATTTCTCAGGAAAGTTTAACACCTGAGATGCTGAGCCTTTCTCACTCTTCCAACCACATAGCTTAAGGACCTCAGCTCGAGATTGTTATTTCTTACCTAGAAGACATGTTTTAAAAGCAAGTAGGAAGAAAAAAGAAACTCTCTCAGCCTGCTGAAAGCTTTTTCTTTAGACAGTCGTGCCTTGCATACAAATGGTTGCACCTGCAAACACTATAGGCACATTTGTGCAGGCCTGTTGAAAAGCTGGCCATAAAAGTAATTTTCCCCAAAGCCATGGCTATAAAAAAAATTTCCTTACCAAAATGTTACGTGCTTTTAAATCTGTTTTTATTTTCCTTACTTTATTATTTACTATCATTCCCCCTCCTGCCTACAGAGTACCAAGTAACCAATACAGCTGTGCTTGCAGAGAGACATAAACTTTGTCTCACATTATGATCTGACACTGTAATGTGTTCTGATATTGCAATAATAAATGAGAAAATTAAGTGCCTATAATACAACATATCAGTACACGATAGGAAAAAACACACGAGTGATGGCAGAAAGGGAAGTATCTCATGTCTGCTAAATGGTAACTGGGGCTGAGATGAGAACTTTTGCTGATCGTATGCCTGCCTGTGGCAACTGAGACTGAACTTCATTTTTCTATCACTTGGATGGTTTAACACTGATGCAACACCACTGTGGAATTATGGCCAACTGACACTGGTAAAATACAGGGGAAAATTAAGCCTCCTCTGAGTACATATCATCCAGCTGATCTTTTCCTCACAGCCTCTAGCCTTCCTCTGCCTGTGGCCACTTAAGTAGGAGGCTCCTTGTCCTTCTAGGGCAGGACACTTAATATGAGGTTGCTGTTCATCTTGCAGTTACAGCTGCCAATCAGCTTCAAGAGCTACATTGTCAGTTATGGTCCCATAGGGCCAAAATGCAGAGAAATTCTGTGTTATCATTTTCACTTGCACTTCTATCATGAGAATCAGGAGTTCATCATGTTAATAAGATTATGGTAAGAAGAATGTTATCAAGGCATGACAAATTCTAATGTCATGGGACCCATACTGCTACACAGTACAACTTTTCTCTTCATTCATGGATTTGCATTACATCACTGCTGAAAGATTCTACTGTACTCCTCAGTAGAGAAGCTTGCAATATAAATAAGCAGGACAGACAAAAGACAGGAAAAAGCAGAATCATCGTTCCAGACAGATAGACCTTCTGGGTCTCCATAAGTTTAAATGATATGCCCAAGGCTGCAAAAATAGTCTTGTGGCACTCCCAATTTTCTGTATTTCATACAGTCTTTTGTGAACCTCTGCTACACAGTCAACAGGGTTTCAAGTTGCCTTTTGACTGGTCTTTTATACTGTGATCTTATGCTTCGAGATAAGGCCATGACTATGATAGCAAATGTGATTTAAAACAGTATATACAGTCATTGTAATTCTTTTGGCCTAATAATTCATAGGACAAGTTCCTCTTTGATTCCTACCCTATGCAGGAAAATAATTTTAAATCTTCTCTAAAATGAGACTAGTTCTCAGAATTTGTTTAGTTTCAATAAGGTTCGATCTTTAAACAAGGAGCAGGTGAATTTCCACAGCTTGCTTTTATACACAATCTATGCTTCATTTTCCCCATATTTTTTTTACTAATCCAAAGCTACTACAGCTTTAACTGAAGAATGAACATTTAAAAACTGAATTTGTCAGCTGAGATGCATACTTTTATGTAAGCATGGTTAATTTTAAGTTCAAACTAACATCTATGGTCAGATTTTTTCTCCTTCCATCATGGGACAGCTGGACACTTGTTGCACACTTGATTTCTAGCTTTCAGTCTGAAAGCAACAGTATGAGTCTCAGGCAGCCCATATCACGTATACTAATAAATTATATGAAGTGAAATTTTCTGCACTATATATGTGAAATGCGATTGCTAACCTGATGCTTAATTTAACCTCAATAAGTAGAACAGGTTTACCTTGCTAAGTGATTATGTTTCTTTTCAATCAACAATAAAGCTAGCTTGCAACAAAAAATTCAACTGTGAGGAAGTTTGATGGCTTTTACAATACTTCCCAATACTGAGCAGCTTCATTTGCTGGTTCAGCTCCCTCACAATTTTGTCCACCTGGGCTGCAGCACAGTGGTGGTACACCAGTTTACTCCCTGAGCATCTCATTCATGTATTCTCCCTGGCTTTGCAACCTATTGGTGCAAATGTGTCACTTTTGTGATTCTGTCACCACTCAACAGGAGTCAATGATCCTTTGTAGTAAAAAAAATTTAATAAAATGTACCTCATTTTTAATGGGACTTCTAGAAAGATAAAAAGAGAGATGAAGTTAAGGACTAAGAGTAGTTTTAAAAATGTATTTGGTAGCAACAAAGCAAAAAAGATTTCAGTAAAGTCATGTGTGTTCTAATACTGCTGATTTCAGGAAAATTGTGCCAAATAAATTTGAACCATTCACTTTTCTCTTTATGTGAGGTGTAAGGGATGCTCAGAAAAAGACAGTCAGAAAGGACTAAAACGACCACAGATAATTCAGATAAAAAGGAGCTTAACTGTACAGCTGATTAGGAAGTAGAAATGGCTGTAGTTGGACAAGAAAAATCCAGAAATATTTGTGTACTTGCATGGATGGCACTTAAAATGTTTGGGAATTGTATGCATAAGGTGCTAAAATTCTTTAATAAGCCACATATGTACTTGGGTATGGTGGAAAATCAGTTGAAAGGCCTAAGAAAATGTGGTTACACATATGGGACAATGCTAGCATGACAGATAGTATTTGTTTTATTTATGTCTTCACAACTATGTTTATTTTCTTTTAAGAAGCCTTTCTGCGTGGAGCCTTGCAGAGAGGTTGTGCAGACTCCTTCCTAGGAGAAGCTGTTGAGTATGTTGGGACAGAAACAATTCCAGGCTTCATGGGGCAGGCAAAAGATACACAGAATGAAGATGGTGGCTTGAAGCTCATGCAAAGACACTGCAGGGATGGGAAGGGTGCAGTCAGGCAAATCTCACAAAAGATGAAGAGACCCTCCCGGGGACAAGACGAGAACAGAATTTCCTCAGTGACTTAGGAAGTCATTGAGTTGGCTGGAAGCAATCAACTGCCTGCGAGGACAGAGGGAACATGGGATAGCTGTGTAGAAAACATTGTAATGCAGTTCTGTCTTCCCCAGCTGTTTTAGGTAGTATATAATTAAAAAGTTTCATTTCTAGTTTTTCTTCAAGTAAATGTTGGCTTTTCTGAATTTAAAACCATTCAGTCTGCTCTGGGGTGAAGGTCTAGGCACACTGAACACAGTGCTGTGGTTGACTCACTGTCCTGTCAACAGTCAAAATAGAAAAAGTGTTAAAACAACCTAATTTAATGCAAACACCTATTAAACATTTTCTAACTGCTTGGGAAAACAGAAAGCACTGGAATTCCTCTAGTGATAATGAATCCTCAAATTACTATTTTGGGCTTTAAACCTTTTCTCAAGAACAACAGATTATATTTAGAAAAATATCTTCAGTAAGTCCTGTGTTTCAGGAAGACTCACACTCTCCTAATAGAAGTTTATTTTTGCCAGATGTTTTTAGGAAACAAAGTCCCTTTGGCTCAATTGAATTTTCTCTTAGCACATAGTTCCATCTCCAGGTAAATCTTTGGAGGAGATCAGTAAAATACTTTGTATTCTTGTCAGTTCTTCAGATAACTTAACTGCTTCAGGTGCTTTTTGGCAACCGTAAAATAGAACTCCTTTATGGTGAAAAGATTTTGGTTTTTTTTCAGGACATTCCTGGGAGAACTGTATCATTCAGCTGTCCGTTTCTGTTAGGTAAGCAGCATATCTTGGACCCTAGTGCAGAAGTCTCTCATTGCTACTACTGCATATAGCATAATGCAAGAAATTTATACTTCCCATTTATGTTAATAGTGATTTATTAAAAATTCATCAGAACAACTGAAGCTGGCAGAATCCCTCAGAATCGCTAAATAATTAATAACTCTTCCACAAAGGTGACCTAGGCTCAGTATGCAATACCTATATTTTGGCTTACCACTGGAGTTCCCTGTTCCTTGCTAGGCTGAATAACTAGTCTCCCTATGCCAGTGCCAGGGAAGAACTAAGTATCTTTCAAAGGTATGTTGCTGAATAAGATGCTGCCTAATGTAACTGATAGTAAATGCCAAGGAAAGAAAGTTATTTCCTAATCTCCATGCTTTTCTGGCATTTCCCCCCCTCAGAACTTTACAGATGTGAATGGCTGGCTCTCTACTTCAGATCCCTTTTCACGAAGAAGAAGTGGTGGTGTTGCCACTACCTTTTACCTAGGTGATCAAGGGTTAGAGCGTGAAGGATATGAAAAATACAGACTCAAATCTCTTTTTGGCTTCAGCAGATTTTAAGACACATCTTCATCCTTCTGTTTTCCAGTAGCCTGGTTGATTTTGAGAGTTGGTCTCAGTTTTGACTATTATCATTTCCATTTGACATGACCTATCTGAAACAACACACTTAATTAAAAAATATAAACAGTCATTGGAGAAAGAACCTAGGACTCCTCACTTCCCAAGTGGAGACACAGATTTTAGTTGCACTCACTATTTTTAATCTCTCTCTATATGCAAATACATTGCATTTTCAATAAATATTAATTTTTTCCATGCAATGTGCTGCAAGTTGAAGAGATGAGTATTCTCTCTTAGAATAACCAATAATTGGGTTTTGAGGAAAACGTGATGGAATTTGCAGGGTCAAATCCTCCTCAGGAAAAGAGAAAACAGTATGGATCAGTCACATTTTCAATTTCTACATTCAAACATTTCAGCAAATTTGAGACAGACTCTGAACTGTTCAGCACAGGTAAAAGGCATTTCTTGTCATGATCAGTTACTACTTGGCTGTTTATGAACATGATCAGTTACTGGTGGACAAGTTTTACATTTATAGACTTCAGGTGGCAACTGAAGAGTGAATCTGAGGATTAAATGCTGTGTATCTAAAGTCACAGTTAGGTATCTAAGCCCAGTATAAGCACTTTAGAAGATCTTGCTCTTACTGAATTGTTATCAGGTGAATAACTAGGGCTGTAAAAAGGTGTAATTCTGTGCTTTTCATACTCTCATCTATGAGTAACATTAATAATTTCAATTGTACCAGTTGACAAAAGAGGGGCACCTTCATTTCATTTCTATAGAATGGGAATTATAAATGTCCTGGTTTCGGCTGGGATAGAGTTAATTGTCTTCCTAGTAGCCAGTATAGTGCTGTGTTTTGGATTTAGTATGAAAGGAATGTTGTTAACACACGGATGCTTTCAGTTGTTGACAAGTCATGTTTAGACTAAGTCAAGGACTTTTCAGCTTCTCTTGCCCAGCCAGCAGGAAGGCTGGAGGGGCACCAGAA
This sequence comes from Sagittarius serpentarius, assembly GCA_034782735.1. Taxonomy (NCBI): domain Eukaryota; kingdom Metazoa; phylum Chordata; class Aves; order Accipitriformes; family Sagittariidae; genus Sagittarius; species Sagittarius serpentarius. The sequence goes on along the minus strand of JAVKLA010000036.1, from coordinate 15,248,345 downwards.
AGTTGGGAGGGGACACAGCCGGGACAGCTGACCCAAACTGGCTAAAGGGGTATTCAATACCATGGGATGTCATGCCCAGAATATAAACTGGGGGGGTTGGTCAGGGGAGGAGTGCTGCTTGGGCATCAGTAGGTGAGTGCGGAACAATTGCATTGTGCATCACTTGTTTTGTGTATTCCAATCCTTTTGTTACTATTGCCGCTTCATTGTTGTTATTAGTGTCATTGTTAGTTCCTTCCTTTCTGTTCTATTAAACTGTTCTTATCTCAACCCAAGAGCTTTACCGTTTTTCTGATTCTCTCCCCCATCCCACTGGGGGTAGGGGGAGTGAGTGGTTGTGTGGTGCTGAGTTGCTGGCTGGGGTTAAAACACGACAATAAATTATTTAACTTTTTAATATTTTAAATTATGATTAGAACAATGGCTAAACAAATACAATCATTTTAATGAACAACGAAGGTCTTGAGTCTGTTACAACTAACTATACAAAACAATACTTCCTTTTATAGCTGTGCAAGTGAAATAATTTGTGCAACTGGGATTCTAAGTTGTTGATCAGCAAATCTAGTCTTCCAGTATTTTACCTTTTTTCGTTCCATAAAACATCAGTATCCATAGTCCTTCACAGTCATTTTTAAAAGGAACATTGAAATGTATTCCTCCCAAGAGGTTTGAATTACTAATTCTGTTGGTTTGCCAGTACAATAATGGTGAAGTAACTCAGTAAGTGCTGAATTTGAGCCTGCCACAACAATCAGAGTTTTTTTGGACTGCCAGACAAATCAGTCTTAACAGCATATGTTCATTTCCACAGTCTCTAAAAGTCTATAAGGATGCAATACATATTTTTTTACCCTTACCAACTTAATGACAATCACCAAACACATGAAATTTCAATGGCTACATATTTGAAAGGACACACATATGGCCACGGGGGATTGGAATATTAAATGAAAAATTTGTTAGCATTGGAAATCATTGCACAAAAAAATCTGTTGGGCTGAGGGATGTTGTAGGGAGACAAAAAGAAGTCAGTGGTGACGTTTTAACATTCAAACCAGAAGACTGCCCTATTATAACCTGTTTACTTAGGCACAGGAACAATCTATTTGCTTAGCAGACAAAAAGAACTCTGATTTGTTCCTCAGATAACATGCTTTTTATATGCCTCTGTGACATTTCTATCCTGCAGCCTTCCTCCTATATAGGAATCACAATGAAAAAGATGATATAGAACTATAGAACTTATATCCTAACAGTGTGCTGTTCCTATAATGGGAATTCCATTGCATGACTTTACTGCTCCTTAAGAGCTCCCTTCATCAACAGAGTGGCAAATGGAGCTACATGGCACAAGGGAGACGAAAGAATAATCGGGAACCCCAAAAGAGAGGGAGATCTCCTGTGGAAATGAGTGAGTTGCTCTCCTGAGTAAGTTTTTTCCCCCTTCAGTCCTTCTTTTAGACTGTGATCTTTAGCTATGTGGTTCTCAGAGGGTGTCTGGTTCTCTCTAGCTGAGTATAAAGGGAACTTTAATACTTTTGTGTCGCCTTGAATTCTATTCTATTAGAGTGTCCTCGAAATCTCTCAGAGAAAACAAGCCTAACTCCTCATAATTGCTTTGTATCAAAGACTCTCATAAGCTGGAACCACCCTAACTTCCTGTACTGCACCCTTCCAGGACTGTTACCAACCTATACATGATAAGGTAATCAAAGCTGACTGCTATACTGCAGATGGAACTACATTTTATACACTACGTCTTTTCATTAGTATTCTCTGTCTCTGAGTTTTCCTCTTTCTATTGATGCATTTCAGCCAGTGTGGATTTTTTTCCTATTCACTGGGATGACGACTTCAAGTACTTATTGACAATAGCCCTTATATATTTTTTTTCTGGTCAGTACTCTGCACAACTTTTCTATTTAATAAGTACTTCCTACTTCCTTACACAAGCCCAAATTACCTGTATTGTTGGAGACCCTGAATGTCAGTTGCTACTAATTCAAAACCAGTTTATATCCCTTGGTAAAAGCCACTGAATGCCCCTGTGGTTACCCAGCTATGTAGCCTTCCATTATATGCCCACTGACTCATAAGAATTGCATATCCTGATACCCCTGGTTGATGAGCAAGGAGACAAAGAAGAAATCGTCTTCCTTTGCCAGACAATGCCTAGGTCTCAGTGTTATTATTACTGAGCCTGCACTCTTTCTCCCTTGCTGTGAGAGGCAATTTTTTCTTTAAAGAAACTAACATCTAAACAGACAAGATAAAGGATGGAGAAAGGAAGAATATATTACCCATTTTATAGATAAGTAACAAAGGTACAAGGAAAGTAAGATCCACTCCTGTGGTCACACAGGAGGTCTTTGGCACAGGCATGTTCCAAACAAAGCCTTCACTCTTCGGTGAGGAGTCTATGAACTGTGAGTTGCAAAAATCTTAAAGCTCTTTTGTTAAATAACATTTTCTCTTTTAAGCAACTTACAGCAGAGCTTTTTATGGGAATCTTCTATGACGTTCTAACTAATCATCTTCAGACATACCATTGCAGACTCAGTACCTGTATTTTTATGGAGCTGGCATTTGGTTTGGTTTTTTTGGTTTTGTGTAAGATGAAAGCCTACCTGAATTCCTCCAGGTGCTTTGTTTTGTTTTTATTAAACTTCACTGTCCCCCTATTGCTGGCCAATATCCTTCATTACATTAATACTGTCTTTACTATGTGGAGCATGTACCTGAGCCAAGTAACTGCCTTGTGCACATAGTGAGCAGTTAATGGCTTCTGATGCAGACTGGTTGTATCTGCACTAAATCTGGGCTAAAGTGGGAGTGTGAAGCTGGCTGAGTTACCACTGGAGCTCTGTATTGTGTGGAAGGAATAAAACTTGTCTCAGACTGCATTGTGTCTACACAGTGTAACACTGCCCTTTAATCTATACTAGGGTTTCTCTGGCCAGCAAATGAATTGGTTTTATCCAGAATGGGTGTCATGGTTTAACCCCAGCCAGCAACTCAGCACCACACAGCCTCTCACTCCCCCGCCACGCAGTGGGATGGGGGAGAGAATCAGAAAAAAGTAAAACTCGTGATTTGAGATAAGAACAGTTTAATAGAACAGAAAGGAAGAAACTAACAATGACACTAATAACAACAATGAAGTGACAATA
>JAVKLA010000036.1:15234766-15245072 GCA_034782735.1 Sagittarius serpentarius | reverse complement strand
TCATACTAAACCCAAAACACAGCACTATACCAGCTACTAGGAAGACAATTAACTCTATCCCAGCCGAAACCAGGACAATAGGGTTAGGCAAGAAACTGGTATGCATATAGAGGGGACGACTGGGAGGCTTTGGCTTAGAGACAAACAAGTGAATCAACACAGCAGTGTAGCTAACTCTAACTGAATCTTTCTACTTAGCACAGGTATTACTTTTGGTTGATTCTAGCATGGCCTTTTCCCTGCGATCCTCACAGATGTCAGCAGAAAGGATTAGTAGAGGACACGCATGGAAACCTGATGGCACCATTCCTCTTGTATTCCCTTCTCGATTTGTCCCAACTTTAGAGCACGGCCTGAAAACTACCATTAGGCAGGACAAACAAATTCCCAAACACCTTAAATAATTTGCATTGTTAGACATCATCTAAGTCTCCAGGAGTTTCTCTGTTCCAGAGGCCATGGCTGCCAGGATGTGTCAGGAGCACCAGGTGGATGGTAACATGGACCTGATTCAGAATACAGTTTTATATGGGAATGGTGAGAATCAGGGATAAGTGGCAACATATGATATGAAATACACAAAAATACTTACAACTGTGCTTTTCTCATGGAACAGTTTTTATCTTGGAGGCATGGTTAAAAATGGGACTAAATTTGCATGTGTGCTTATGATCCCAAGAGTGGGTCAGGGCCTTTCTGTACTACAGAAGCACAGAACAGAAAAGCAGCCACAAAAAGCCTACAAAAGAGACAGAAATTACTTTCTGTCGCAGGATTAAGCGTATTCATCACATCGTCATAGCTAGAATTTTTGTGGCTTGGTTTCCTTTCTTTGGTTGCTTTGCATTAATATTAAAGGATGATTTGGGGGGGGAGAAAGAATGTCTCTTGAGAAACAGAAATGCAAAGGAAAAAAACCTTTTGTTTGCAAGTGCATCAGACCTTATAAAAGTATATAATCCATGGATCATTGGCACGATCAACTGTAATGGCTCCAAAAGAGCCATTGTGTTAATGTAGTCGATGAGCATGAGTACTGCCTCTGCATACCAAAAATCCTCATGAAAATTTTAACAACATGCAGATAGTGGATAAGTGCAGCATGTAGTTGTTTTTAAAATTGAGAACACAGTACTGTAAGTTTCATCAAAATGCAGAAGAAAAACTAAAATATATCCACTAGCAAAATGTAACTTTAGTAACATCTGATATTTTTTCTCAGATAAAGTAACTGATTTTTGACAAAGGAAATGAAGTAGGTCTCATTTATCTGGACTTCATAAAGGTTTTTGATATAATACCATTTGGGAAATTACTAGTTAAGCAAGAGAAGTTGGGGAATAGCACAAGAAATCTAAAGTAGGCAAGGAAATATCTAAAGAAGAGATAACAATTTAAAGGGAAAGCATTGCAATGAAAAGAGCATGCTAATGCAGTTCTTCAAAGACTGATTTAATATTTTCATTAATGAGCGTGACACAGAAAGGAAAAATGTGGTAATGAAATTTCCTGAAAACCGAAAATTGGGAGATATAATCAATACAGAAAAGGACTGGAATATCATGTGGGACAACTGAGATGATTTGATGATCTCAGAAATACAAATAGAATGGCATTTAATATTGCATACTGTGAAGTCATTGGTCCAAATACAAAAAGGATGATTTTTGCTTTTAGCTGGTGGAAGTCCACAAAAGGAGTTCTAGGAGTCTTAATCAGCTGCAAGATAACTGTAAGGACCAATGCAAAATAGTAATGAGAAAGGAAAACATCATCTTAGGATGTATCAGGAAAGTATGGGAAATAGTATTGCATTTAGACAGTGATGTAAGACCTGATCTTGAGTCTGGTAGAGAATCACAGGCTGAAAGAACAGTACTAATGTAATTAGAGAAAACGTAAAGGATTTGACTTGTTTAGCCAGCAAAACAAAGGCTGAGAAAGGTTCTGATTAATATCTGCAAATACGGCAGAGAGGTAAACACCAGACATAGAGGGTAGCTATTCAGATTAAAAGTATGGCTGATAACAGACAGTTTCACATTGGCAATGCATACTTTTTAGTTGCAAATTAGAAGGATTATTCTGGTCATTGAAGGAGTGACATACTGGAACAACTTCCAGTAAGAATAAGCGTCAAACACCTAGTGGTTTCTAATACAGGATGTGAAAAGTTTGTGAATGGGATGAACAGGAGATAGTGGTGCCAAGCCCACAAGATAGGAATCACCTTTGCATGCCAGAATGTTATCCTATGCAATAATATATTTTGAACAGTAATCTTACTAACTAACCTCTGAGTGAAAAGTGTGATCTTGGCACATGACTATGTGATTCAAACAGACCGTTACTAACTCAGACTTATGCCATATCTTGTATTGCTTTCCATGAGTCCCATTTATTCTGGGACTGAACTTGGATATTCAAGATCTTCTGTAGTTTAAAACAAACGTGTAATTCTAAGTAAGACCTCCTGATTGTTTCCTTTTATAATCTTTGTTCTTTAACTTTTCAGTTTCTACAAACTTGTAGCTAAATATTTTGTTTTACTGTGTAAATAAAGTCTGTTTATTTCCAAGTAATGTGTTGAGGTTTTTGAAACTCATTAGCTTTTACTTTTATCCAGCAATGATTAAGACCGAATGACATTAACTAAAAAGAGAGAGATGGACAGAGACACAGAACTTACAGCCTCAAAAGAGTATTCTGATGTCACTGTGCATTAAATGATACACTATTAGTTATATATTTACTGTGGTACTTTGCATGGTATGGAATAGTGGGAACTTGCTTGAAATTCTCCATTTTTTACCTTTTCCTGCTTCCTAAGATTCATCCCTCTTCAATCCTTTGGTACATAACCTTTTTTCATGAGGTCACAAAGATGTCTGTTAGATCCTTCTCAGCCAATTCCTTAAGACCCTTTGGTTGAATATGATTTTGGACCTTCTGAATAATAAATATTTAAATTATCTAAATATTCTTTTACCTGCTTTTTATTAATTCTGCTGCTAGATATTCCCAAAGCCTCATTAATATTTATCTCACTGAGCTCCATGCTTCCCTCTTCTTTTATATTAAATACTGGGAAAAAATGCGGATGTTGAACAATTCTTTTTCTCTCCGGCCAGTATCAGTTGACCTTTCTTTTGATTTAGGATGATCTTTGTTTTCTTTTATCCACAGTGTATTTATTTTCTTCATCTTTTCTCCCAGGTTACATCCTTAACTTGAATTCTATTTTGCCCTCTCTCTTCCTTATTATCTCTATTGTTCTGTATTACAGATGTAGCTGCTTGTATTTTTAGCTCTCATCTATTATGTGTTCTTTTTCCTCCTGTCACTTTGTAAATGGACTGTGTTGCCATATATATGACTAAGGGATGTTTCTGTATAGAATCTGTATATTAAAATGTGACCGCCTCATAAAAACATTAAAGTATGTACTTTATATATTTTTCTTATATACAGCTATATAAGAATAACGTCTGCTCAGTTTTGCTAATTTAAAATAAAGGAATTTGAAATATTAATTTAAGGAGGGTTGTTAGCTGCAGGTTTTTAAATATGAACGCTGTGTGATTAAATGCTGGCATCACTGTAGCCTATGGGAATTTTGCCATTGGCTTCAGCCGGGTTAGGATTTTATTCTGATTCTGCACTTATACATAGATTTAACTTTAAGCCTAGAACTAGACCCATGGACTTAGTAGAAGTTGCAATGCAGTAACATTATTCCTCTGCCTAAGAGTTTGCTGAACTGGGGCAATATATTACAGGTAAGAAATGTTTTCACACAGAGAATGAATTAATGTAAAATTAAGATGTTCCTATTTTAGAGCTAATGAACAACCTGAGTGAATCCTTCACGTGCACCTGCTCAAAAAACAATATAAAATTACTTATGGACAATGTATTCTTTTAAAATGTCTGATATATACACATTCTTATTTGCACTAATGTTCTTTTGCAGTGTTCCATCAACAAGGCTCTTCAACGAACAAAGTGGAACAATTAAAACAATATTTTATTAATTATCATTAAGTAATTTAAAAATCCTTAAATTGTGACATTAAGGAACTCTAATTCCAAAACAGAGGGACTTAAATTTTTATTGTTGGTCTTCCTTGATACAGGTTGCTATTTTTGGAATTTCAGGGTAATGTCTAACAAAAAAAACCCTAAAAAATACCACTGCTATACTACAACTACTACTACAGTATAGGTGTGTATGTATATAAGGTTTTTTTAAACAATTATTACTCCAGAGAAACAAAACTTGCATTGTGTAGATAGTTGGAATATCATCTAAATGTAGGGTCCAGAGAGGTTTGATAATTGTACGGCATTCTGCAGAAGGTCATGCAATTGATGCTGATAAGTATTTGCAAGTGTGGCTGAAAGCTAAGGTGGGACTATGTCATATTGTCTGTCTGCAGACTTGTCAGTCAAGGCTGCTCCAAGAATATAGCATCTTTTTCTCATCTGACTTTAATTTATTGGTTAGGAGTACTTCTTTGAACTGCATCTGGAGTTTTTAAGGAAGATGTTTTCTTTTGTTGTGTAATTACAAGTTTCTCTACAGATATGACAGAAAAGGACTTACTCTTTCAAGGTCTTTGTGCTGTTTCTTATTGCCAACTCAACAGATACTGAAATTTTTAATTTCTTAAAAATTAAGGTTAACATGGAGAAAACAGACATTATATTAACTGTGCTGAAGCCAGTTTGTTGTAAATACCATGGGTCCAGTTGTAGATTTTTATTGTAAAAGCTACCTTCTTAACTATTTCATTCAGAATCGATGATAAATAAAACAAGACCTTCAGACACTACATAAAAGGACTATATGTAGACTACATTTCAAAGACTCAGTCTACTTTTACAGGTTATTAATATGGATCGTGATTACTGTACTTTTGTAATTCAGTTTCCATCTGGTTTTACCTTATGTTCTAGAAAATGCATGTTTGGATAGAGATCTTGAGTATCTGTCTTATTGGCTAAGCTGCTAGAAGCTGTAGTGCCAAAAGAATGAATGTGAAAACTGACATGCTATGAAGGCTGATAAATAGAGATGCAACAGCATGAAAATTATGGTTATGAATAAAAGATTTATCCTCAAAACCATGATTTTTTATATAGTTTATATCATCATAGTATACAATTTTCCACTGTCACTTACTCCTCGCTTGTGAGATTCTTCATAGAAAACTAACTGATACTTTCAAGTCAGGAATACTAGCAATTGTTCAATAGCTAAAGCAGGCAGTTGCATGAGAAATGGCCATAACAATGAGCTGGAGCTGCTCATCCGGGATCATTTTGTTTATATTGATCTCTTGCCAGTGTTTGCATAGAATAAAATATCTTGGCCAGTTTGTAGCATGGAAATAAATATGTCTAAGGATGTACTGTCTGTATCCTTTCCCAAATGTTGGTGTGCCAGCAGGACACTTTCCAATTTGCTTGTCTTCTTTCTTAAGTACATTTCTACCAAGAATAATTAAAGTAATAAACAGACAGATTATTGGGGCCCAACTAAATGTAAAATTAAGATTCCTAAATATTTACTACAGGTTTGTTGCAAAATGCCAGTGATATTTAAGTAAATCAACAAATATGGCTGCCACTATTAACAAATAAACACATATAAAAAAAGAACTGAATCACCTCTACTTCTCCACTGTTCTGCCGCTCTAATTCCACCATTGTCTCTAGTGTGGCAATGCATTACTGTGACCTGCTAGGTGTAATACTTAAGTAAACACAATGAGGGCTCAGAGTCTGCTTCTTTCTACAAGACGTTCATATGGCACAGTCACCAAACATCATTGAGCATGTGAATGTGTCAGCTAAAGGTCATATATTACACCTGCTATTATATCATAAAAGGCTTGCTTCACAGCTTTCTTTCACTGGTTTTATGCTAGTGCAACTCCAGTGAGTGAACAGTAATCTACGCCAGGTAGAGTGAGTTGAATTTCAAGCCCACCAGCTGCCAGAGGTTCTCTGCTCTATAAGAAGAGGGAGTGGAAACAGAACGATGCCTGTAATTACTGGGTGCTACTGCTACTCTGTCCCTGTCACAGGTTCTTGGTTAGAGTATAATTTTTAAAACATCTGATCAAATACTGTGCTCTTGTTCTGGACCATCATTTCTTCACTGCATGTCCCTCCACATCTCTGGAAAGTGGGATAGATCATTGTTATGCAAAGAGGGGAGAACCTGATGCAGGTAAATTCTTACAAATCATCTCTTGCAGACCCATATTATATCTTACTGAATACTAAATAAAAAGCAGATACAATTTATGTCGTGCAGCAAAAATTTGCAGCACCCTATTTGTTGTATGTTTGTTTGTAAGTGGAATATTTCACCATGATAACAGTTCTCTGTTATTTAATACTATTCATGTTTTATGTTTGATTGATTGTTTTATGTTGATGGGTATTATGTTTGATTACAGAAACAGAGTATTGGCTTCAAAGTTAAAACTATCATTGCATTTGAGTTGTTACATCCAGCTCATTCCAAGATATACTGCATGCAACATGCTTCCTATTGTGCAAGATTATGAAAATCTCCCTTCTGTACAAAAATCTTCAGGCTTTTCTAAGTCATGGGTGACCATACTGGATATTTCAGAGAAAGGTGATTTTCTAAAGTGAGTTGCGATATCTACTTTAAAAGGTTTCTACATATTCTAAGTAAAAAACAAAACTAAAACCTTAAACCTGAATCTAACCTGAAAATTCAGGTTAAATTTATCACTCTAGTGATATCTTTTTCACTGGCTTGTTTTTCTGAAGATGGGGCACTAATGTTTGAACTTACTCTAAACTTTAACATTTTTCATCAGATCCTGTTCGACTTGGTAAGGTTTGTCTTGTACTGCTTAGGTTGATGTCAGCGTGCAAGGCTCAATGATGATTTTTCTATGTATTTTTCTATATATTTCATATTTTCTACAACCTTCAAATATTCATTCCAATTAATCTGACGATAGCTGCTCTGAGTTTAGTAACACACAATAAACAGCAGTTTACAGGCTTATGCTGCTATTTTGGTAAACACGTCTGTGATAAGCGTATTATTTGGAAAGGAGACAGTGGTGAAACGTAACTAGTATTCATTTATCTAAAACTTCCTGGGGTGGATAACTTGGCGATAACTAGGTTTTTTGTTTTCTGTAAAGCAATTTTTTCAATTGATTTAAATCTGTCCCTAATGAATGCCATTATTCCCTGGGCATGTCACTCCATCAAAGGCCATACTAAAGCCAAATAAAACCAATTTTGATTGTTTCCAACCTTTTAATATTATATATAAAACAACCATCTCAGTTACTGCCTAGGGATTCACACTGTAAAAGCAAAAACCCAGAATAGCTAGTATTTTCCAACCTATCATTCTAATCTTGCTTTTGTGTACTAACATATGATGAGGTAGTACACAGTTAGTAGCCATATAAGAAATTTAAGAAAAGAATCCTGTCATAAAAATCAGCAGTGATCATGCCAACTTCATTTCAAAACAGCCTAATTTAAAAATAGATATGTATGTATCTTAATATTCTTCAGGTAAAATTCTTCATAGCAATCAAGTGGAATGTCTGCAGGTTTTGCAATGGGGAAAATACCTGCACAGGGGTAGGCCTTATGTTTTATGCTAAATATATTAAAATTCAAATGACATCTTATGGAAAAGAGACTGAAACCAAGAGCCATTTATTAAACATCACATAAAAACTGTAGAGCAGCCAGGGCTAGATTCTGCTCCCTGTGGAGAGAGATCACAGTAAAGGGTAAAAGTGAGAAAGTAGGTATTAGGAAAAAACACGGGGACTTTTTCAGCACAATAAGTTGGTTGTGATTTCTCCTCAGTGCCCATGGTTAGGGCTGCACTTATTTGAACACTGTAGCTTCAAGATGCAATAGTCCTTTACTGACTTTCTACATATCCTATTATCTATATCCTATTCCCATGCTACCCAGTCTATTATGTTATGGTGTTAGCAGATCAAACTGCATGCTGCTTCTCTCTCAAACAGAGAGCAGCTACCTGTGTATTTTAGAGACTGAGTGAGGAATGAGTGAGGACTAAAGAATCCTTCCCCATCTTACAGGAATCATAAAATATGTTGGCTGGGGCAAGCCTTTTTGCCTACTCACTGTGTAAGGAGAATGCCAATCTAGGTCAAAACTCTGCCTATATCTTTTAGCCATTCTCCTCTACCAAATATAATATTCTCCGCTACCAAAAAAAAAGAAACATTTTTTTCCACCACTTATTTAGGCAAGCATACTACATTGCATTTAAATGTTCCCACATGGCCTAATGTTTGTGAGACTGGAATTTATCTGACTGTTTTTGTTGCCATTCTGTTAGCAATCAGTCTAGGCTTGCTGTCTTGCCAACTAAGCGATCTTAATAGTACTATCTGTTTCTTGAGTAGCACCGTTTTTCTCTGTAATTCTCTACTTGCTTCTCATGTTAATTTTGCTTTGCTTAGAAGTTTCTTGTGATAGCTATGCAGTTTTGCTTTGTACTCTTTTTTTTTTCCCTGCAAAAAGTATGAAAGCAAAACAACAATTTAAAGACCTGTGAATTTCTCTACGGCATTATTATCTTCTAGAAGACAAGTGACTCCATAACGATCCAGTTGGGAGGCTTATAAAGGACTGAATCTAAACCTCAAATATCTTGGTCTTCCTCTTGAATTTAGCAATATAGCTTTTGATTAATTTATTCAGCTTGTATTTTTATAAGATTAGTATCGGTTTGTTCAGCTCTCTTCTGGACAGTTGCTAGGGACCACACAGAAGACACAGCCACAGAGTACTGAAGAAAGCGAAAGCAGAGTGGCAGCCTATGGTTAATTATTGTAAATCATCAATAAAACCACATACCTTCAGATTCTCTCTTTTTCCAACCAGCAGTAGAGGCACTTTTGCTGATATCCGAGTTTGAAATCCTTTCCTTTTCCCAAAGGAGCAGTGCAGGTGGGAATAATGTGACAAGACTGTGCTGAGATTGTGACATTGAGTGCTGCGAATTTTTGTCAGTCCTTGTGTAGGGCCATGGTGCTTCTACTACTGCCTTCCTGCTTGCAGGCTACATTCCCAGATTAATGCCAAATGTAAGAACCGTAAGTTAAAAGAGGAAACTGGTCATGGTCTTATGTTAATCAGGGAACACCTATTCAAAACTCCATGGGTTTCTTACTGAAAGAAATGTAAGACAGGGTCTTACGTGCTTTATTAAAACTCCCAAGTATAAACAAGAAGACATTACCAAAACTATTATCTATACTAAACTATTATTAATATCATTAAAACTAACTTAAAACTCAGCAAACAAATCACAAGCATATTGATATCAAAGCAACCAGTCACGAAATGACTGTCGGGCTGTAGTTCAATTATCTAGTTAATTAATGCTTAAAGTAATAATTTTTACACATTCTGAACAGGAGTTGAGAAAACCAACTGTTTGATTATAGATGCCAAATAAAGAATTCACCAGGTGAATCATATATATGATTTATACTGGTTAAGAAATGGCACCAAACCCAAGTTTCTTAATGACCGAATCATAATTGTGACACCAGGAGTAAAGCTTCCTCTTGTAGAATTCAGCTTATACTAAATTTGAAATTGTGCTGTGTATCTGTACTGTGGTATTTCTGTTGTGGAGGCTTACCCTTCCCTCACAGCAGTGATACTGTGATACAGATTATAGGGATAGCTTGGTTGATGGGAAGGAGAGGACTACTGCTCCCAGTTTGACATTGCCTTGTCTGGTATAGGTAGCATGATGTATGACCAGGGAGACTGCGCTACTCTGTGGACTCCTTGGTCTCCACCAGCAGCCCCATAGATACAACCCTCCTTGCAACTGTTCAGAACAATCTTGAGAAACAGTAGTTCGATGATTCTCATTCACCAAAAATTACAGTAATAATATCAGTTCCTTAAGACTTTAAAGGTCAGAATATGCTGTAATAAAAATGACTATTTTAGTACTGTTTAAAACTCGTCACAGTTTTTTCTAGCATCTTTCCTTTTTTGACTGTATAGGTGCTTACAGAGGTATGTGCATATACATTTTACAAAACCTACAGTCACCTTCAAACCCCCTCACTCCCTTGCAAAAAGAAATCACCAGAGAAACCAAAGGAAAAAGAAGTCCAAAAATACTGGAATATCCCTTACTTACTGTCCTAGTTTCGGCTGGGATAGAGTTAATTGTCTTCCTAGTAGCTGGTATAGTGCTGTGTTTTGGGTTTAGTATGAGAAGAAT
>JAVKLA010000036.1:15214102-15234678 GCA_034782735.1 Sagittarius serpentarius | reverse complement strand
GAAAGTTGGGAGGGGACACAGCCAGGACAGCTGACCCAAACTGGCCAAAGGGGTATTCCATACCATGGGACGTCACGCCCAGTATATGAACTGGGGGAGTTGGCCTGGGCGGGGGGCAGATTGCTGCTCAGTTGGCGAGTGGCTGGTCATACGTTGGCAAGTGGTGAGCAATTGCATTGTGCATCACTTGTTTTGTGTATTCTAATTCTTTTATTATTATTATTGTCATTTCATTATTATTATCATTATTATTTCCTTCCTTTCTGTTCTATTAAACTGTTCTTATCTCAACCTGCGAGTTTTACTTTTTTGCCTGATTGCCTTCCCCACCCCACTGGGTGAGGGGGAGTGAGTGAGCGGCTGCATGGTGCTTAGTTGCTGGCTGGGGTTAAACCACACATACTAACATTGGAGCATAAAGAGGAAAACATGAGACATTTAAGCTATCAGCGGTGTGGAAACTCTTCAGTTTTCTCAGTTTTCTGTGGTCTGGTCAAGTAATATTGGAATTGCATTTAAGTAGCTATTGGCACAGCTGTTTTCACCACTGAACTTTTTTCACAAGCACCGAGAATTTTCAAAGGATGAGTTACGTGTTTGTTGATACTTTATCATACTGTTCTCAAGGTAAAGTTCCTTCAGGTAATTTATGGATTCAAAGGACAAGTTCTAAGTTGGGCCAGCAGAACTTGATTAAAAACAATAACTGATTTAAATCAGGTTTATGTGATTTAGAAAAAAGGTCCTTAAATGACATTGTGTCACTGACATATGGATATTTTCGAAAAATTACTTATTGAAAGTGAATCCATAGCTATAAGCAGTTCTTCAATATTAGTCCACCAGCCAATTTAAAATACATTTGAGCAAACCTATGACTGGTTTTGTTACTTCCAGTGAGATGCTTACAAGAGAAATTTAGAGCATTTTTCTATGTAAAAGAGAGTTCTAAATCAACTTACCTTATGAAATCTTCAGGAGGAAAAGATAATTTGAAACTTATCGAGATGAAAGAACTTCACATAAGAAATCTTAAATTTTATCCAAGTTCTTTAAACCCGTATGAGCCATATTCTTCACACAGAGCTTGTGTGTGAAGACTAGAGCTAGCTTGCAAAAGAAGAAAGTTTGCAATGATGCTTACCTATGCTGCTTTAAGTGCTGTTAATATCCTGCAACTTTTCTGCCTTTTGTTTCTTCCTTCCTAATAAAGCACAGTACTTTATAAGTAATATACTTGGTACATTTTGAAAACATTTTCTAATGTCTTTTGACATGTCATGTCATGCCATGTGCCAAAACAAAAGTAATTTTCCCCTGATTTTGCAGAAAGTACTCCGCTTCAATGTATGCCCTTGATAGCATCATAATATGAATATTCTTTGTATTAATATTCCCCTCCATTATTTAACAACTTTTGAAGATAACATATGTGCTGCCCAACCTTTATTTCTATATTTAATTATTGTAATACGTGTTTTAGTTGCTGCAGATCCTCACAGAATTGCCTAGCAGATTTTGAAGGTTAAATGAGTTTTCTGTAGTACATGAGAGCTTCCCTGCTTTCTTTTTTTGTGATAAAGATCCAGTTCTTTTTATATTAAAATGATCTTGCTTAAGGTTTTTGTTGCTCCTTTAGTTAAACAGGCACCATATACCTTCTTTTTTCAAGCATTGCAGAAAGAATTAAAATAATGAACTGTGATGATGAGTAAGGTAAATACTGAAGTCTTTATGTACAAACCTGTTTCTTTTTCTGCCTTTTACACTTATATTCTATGCATTGTCCCCTAACAGTCTCTGAGGGTACTTGTCACATGGTATCTTTGGAATAGGCCCTCTGCCCACTCAGGCAAGCAGCATTCTGAGAAACCATCATGCCCACAGTATATATACCTCATATACACGTGATTTAGCTCACTCAGTGTGTCCTTTCCCAGTAGCTTATGATTGCAACATAGTCTGAATTATACCATTAGTAAGGTCATTTAATAATATAAACAATTGACAGGCTTTCCCTTAAGCTAGTGCATCAGTACTAGCCTTTTTTTTTTTTTCTCATTTTTATAGCATTCTTGGAATTACGAACCGGTTAGCCTTCTGAGATGTGCTTTCTTCTCAAAACTGAAGGCTGATACGTGTCAGCTCTTCTTTTCGCATATCACATATTTTTACAGTATCAAATTTATCCAGTCCAGATCTTTTGAGGAAGGAGTATGTGACATAAACTCTGAGAAAACTAAACAAATCTTCCATGGCTGTAGGCCAGAGTTCTAAGTAGGTAACTCTCATATTTTACAGAATAGGTCAGTTTTTTCCTGCTTGGTTACCTGCTTTACATATAAGTTCCGTAATAAATCATATAGAGGGGGTGAACAGAAGAGGGATAAAGCTTATGTGACCAACTTCTTCCTTCATTTATGTCTATGGGGGCGATTTTAACCACATCATCAGTCTGTGTTTTCAGGCTAGAGACATTGTGCAAAGTGACAAAACCTGGGGTTAGAAAGGCCCTAAATGTTCTCAAGGCTGTACAAAATGAATTTTTAAGAAGAAAATTCTGTCTTCCTGAATGACATACAAGCTGCTTAGTGCAGAAGTTGGGGTGGGTGAAAATCTGCATGAAGTTCAGTACCTTTATAGATTAATTGGTTACATGTTCAGCATATTAACTCAACTTAGTAGATTTCAGTTTTTTTGTGAAGAAACATGCTCCCAAGGTTTTATACTTTTTGTTTCCTGCAATTCTCAAATGTGACCTGGCTAAGAAATTTAGGCAAGAATTTGAAATAATTAAGCATAGAATGGAAAAAGCTGAAGAAAGTTGAAAAAACCCTGAGTCTGGATATAGCTCTTATAACAATTATAACACTTTGTGTCCCTTGTGTAACTATCTTCAGTTACCAGAAACATTTGTGTAAAAAATACGTTAAGGAACTTCATTGCTCCTTAGTTTCAAATGCCAAAATCAGCATATTTGAAAGCGAAGTTTCCCGTATCAGGAGACAAAGACTGGTCTTTGCTCATTCAAAGTACATTGTTAACCATCTAAAGAATTACCTAATTTATTTAGTCTGTACTGATTAACTTCATTCTTGATGGACACAGCTGCTATTACATGTGATGACAAATGAGACTCCCTGCTACGCTGCAAAGTTTTCTGACTAAATTGGCTGGTTTCCTACTAGTCTCAACAGCCACAGAGAGCAAGAAAAAAACAGATGAAAGAAAAACCCCTAATGAGTTAGAAAAATATTAACAGTTCCCAGATTTTTTCCTTCATCTTTACCAGTGAGCTGAGGGATTGTAATTTAGGGCTTACTTTGTGGTTTGGTTTTTTTTGTTTTTTTTGTTTTTTCTGTTCCTAAAATTTGAATTCAAGTTATCAAGCTGCGTTGATTTGAAAATTGATGTTTATTTTTTATTTATTGTATTGTATGCTATGACATATGTCTATGAACCCACATCAATTAACCATTTTCTTTTTCAAGATGAGTGTTGTTTCAATTACTCTTTTGAAATTTTATTTGTGGCATGCTGTAATTACACCTTGCACATATTTTGTAAAGTTTCCCATTAAACTGAGAAACTGCTTTGTGTTCACAAAAACCAGTTTTGTTGTGTTTACTGTATTAAGCATGCTGTGAAAGCTTGTCCCTTGTGCTCAAAATGTAAATTGGACATAGCTAATTGCATCTACTGCTGGTGATCATGTTCAGTGAGTGCAGATTTCTGGAGGGAAATGTGCCTACGCCTCTCCTCATGCTTGGATATAACTGTGAGTCCTCCTTCAGATATGCTTTATTATTGGCAGGATTAGACTTACTTGCCAGTGTTTCTTATGAGAAACAAAAACATTTTGTACTCTACTTGTTGATATTAAACTGGAAATGTTTTTCTGTGTTGGATGTAGAATACTTCTCATTAATTTCTGTGCAAAACCCACTTCCCAAAACCCTAAGTGATGAAACTCTATCCTTAAAGTAAAAGTAACATTATACCTTTATGCTGTTTGTAGACTCTCTCAGTCAAGAGAGAGGTACAACACGTAACATAAAGAGAGGCTGCAGTTCTGTGGTCAGCAGCTGCAGCTGCTGAGGCAGTGAAGAGGAAAGTTCATAAAAGGATGTGGTGCTCTTATTGGAAATACAGAATCATTTGTGGATGCTTTGTGGGTGCAGTCACGGGAAATGCACAGGGTGTAAACTCAGCAGACATCTGGTGATGACAAGCTACCAGAGAGGAATTAATGACTGGCTTCACAGAAGGGGCTGTTTTGGTTAGATGCAGTATCATTGTTACTCTGCCAAAAACATGAATACTGTTCCCGGTTTTGAGGAAAAGAGAAATGACTAATAGTGAGTTAGAAGAAACAGCCAATTGGTCTTAAAGAAGTAGTTGTTGAGTTGACCAGTGGATAATACATTGCAGCTTGAAGAAAATACTTAGTGAGAGTAAACCTGCATCACAGTAATAAAGAAGTAGCCATGAAACTGTATTAATGCCTAAGACCCAGCTTCCTTAAAATAGTGGTAATCCAGCACAGTATATTCTCTGGATTCCATCTAAATAAAACCAACAAAAGATAGCTTTAGAATTGAATACTAAAAAGAGAAAACAATGAAAACTTCTTACAAAAGTCCTATGATGCTTTGTTGCTTTTCTGATGGCTATACACTAAGGTCTCATCTCACAGATGTTTGAGGATTGTGAATGTCATTTCACATAGAAAGAAGAAATAGACACACACTTTAAATCTCAGAACCCAGCAGAAACAGACCATAAGAAGAATCACATTGTTTTATGAAGGATGACAAAACTGCAAGGTTTTGATATACTAATACCATTGTTACTTCTTCAGAACTACTGTGTTCCTGCTTCTTGGATACACAACAAATGTGAAGGCAAAAGGCAGAAGAAGGTTCATTTGAAAATATATGCTATGTAACATCACAGCTTTAGGACTTGTAATTTAAGGTAAAAATAGTTTTGTAGTGGAAACCACAGAATTCACTGAAAAAATAGACTAAAATTCCTATGCATCACAGAGCCAGACAGACTCTCATGTATCACTTTGCAGGTAAAACAGCTTTTATAAGTACTTGACTTACTGAAACTGTGAGATTGGCAAAGACAAGATATTAAGGGCTCATGCTCCTGCTAAGGATTAGAGGGAGAAAAAATTTTGTTTCTGCATACGTATAAAGCAGCTCAGTATAAAGGAACAAAGTGAACTGTCCCATCGAAGAAATAAGCAGTAGTGAGCTAAAAGAATGTTTTCCTGGGATCTCTACCCAGCTTTTCTCCAAGAGGAGATTTCATGCGCAGTTGAATGTTACAAGCAGATTATCTAGAAGCACACTTCACTTTTGCTTATGTATTGAATTTGTTTTTCCCTGTTAATAACAGAATATTAAATCTATTTTTTGACAAGCAAATGCTTCTGCTGTAGCAGTAGTCCACCTCTTCATGTGCTTTTTTACATATTTTAGCAGTTGCAAGTATTTATGTAACACATAATCTGGTTACAGACAGAGATTGCAACGTTAGAAATGGAGAATTATGACTAGAGCTATTCAGAGAGATTAGGATTTGCAGTTTGTTTTCAACACTGTTGAATAACATTGAGGTTGTTTTTTTCCTTTGTTGGTTTTAAAACTTTCTGACATATTTAAGCAGATTTTCTGATGTGCTGCTTTACTGAAGTCTCAATTCTTTTCAGCATATACTTCAGCATAGTGTTTGTTTTCACAGTATCACAAACGTGTGTCTAGGACAACAAAACAGTCTTAAATTTTTATTTTTGTTTGCAGACCTCAAAAGAGGGAATGTTTTTGAATACTATTTTAAAATACTGAGTAAACAAGGGACAACACACATAAAAGGATAAATGAGCGTATTTTCATCAGGGTGTGATAAGCACATCATCTCACACAGTACCCCTTGGTTTGAATGGCGTTCCACCTGCAAATAGCAGTGAAACTGTCTACGTAGAAGTCTAATGGTTTTTGGTTTTACTAGTGATACAGTCTCCTTAACAATTAATGGCAGTAAAGCATGTCATGAAGGGAAAAGTAAGATCCTTGCAGGGTGGGATGACCATAAAACTCAAATAACTTCAAGGCAGCAAGGTGATGCAGATTAGGCTGTTGAAGTGAAGAGACAGACTGCACTGTCTTCTTGTTCCTTCATGACAAATTGAGTCAATTTAGGGAAACAGAGTCACTGCTATTCACCTGCTGTACTATTATATGTTAACTCAGTTCAGCAAGATCAATAAGACATGAGGAAAACTACCAAATCAGTGCAAGGTAGTAAAATCAATGCACAACTGTAATGTCATTAAAAACACTAGGACTTCAGGAAAGTACAAACCAATCTTTAGAGAGCCAAACTTTACTACACAGAAATTAGCATTTGCAATGACCTGGTAATTTGAGGGAAAGGTCTGTCTGTCATATAGGGTGTTAACTGCAGAAGGTAATAATTAAGAAATATACAAAATGACACTGTGATGGCAAAATACTTCATTTGTACTGGATATGGGAATTGTACACATTGTATTTGCTTTTGTAAACAAAATGAGTGCTCAGTATGTTTCTCACAATCTAGTGGATATAGGAAGAGCAGCCAGTACTGGATTATCAATTGCATAATCCTAGAAGACAGGTGTATGCACCGTAAAAGGGACATATCTGAGGTAGCTTTGCAGACAACAGACACAAGGGAGCTGTCACTGCGCACTGTCACGAAGGGCTGGCAAAATGTGTAACAGCAGGGGGAATTAATGCTGTCACTTCAGCAGGGAGTGATTTTTGGGATTAGGCAGAGAACTTTGCTGTATGGAAGTGCAGATACTGAGGCATTATCCATGGCAGGGACATCAAAAGGCAGTCTTGGCATTGACACTTGATACCACATTCACGGGTTGGTGACAATGTCTTCAATATGAGTGTACAGGATAAGCTATGATACTTGCAGGACTGGTCATTATTTGTGGCAGTGTTCATTAACACAGCAATAAGAAGAGTGCCTTGCATTAATTCTCAGTGGTACTGGCTCCAGCAAATACATCAAACCCATCCTCCATTTGTTATACTCATTTCCTTTAGAATATAAAATAAAGTTCAAGGTTTGGGCTTGAGCGCAGCATATCTGATTGCCTGAAGTACTGGAGTAACAGTGATGTTCAGTACTTCATTCCTCTACAGTGGATATACATAAAAGCAGCTATGTGAGAGAGCTTTCTTAGATATCAGACTGAGAATGGACTCTCCTACAAATCAAAGGCCCACTAAAAACCTGGCTTTCTACTGTAAGACCTTGTCGTCACTAAGAAAGCTCTGTCCAACTGGACTAAAGCAAGCTACTAGCCATGATTTTCTTCTTTTAGGAAGAGGGTGGAAGGAGAAATACTTCATGGCAGAAGCTAATCACAGTGCTGGATGCACTGCTCTGGAAGGTGCCTGCTGCTGCAGAGGGACTCTGATACTGAACTGCAGAGCACCAGCATCCATGTCTGTGCCAGAGAATTCAACAGACACTTTACCACTGCCTGCACTGAGGCAGGGAGGGATAAAGTCTCACTAACACTACACAGAAACCAAAAATTAAAGCCACTTAACAGGAACAGAAAACTAGTGGTAGTGTTACAACTCTCTCTCCATTGTAGGCCAAAAGCAGATACCAGGGCAACAGCGTAAGCACAGGACACACACCGTAACGCTACTTTCCCTACTTGTAACGGTGTGACCTATTTGTAATGCCGAGTTAAGAAGGGCAGCCACACAGCTTGTGTGACTTTTCCCTGACGACGCGTTTTGGGCACAGCTGAACCCAGGCCCCGCTTTTACCGCCCGCAGCAGAGTCCCAGGCGTGTTCCTCAACTCACCAGCTGCAGCTTGCCTCCTGCGGGCTGTAACCCGAGGCCAGCTGAGGGGCGGCCCCTGTAGCTAAGTAGCCGCTCTCCTCACGCAGCGCGAGCGACCCTCCTTTCCCCCGCTAACGGCCGGGGCGGGAGCACCATCCCGCCACGCGCCCAGCCGCTCCCTGAGCCACTCACCCTCCCTACCGCCGCGCGCGCCCCCATGCACGCGGACCGCCCCGGCGGCCATGACTTAAGTGGCGAACCCTCCCTACCCGTCGTCCCTTTCGCCGCTACAGGCCCGTGTCGGCGCGCTGCGGCACACCCCTTTTCGCCGGCGCAACGCATGCGTGTTAGGAGAGGGAGTGTAAGTTTCCATTTTGTGTTCCTTTCACTCTGCTTTCCTGCGCTGCTGAGCTTTCCAGCGGGGTGGAGGAGGAGGAGGCGGCGGCGGCCGCTAAGAAGAGCGGCGCGGGGAAGCGCTGTGGCATCCCTCGCCTCCTCCCTTGAGGGCCGGCCGCTGCGCCCGGGGCCGCCGCCCGCTCCCTGAGGCGGCTGCCGCCGGCGCCGCTTTCTGTTTCCCCGGCGCCTGCTGCGCCCGGGCAGCCGAGCCCGCCGCCCTGCGCCGGGGCTGAGGCCGGCTCGGTGGCCTTTTCCTCCCCCTCTTCCTCCCGGCTGGGTATTGAAAAACCGTAACGGGAGCGCTTCGCACTAGTTTAAGCGTTGTATTTGCTGGCACCGCTTGGCCATCTCCCCCCGCTTGGGGCTTGCGTTTGGCGGTGTGCGGGCAGCGGGCACGCTGGCTGTGCCTGGCGGCGTTTTCCCGTCTCGTCCGTGCACGCTTGCCTTCGAGCGCTCGGTGGACGTGGGGGAACCCGCTGTCTGGACAGACACGTAGTGGGTTAAAGCAAGTTAGCCTTCGTGCCCCAGCAAAACCACAGCAGTTACGGCAACACCCTGCCTAGGTTAGGATTACAGAGGCTCTGGCTGATCGCTTAAATTTACGTATAAGGTAGTAACACTTAAAATCATTGTAGGTGCTTCACACGCTTTGTCCAAGTGATAGATCTGGTGCTCTTGTACCGGCTCATAAAGGATTTTAGCTGAACCCCGGGTAGAATGGGTGACAACACGATACACATAGCAAAGGTAGTTGTGTTTTTCTAAGGACAGCGTGTGTCCAAGGAACAGATTAATTTTGCAGATTCTTATTAGTCACTTAGGGTATCAGTAAATTCAAGATGGAGCACTAAAAAAAAAAAAAAAAAAGTAGTAATTCTTGGTTCTAGGCTAGAACTGAAAAATGTGAGCTCCGGGATGTTCAGGTAAAAGTTGCTTTTGAGATAAAAACCAGCTTAGTCTTAAATTATTTTTGTGGGGTTTAATGTAATTAAAAATCTTAAATGATAACATTCTTAAAAAAAGGAAAATACAAAGTTCAGTTCAAAGAATAATTGCACACAATGTGTCATCTGTAAGCAGTTTTCTGAGTAATTAATTTTCACATGTTGGATGTTCGTGATTCAAATAAGACATTTCAGAGCATGTGCTAAGATCTTGGCTCCTTAATTTTAAATTGAATCACTGAAATGTCTGATGGAGAAATGGTGTTAAATACTTTGCCTTTTTCCTCAAGGCAAGATGTCTTTTCTCTCCAATAAATAGTAGGCCCCCTGATTTCGGAACATCCTTTCATATTTCACCTCAAATGCATTTTTAGATATTTTGAGTAGTTTTAAGTCTTTGAATGACAGCAGAGTACCATTCCCATCTTTAAAAGTTCATTCTGTGTGCTGTAAAGAAATTCTGCACGCACACACTCCTTTTTTCCTGTGTTAGGTATAAAGTACTGGTAAAAGCTGAATTTAGTTCACTTGTCAATTCTGCCACTTACTATGAAACCTTTAGTTGTATTTCTTTCAGCTTGTTTATTTTTTTTCCCGTGTAAGATATTTGGGTAGAAATGTTGCTAGTTTCATTCAGTGTGAGCTGCTATGTTTCCAAGTATAGCACTTCTAATGCAAGTTCTAATTAAATCTCTTCAAAACATGCTGTTTATAATAATGCTAATTTAATTGGTATTATGGTCTTGAGAAAACTTAGAATAATCAAGGCAGCAATATGTGAAAACTGTGGAGCCTACTTGCTTTTATTTACTTATTTATTAAACGTTTTTTTAGTTGAGTCCATTTTTCAGATGTTTGTGTTCAGCTTTTTACAGTTTTGTTACCTTTGTTATGTTTATGTCAGTCTCTGCATGCAATGAGAAGAGTGTGTTAAACTAAGGCTGTAGTAATAGTCAAATATTTTAGTTTGACAGCCTTTGAGTTGTATGTTTGCAGTTTCCATTGACTGTACTAGTGACCAAGTTAACATTTTTACTCATTGGGGGAAATTGGAGGATATAGAGATGATATTGGAAACAATGGCTTGGGTCAACTCATATAACAATGTTGAGCACAAGATTATCCACTTGTCTTGCATACTGCAACTGTGTATGTACTTTATAGGATTTGATTGTTTATAGTTACAATGTGTAATCCTCTCATATTCATTTTGTCATCTGTCACACAAATCCTTTTGTGAATTTGCAGTAAATAGAATCACTCAGTTTTATACATGTCAAAGTTGTTTTTTCTTCTCCAGTGTCTGCAGCTTCATTTATGTCAATTACGTTTATTTATATAATTTCATGTATTTATAATTTTGTCTATTTTGGCAAAAGTTAAAAATATTGCCACTTTTCAACCTTGTCAGCTGATTTGTGTATAGATTGTCATTAGTGTGTATATAAACAGCTTCAGACAGACTGGTAATGGGTATTACAGAGGCTCAAACGTTGATGTATTAAGTCTGTGAGAGAACCGTGGTTGACTTCTATAGCTCAAATGCTAGAATGATTCTGAAATGCAGGTTGATTATTTCCAAATAATTTGGTGCTATGTACGCAATGTTTTGTTTTGTGCATAAAGATTAATTGTTTTTAAGTGGAACTTAGGTTGACCACTATCATCCATATTTCCTCCTTTTTTTAATAATAGCTGAAATGTCTTGTTCACCTTTCTTCACACTTACATTTAAATTATTCTTACAGAGCTACATGTTTTTGTTCTTTGTTATTTCCATAAGCTCTAGGGGAAGATGGACGCCTTAAAGAAGATCTTAATAAATTATCTTCATTCTTCTTGTCTTTCTCTACTGCACCAGTAATTTATCAAATAAAACTGTCAGATATGTTTGGCACAATGTGTTCTTTGTGCATCCTTGTAGTTTATAACTCATGTTTAATGAGTGCAAATGTGTATGTAATTGGAATTTTTTTTTTTTTTTTTAAAAAGGCCTAACTAAATTTGGGTTTGGTTTATTTGGTGATAAAATGCCTACTGGGTGCTTTGTGTGGTCTACATCAGGGAAATACGATTGTCCCTAAAGCTACAGGGTAATTCTGAATATCCATCGTAAATACTCAGTGTCAGAATTTGAAGCCTTTCACTTCTGAGTGTTTTTAAGTTTTTACAGTGAAGTAGCTGCCTCTTTACATACTAATGTGCACACAAAGTAAGGATAAAATTGGGTTGTATGAGAAGCAGCTTCATAATGTTCAGCATTTAGAAATCTTTACTAGTAAAAATGAAACTTGCGTTAGTTGAACTTGATTTCCACACTTTTTTTGGTTTTATCTGTAAGCTGGATCTAGTCCTGTTTATGACTAACCTGTCATTTTCTATGTTGATGCAGTCAATTAAAATTTGCTGGTTCTCTCAAAAGCCAGTGACTTCAGCTGCTGAAAGAGCTTCTGCAGAAGGCCTTAATTAAGACTTAATTCCCCCTCCCCTCCCTTAAGTTTCCAGACAGTATGTTAATTGTATTCCTGCAAGGAACAGATTGCAGAGTTGTTAAAAAGAGCACTCCTCTACAAGTGCTTAGATTGTGAGAAGGAATCCTGTACTATAAAAGGACCCTAAAGGGAGGTTCAACAGAATGTAGTCTCTCAGGGAGATGTATCAGAGCAGGAGAGCTGAGGTTACCTTCAGAGAGGGTAAAGTATATAGACAGGTTCTGGCGGATGGCTGTGGTAACAAAGCGAAGAAGAGACTGGTTTTGAGTGCATTGGACTTTGTTATTTTGAGAAATACCACCCTGCCTCCAAAAGTTGAAATAATTAACATAAGAAATCCTATAGCTAGACAGCACAATGTATTGAAGGTCTATTTGTTATCTTACTTTTTTCCCCTGTCTTCAGGTGAAGTACAGGAGACAAACATTGCAAACTTCATGAATATTTTCATGGATATTCAGTTTCACTTACGTTGATCTTTTGCTGTTATTGTGATATTCCACTGGAAGTGGATATCATTGTGCTGAATTTCAAGGATTGGGACAGTAATTAGATGATTTGTTAGCTATATTTTAATAGAATTATTATCTACACTCAGCCAGAGAATTTGCTTTGATGGGCAAATGGAACATTAAGGAATCATCCTTAATTCTTAGTCTGGTTAAACTTTAGCTTTGAGGTGGTGTTGAAGAGGATCTTGATCAGCATAGCAATTATGCAAGTATAGGAAAACTAGCATTCTGGAGGCACATCTTGCAGTAATCAGATTATTGTAATTGTGGACAGTATGTTACTGGCATTTCTAAGGAAAAGCTTTGTTGATCAGATTCCTTTTTACTGCAGTAATTAGAAATTTCTTTTTCCTCCTGTCTTACTTCTTACATAGAGAGTGGTGTCACAGACCAAGTAGAGTTCAAAAAAAGCAAGTTTTCATAATGAATAGACAAAATAGCTAATGCTATTTTTGAACTTAATTTTCCTTTGATGCTTTATCCTTGTTAAAGTCAGCTGCTGATACTGAATCTTTCCACTCCTACTTGCTTTTCCAGATCTTACAAGATTACTTCAGCTTGCTTCTGTCAGTTGTTTTCTTGAAGTTAACCAGGTTTTAGCTTCCTTGGAGCAGAAGACAGGGAAGATAGTGTTCTGATGTACATTTCAAGTGAAACGTTCTCCTTGCAAGTATTTGTAATGAAGACCGAGTACAGAATGTGTATTTTTAAAATACTTAAAGTAAAAGTAAATTACAGCATTGACTCCTCTTAAAAAAAGGAGGAAGAGCTTGGGAGTACATGTAGCTTTATAAATAGTGATGTATGTCTGTTGGCCCTGGTGCCACTCTTCTGGCGGGAATCCCTAGATTACGGTTTATTCTTGCTTTATACGTACACAGCACAGAAATGGGGATTCTGTTGTAAAGATTCAGAATACTGATTTGTCTTCATGTAAGTGAAAGATTTTGAACAGAAATGTGTTTGGTAGTATTGTCTTCTCTAGAAGAGCCACAGTTTCCTTGGTCTTAGAAAAACTGCACAGAAAAACAGTCTGGTCACATTAATAAAAAAAAAAAAAGGCAAAAAGAAATGTGTAGGAATCACTTAAAATAATTACCAACATGCAACTCTGTAGCAGAGTAAAGCATTGGTATTTGCTGAAAATCAAGTAGATTATCATGGCCAGAAGCCCCTCGTAATTTTTGCTTTCTGTTTCGTCTTAGAAAGAACTTGGAAAGGTCAGGCATATTTTAATGGTCAACAGCGAATAGATGCGCAAAATGGAGACTTCAGGCAGATCATGCCTAGCAAGGTGATGATTTAATGAGTTCAAGATAGGTCATTGATAGCTAATATCTCATTTTCCTGTGTTAAAAAACAGGTATGCTATATATCGTGTTTCCATTGGAGATAAAGGGTTATATTTCTTTGTGCTGTGAGAAACAACAGTATCCTTGGATGGTAGAGAGGTTTGCGTAATGCCAGATCTGATTCTTCAAAAATAAACTCTCATTCTCAAACATTTAAAATTACAGTAGAAATTTTCAAAATGATACAGTGTTTCTGAAGGACCACTCTTTTTGGAAGTGGTGTGGTTATTCTAGTAGTAAACTTGAAAAATGATAAATAGGCTTTGGTAAAAGAGCTGTTTTAACCTTGTGGGCAACATCAAAGAAAATGGTCTAATTGTGAGCTGTAAATAAACCTTTTGTTTTTAATCAGAAGATGTGCTTTTCCTCTCGTCAATTTTTGCTGCAATACTGAATGTTCCCAGTATAGCTCTTCAGATTTGCAATGTAATGGAACCAATTCAGCAACTACTTTTATCAGCTTCATGTTTCTAGATACTCCAAAGTACAGACTTTCTGTAGTGGCGCTGCAGTGCTGCCTGTTACTTTATCAAAATAACACTATGGCTTAGTGCATGAATAGTCAAAACCATCTATATTAATTCTTCTGAACATAAATGTTTTTAGCATTAGCATTTGCACAGATTTAGCAAGGTCTTAAGTTGCTAAAAATCTGGTAGGTGTCTGGTAGGTATTGGCCTTGGAAGGTGTTTTGTTGTTTAGAAGTTGTTGCACACTGACTTGTTGGAAGAGTTTATATATGTAATTTTTTTTTTTTTTCCAAAATTGTTTCTGAAATGTTAAAGAATAAGGCTTTAAATTGGCATAGTGCTGACATTTGGCATTAAATATGCATATTATTTGTCCTGTTCAATGGTAGTATGTAAATACTGAAAATTAAGTACCTTCTAAACTGTTTTGCTGGATCTGTGTACAAGTCTTAACTGAGAACTAAGAGATAATGAAGGCATGTTAGAAAGCGCAAGGTAACATACAAGGCTGAAATTTGCATTTCGCTAGTATTAAGACTGGGAATCAGTGTCCTGTTAATAAAAACAGTATAATGATTCCCTGAACTGATAGGAAGTAAGGTATGCCATGGTGGTTTTGGATTTGGAAATAGCTTTTAACTGGATTTCATGGCTATTATTTTTCTAAATGGTCACTAAAATGAAGTGGTGCTGGATTTTATGTTGTTTTCTGTTAGTATTTTGTTCTTTTTGATGCTGTACCTGATTCATAGAATCACAGAATGGCTTGGGTTGGAAGGGACCATCAACTCGATGAGGTTGCTCAGAGCCCCGTCGAGCCTGGCCTTGATTGTTTCCAGGGATGGGGCTTCTACCACCTCTCTGGACAACCTGTTCCAGTGTTTCACTACCCTCATTGTAAAAAATTTCTACCTTATATCCAATCTAAATCTACTTTCTTTCAGTTTAAGGCCATTCTTACCACCTTCTTGATATTCCACTTTCAAATAAAAATAATCATTAATTTTATATACTTTACCCATTATCTTTGGCATCTCGATGAGTCAAAACCAGTAGCTTCATTACATGCTTATTTAATATACGGTAGCAGAACAACCAAGCTGACAGTCTTTAGATCTCTATGTGAAAGGACTTTGAAATTACACTTGCAGAGAAACGTATGTCTCCTTTTTATTTCTTGTGCTGGGACATCTCCTAATGATTTCAGGCTTTCAGTCTCTTTTTAGTGCATGTTGTATTATTAAATATTTAAGAATTATATGGTTGTGATGAATACTATTTCAGAATAGCAGAATTTTATTCATTGCAGACAAGTTTTCAGGTCAAATATGGCTTTAAAACATTCAATTTTAGAAGGAGATGGGGAAGGACAGAAGGGAGCTTGCCTAAATCTAAGGTTTATGAATCTCTTCAGTCCTATTTTTGATTAGGCAGATGTTTTGCTGAGGAAAATGTGTAGTCTTGTTTAAAATATGATTAGGTTCATGTATTTATGGAAAAAAACAAAATACAGACAAGCACATCTCGAAGAAGAGCTAATAGTCTACACAATATTTCAATAGAGAATTTTATGACCCTGGACTTCAGCCTCCATTGCTATCCAAGCTTTCCTAGAAGCTGTGTTTAAATTATCATGAAACTACAGTGATGGTATTGTTTTGTGAAATGTTGATTGTCAAACTGTTGTGCCTCTTTGCGTGTTGCTGCTTGCAGATTATCAAGTAGTATTTTTGGTTCAGTTATCATTACAGACTTGTGTAAGAGTAGTCATTTGCCTATTGAAAACTCCAACTATTATTTATATAATAGGTATTATTAAAAATTTATATTATTTATATATTTATTATAAATTTATTTATTGTAAGTTGTCATACTAAGTACTGAATTGGAAAAGGAAGCATTCTTGGCAGTTGGACTATAGCAATTAAATTGTTCATTGTGGGGTGGTAAGTATTTACTGGTCTGTAACTTTGTAACAAAAATCAGGATTAGTTTTGCAGTTGTGTAAGGGAATACTAGGTGCAGGATTTAAAACAGGAAAGATTTAGTGGTGGTTGGATGTTCATGCAACACAGTGCAAAGAATCTTTATTTTGAACTCAGGATACAATTCGAGGTACTCTAACGTTAGACAAAGTAGTGTGTTTTATTATCGATATTTTTATAAGAGTAGTCAAATAAATGAAAAGGGCTTTCTTAGGAAAACAAGTATTTTTAAAGGATTTGTGTGCCTAAAGATGTAGACAAGTGCTTTAAAATTTGAAAAGAAAATATCAAAGTAGAAAGAGGTTTTATTCTGTGTTTGGCAGCTGATTTTTATTGTATTTTTCTAGTGTAATGTTAGTTTCTGAGGTACATTTAGCATGTATGTGAGCATTCTTCTTCTCTACATTGAAAATACGAATACAAAGGCAGCATTAGAAAAGATAGAATCACCCTATGTTATTCTTTGAACGTTTTCTGTTTATTATAAAACCCACATCTTAACTAGTTCTCAGTTTTTTGTGTTGAGGCTGTATGATGCAACTACCAATAACTTTTTCCAATGTTGTAAGAAACCCGCTATTGTAGAGCTGTTAACTCACAAATATTTTTGTACTAGACTAGCTTATGAAAACATATGATGGAAACTTAGATACTTTGGGGCTGATGGTGATCGGGTGATACTATATCCTTTTCCTTTAAGCATCAGAGGTTGAAGTCACATTTTAATAATTCAGATGATAAGAATATGTTGCTGAGACTGCTGTTGCCAGGCCAAATGTATTGCTGCTATGGTAGCAGCATCTAGAAGAATGTAGCCATACAGGCAATTGAAGTGACTCTCAGTTTCGAAGCTGTGCTAGCAGGGTTTGAGTCTATGCAGAAACCACTGCAGAAAAGTTCAAGTCAAGGGTGGGAAAGATAGCTTGATAATGGGAGTGAACTACACTTGTAATTGTAAGACTAACTTCTTGCTGTGTAGATGGAAGAAATACTCAGCTAGTGCTTGAGTCTGGATACACGGGTCTGTCTAGAGATACTTGTGTAATCATTTAAGTGAGAAGTGATTAAAAAATCCAAAACCAGTTTCTAAACTACCTGCTAACTGAGAGCATAAGCACTACTGCTTTTTTAGGACAGAGTCAGTCTTACAAGATTCAACCACTATGAAACGTAGGATTTATTAACAGAAGCTTTCATTCCTTGTTTTTATTTCTTCTATTTTTAATAGCATAACCAGCTCAAGGAATTCCAGATCAAGCAACTCCATCTCTGCTGCTGTTTTCCTTTCCCATGGGTAACACATTTGTTATCCTGGTACAACTGTTTTTTGGATTGTATGGTGAGTCAGACCAGTGGAGACATCTGAGCAAACTGACTATACAAAAATGGGTTGTAACCTTGACAAACTTGAAAAGTTAATTGTTCCAGTTCATTGTACAGCCTACAGACAGTTGCTCACAAGAGCTTATGCAAGTCTGGAGAGAGAGGTGGGAATTGCTTTAGGTGGAAGAATTGCTAGCCCTACCACCCAGAAAATTGTGCTTGGAAACATGGGGTAACTGGGAGTTCCTCATCCTCTGAACCAGATTTACACTGCAGTGGTATAGACAAAGTGCTGCTTAATTTGTGCATTGTCCCAATTGAGGTGAAAAGGGACAATTTTTAAACAGCCTTTTCGTGCTAGCCATATCTGTGCATATGCTTCCATAAATTCAACAGGTTCATTTAAACCAGTTTGATTGTGATCCAAAGTGGACTAGATAATCATTCATCTATTATTGGATTTCTCTGTTGAAAGGTGCCTGCTGCTTCTTAGCTCTTAATGACAGTGGGATGCTTACAGTCAGTTTTAGAGATAAGTGGAATGCCGTCATTTCTTTCTGGATACTATTAACAGACTTCCAGCCATAGAGGCACTGCATCAAAACTGGATTTATTCAATATTAGCATCAAACTGGGATGTGGCCATGTCATAATGGATCAGCAGCTGAGTTGCATTGCCGTCTACAGAAGTATTGGCATAAAAGTATACATTAAAAATTATGTGTTGGCATAAAAATATCGTACAGAAGTTCAGCATAGAAATATATTTTATTAGTGTGTGTTATGGACAGGTCATACAAGTTCTGCATTGTAAATTTAACTAGTCAAATAGAGCATGGGTAGATTGCTGGCCTGTACTGTTAGTGGATCAACAGAGTTTTTCCTGGATATGTTTTCTGAATGATTTTTCCCTATATCCGTTTAGTAGCCAGCACAGTATATACATTGAATTACATTGAGCTTCAAAAAAACTCAAAATAAGCACTACCTTAAAGCCTATTGCTGGAATACCACTTGAAATACATGTGACTATAAATATTTGGTGTTCCTAGGAGAAGCTTCTTTAAACTTTGCTTGACAGTTTAGGAGAACTTATTATGAAGTCAAATTAGAGTGAATGCCTATAGTGAAGTCTCATTGCTCCCCTCCCCGTGATAGGTGTTGCTGCTTAACATGTTACTGTTAGTGTTGTTTCCTGTTGAAAACAATGAAATGTGTAATTGTCTGTTTTGATTTTTAAGGATGTTAGAATCTTGAAAGCTGTAGTTGAAAAAAGAGAAAAACAATTTTAACTAATAATCAGATCAAGGCTGGGGTTTCTTCAGTCTAAATTTTTCTAAATTTGTTTAAAAAAAAAAAAAGTCTTGAAGAAAAAAAAGAGCATGTTTTGACTGAATGAACTTTTCCTGAACGTGCAGTTCAACAGAGCATTACATCACCTTCCATCTTTTTATACAAACATTTTTTTTCCTTTAATGATGTGAGTGATTGAACTGATATTTTTTTTTTTTTCTACTAGACTCTGACCATTCCATAGATTGGAGCTTTCCTAAGTGGAAACTGTAGTAATTAGTGGTACATGTAGGTTTTCTTTTCCTACCCCAAACAAAACAAAACTGGAACTCACTTACAGCAGAGTGATAACTTCCATTTCATGTCAATAAATTGTAATGCAATAACATAGTCATAAGTTACTTCAAATACTTATTTACAATTTTTCAGCTCATTTTAAATTATTTTCACTGTCTGGAAATTGGGCCTTACTCAAGTTTCACTTTCTCTAACGTTCATTTCCAAGTGCTAGGTCCTGTATGACTCTGTTTGCAAGGTCAGAATGCTTTACATTGTCAGACTGTGTAAGTGATCAGCTCCTTCTCAACCTTCCTGATAAGCTGAGTAAGTTAAACTCCTTGTTAGGAAAAGATGAGGATATCAGATAGCTGTGGCAAAAGACAAACTCTAGGATAAAATCCAGTGTGAGCAAAGGAGAGAGAAAAAGACCAAAATAGTCTGGCAGAAGAGCAATGTGATTGTTGCCATGATCAAAAAGGGTTGGCTGGCCTACAACAAATTCAGATAATGAGTCAGTGACACAAAAATGGTAGGTTGCTGTTCTGGAAAACTGTGTTGTTCATGATCCTGTGTTAGCTCTCAGCAGTGCTTGTTTTCAAATGATTTATAAACTCTGTTCTGTTGTCTCAGAGACTATGTAAAATGTTATGATGTTTGCTCTTAATGATCTGAGTGTGGATAAGGTGACTAAATCATGTCTATAGAAACACATTTGGCTCACCTTGCTGCTCATAGATATTACAAGGGTAGTGGTGGTTCTACAAGGAAACAGCCAATGTATAAAATTCATTTATGAGCCATGCATAGTTACAAATTCATGTAGTTAAGAATATTTACTTTGTACTTCCTTTCTGGCTGTTCTAATATCCAAGTGATTTGTTAAACTGAACAACTCCCTTTAAATGCTGAGAAGTTAAGCTTTAAAACCAACTAGGCTAGAAATAATTTGATCTAGTGCTGTTAGATTAAAGCACATTATTTGACAAAGCTATATTGTCCTATTGCATGTCTCAAATAGAGTTTGGTGTTGGGTAAATGCTAAATTAAGGAGGATCTCTGTTCTAGTCACTGTTGTTCTTTTCTCAAAAGTGCCAAAGCCAAACTTCAGCTTTAGTTAGTTGTTTACTTAGTTGTATTTTACTCTCATGCTGTTTTCAGGCTTGGGCAGAACCCTATTGTCACTGTCAGTGTGAAATGTCTAATCTGATGGAGGTTGCATGTTCTGAATCCAAACAGACTTTCAGCTCTCCATGTTAATTCTCTTCATTTCACCAGGCATAAGTAATACAACTACTTGCAGTAAGCTGTTTCAGAGCTAGAATAAAGTATAAGGTTTTTTTCTTTGCTTTTCCAAGTGTTACAAGCAATGGTCAGCTTTGGTGGCTCGTAAATGGTTTATAACTCTTGTTGTAACATCTGTCCTTCCAGTAAGGAAGGTATTGTCAGCTGGTTTCAACTAAGGCTAATTTGTGTATATTTCTGAGAACTTCTGTTCTTTGTAAGTGGAGATTTTTACTAGTCAGCACTGCTTGTCAGATTATTTATGCTGATGTGGAGGGTTGACCCTGGCTGGACGCCAGGTACCCACCAAAGCCGCTCTATCACTTCCCCTCCTCGACTGGACAGGAGAGGGAGAATATAATGAAAGGCTTATGGGTCG
>JAVKLA010000036.1:15197700-15214002 GCA_034782735.1 Sagittarius serpentarius | reverse complement strand
GGCCGCAGGGGAATCTCTGCTCCGGCGCCTGGAGCACCTCCTCCCCCTCCTGCTTCACTGACCTGGGGGTCTGCGGAAATGTTTCTCTTACATGTTCTCACTCCTCTCCGGCTGCGGCTTCTGCGCCCCAGTACTTTTCCTTCTCGAATCTGTTATCCCAGAGGCGCTACCACCGTCGCTGATGGGCTCGGCCTTGGCCAGCGGTGGGTCCATCTTAAAAGCCGGCTGGCATTGGCTGTATCGAACACAGGGGAAGCTTCTAGCAGCTTTTAAAGAAGCCGCCCCTGTGGCCCCCCTGCTACCAAAACCTTGCCGCGTAAACCCATTTTTTTTTTTAACTTATCTCTGATAATCTAATATAATCAACATAACTGAGAAACTTTAAGTAGCTTACTGTATGGTAGGTGATCAAGGAGGCAACTATTGGCCACTCCTATAAAACCCAATTTTTAAAATGTTTGTGTAGCACGTTTTTTTTTTCTTTTAGGTGTCAGCTCTTCAACTTAACTAACAGAAACTTGCATAACTGGCAGAAAGGGCTTTTTTTTCTAGAGCTGAATTGTGCAGCTTTTGCTGCGTGCTAAGGGAGTAGAATTTCAGAGGCATCTTTCCTGAACCTGAGACTCTTAGGGCTGTTGGCTATTTCAAAAAATATTTAAAGATGCTTTTATTTGGGTAAAATGTTGTCTTTTTTTTCCTTAAGCAGTTTTGTCATCTTTGTGTTGCTACATGGAAACTGAGACAGACTAACATTGTGCAAATCTGATTAAAATTATCTGTGCTGTTTCAAAGGTCAGGTGCACTCAGTGAATTTACTTTCAAATTATTTTGTTTATTCTGTGTACGTATGCATTTTGAGCTCTATAAAGGTCAGGAGAAGAGATTCATTTTGGAATTTAAAGAAGTTAGGTTTTTACTGCTGGTAGCCCTTGTTAGTTCCATTTGAACTAAAGAAAATCTTTTTCCTTTGCTGTTTTTTTTGCTGTCAGTTTTACTTCTGTAGTGAAGCTCATTTGTAACTATGAGGTCCATTTGAAAATAAAACAGTATTCGTAATGCTTTTTTTTTTTTTATATTTTATGTGATCCTAAAAATTAAGTACTGTTTGCACAAATTAAACAGCAGTCTTACTTGGTTTTTGGTTTCTTCGCTTGTTTCATTCATGTGGCAGACTAACATTTTCATAGCTAGAATAAGGTATTTAAAGGATACACAGTGTTTAACTGTCTCTTTCCACAAATGGTTTAAAAGAAATAGGGGTGGTGGTGCAATCCCTTAGAATTTTTAACAGTCCTGCTTATTAATGTTCAGGTTGAATAATATAACCACAGAAGGATTCATGTGTGTGTCAGTGAAGTGTAACTAATTGCAGTTTTCGGTCACACAACCAATGACAATTAGTAAGGAAGTGGGCTTCTATTAAATACAAAAGAAACTGCATCTGTAAGGTGCCTAATTTTTGTCCTAAAAACCGATATAAGTCCCCTTACATTGTAGTCTATAGAATCGTGGAAATATTTCTGTTGACTTTTTAAATGATAACTCGTAGCAATAAAGAGATTTTCAAAACAATAATAATCATAATTTTTCACTTAAACCTGAGTGCCTTTTTCAAATTTTACATTCACTTGGAAAGTCTTGAGCTGATTAACAAAATCAGATTTTTCTGTCAAAAGTATCTTGACATTATCTTGACATTCTTTCTTTTCTGACTTTAGGAGATGAAATCTGCATGAGGCAGAACACACTTATTGAATGAACATAATACCAAAACTTAACAAAACTCTATGTTTTGGTGCACATTTTATGGAAAGGATGGACATATTTTGCAGTTACATGGAAGGTTAGAAAATTATTCTGAGACTTTTTTTTTATGGGTAAAAGAATATAAATCTCATCTAGAAAGTTGCAGCTCTTTCAGTAGTAAGTAATAGGTGTCTTTCTAAATGGAGCGCTAATCTTCCTTGCCAAAGATTAATTTAGTATATATTTAATCTGCAGTTGTTCAGTTTGTGTGGTCATAACCAAGCTTGGATGTTAGTAGCAGCAGATTTGTCACACAGATTTCTTTTTAGTTTAAAAAATGGCTTTAGTAAATTGGGTATTTGGCCAGGCTGGTTGACGCTTAATTTCATATGGCAAACAGTTGACTGCTGGGTACATGTGCTTTGAAAGACACAGAAGGATGGTGAGGCCTAGACTGGTGGTGCATTTGCTTGTGGGAGTTCTGCCAAGATGCTGGTACTGCTTTGAGGTTCTTCTTTTCCTTGCCTGCTTCTTGCTAATTAGTATAATTTGTAAGCTTCCCTCCACTGGTTCGTTATTGTTAGTAGCAGGCACTGTCTTTTCTCTTTACCTGAGTGTCTTCAATGGGGGAGATTTCTGTGTCAGTTTTTCATCAGTTTTGCTGTTTTAATCCTAGTCTGTTAAACAGCTCTAGTGTTTTATATCTGTGTTGAGATGTATCCTTCCCAGTGCTGCAACTGAAGCAGTATCTGTTAGGCCTTGACAGTGTGATTTAACAAAACTAAAAAAATTTTTAAAATTTTGGAACTTTAGGGTATTTGAAGTACAACTTGGAATGTGTTTTATAACATAAACCATGCAAAACTATTATATGTATTTGATTTACTTGGAACAAGTTTTATGCTGTTTTTCACTTTCCCAGGTATCAGGAAAAAAAATCGCATTCTAGTATTGTGACATTAATACTTTTCACAGTATGCTAATTCTGATGTGTGACTTGTTTTTAAAAAACTTGGTTAGCTGGGTTAAAATCTCAATATGACATGCTACAATGGTGCATCTCCAAGTGGTGAGTTTGAGTATCAGAATAAAAGACAGATTATCAGTATCTAAACGTAGACTTGTCTTAGTTCAGGTGAAAAGAGAGGAATAGAAAGGGAGAAAAGGTGGAGTGAGAAAATGTTGTTCTTTAAAGCAAGATTATTAATACTTGCCTTTGAGAGTGATACGTAAGGCCTGTTGTTGCACATAATCAGAATTAGAAATGGATGATTATCCACAGCATCTGGCTTATATAAATACTCTGGATACTACTCAGAGCTTCTAAAATTACTTTTTTTTTCTTCCACAATTGAACTGTAATGTAGAACCAAATTCATATTAATATGCATAGCTTTACAGATAATCAAACATTGGTACCAGTGAAGACCTTTCAAACTTTGATATACATAACCCAAACATGAATAGAGCTGGTTTTGTTGGTGGATTCCAGTACTATTAGGGAAGTGTCCTATGAGATACACTTGGAGTTCTAGAATTAGGGATACTTAGTCCTTTGAACTTTTTTTTTTACTCTTTGATACTGAGACTAGAGCAATGGCTTTCTCTGTG
This sequence comes from Sagittarius serpentarius, assembly GCA_034782735.1. Lineage (NCBI taxonomy): Eukaryota > Metazoa > Chordata > Aves > Accipitriformes > Sagittariidae > Sagittarius > Sagittarius serpentarius. The sequence continues at coordinate 15,210,645 of JAVKLA010000036.1, read as the reverse complement.
TACGGAAATTTGGTATATGGGTGTGTAGTCAAATGTTCTGGTCTCTGTATGCTGTAGTGGGCACTGCATAATTATATACTTTCCTGCTTTTGCACATTTATTGTATTGTCATTAGGAAGCTTATAATGGATATTTCTCTTGTGGAGTGAGAGTTAATTCCTGGATGGAATGCTGTAACGGATGGTTTCAGATTGGTGCAGTTTTACCTCAAAATGATAATAATGAAAAAATTATTATATTGTGTTTGATCCTTAAGTGGGAAATACCAGTGAAAGCCCAGAATGTAAGAATGATAATAGACACAGTAGTCAATTGCTCTAGTAAGAGGATATCGAGTTGAGGATAAATCCAGATGCCAGTGAAGCAAATATGAATGTGTGGCATTGACTTGATTAGCACTGAGGTTTATGCCAAGTCATTTCTTTAACCAAAATGCTGCTTCAGCAAAAGACCTTTGCATTGCTTGGAGAAGTAAGAGTTACTAGAATTGACTTCATAGATGCTTGTGTCTGAAGTAGCAATGTGTCTTTGAAAGTTATTGCACATTTTAATTACCTCTGCATACACATTAGATGTGGTAGGATAGGACTGCGTTGCCTAACTAGTGTTACTTCTAGTGCCTACTTCTAGTGTTAATCAGCATTTTGAATGGGGAAATAGCAAAACTCTTTAACAGTGTAGAAGAAGGCTTAATGAGCAGTGGATGTTTAACCTGGAACTGTTTGTTGGCATGTTCTGATGGAGTGCCTCAGCCTGTACACTTACATTGGTTCCCCTGGGCACTTCTAATTTATGCAGTGTATGTACTGCAGGTAAGTTGTGCAGCATGTGCTGGGACACTGTTACTTTCAACTTTTTGTGGATATGTACTGCAAACAGTGGAAACTAAATACGAAAACAACTGATGTTTTCTTAAATGCAAAGAATACAAGTGACTAGCTGTTTATGCATGTTGTGTGTGCACCTCTGACATTAAATATTAGTGGCTGGTATTGTCTTCTGGCAACAACACTGCTGCTTTTATGCCTGTAAATTCTTGAAGCTGAAAAGTTGTGGCTGTATTGTTTCATTTTTGCTTCAGAGATGTTCCATCATAAACATAAATAATGTATGTAAAACATGGAAGTGAATGATGCTGAGTATAAGCGTTATTCATTCTGTCCATATATATTATGTGTTTATGGTGTTTTCCATTTAGGGTTCTGTGCTCATAATTGACCAAATTAGTTATGCATTTGTTGAGTTCCACTTTATTTTGGAGTATGTAGACTATGTCTTCAGGAAGTTTGAAGAAAAAGCTGGAGAATACAAAGAATAAAGTATTGTCAGTGTTGAAGAAAAACATAAACCAGAAAAAAATCTGATAACATTGTTTAAATAGCTTCTCATAGACACACAAGATTCTCATTAGTCCAACATCAGAAGACTAATGAATATTAATGAATGAGATCAAAGGCATTTAGAAATCAAAGCAAGTAAACAACAATTATTTTTAAGAATTATATAAGTTTTTAACTGCACACAACCATGAATCTTTTTAGCTGAAGAACTCCATGAGAAGTTTTTCTTGAAAATATTTTTCCTGAAAATTGTTATGTTGAACTAGAAAGGCAATTATGTAATGTGAACAAGACAGAAAAATACATACGTCAAAACCTGAAATATATAAAATGTTTTAAATATGGTGTATTGAAATACCTATAAATTCAACTGTGGAATCTAATAGGCTGGGAATTTGAACTTGGCCACAGTCTGTGATTTGAGCTTGACTCAGACGGCCAACACAAATTGGTGAAATTTTGAGAAGGAAATTACTTTTGGATGTCTCAGAATTCTGCTGTTTCCTTCTACATTTCTAGTGCTTTTGGACAAAAGTTACCTGTGCTGAAACATGTGTGGTGTAATTCTGTTAAAATAGTTTTGTATGCCATTTAATAAAGATTCTGATGATTGAATGTCAGAGTAAGATTGGAACTATCTTCATCTCAATACCTGCTTTTCCAAATGTTACCTAGATTCATCATGTAGCATGATCTATATACCACAGTTATTTAAACTTCAAACTGTGCATGCTAGTAGTATTGCATGGGGTATATCATCATCGTGATATAATGCAAGTGAATCTTCCAAGATTTAGGGAAATAATTGGAATAGATTAATTAAATATTACTTTTCAGTTTTCCTTAAATGTCTACTATCATTCAATTAGTAATTCTTCTGTTCCACTAAAATAAAAGAAAAAAATAATTTCTGTATGAGTTGATTTAAACAAAATAATAGGTCTAGGCATGAGTTTCTGCAATTAAAAAAATGTATCTGTATAATCTTTCTTTAAAATTCTGTGAGGACTTTAATCCATTTATCCACAAAGGTTATAATGGAAATATTACTCCAAAGACACAGATCCCGTGGTGCAACACAGGAAAGTGTTGTGGTCATAAAGTACCTAATCCCTATGGGCAATAGTGACATCATTTGACAGTTTGTGATTCCTACGAACTTTAATGACAATGTAGGGCTTGCAAGAGGATTCTTCAAATACTGTCAAAGTAAGAGTTTCATTTTGGACCTAGATATAAAGCTAATGGTATCTAACAGCTTTTAGTGTCACTGAATCAAATTCCTCAAGTAGAAAGAACGGTTGACATTCTGTTTTAAAGTGACCGTATGTTTGACCCAGTTCTGCGATGGTGGTGTCATCGCAATTGTATCTTGCTGCTGTAGACTCTTGGCGGCTGACAAGCAGAACAAGTTGCTTTAGCTCACATAGCTCATCTGTCACACTGAGCAGCTTGCAGATTTCCATTATCTGAATGAAATGTAGAGAGAGTACTTCTCCCTGCTCTCTGCCTATCAGCATAGTCAGCAACCTGCTTACATCCCCGCTAACAAAGGGAAATGAAATGCTAGAAATATAGAGAAGAAAAAAAGTATTTCCAGAGATGCAAATGTAAGCCATGTTTAATAATTAAAAGGTTTGTGGTAAAAAAAAAATAAATGTCCAGGAACTAGATGGAGGGCTTTGGATTGCCTGGAAAGTTAATTTCCAAAGAAGGCTTGCAATTACCTTATCTGAAGAGAAAGATGAAAAGCTTTTAGTTGTATATTTAAGATCCAATGCTAAGAACAGTTTTGTAGTTCAGTAGGGCAGTGACAGTCATCTCTGTTTTCATTGTGAGCACTTTCTTAGCATTTAAAATGTTCAAACTTTTATGGAGATTTAATTATCTTTTTCCCAAAATAGTGCAGCTAGAATTTTGTATACTAGGCCAAATCTTGCCATAATCTCAACACAGAGCTCTTTGAAGTTCTGTGATGAGAGCAGTGTTAGGGCACTGAGTTTGTGCAGGTTGCTCTTTGAAGTTCATATGTGTTGGCTGGCTTGACTGCTTTACTCTTGTGATGACCGGTTTTTACTTGTCGTTTAAGAGTATTAGTAAAAGAAGCACAAAACATAATGCTTAGTAAATGTTGATTAGAGGTTTTTCCCATGTCAAACATAGGAAGAAGTTTTTCTAGCTTTTTATGATATGTCTGGTTTTTAAAATGCTTTTACTAGAGTAAAATTTCAAAGTACAGTAACTGTCATATTGTCTTATCCAACTTAGAAGAATCAGCAGTAACACTCCATTTAGGGTTATTGAATTAGCCATTACAGCAACCACAGAAAGTACATAACACTTCAGTTTGTGTTCACTTGAATTTGGCTGTTAAGTTTTGATGGAAGTGCCATTTAACCAAATATTTCAATTTACAATAGCACAACTTTTAACTCTTATCTGAGTAAAATCTGAAAAATAATTGTTTCATTGATCCTTGCTTTTATCTGTTGTAGCTACTTAATATACTTCTAAAAGTGTTTGTTCGTCCCAAATCAGAAGATTTTTTTCCTTTCCTTTGAAGTACTGACTGATATTTTTGACTGTCCTTTTTTCCTGTATGAACACTGAAGGTAAATTATATATAATTGCCAATAAATTTGTATATTTTAGAAATATTTTACAGCTCTCAAATATAAAAATAATAGTAGTAATAATTGATAAAGTTAAATATTTGGGAAAAATGATTATGGGTTGAATTCTAAAATGCATTGAACTAAGGTGTAATAGTTAAGACTTGAAATATTTAAGACTTTTTTTAATCATTACAGGTCTTAGAGTACTGAGGTGGTTCACATAGTCACAATTTTTTTTTTTTTAAAGAAAACTTTCTCCTTTGGTCTAGTCTTCTCCTGAATTAAGGCTTCGTTCTTCCTAATGCATACAAAAATATGTAGTTCCTCAGTACCCCTAATTTTGGTAACTGCAAGAAGAATGTGCACATTAGATAGTAAGTTAGCAAGATTGACTTCTTAAAGAAAAGGTGTATCCCTATGGTTTTTACTTTTTTTTTTTTTTCCCCCCTTTAAATGCTGCTGTGAATTACCTATTCTAATTCATATCAGCTTGCATCCAATTAGGTGTGCACTTGACTGATATTTAAAAATAATTTAACTGCAAAACTGAATACAAGTGTAATTTGAATATGGAAAAGTAATATTGCTATATTGGCATAGTTTTTTTTCTTTTGCTGTTTAAAGAGAATTAATTTTCTTTGAATCAGCTGTCTCTGAAAACTAGCTATATGAAGTACTATGGCTACTGGATATGGATATGATGTTTACAGACACAGAATGTAATTTATATTTATAGTACTTGTGGAATTGTCTTATGACCCTTTTATTTAAAGGATTATGCTGATTATATGTTTTATCTATTGCTTCTGTAAACACATAGCACTGTAACTATGTCTGCATTGTGCATGTCTTAAAACATCTGTATGTGGATAAAACTTAGGCTTTCTCTATCATGCCAGTAACAGGCTACTTTAGTGGTGGGTTTACAGGGGTATTTAGAAACTTGACAAATATTAGAACTGATGATCATTTGAGGATGATAGTGAGGCATCAGTGGAGAACATGCAGTTAAAAGTAGACAGATCAAATTTTTGCTTTAGCTAGTAAAGCTAGTAAATCCCTTGGGTCAGTTGGGGTCAGCTGTCCCAGCTGTGTCCCCTCCCAACTTCTTGTGCACCCCCAGCCTCCTCGCTGGTGGGGTGGGGTGAGGAGCAGAGAAGGTCTTGGCTCTGTGTAAGCACCACTCAGCAGTAACTGAAACATCCCTGTGCTGTCAACACTGTTTCCAGCACAAATCCAAAACGTAGCCCCATACTAGCTACTGTGAAGAAAATTAACTCCATCCCAGCCAAAACTAGCACACAACCACAAACTGATTTATATTTTTTTAATAATAAGAATGATTGTGGCAGTCCACAAGCAAAATGATCCATATGTGGCATATGTCAGGAATACTCTCTGGTATTTGAGAATGAGATAGATTACACTGGGGGAGAAGCCTGTTAATAATGTTTTAGTCAAAGTGATGCTGTACAAAATTATCCAAAAGGAATACACCGGCTGATATTTTCATCAAGAAAATGATGAGCTCAACTACCACGAACTAATAAAAAATAGGACTATGGAATGTATGGCATAAGTATGAATTAGGAAAATATTTATATCTTTACAGCTTCAGTGGAATAGAGAGGATCATTTTGTGGTGATAGATGGATATGTGGTGAATTGCACAAGGTCTGAGAAAAGGAGGATTGCATTTATTGTGTCTAAGGGGAATGTCAAAGTGTGTGTCTGCCTATAACCCTATCAGTGGTAAAATGATTACAATATGCCTTTGGGAGATACCAATCAATATGACTGTTGTAAAGCTCAACAACAGCTGATGACAATTCAAGCTGATGAGTTCTGTGGATGGCTGAGAGAGCTGGGGGGGGCAGAAAAAAAAAACCCGAAGAAAAATATCCTCTTTGTACCCAAGACCTTTTGAAATAAGTTTCAAAAATGACATGGGACATAACATTCTAGGTTTGAAAAATTAGATAAAGATGTTCAACTGAATTCTGTTCAGCTGGTCATTATAGACAGCATCTGCACTCCATATCATAGTTGAGAGCATAACAAAGAACTAGAATGGCTTCTGGTGATCTTGAAGACTGAGAGTGCAGTGAACTTCCCAGAGTGCAGTTTGTTGGCGAAACCATTAGCTGTTAGCCTCCTTCATTTTTATTTTTTTTTTGATGATGATTCATTCAGAAAGCCCACTGGTTTGCTCAAAAGAAAGAAAACCTGTGACTTCCGACCAGAATGAATCAATGGCAATGTCACAAATTTAAAAAGAATATCCAAAATAAGCTCTGAAGTAAAATGTAAGTGAACAGGAACACTTTAAAGCTGTTTCTTCTGTAATGAACTCTACAAAATATAAAGGCTAAAATGTATTTTGTATGGTTTGGGTTGTTTTCTTTCAGTAAAAGACTGTGAAACCTTAATCAGTCTTTCTGTGGATACGAGAGAGGGATTTGTGATAGGGTGACCCAAATGCATGCTGATAAAGCCAGGGATATACAATTTACAGGTGCACACTTACAGTCTCTCTAAAGTTTTTTCAGCAATAGTGCAGATGTACATACCTGAAATCTATGTTACTATTTCCCAAATCCTAAGTTCCTAGCTAATACGTGTGCAGCTTTGTCCCTTGACTCATTTTTTGTTGGAGTGGGTGTCTTTCTCCTTATGTAGGGAGATCTCATCTAAATAATTTGAAGAATCATTATCATTTAGGTGCAATTGTGAAATTAAAAGAGGGAAGAGGGTAAAAGTGTTTTTTTTCTCAGTGAAGCAGTAACGCGGTGAAGACAAGAGGTAATTCTCCCTCACTTGATTCTTTCCTTCTTCCAGGAAGACTGAAGGAAAGACTCATAAGAATTTGGTTTTGGACAAATTTGTGTTTCTTATTGTGCTACAATAAGATTAAAATTGTACATAGTGTTACTAGGGTGATGTATAGATTCATAGTAGTAAAGATGAGAAGTGTTTAGTCTGATCTCTTGTCAGAAATGTACATTTCACTCATTTTCCTTGATGGAGGCAAGTAACTTGTGTTAGGCTACAGTGTATCTGCTGGAAAGCTTGCCTTGAAATGAAAGAAACAGAGTGGGATGAGCGTCCACTTACTTTGGTAATTAGTTCTACTTGTTTGTTAATCATCTTCCAGATTAAACTGGTTTGTACAAATTGATCTTTTGGCTGTGTTGAGTTGTCTAGCTGACAAACATGCAGGGCAGTTCTCCTGTAACTGCAGAGAAAATCAGTACTGGCCAAAATCACTTTAGCCTTGGCTACCCTCTCTGTGTCCGCGACTGCTGGATGACTTTAGTGTTAACGACTAAACTATGGTGTCATTAAAGCAGCAGAGAGAAGCAACATCTTATTAGTACAGACTTTTTTCATACAGTAGTAGCTGAACAAAGTAAACATGATTATTAATATATAGGCCAAACATTCTCTTTTACTGATAGGCAGGTCATTACTTTTATAAATGTATTTATTATCCTTTTGTAGCCTTGAGCTACAGAAAGAAGATACTCTAAAGGTAAGTTTATTTATTACATTGCATTGACAAACATTACCTTACACCCTTTGTTATATTCACAGATCTAAGTGCATAGATTAAAGATAAAGCTGACAGGACAACTTTAGCCACCTGGCTTCCCTATCATACAAAAATGCTGAGTGATAGAGGGAAAATGTAAAGAAAGTTGATGGGCTGAGGGCCGCCAAATCTTAGAGAATGACTGCTCACTTCTGCTTTGTTCACAGTGGTTAAGTTATTCTGGTGTAGTTACGTTTGCAAAGATTAATGCTAGTGTATTTAAAAATAAATGCACTGGTACTGTTTCTGGTCCTCAGCTGAATAATGCCAGGTGGGAAGAAAAAAAAAAGTGGCTTTTTTATGATTCTTCTGAACTTGCATGAGGCTTGCTTCTGTAGTAGTATGCATCAAGCATTTCTACAGAAAGCAGGAAATTAAGATACATAATATTGCATAACTGTGGATTTTTCACTGTGTATTAAATGGATAAATACCTAAAATTTAGGTAGCAGAGCATAATTATTGTCTGTGTATAAAGTCTCACAGTAACTTTAGTCTTTCCTTTGAAGATAATTCAGCATTATGTAGCTACTCATACATGTGCAACTTAATTGTTCTTTGATTAATAGTTAAAAAGAGATTGGATAATACATCAGGCACCCTGACAAAGACTCATTTTCATCAATAAGTTTTTCTGGTCAGATTCAAATACCCCATAATCTCATATTTGTTTTCAACAACTTCTTTTCATTTTGAGATTTTCTGTTGTCAGCTTCAGCAAGTTGAACTGTGATAATTTAAGCAGCCTGCAACATAAAAGGAAGATTTAGAAATTCAAGATAGTCACATTATGCAGTGAATTTAAATTGATATGAATTTGTGGTGTCATAAATTGTAGATCACTGTGATCAACTGTTTAAACACTTGTTAAACAACAGATTTGTATAATCCAGAGGAAACAAATATATGCTATGCTGTGGTGTGAGTTTGATTCTTTTTTTTCCGACCATGTTTGCATTTTATGACATGATAAATTAATTTTTAATATTTATATGCACAGTTAAGCTGTTTCTAGGTAGATGAATAAAAGAGACTGGAGGAAATATTTGCAGAGAATAAAAGTTTTTATCAAAGGGAAACTTTTAAGAGAAGCAAGAAAGCTTACTTATATGTGACAGCAGTAATTTGTAGGTTTACAGCTGTTTGTAACTGCTTATCTTCTGTTTAACTGTAGTTATCGTGGTACCTGTGGTGTTACATGCCATAGGTGACCTGTGAACCAAATATCCTTATTATATTTATATTCATATTTGATAGTTTTGGATTCCATTTCTTACACCCCCACCCCATTTCTCCTGTTCTCTTTCTCCTGTCCTTTATTTGGGTAGAGTGAAAATGTATGTTGGAGTCCTTTCAGTGTCTGCATCCTTTAGGTGGCACATCTGTATAGCTGCTGTCAGATGCTATTACCTGCATTAATTGTCAGACTTGCTTTTCCTTGGAGGGATACTGGCAAGAGGAAAAACCTCCTCCTCTGAGGGGATCATTAATTCTCCCCTAGTATGAGCAGATTTCTTAGGTGTTATAGCCCATGCAGATAGAAGCTCTTAGCACCTTCATTGTGAACTGGTGAATATGAGCTTGCTCCATCCTGAAGCTGCTTTCTCACCCCTTTAGCACTGAGCTGAGCTCAAGCTACTACGATTTGCCCCTTAGCATAAGCTATTGATCTAGGTTTGATGTCAAATTAAGAGAATCATGCAGCTTTTCTTTGGACTGAAAAGGCAGTGTAGATATGCCTTTAATATGTTAGTAGGATGTTAAGCAAACAAACTGGTTGAGCAGAAAATGGTGATGAAGGATCTTCATTGTAGACCCTTGTACTTGGCGGTAATGGAATTGTATGTGTTGATCTCTGTGTCTCAGTGAGAGCCTGATTGCTTTGCTTTTGAGCCCTGAGCAGGCCTGGTGAACTGGATCAATTTGTCTTTTTGTGAGAACATGTGGCTTGAATTCCCAATTGTCTGAGCATGCTTGTGTTTGAACTGTGATTATTCTGGCTCTGTATACAGAAAACAGGAGCTCTGAAGGCAACTTTGAGAAGAAAGGAATGCAAGTGTTTTTCCTTCTGCAATTCTGTGTTCAGCGGAGGAATTGTTAAGAGTTACATCAGTTCTCTTTCCGGTTGGAGGCCGGTGGTCATTTTCTTCATATGAAGTGTATGTTTGTGTGTGTGAATCAGTAGTCTCAAATAACCGATTAGAGAATCGGTAGTCTCAAATAACAGATTAGAAACACTGCAAAATCAGAAATATTTTTTTGACAACCAGAACTATGAAAAATCTGTATATCTGACCCAAGAAAGGAACTGATCATGTAGGCAGAATGGAAAGAGTAGACTTGACAGCACGTAGTGATCAACCAGTCACCATTCTGAATTCTGTAAGAGAATTAGCATCCTGAGATAGCCAGGCCTAGAAATTTCAAGAACATGTTCTGTTGTGTGTCTATGCTATGGAAGTTGCTGAAGATGTAAGCACAGGTAGCTGCTCAGCACAATCTTTTAAACCTAAAAATAGCACATATTTAAGTTTGAATAGACTACTGAAATACCAGCGAATTAACAATGTAATGGCGCATAACAGGTGCCATTGTACTGCTATGCAAATTACAGATGACTTAATTTCTTAGAGGTGTTGAAGGATTAATGTCCAGCTGCTCTTCTCAGACCATTCATTCAAAAAAGAAGGAAAAATTCTTCAAAGGAAACTCTGTGACTAGACTGTTAGTGAAAATGAGTGCTGTGAGTGAGTTTGTTTTGTGAAGTATTGACCCACCTCGGGCGGGGGCGGGGGGAAGTCTGCCTTTTGGCTTGGAATATTAAAATAAATAGTTCTGGCCTAGCTAGAAAGGACTGAGGGAATCAAAGGGGAGTGAGAACAATACTCTGTCAAAATGATGTTGGGAGTTTGAGATACTGGCTAGCTGGAAACAAATAATTCTAAATACTGACTTATCAGTACTCTAACAGGAAAAAGCACAAGAAACAACATTCGTCAGGACTACAGGACACCAAATTGTATTCAAATATAGGATGTTGATGTACCTAGATTGTATGAAAGGTGGGACTTGCTAGCATGTCACTGAGAATGAATTCTATGTACTGCCAGTTTTAAAATAGTCTCAGATTTTTCCAGTAGTTAAAGGAAATAACCAGAGAAGGACAAAAAAGGATGGAGGAAGAGTGATTAAACTAGAAAAAAGGATAATAATCACTGGCACATCACTACGTGGCAGTAATGGTAATGCTTATTAGGTGAACAGACAGAAGTGTTCAGGAAAAGCAGTCCATTTGCAAAGCAGCAGACTGTGTGTTCACATTGTTTTACTGCTTGCACTGCAGTGGATCTAAATTTGACCAAGTATCTTTATCATTGAGAGGCAGTAAAAGTTTCCCCACTAATTGTTCCTAATGTATTTCTTTTAATTTATTGTGGACTTGAGAGTTGGAAACACTAATAGTTTCCCAAATTCCACAAATGAATGGGAGCAATCCTACTTTGAAACAAAATAGTAGTGTCCAGTTCCTAGAGGAAGAAGTGTGTTCTCTGAATGCATTTGTATTTCAGCAGATTAATTTAGAAACAGCTTGCTTAGTGAAAGCAGTGAAGACCTGTTTTCCAAACTACCTCCTTCGTATACCTGAGATTTCTAAGACAATTTTCTGTAGTAGTTGTTTGCTTGTGAGATGATTGATTTTTAGTATTTTTCTGGGACAGTTGTTTATGGAAGGCATCACTGGGTTATATATATACACTTAGAAAATATAATTGCATTGAACTGGATAGATTTAATTTTTTTTAATAAATTACCTGAATTTGGAAGTAGCTGACTTTGGAAACCTGACTGTCCTGTAGAAAGCAGCATGGTAGAATTGGAATGTATAGTTAATATGTCCTTAAAGAGAGTATTTATAGTAATAGAATACCAATTATATTATTGAAGCACCAGAAGAACTGAAAGGCGATTCCTTGAATTAAGGTGACATTGTGTGCGAGTGTGATCGAATTTAGGTTCCCTCTTGCCAAACACCATTGGTAAGCCTCTAGAATCTCCAAATAAATAGTTGTGCTTTAAGGTCATTCCAGACCTCATGGATTGCTTTTGCTTTCCCTGATAAAAGCAGATGCAAGCATGCCAAATTGCTTTGCTCCAGCTTAACCCTAGCACTGTTTGAATTCATAAATGCTGCAAAAGGAAAGCTTATAAACGCATACAACAGTGAAGTGGAAAAATGTCATGCCTACCTAATCTATTTCCTGGGAAGGACAGAAAAATCTTTTTATTCTTTTACTGAGACTTGGGGAATAAGATGAGGACTGGATGTTATGCTTATAATCAAGAATTGTCTTTCATATTTTCAGTGGATATAGACCCAACATTTTCTGTTGTCTTTCTGGTATATTGTCTCTAAAATGAGACAGTAAAGGAACTTTTTTACTGTATTGAATTAGAATAGTATGCTGTATTTAAATTCTTTTTCATTTTTTTATACTTGTTTATATCGTAGCTATTAAACAGCTGTTTTTCTGAAGCTCTTGGTTTAAAGACAAAGTGTTCGAATGGTAGCATACCATTTAGTAGATGAAACAAAGCAATGCTGCATAAGAGCTTTATATGGTAACTAGTCTACAGCAGTATTAGAAATGGCATCAATGGCAGCTTTGTGATGAATTGATAACAAGTACTAGTTTTAAATAACTTGGACAGGAAGAAAACTTCTAAAATAGAGTGCTTGAGGGAAAAGTAGGTTTTCACATGGTAAACAGGGTCCTTTGAAAGCTGTGGGAAGGAAAAAAAAAAGGGGAGGGGGGTGAAGGAATTAATGCCATGTTTCCATCAAGTTTTTGTCATAGCTTTGTGGCTCAAAACAGACTGTATTTGTAACAGCCACTTTGTCACAGCTCCACAGTACAGTAAGTTAAATAATTACATCATTTTAAGAACACTCCTCCATTTGCAGTGGGTGGTTTTTTTGGACTGTGGTGGTTTAACCCCAGCCAGCAGCTAACGACTACGCAGCCGCTCGCTCACTCCCCCCCTACCCAGTGGGATGGGGGAGACAATGTGGGGGGGGGGGAAGTAAAACTCGTGGGCTGAGATAAGAACAGATTAATAGAACAGAAAGGAAGAAAATAATAATGATAATAATGATAAAATGACAATAATAATAACATAATAATAACAAAAGGATTGGAATACACAAAACAAGTGATGCACAATGCAATTGCTCAGCACTTGCTGACCAATGCCCGGTCAGTTTCTGAGCAGCGATCCACCCTCCCAGCCAACTCCCCCAGTTCAGATACTGGGCATGACGTCCCATGGTATGGAATACCCCTTTGGCCAGTTTGGGTCAGCTGTCCCGGCTGTGTCCCCTCTCACCTTTCCTGTGCCC
>JAVKLA010000036.1:15138331-15188656 GCA_034782735.1 Sagittarius serpentarius | reverse complement strand
TTTTTTGTTGGGTTTTTTTTTTTTTGGGTCCCCCCCCCCCCCCCCCCTTTTGGTAGAAACTGGTAATCAGGATAGCAGACCTCCATCTGGTAAGAGCTGTTTTGTATAGCTGTAAATAGTACTACACTTTGAAATGCTAACAGGCGCTGCATAAACCATGATCTGATTTTTCTTGCCTTCTGGCAAGAAGGCAAGATCACGATGCTTTATTATTGAGGCAGGTTCTTGTGTAGTGTAACTAAAGCTTAAAAAATCTATTACATTGTTCTTAAATTTCTTTTCTATGGGTTTGATAGTGTCAAGCTGATCCTATGATTCTCTACTGCAGTGGCTTCAGTGCACTGGCTCACAAGTGTATTGAGCCAACATGATAGGAAAATGCATTATTTTTCATGACTAAAGAAACCATGACAGTTAAAACTATAGAGCCTGAGTGAAGGCGAAAGTAAAGTAGTATAATTTACCTCACTTGTTCGTTTTACTCATTACATAGTTGTTATCCTGCTGAAGTTCTGCAGGTAATAAAACTGTGTTGAACTTTTTTTTGTTGTTGTTGTGGTTTGTTTTCGCTGTGTCACCTTAGAATGTTTTGTTTGCTTGTTTTTTCCTGAAGACTTAATTTCGCCTTTCCCAAGCAAGTATTTTACACTTCGAAGTGATCATTAGAGTATATCCTTTGGAAATATATTTTACTGGAGCATTAACAATGCAGTTGAGCCATTGAAAAATGTGGAAGCCATGGGCACATGAGGCTTGCCAGGTATAGTTTTTTGTTAGTGGAGAGTAATAGGATTTTTTTAGTGGTCTTGAGTAGAGACAACTGTCAATAATGTTTACTTTGGCAAAAACAAGGTCTTGCAAGTGGAATGAGCCATAAAGATAGTATGTAAGTAATATTGTGAATAAAAGCAATCATTAATGGTGCTTATTAGTAGATGATGCAGTTGCCTGTGAAACAGATTACATACAGAACTGTCCTGTACACTATGCTTCTGAAACAGCTGATGTCAGTTGGTATTTAGGTAATTAATGGGTTTAATGACTTTTTGTATGCTTTCTTGAAAATCAACATGGGAAGTCAGTAGTTATAGTTAATGGTAGCATCACAGAGGATTATTTTGCATAGTGACTTGTGTTTTATTCCTAGGTGTGTGTATATAGAGATCATTAAATTCCTATTCATGGTGCAAATATTTGTATAAGTTCAAAATCCTGAATGACCAAGCAAATTTTATAGTTTGAAGTAATCTTCCACAGGCAGTTGGCTGTATGACTAATAGAATTACGTATGCGTAAAATTGCTTTTACTGTAGAAGCCAAAATGCAGAATAATAGCTTGTCAAAGTGTCATTTGCAAGTGAGATCATAGATTTCGTAGTCCAAATTAGGCTGTGTTCTTTTTCTTTTTGTCAGGTCACATTCTAATAACCATATTGTGCATTAAACCCTGTGATTATCTGAACACTTGACAGATGGTAGGATGTTAATTTATATGTAAGAGACAGTGATTGCCTGTGCAGTAATGGTATTCAACAAAATATGAAATGTCAAAATCCACTTTTTTGTTTTGTTTTTACTTGACTTATTTCAGCAAGGTAATTCTAGCAGAGTAGGTTTTTTTCATAGCTAAACATATGCTTTATTTAGTAGTGTTAACAGGTTTTTGAGTTTTAAATCTTACTTTTTATATTGAGAGGTGTTTACATATTGGTCTAGAGTACAAGAAAATTGTAGAGTACAGTGAAAATGAAAGAAGTTATTACATTTGTAAGTCTAAAGTTTTTAATATGTATATTACTCAATTTTAATAAAAATGAGGTTAGTTTTAGGATCACTTAAGAATTAGTATGATATTGATCAATTGGTTTTGTGATAACACAACTGTACTAACTTTATACCAGAGTTCCATTAAGTTATTATCAAAATAAGTGGTTAGTTGCTTCTAATATCTTCTTTAATTATCGTCTTAACTCACTTAGAAGATGTCACAGAAAACAAACTGTCTGAGCCCAAAGGATTTTGCCTTTTGATGGATTTGACAGACAATTGAGTTTCTAATGTAGAGCTGGAGGGAAAAGAGTAAAAAGTGGCACAGTTGAGTGCCACACACTTGCCTGTACGAGCTACATGAATGTCATGGAGGTGCCTCTGAACCCAGTGTTTGTTCATCCTCATGAAAGCTGTGTTTCAGAAACATTTTGGTCAGCAATTGTTTGAAGGAGGAGAGATTTGATAAACAGTATTTGGAAGGGTATCCCGAGCTTACTGAGCAGCATGGAAAAGGTCTTAGAGATAAAAAGAACATTGCTGTATTGTCCGGAGCAGTTACCACCAACAGAGGTAACTTCCATTGCCTAGAATTTCTTGAAAGCTCTGACTTACTAGTTACCTGAATGGTTTTCCACATAAGTTGTCTGCAGGTAGTTCAGGTCACTGGGACTGTGCTTTCTTTCAAATCATCATGAGGTACAGGGTGGCTTTGCAATAATTAATGGTTAATTGGAAACACTTGCTTAACCCTTGGAAATCAGGCTTTTTCACAAATAGTGTGACTATTAATTGTTGTTAGTTAATGAACTAATAACTAGTTAATGGAAATCTGACTTAGTGGTCGGAGATTTATTCTTAATTTTTCAAAGAAGTTTCCTCTAATTTTGTTTCTTCAAAAGCAGTAAAAAAACCCAAAAATTCACCAGCTCTTTTCTCCAGTTTGACATGCTTCCGAAATCTTACAGAATGGCAGTTCTTCATAGAAATTAGTTTTATGCAACTGCTGGAATTGTTTTGTTGGGTGTTCAGTTGCTTTATAATTGGGAGAAGAATATGTAGTCTGGTGGAGCGGAGGAGGATGCAAGCAGATTTGATTGGCTATTTTGTGTGAAGGCAAGTAGGGAGTAAGTTGGACTATATTGCAAGAAGTTGTGATAAAACCATTTTGGAAAGGTTGAACTGGGTAACAGTGATAGCTTTCACTCTGTAAAAATGAAGTTGTATGCTCAGTTATTAGGATTCTCTTGTAATTGTAAGTTCTAAGAATAGAAATTGCATTTTCTTTATTGAATGGGCCTTCTACTCCTACTTTAATCCCCTCCTGGCATTTCAGATAAAACTGGTGCAAATGCTTAAACACAGAAAGTTCCAGGTGTTGAAGTCTAAAACCAACCATCATTCAGTGGAGGTGTAGTGGCTGAACATTGGAGGTGGTATCTGGAAAACGTGTTCAGAGCGTGCTTGGAGAACTGAGTGAATATAAGGGCATGCTGAAACCTCTGGATGGAAACATAAGCACTGGGACTGCTATGAAGCTAACAGCAGCATTCAAAGTACTGACAAGCAAATAAATATCAGGCTCTTTTTTTTTTGCTTTGCTTCAAAGTTTATATATACTCTATCATCCTTTGTTGCCACTCATACCTCTTTTAAACCAGTGTATGAGTTGCTTTGAAGCCAGTACACTGACCTTCAAATGAAAGGGCAAATCTATTTACTTTATCTTATGATTAAGAAATCAGTGACTTATGTCTGAAATTTTCGGAAAACTAACTAATTCTGCCTAGAAAAATTGCCTTAATACTAGTATGGAACCAGAGATCATCTTGCTGCCTTTTCTTGAGAGCAGGGGATCCTA
Source organism: Sagittarius serpentarius (assembly GCA_034782735.1). NCBI lineage: Eukaryota > Metazoa > Chordata > Aves > Accipitriformes > Sagittariidae > Sagittarius > Sagittarius serpentarius. Next base: position 15,185,028 of record JAVKLA010000036.1, on the reverse strand, counting down.
CTGTAACTTTTAATAAAAAGTTGTCTCTGAACTGATGATTGTTCAGAGTTAAAGTTTAGAAAAAAATACTAGACATGCTTTGTTTGGAGAAACATCAAATTCTAATATTGATAACACTTTAAATACATAACGTGCATATTTCCTAAAATAACTTTCTGAAGCTGAAATGGAAATACCCAAAGAAACTATCTGACATAATTTCCTTTAACAATGCTATGTTCAGAAAATTCTTTCTACCTCTTGTTGAGGAATTCCTTACTCCCTTCAGATTATTGAGCTCTCTCTGCTTGTATGCAAGTTCACAGGATTTGCTTATTTGTTACTGATTTGTGATCTGCTGAACCTTCAACTAAATTCTAACTCCTCTGAGTTGAAAAACTTCTTAGGAGGTGAAGTCCCCAAAATATTTGGCTTTTGAACAAACAGTTAAAGTTTGTAGTTTTCTAATACTGGGGAAAAGAAATCAAGGAAAAGAAAAATAGGTGGCGAAGTTTTTCATTTGCTTGAAACACTTTTCCAACAGAAGAGAGTTGAAGTAGAAACTCCCACCAGTCTTAATGATGTATTTTTGCAGTTCAGTTGTCTTTGGCTGACAGATTATTATTATGCATTTATAATCGATCACTGTTGTATTTAGGTGTTCAGTAACTCTTGACTTATGGAGGAGTAAATTCCTTATTAATGTTCCTTAATCACTAACAAAATTAGTTTTCTGTAAACTGTGTTTCAGTAGGCCAAGAAAGGAGTCATCAAGCCCTAAAGAATGGTAATTGCTTTGCTTGTATTTCTAAGTGTCACAGTATTTTATTGTCACTTTCAGTGTGTGTGTGTGTGTGTGGGAAGTCTTGAAGGCTGTGAACTGGTACTTAAGGAAAGGAAACAGCAAAGATAATTTCTATTGAGTATATGAGTTATAGGAATTTTTTGTTGGCTTACAAGCTTGGGGAAGAAGTTTGTCATCAGTGCAGTTAACGTGCATTATGTAAACACACTATAAAAATACTGGCTCTGAAGCATAATGTTCTTTAGGAAGAAGAGCATGTACAAGGATTTCATAAACAAAATAAGTTGTACTTCTCTTACGAGACTGATGCTTTTATCTAAATGTTCTAACCTCTTAGACATTATGAAGATATGTTCAGTCATGAATGCTTCTGGCATTTTGAAGGGACTGCAGAACAGTGTAGTATATGATGATCTGTATGTTATGTTATAATGATGTTTCATGTAACCTTTTCCAAATACATGGAAAAGCATTATTTTTCTATTTTGATAATGTTCCAAGTATGTACTGCCAAAGAGAGAAATTTAAATTTAAGTAACAGCATTGTTTCAGCCATTCAGTTTTTCTGTGGTTTTGCCTGCTGTTTCCTGTAACAGTCCCATAGAAGTGTATTTAAAATAGAAAATATAATTGCTAAGATGAGCTTTCGCAGTACTAAATAGTAGACCAAAAACCTACTGGGCCTGTCTGTCAAGCCAAGCTGCTTCTCTTCTTTTAAGAAAATATACTCCTCTAACATTGGAGTAAAGTAGGAACTTCTTCTTTGGTTATGTATTTATTGATTTTATATTGTGGTCTTAGTGATTGGGCTTGATGGCATTGGCACGTGGTTGAAGAATTATGTGTATATCTGCCATTTCTGGATAAAAATTCTGCAGTTGGGCATCAATGAGTTGTTAGAAGATTTGTTAATGTTTTTGTGGCCTCAGTTGCTTGTTCTCAGGCCTTCTGTCATAGTGATTGAAGCACAAGCACAAAAATGGTTGCTAGAAGACGTCACAAAAATGCTTGAAAGTGTTCCCTGAATTAGGATACTTGCATTCCATAGCTGATTAAAATATGTTAAAGAAAACTTCCTGAAAAACATTAAGAAAGAGTGCCCACTATAGGATAAAGGATAACTATATGAAATGCGTTAGCTAAAGCCTTAAAGATGTGGTGTTAACAATGTTTATTTTAATGATTGATCACAATGTAAATATCCCTATTTGTACTAGAAGTGTTGCATCTAGTTTGGGGTTTTTTTTTTAGTACCTATTTTCTGCAAGATTGAATACATTTAGGAGCTTTATTTAAATCATGCCACAGTAGTTGTAACATGGTGTTGTAATATTGTTGCTTTTAATTTGATGAGTAGATTTGTCTGTTTACAAGTGACAAAGTATTGCTATGAGTGATGTTGTTGTTGTTTGCTGTTGAAACTTTTCATAGATAGAATTGTTATCAGAAGATTAAAACTTTTAAGAGGCCAAAATACGATGTTCCCATAGAGTCTCCTTTTGAAAATAAAATCTTGAACAAAATCTTTTTTCATTTAAATAATGAATCATTTTAGATGCGCTCTTCTTTACGTGAAACCATCTTCCATTAAATTAGCTTTGGTAAGGATGTCAAATGAAGTATTAAAAATGCAGAGAATGATCCACATGCAATATTTTTATTAGCAACTATTTAGGGGGAAAAAAAAATATTAGGCATACCTAGTGGATTATAGACTTTTTTCCAGACCTTAAATATGTTAGAGATTGTGAAGGCTTAGTGAAGCACTGAAGTTGTTGGAAATATAACCCGTTAATGCAGCAGCAGCAGCTTGTAGTTACCCAATAAAGGAGAAAAAAGTCATTGTTCTTAGTGGGAATATAAAAAGAAACAAACCAAACTGAGAATAAGTGCAGGCATTAATGACTTTAGAAGCAGAAGAACATGTTTTAATTAGAGAGCAAGCTGTCTAAAAGGAATGATGTACAGGTGTTCGGGGCGGGGAACTTAGAACTACTTTTCAATATTATATTTTGCAGAATTTTTTGTGACATAAACCCCATTTCCCTTTGGGACAGCTGAGTGCTCAAAGTCCAAGCATGCTGCCAAGAATTTGCCAACCATGATAGCTGGAAGAAAGAATGTTGGTCCTCCTAACACTTGCTGCATCTTCTCAAAATTCCCATTTTTCCTGAGTAACTTTGGTAACCTCTTGTGATGACTGCCAGTTACCTCATCCATTCAGGCTTCATCTTGGACTTCATAGTTCTTGGAATGAACTACTTCCTATTGCACTCTTTTCTTGAAGGCAGATAAAAATCAGGGGGCTACATAACATGGTACAGTGAAATGTTTTAGTATTTACACTGGAGCTACACTGGAAATGAGCTTTGTACTCAGAACTAGATTCTGAATTGAGAAGAATTCTGGTGCACTGGTAGGCTCTGAGGAACTCTGCAAAGTTAATTGCAATGTATGTAGTTGCACCAGATGAGTATCTGATGAGTTCTATAAATGCAGAGTAATAATTCTGTGTGTAATTGAAGGAAAAGACATGTAATATGTAACCTTTTTGTTATTTTACTTGTGATTTTTATATGGTGTTGAATATATTTTCAATGCACTTAGTCACTCAAATACTACTTATGAATTGGCATTTTACTTGACAGTGAGATGTGGTTTCAAATAGGAATTATGTTCAAAAGTACTGTTTGAAATGCTAAGCTTGTTTGTATTTCTATAGTATATCCATCTAAGGATCTCACAGCATTTCATAAGCATTAATGAATTAAGTCTCACTGCAAGGCAGGTATTATCCCAATTTCACAGTTTGCAGGGAGGTTAATTAACTTGCCCAGAGTCACTCAGTGATCTGTGATGAAATTGGTTTCTATTTAAAAATGTCTGGATTTGCAGTCTCATGCTTTAACCATTAGGCTGTGCTTCCAAAATAATTTTTGTGGTTGAAAATAGTGTTTGGCTTATTGTCGAGTTCCGATAAGCTTTGTTTATGCACGACATAGGGTTGAAGTGACCAAATCAGTTTTAACTTCATCTAGGTACTTTGCAAGTTTAGAGTATAGACAACTGAACGGAGTTGCATTTGAGCTGGGTTTAATCTAAAAGAAACTTAAACTACATGAATAGAAAACAATCTTAATGCAAAGTGTGTGTCTGTGTGCAAGTTTGTGCTAGTTTATGTCAATGTATAAATTAAAAGTAGTGTTCCTGTTTGGTTTGAGTTTTTAGTAGAAACATTCTGATTTCACTTGATCTAGTTTAACACAGATAACACATAAATTGAAAAGTAAGGGGAAACATATTTGTCAAATAATTTTAAGTCCCTTGGTCATATGTCCTGTTCCAATTATTTAAGCTGTTATAACCACCACTTCTAATTTAAAAAAATATAAAAAATTGTTTGCTGTTAAATGTTTTCACTCTCATTAATGAAAGATACAACTTCAGGTGAAGAAATGTATTAGTAAAATTTTATTTCTGGGAGAATCCATCTCTGTAGTTTTGCTGGCTTGATAGGAAAGAAAGTAATTTAGGAGAGAGGGCTTTATTTTGTTTAATTTATAGCCCTGTTTCCCCTGCTTTTATGCTCATGTATGCAGATCTGGTAGTAAAAGTGATGATGCTTGGGTCTTAAGAAACCAGCAGCTTCTTCAGACTCCTGCTGTTGATTCTTTATGTATCCTTTGACAGGTCATTTAAACTGGTTTTAATATAGTTTCTGGATTTCCAAAATCAGCATAGTAATTGTAAAATGCTTTGAAAGTTTGAAATGTTATGATCAGAAAAGTATTATTTTTATTATAGAAGTGATAGCAACTTTTCAAAATAGAGTAACCTTTATTTCAAACTCTAGATTCAGTCTAATAAATCCCAGTTAAATGCAATTTTGTTTAATGAATGAGGTTGGAATCCATCACTCATTCTCTTAATTAGGAGCACTTGACTTTATGCACCAAAATGCCTGATTTGAAAACCGTTATTTCTTCGCAGTTAAAAAAAAAAAATAAAATTTTTAGGGCATAAAGGTTTTCTGAAATGCCATATAAATTTCTTGTTGTGATTGCTGATTACTAGTAATGCAGCACCTATGTAGAGCATAATTGTGGCACAGCATGATCTTTTCTTTGAGCATTGCTGCTTCTAAGGTAATGCAGTAAGTGCATAAGTGAGTGCTAAAGTTTTAAATAGGAAAATCATACGATGTGGCATTCTCATCTAATTTAAACTGATTTTTACAGCTTCAAATGCAGTAAATATTTAACATCCAGGTTAATATATTCAGAAGATTTGCCTTTTTCAGAAATAAGATGACCAATGAAACTTTCAATTCTTCCTCTTCCCTGTCTCTACTTTCCCATACCTTGTTTTTGGTTGAAGGCAAGCATATATTTGTAGTTCACCAACTCTATACTGGTTTTCCTAGATTTCATTCTTTATTTTTGTTGAAGGAATAAGAAAGTTTCTAAGACTATTCTGAAGGTAGTAGTCTACTTAGTGCTAACTGTACCAACTTAAAATCAGACTCTTCACTTGTATCTAATTTCCATAATGACATAGTGGCCTGTAAGTGCAATATAATATGTATTATACAACATGCTAATGAGGAAAACCAGTTTGATTTAATAAATATTTCTCCAATACATTAGTCATTCATTGCATATAATTACTTGGAGACCTAGAATAGGCACAACTGCGATATGGCTGGTGTTAAAGTTGAGATTTTTCAGTAATGTGTTTCATAGGTTACTTTTGCAGGTTTCCTTCAAGTTCTCTTATCTTTGTATTGTGAAGAAAATTACTTCAATCAGAAGCGGATTGACTAGGAAATGTTTAGTCTTGCTGTCACTCAGGCTTCTGAGAGAGTAGACTGGATTGTTCAGTTACACAGTATAAAATTAATAGCAGGTAAAATCTTCCTGTATTTATCAGACTGTTCTTTTTTGAGCACAATGTGATTGCTGCTTGAGGCATAGAACCACAGTGAGAAGTGGCTGTACATAAATACAAACTAACTTCCTAGTCAAACAATTCAGAAATTTCAAGTACATGTTGCAAACAAAACCAAAGTGCCAGCCAAAGGTATACTCCAAGATTTGTCTAGTTGTATTTGTACTGTACTAAATAGAAAAAAGAAGTTACACATTTCACCAGAGTATTTAAGCTTATAGTATTGGTAGTCTTGGTCATATGCTGCATTCTTGAAAACATGAATTTGGATGACTTTTGGTATGTATGGCTACTTTGGCAAAGGGACTTAATAATTTCTGTTGGACTTGTAAAGAAACAGTGTCCTGTCAGATAGAAAATTGTTCTCGGTATTTCTTTACCCCATGGACATGCTGAGAACAATACTAGCTGGGAGTAGCACCCAGCTGTTCTGTAGACTGGAAGTTCAATCTCTGCAGTTGATTTATTTCTCAATAGAAATAAATTTTATGTGGTATTCTCAGGAAAATGAGATGCAACTCTCCAGGGAATATATATCAAGGTAATGCTATGCTTCTATGGTTAGGATAATATTTATTACTTGTGTATTATCTAATAGTAGGGACAGGATTGTTGTAGTCAATTTGTTCTCTTAATACTGTCTTCAAATCTTTCGAACATTGAGGTGTTATTGTCTATGCCACAAAAATATGACTTCATATCCTAGGTCATTTAGATGCTGTTGAAAATTTACTTGAGGTTTGTGTAGATATGTTTGTATGCCTCTTCAAGTTTGGTAATGAAGACTTTTAAGGGTTTTTTTGATGATGTTTCTGGTTTTTTTTGGTGATCCTGTTTTAGTTTGATGGATAGGATTATCTTGGTATTCCTCCTTAAGTGTTTCAGAGCAGAGTCAAGTAAGCATCACAGGTCTCAGATGGCTTGGGCGTGAGTGGGTACCTATTTGTCAAGCTGGAAAACTGTGATGGCTAAGGGACAATTACAACAAAGTAATTTTTTTGTAGTGTGTGCGCCACAGGTTCTGGCATACATGTGCTAGCCAAGTAATACCAAAGCACTACACAACTTTTTTCATGTAGCATCTGAATAGCTTTTGTAGAATCTGTCATTACGTAACTATTGCCTACCTTGATACCATCATGCAAAAAGTAACTGAGGCTTTCACGGATTTATTTTTTTTTTTTTTGTAGGTAGATCTTGGTAAGTTATTTCACTGTTTCTTTTTATTTGCTGGTTAAATACCAGCAATCCCGATTTCCTGGGATATATGGGCTGACAGTTCAGGAGCAGAGGGGAGGGAGTTTCCCTCTTCCCCTGTGTTTGCTACAGCCTTCAGGATTTTCAAAGGTACTTGAGCCTTTCCATATTTTTTCTTCATGTTAACACCTTTCCATTAATAAATAAGACTTACTAAAAGTAGTAATGTAGTTCATCTGAGCACTTGGGCTTGGGAAAACCAATACCTAGTACCAAGGGAGCGAGCATCAAAAGAGACCATGAATTAATGCTGACTTTGAAAGTTTTTCTCTTTTCTCCAGTTAATCTTGTTTTTTAACACATGCCTGGGGAGTGTTAATAGCATAAGAATTCTTCCCTTGAAAATGCTGGCATATAGTAAAGGCATTTATTTTATTAATACTTAAATTTGTTGTGGTTCTGTCCACTGACTCAGAAATTACTTTGTGACAGGAATTATAAAGCATAAAAATCTACTAAGAAGAGGTCTTGACAACTGAAAATTTTGGAGGAAAACTGACTTCCTTTTTTCTTTATAAAAGCAACTAGGGAAAATAGCCTAGTTTATACTATAACTTCAGGGCAGAATGTGAAGCTTCTGAAGGTGACTGCTCAAATGGCTGTCGAAGATGGTAATTTATGAACAGCAAAAATGTTTAGAAGATTTTTTCACTGACTTGCTTTGAGAATAATGTATTACAGAAATCTATAATACAGGAGGCAGAACATGTTACTACCTGACTTAAACATGGAAAAAAAAAAGTTATACCAACAGGTTTGGGGGGTTTTTTTTGCTCCTCCCCCCCCCCCCCCTTTTTATCATGGTCCTTGCCTTCTACTTTTCTGTTGTACATCCCATCAAGTACCTTAGTGAAGTGCTCTGAGGTCTGAAGGCGAAAGGTGGATTTAGAACTAAATAGTGAAAATCAAGGCTGAGAAACATCTGACTCCTATTTTTGTTTATAGTTGGAATATAAGAATGAAGTGTATCACTGATAGAAAACTTGAAAGTAAAAATGAACAAAAAAGGTGCTATTCCTGTGATTTGGCAGTACATCTGACTTAATGTAGGAGTTATTCTGTGTTAATAAGAATGTGTTTCATGCCTAAAAGTGGTGTTAAACACAAATGAAAACCCCTTCTAACTATCATAACAACTATGTGCTTCAAAATAATGTTGGCTTATACCAGCTGTTACTGCCTCTGCATAACAGCCTTTACAGTGGAATGCCTCACCTGTATCAAGTTGAGTATATGGATAAATCTTTGCAAGACTGGAGCTGTAGCATTTCATTAAATGCAAAATGGTAAACTTTTATAGTTCTACACTTAATGTTTTTGTAAACCAATCTATAATTTCATTATGGCAGGGGAAATTGTCTGAGTTTTATGATAAGCTGTCTAAACAATGACACTTTCTAAGTCTTTTTGAAGAGAGGAGATAAAATAAATTGGGCTTTTGCTGGTGCTGAAGTAAATCTATTTTGCTGGGTTTTTTTTAACAGAGCTGGGTGTATCCCTGTACACCCTGTATTTTGAGAATGTTTGTTTAATGAGGATCTTGTGTTGCTTGCTGTTTTTTCTCTCCCTGTACTTCTGGCTTGAAGGAGAAAGGCATCAGCATAGGGGAAAAAATCTTGTTTACTCACAGATTCTTGGTAAAAGGCAGTAACTGTTTATCCTGTCATTGTTCTTTGCCATATGGCTTCTTTGGTACTCTCATCTATCATGTCATGTCTTTTGATCAGGACTCTAGCATTTTCTCCTCTTTCTAGGCACATAACTTAGCCCGGTGAGTTGACTAATTGTCCTTGTCTCCCTTCATATTCAGAAGGGGGGAAAAGCTGATGCAGTGTGTGACTTAAAGCATCTCCAGAGGAGCTAGCCAATCTCTGCTGCCTTCAGATGGCACATAAGAGGCTATAAAAGGTAGCTATGCATGACTAAAGCTACGCAGGTTGCTGACATACTTTAATGTCTCAAATTCAGTTTTTGTTAGAAAACAAGGAAGATGAGATTTTTAAGACCAAGCTCAAACTCTTAGAGGTTTTTATAACAAGTTGATACTTGCTTTGTAAAGTAGTTTTTCTAGTTAGAGAAACTGCTTATAAACTTTGGTGTTTGAGTTTGTTTGTGCCCAGATTTGCAGCATGTCTCAACTTAATGTATGTATTCACATAGTAGGTATAGTATCAAATTTTGCATACATGAGGAGATCAGAAATTTGTGACTTGGACTTGAGTTCTCTCAGTTCAGAGAGGATTTGCTATTCTGCTATTAAGTTATGATGCATATAAGGGGGTAAAGTTCGTAGTGATGTTCACTCTGATAGAATATTAAAAAAGGTAAAGTATCCCAACACATTCCCCAGTGATGCTTGGACTTGTGAATGTGGTGGGTTGTTTTTTGGGGGTTTTTTTTGGTCTGTTTTGGGGTTTGTTGGTTTTTTTTTTTTTTTTTTTTTTTTTAGGAATGCTCCAGCTTTTTTCTTTAGCATGACTTTATTTTTAGAAGTCGTAGCAGGGACAAGTTGGAGGCATGTGAACTGAAGTAATTTCAGTTCTGCATATGAACAGCTATGTTAAGATAGAAGTGGTGTATAGTTCAACTTCTTACCTGGGAGTGTTGAAGGGTGGTAGTCTTTTGAGAGACTGACTTTAAATTAGCAACCGGCTGTGTGGATACTTACAGAAGAAGAGCAGTAAATAGCAAAGCATGTCTTTTCAGTGATTGATGAAGCTATTGGTCTGAAGTGAAGATGAAACTTCTCCAAACTCTAAATCAAGTGATGTTAATAGCCTTGCTTTTGATTGGCAGGAAATATTTTGATCTGTCATAACTTGATTAAAAAAACATAAGACTCAAAATGCAGTTCTAAATTTTATAACTTCTTTGTGCAAGGATGAATTACTGATGATAGAATATACTAAGTATTTATTTTGAGAAAAGAAAATTAATTGTTTTTGTTAAATCCTATTGGGACTAAATTTTACTTGAAGTTGTAGTACATACACTTTTCTAAGACATATGTAAATGAACTCATTAGTGCACAGTCATATTGAAATCCTATTTTGGCCCTGGGATAATTTGTCTTTTCAAAGCACAACATGCCATTACTGATTCTTAAAAATATTTTTGTGTTTCTTTAAATGTGATATTATTTCTCTTTCTTCTTTCCATCTTTCTATAAGGAAGATGTTTTCTTTTCCCCCCCTTTATATTTTTAAATAGATGTTCAAACAGACTTCAAAGTTAATCTTAGTTAGGCCAGTGGAGAGAGAAGAATAATCCATGGTGACAGGCAAAGGGCTAAGGATGGAAAGTAAGTCTGTCTCTTACAGTTTTTTGCTTGTAGTTGTTCAATTTACCTGTATCGCCCTTCTTTAGAAATACACATGTGAGATTATCTAAAGTGTGTAAGCAGAATGTGCAAAAAGGTTTGTTCTACCTAGAATATTAGTGTGGGGAAGTTTGAATCAGGCTTGAAGCTGATTTGCAGCTAGCTCTTTTTGTTGACCTGCCTTGAGCTAGTTTTGCTCTTTTGTGACTTTCTTCTTTAGCACTTCATCACAGGGATCACTTTAAAAAAAAAAAAAAAAAAACAAACAAACAAAAAAAAAACCAAACCAAAAAACCCCCCCAAAACCAACCAAAAAGACCCCAAACCAAAACCCCAGTTGTGACTAGCTTTATGAAATCGTTCTAATCCAACATCAGAAAAGAAAAATATACAAGTGTGAAACAAATTCAGGATTTGAAGTCAGTGTAAATGATCTAAATCTGTAAATAGAGGCCTTTTATCTGTTAATTATTTTATCATTATATAAACAAATGTATCTAGAATTATAATTTACAATCATGACAGGTATTTTGGCTACAGAGAACTGAAACTTTAGTTTACTAAATGTGTCCTACCTTATAAAGTGAACCTGTCTTGCCATTTGAATGCACATATTAGAAGAAATTGGAAGTCTTGGACTTGCTTTGTAAAAACCCCAAACCCCCCAAAATCACCACCCTACACCACCCCACCCCAAACCAATAATTAACTGTTTATTTATCTGGAAGCAAAGAAACAGTTGAAGTATATACTGCAATCTGTCTCATTTTGCCAAAGGTCTCAACTTCTCTGGCCTACCGGTGATACCAGATGCAAGATTCTTACTGAACAGAAAAAGCAAAAATTAGATGCATTATATAGCTTGTGGTTTAAGGAATGATATTGGCAACTGTTAAAAAAATGTTCTTTGCAGTGTGCAACTTAATATAAATTAAGTTAAAATTAATATAAATTATTTTCATGTGTCTAACGACTCATGGATCACAAGTGTATCTCATTTGTTACAAATATGCTGTGTCGTCAAGAATAAGCAACTGTTTTGTTTTAGTTCAGATTTGCACAATCAGTTTAACTACTTTAACCCTGCTTAAAGAAATGATGAACAAGTTACCAATGATGTTCATAATCTATAGCAATTTCCACCTTGTGTCCTTAAGACTTCTACTTAAGTCACCCTTATTTATATTGCTTATTAAAGTTACACTATTAACTAGAAGCACAGCAAGTATGACACAAAGAAAGAGGGCCAGTCTGGATACTTAGTCTCTGTTCTAGGGTATGTAGGCTCAAATTTATAAAGGAAAAGGGAAAAAACCTTTGTGCCAAATATACTGTTTAATTTTGGGAAGTGAATAAAGTCTGAAACGGCTTGAAATGCCCCCTTTATTGGGGGGGGGCGGAACCCAATTAAACTTTCTTCACAGTACACAGTATTTTGATTTGTGGTATTGCAAATGGGATGGGATCCAATGTTCAAAATAGATGAACAGGATGAAGAGAAAGAATTACTTCATGGAACTAGTTCTGTCATCCTGACCTTACTACTACTTTTGCTTAGTTCTGTGAAATATGGTTGACTCTTTAAAGGCAACTTAATTAAAAAAAACATTAGAATCAAAACTGGGAAATTGAACACTGAATTCAGTTTCTGGTTGTGGTTCATGTTGCTTGTAACCTTGACGTGGAGGCCAAATTCAGCTGTTTCAGTGTCTCTTAATATGTGGTAATAGATGCTTTAGATTATTAATTTACTAAAGTGTAAATTAAATGAATAGTATGGAGTGATTTAAAAAAAATATTATCGCTAGGGCCAAATGCTGGAAACAGAAGTGCTTTGTAAGATGAAGTATTTACATAAATCTTTGAATCTTTCCTTTTTGCTTAAAGCTTTTTATTATTTGCAGTAGAAATAAAAATTATAATATTGCATGTTGACAAACTCAGCTATACTGTGTAGCTTACCTAGGAGTATTATCTGCAAAATATAATAAAGCAGCATCAGCCTTATAACTGAAACCAGAAATGATTAAGAACACTTTTCAAGATACCCATGGGGATAGAGCACCTTTTAATATTACTTTTTTTAAAAGTTTGTGCTTGTTAGAATTACTGCATACAGTTTAGACACTTTAATATAAAGGTTGATGAATTCTGAATTCTAGCAGGTTTTCTGGGCAGTTGGGCTATATGAAGAGAGAGTTGTGAGATGGATTCCATTCTGGATTATAGCATTTTACTGCCTTAATTAGTGTGTGGAGGTCCCATAGCCATTATACCAGTTCTCTGCCTTCTATTTTCAAGAAGCCACTTGCTGCTTTTCTGAACCAAGATCTCATATGTAAAAACATAGCATTTGTTATTTGATTAATACAAGATTCATATTCTATCCTGCCTGGATTTCCCAGAGTAATGAAACTTACCTTCTTTTTTCATTTGGTTTAGTTCAGGAGTAAGCAAAACACAACTGTGAAACTAAGCTGTTTCTTCTTTTCCTCTTTTTCTGCTCAGGATTGTTTTCAGAGCATGACTCTACACAGTCATACGTATGACTCCATGTATTTATCTACAAGCTTCTGTTTATTACTGTTTTAGTATACCAGGAGATTTGACCTAAATGGCATGACTGAAAACTTGTCTTGGAAAAGACCTGGAAGGTTATTTAAATTGAGTAACTATACCTCCACCATGCAATTTTCTTAATACTGTTATTTTGAAATTTTTGTTAGCTTATAGTTTTTGAAATTCTAGAGGAATCTTTCACAGAGAACTGTGGAACATAAAAAGTCTTGATTTATATGGGACTTTTCACATGAATGAATGAGATTATATAAATGGATGTTAAAGAGACTGGACTCAGTTAAGCATTCTAGGAGGTCCCTTGTGTTTCCTGAGTTGTATAAGTTGGTTTCTCCTGCCCTGTATTGTATTAATGTATCTTTGGCGCCCTTTCCTAAATCATGTACCTTATGTAATCATGCTGTGTTTCTATCAGTCCTCTCTTCAAACTCACGGATCAATGTCAAACATATTTGGAAGAGGACCTCAGATAATTGAGGTCCTGTGAATTTCTGAGGGCATGCATTAACCAAACGTCATCTACTTAAGATGGTTTTTATCCCGACAACAGTGCACAGTTGTCTTGCGTGACCAGCTGATGTCCATGGCTGTTGGCACTGATGACTCTGAACCATCCTTATCTGCCCTCTTTGTCGGCAGCTTCACAGCAGTAAGTCTTGCAGCCTTTCCCATTTGGGCAGGGTAACCAGTCTGAGAGAACAACCTTTTTAGATCCATTTTGTGCTTATCATTATAGCTCTTTATTGCTTCTAGCTCTCTTCAAGGGGACTTGCCTGTAATTGCACAAAATTGGGCAAAAAGGGTTGAGTGTTAATATACTGAGGTAGCGTATTGATAAATCAATGCTGCTGTAGTGACCATTGTTGCTTAAGTGTTTTATATTAAAACAGAAATCATTAAACCTCCAAGTAGCCCTTAGACAACTTAAAAGCATTGGTGGAAGAAAAGAAAGTTGAATGAATTAATGAGTTATTCAAAGTTACCTGAAACTTTTTTCTCTGTAGAGCGCTTACCCAATGTGACACCTCACTGTAGGACTCTGCTCATCCTGGAACAAGGTGACACATTGTTTTGTCCTTTGTGGTCATGCTCACTGCCTTAAGACATGCTCATGTGTCTTCACGTGATTAGGTATAAAAGGAGTAGGGTATTATCTCCTGGGGCTTTTCCAAGAATATGTTTATTAACAGGCTGGGGGAGGAGGAAATACTAGATAAACTTCACAATATTTTTTGATTTAGAATTTTTCTGTGGGTTTTAAAAATGTTTTCCTGGTTAGTGGACATTTTACTTACCACTTAACAGGAGATGGATGTTGTACTTCGCATTGAGGAACCATGTACTTTTAATATAGTGGGAATCAGTTTATAATAAAACTTTTTCCCCCCAGGAAAGTTCTTAGCCTTCAATAAACTTCTACTTAAATGCTGAGTTTTTTTATAGTAGAATTTAGGTTAAGCTGTTTAAAATTAGGGTTGAAAATAAGGGTTTTTTTTCTTAATACCAAAGCATCCAAGTCTGTCTTGTGGGAGGAAGCTTCTCTCCAGCTGAAACCACGATGCAACTAAATCTAAGATTTGGAAGTAGTCTTACTAAAGCTAATCCAGCAAACTCAACAATTTCACAGCAGTTGAAAGAGAACCTGGGGGGAGAAGATACTTAGAAAGAGGTGTTCTAGAAGATGGTGGCATTATAGACGAGGATCAAATGTTTCAGATGCTGACGTTCAGAGTAGTTGGAATTCAAGGTGCTGTAGATGTTTGTAATATGTATAGGGTTATTTAATTCAGACCTGCTGTGCTTTTAGACTCTGTGTAACTTGTTATTCAACTTTCTGTTGTATTAAAACTATGGTCATAACACCCCTTTAATGTTAATGAAAATTATACGTTCAGTTCCCATCTTGTCACTGATTTACTGTTAAGTTTTTTTGCATTTCGAAAGTCTTTCAACTTAATGTTAGCAGCCCCAAAGAAAAGGGGAGCGACTCTATCTCCAGAAGTCAAGCATTCAGGCTTGATTTAATTTCATATACAGACAACTGTTTCTATAGGCCGCAGCCAAAGTCATCTCAAAGTCAACGTCTTTCTTTAGACTTTACATCAGTTTCCTATAGAAACTGTTTATCTAACAACATGAAGTGTTTTGTGTTTTGTTTTGTTTTGTTTTTTTTTTTCTCCAAAGTGGAAGAGCACCTTTGGGTATGTTGTTTATTGAAGGAGTGATAATAGATTAAAATGTATTTTTAATTGTAAAAGGTATTTGATGGGTAGAATTCCTAAAGCTGTATCGCATCTAAAACAACTGTGTTGTTCACTGCTAAATTATTCGCATGTTAGATTCTCTTATGTGACCATTATTCTCTGTCCTAGAGTTACCTTCATTTATTGATTTGGGACATATGCCAGTCTTTTAATTGTTTCTTTCAAATAGCATTTGTTCAGAGTGTTGACTCCATTTTAGTAATTCTTACCCTTCTGATTGTATTCTCCTTTGCCATATTCTGCCAATCTCCCTGAGCAGTTTGAGGGGCTGCGTACTTGATCAGTCCTAGTCTTTGTCCTACCAAATTCTTTCATACTTAAAGCATTTTGAAACCACTCTTCTGTTGCTAGCAGGTGTGTGGTGGGTTTTGTTTTGTTTTGTTTTTTTTTTTTTTACATCTTGGTCTGTGTAGCTATATTGTGGGTGTGACTTAAGTGTTTTAAAACTCCTCAATATCTCTGCCAGATGGAAGCGTTCTGTATGTCGTTTTACTTCTGAATCTTCTTGCATACTGTTTTCTTTCTGCAGTCTAGCAGTCCCTCACTGTTTTGGACAGATTTGTGCAGTTCTTTTCCCTGGAGAAACTTTCAGTTATGTTTTATACTGGTTACTTATTTTATCATCACTCTGCCCTCAGCCCCCAAAACTAAACAAATCCCTTTCTCCCTAGTCCCTCAGTTTTCTTTCATTGCAGCTCAGACTCTTCTGTTTTCTTTCTTCTTTCATTCCATTATTTGCAAATAGTTAATATAGATGTGTATTAGTTAAGGAAGAGAAAGTCATCTTATTTCATATATATATGTGTGCTATGTATATATACACACATTATTATGTATATAGTTTGTTAGAAGAACACTTTTAGGCAACTTGTACAATTCTGGTTTGTTATGCACAGAGTTTGGGCTGTGGGTTCCCCCACCCCCTCCTTATTCAGTGCTGGCATTGTTATAGGTGTCTTGGTTGAATAGTTTTTGATTTTATGATTGGCTTTAGTGGGTCAGGAACCTCCCTGTTCAGCCAGATTTTTCAAACATTGCCATGAGAATAGACATGTGACTCTAAAGTAGAACGTACTGATGCTAGGCACTGTTTAAGTTGTACTTTCGTCTCTGTTTACTGCCACAGGTAAGACTTGAAACTAACTTACATTCCCAGTCTAAATTGGTAAACTTTGTATTCTGTGTGAGAGGGGAATGAGTGAAAGTTTTTCAGGGACACTTAGTTTACCACTAAAAGTTAAACAAAAGTTTCTTTCATAGTATGGCTTGCCCATTAGCACTACTGATAATTGAAAGTTTTTGGTTGTTCCCCCCCCCCAATTCTGATAAAGCATTTCCAAAGAGGTTTTAACTCAGCTGCAGAGAAATTTCCTGTTCTGGATTCTAGAAAACATTTCTCTAGTCAAATGTGACAGACAACTGTTTGATAATTAAGATTATTTCTAGTCTTTAAAGTACCCCTGGAGCTGCAAATATCACAGTGGTGCTGAAGACTAAAGGAAAGGTTAGGGTGAAAGTAGTAGATTTAAGTTCAGCAGATAGGAGCTGAGTTCCTGGCTCTTGTGCCAAGCAGGAAGTCAGTAAGGAGCTAGTAAAATAATTTTGATTTTGTCCAGTATTTTGAGGATTTTATTCATAAATCCCACTGACTTTCAAAGTCAAAGGAATTTAGATGTGGAAACAGATTATTTTGAAAAATCTTACCTTTCATTCTGTGTTCACATTTGAGAGACAGATGATGATAATTCCATTCCTTTACCTCCTTTTTAAAATTTGCATTATCTTCACTGGACAGGGGAACTGTGCTCCTGCATATGAACAGTGACCATCCTGGTTGGACTGGGTTTGAGAATTCCAGAACTTGTAGAAGGCTATAGAGGTTTCATTCATGGAAATGCACTATGCTAGGTTAAAAATTCTTTGAGATATTGAAAATTGCAAATGAAAGGCTTTTGATTTCTCCATTTTTTTGAAGTGCATTTGTACAGATGTACAGTAAAAGTTATTATTTTGTCAGCAGATTTCTTAGAGGTATGTTGAACAATAGCTTAGCTGAAAAAAAAACCCAAACCAATGTATTACAAGTTTGATGGATATGAACTATATATGCAAAATGTCTTGGCAACTGTAGTCTCTGCATGAAAATTTAAAGGCAGAAGATTTTGTTCTAGCTCTTCAGTAGAAAATTAAAACATCAAAATACAAACCGGCGACAAGAACTCAGCTTGCCTGGATGCAAAAAGTATAAGAAGAGTTTTTGTAAGTATTTGGTTGTCTTAAATGTCTTGTCAAGGAGCTAGCCAGAATAGGATTTCAGTCTAAGTTAATGGCAGAACTGATAATAAGAGCTCTCCGCAAGGAGCAATAGTAATAACCCTGATTCCTTGGCATGTAAAGAATTCCAGGAAGTACTGTGTTTGCCTGAGACACAGTGACTCCTACAGTCATATGGAAATGTATTTGGTATCTTCAGAAGGCTAATAGGTTCAAATCAAAATGATCCTGTATGATGCATAAAAAACTGGAGAATGAAATAGTTGGTTGCTCCAACTGGAACAGTACAACTTTCAGCCATATGCCTAGCCATCAGCCTGTGCTGTTCTGTTTAAAACGGTATCTTCCCAGCTGCTTTATTTTTAAGGCAAAATAGATACACACTTTGCTTGTTGACAGCTATAGAATCACTTTAATTTATTTTTCAATGTAAGAGCTATTAAAATTAGATAAGAGATGTAAGGTTTTTAATAATGCGTAAAGAGATTTAAAACATCAAGGCTTTTAGCAACAGAACAAGTAGAGGTCTTATGATGACGCACAACAGCTTTATGTTTGTCGTACACCGGCTGTTTCTTAGGAAAGCTATAGTTTAGGATGTGGCTGCTGTCTAGCTTATGTGTGTGCAAAAATTAGAAATGCTGCTGGCTAATGCTAAAGCCTTTTGGTAAGGAGTCTGAAAACCTATTAGAGGATTTTAGTAACTTGGAAAACTATCTCATGGGGCCAGGTAATAAAATTATTGTAGTAATTTCAGGAATTGTAAATTGGTAGAATTATTAGAAAACATGCATTCAGTTAATCTAGTTTGAAATTCTAAAATACTATAGATGTCACCAAAAAACTGAAAGTTGGAAAGTTTTTCTTTTGTGGGGATGAATAGCGCAAAATTCTGCTGAAATACTGAGTGTGTAGGTTCCCTCCTTCCCTCTCTCCCCGCCCTTAACTTGTATATACAATGGACAGTTAAACAAGTTACGGTGGCTATGTGGCTTTGCTGCTTGATTTATTGCACATTTAATTTAATTCACTAAAGGTGACCTTTTTGTATTTCACTACAGAGACACAAACTTTCCTGGCTGTTATTACCCAGGCTTATGTTGGAACTTCCCATGGTAAAAAGGAAATGACAGTTTTACCCACATGCCGTTTATGACCTGGCTTTTGAGCATTTATTTACCTGACTTGACACTATTTTAATTTCTTCATCAGAGCTGCTCACTTTTAGGGGCTTGACTGAAAACTTATCTCAACCATGTCCTTACCCAGTATGTGCAAGCTACCTTAAACAACAACT
The DNA here is from genome assembly GCA_034782735.1 of Sagittarius serpentarius. NCBI lineage: Eukaryota > Metazoa > Chordata > Aves > Accipitriformes > Sagittariidae > Sagittarius > Sagittarius serpentarius. The sequence goes on along the minus strand of JAVKLA010000036.1, from coordinate 15,166,309 downwards.
GCTTCAGCACAGTGCAGAAACCTTTTGGACTGTTAGTTGGTGAGAACACAGGATGGTGAGGCAGTGTTGTGCTGCTGGTGTTTCTTTGGGTCTCTGATCTACAAAGGAATTACTCTGTCATATATATATATATATATATATATACACACACACTCATATGTATATATATACACTCATAGCTTTAAATATATAATGTGAAACCCATTCTCTCAGGAAGAGAGAAATGACAGCTTGCAAGAGGCAGGTTTCTTGAGTGCATTCTTTGGGTAAGTTCAAGAATGAACTGGCCCACTGGATAGTTTGCACAGTGCTGCAAGTTAGCCCTTTGAACAGGCGAGTGTGGAGTGTTAAGGCTGTATCTGTGCCTTTTGCTTTTTTTGGAGTGGGGCAGTGGTGGTGTTAGTAGTTGTTTTTTGCTATTCATTTGTCTTTTGGAAGACCTGGGAACTGATCCCTCCAGAAATTTTCCCAGGGGATGGAAATGAAATAATTGCTTAGACAAAGGCTTCCTTCTTTTTGTCTTTTGTCCATCCCTCATAATTAAGGATGTAAGAAAAAAAAAAAGAATGACTGATAAACTTTTCACTTGGAGACATCATCTGCTGTCTAGCTCTAGGTTTTCTTTGTCCTTCCTGGAACTCACAGGTCTCGAGTCAGTCTTACTGGAAAGTCTTCATCAGTAAAACTCTAAGTTACTTTTCCTCAGTACTAAATTCCAAAAGTAAATCTAGGTAGTTACTGTGAAATACTGATTTTTACTCTGCCTCTTTTTGGTTTCTAAATAAGATATCATAGAGTAGTAGTAATTTGTTCTGTGTTCAGCTCTAATTTGGTGTTGGAATTCAATCTAATTGACATATTTCAATTTTCCAATAGAAGTTTGACTCTAATTTGATGTTTAGACACAGGTTGAATTTTGTGTCTTTGCATATTAATAAGTATTCTAGAAAGGTATCTGATTTTCACAGCAATAAATTTTAATGACTTTTGTTTGTACAGCATTAGAGAACATCTGGTGTTATCAAAACTCGTAGACAAAATGAACTTGCTGGAGAGAAGACTGTCCTTTTCTGCTCATAATGGCCTCAGCTGTTTATTTTACTCTTAAATAAAAACAAATTTGTGTGTGTGATAATATTAAGACCTCTGCATTATTAGATTTTGGTATTACATAAAATTTGAGGAGCTACTTTTGCTTACACAATGATTTGGTAATGTAGGTTTTTTGGTTTATTGCAAATAGACATCTCCAAGTGATAAAGTGCAGTGTAAAAGCTGCTGTCCTATAACTTGTGGGGAACTGTTATACTTAAGTGTGTTTTGCAAAAAATACCCAAGCAGCATAGTACTTAACTGCATAAAGGTTTTTTGGAAAATGCCGTGGATAAAATTTTGGAGAGCTGCTGTGCATGTTTGCACCCATGCAATTCACCTGTAGAAAAAAAGAACAATTATTCTCTGGAGCTTAAAATTTTGGTCACAGTTCTATGTGCTGCAGATTTATGGTATTAGCTCTTTGTTAACACAGACCCTGTCTAGGTGAGCTCTGTCACCTGTGTTAATCTGGATTATACCTCTAATTTTTTTTTAATGTGTACTAATATTTAAAGTAGCAGTGAATAGGAAACATTACCTAATTTAGAAGACTATTCATGATGTGTGCCTGATCCTCAGTCTATATAGTATAACTGATTCTACCTTATTATTTTTCTTGTGGAGAATGAGGACTATAGTGCAAATTCAGATGGAAAGCAGGATGGTTGTAAATAAGGTTTAACCTTGTCCTTCAAATCCACCTGAAATAGAAATGACTGTAAGGAATGAAAGTGGCTCTAGGGGACAGAAGTAAAAGATAGACAGTCTGGAGCTATACACTTCTGCATAATGGGAGTCCTCACAGTAGTTCTCTCAAACAATGGTTACAGCTTTTCAGAGCAGTAGTGTCTTCACTTCTATGTTATGGAAATTCCTCAAGCAAAATGATTTCCCAGTCACTGGATTTTCTTCTCTGCCACACAAAAAAAATCCCCAAAGCCTGTTTAGGACAGCAAGCAAGCTGACTGTTGAGAGATGAGTGGTTTGAGTGTTGGTTTTTTTGGTTTGTTTTTGGTTTTTTGTTTGTTTTTCCTCTAGTACCTGTACTGTGTTGTATCTTGGCCAAATCTCATCTACCTTATCTGTGTGTTTGCAAGTGCAATATAAGAACAACTGTGGATTGGAAGGGAATCTTGCATCAAATGCCAAATATGGGAATATGTGTGGCTGTCTCAGAGGATGTATGTTCTGGAAATAAAGAACTCTGAGGGTAATGTTGTAATAGTAATAACTTTAAAAATAGTGAGTCCTGTATAATTAAAAATACATAACTGTTGTCACATTTTGCAGTCTCCTATCTTACCCTTATGTATAAAAAGGTTACCAAGTAAATAGTATGCCAGTATTAAGGCATGGACCTGTTGGAGTGGGTCCAGAGGAGAGCCACAAAAATGATCAGAGGGATCAAACATCTCTCCTGTGAAGAAAGGCTGAGAGAGTTGGGGTGGTTCAGCCTGGAGGAGGCTATGGGGAGACCTTGTTGCAGCCTTCCAATACTTAAAGGGGGCCTATAAGAAAGATGGGCACAAACTTCTTAGCAGGGCCTGTTGCGATAGGACAAGGGGTAATGGTTTTAAAATGAAAGAAGGTAGATTCAGACTAGATAAAAGGAAGAAATTTTTTACAATGAGGGTGGTGAAACACTGGCACATGTTGCCTAGAGAGGTGGTAGGAGCCCCATCCCTCGAAACATCCAAGGCCAGGCTGGACGGGGCTCTGAGCAACCTGATCGAGTTGCAGGTGTCCCTGCTCACCGCAGGGGGGTTGGACTAGATGGCCTTTGATGGCCCCTTCCAGCCCAAACTGTGCTATGATTCTACGATTTTCAAATACAGGTTTTTTGAAGATGCAACATTGAAACTATGATTTCTTATTTCATATAAACAGACATATATGGAGTTTGTGATTATTCAGATGGATGATATATGAGATCTTTAAATACTGCCTTGACACTTATGCTTGACTGTAGTCAATGAAGCATCTTACCTTTTGCATTTGTTGATTTTGTCAGTTGAATCATTTGATAGGTTATTTTCTGTAAATGATATTACGGAAGTAGTCAGTGTTTAGTTACCATAAACCAATAGTTTGTCTGGTACTTCAAATATCTACCATAAAACAGCATTAGTCTCTAATCTGTGAACAAGGGAATAAATTCGATTTTGAGAATTTGCACAGAAGCATTTGCTGTACCATAAAGTAAAAGTTATGTATGGTGACTTGAGTGGAGGGAAGGATGCTTCTAAATTAAAGAAAGATGTCTCCTTTTGATAGAAGTCAATGAAAGGAGGCTTGTGCTGCAGTGTTTTGAGACTTTTCACGTTGATGCTGAAAATGACAGCAGATAGCATGAAAAACTAAATGGTGAAAAATGTTTTTGGTACAATTTGCGTTGCTACAAGATTTCACTGGACTATTTTGAGGAAAGTTCTGATGTTAGTTACTCATGTAAGGAAAATGTTGTTTGAACAATAGTATTTTGTGTGTAATTTATGGAAAACAAGTTCTAAAGTCCTTATTGAACTTGCTGCTGTGACATTTGAGGATTTTCTAAGGTTTAAAAGAACTCAAATGATGTAGGTCCATCAAATAATTAACACAAGATGGAATGACAAGAAAATGAACTGATGTTTTCTATTTTTAATTTTTTAAAAGTAAAAACTGTAATTATGCTGATATTTTATGTGATACTGTGTACGCAAAATTTAAGTGTTATGTCTGGAACAAAATATGGTTATTGTGGTTTAGTGTCTTTTCTGCTAAAGATGACTTCTAATTAGAATAAAAAATAAAACAAGGAAAATGGTTTGAGGAAAAATTGAAACATTGCATTATAGAAACTGAAATTTATATTTTGGTCTTAATTTTAAGAATAGTGACATCAAATTAACTCTTTCAGAATAGTTTTATTAGATGGACAAAACTGTGTTAATATTGGAATCAAACATTGGTATTATTGAAATGCTTCTTGCTGTCTTTCTTCTCCATTGTTAACTTATATCAAATTTAGAATAAAAAGTAATTTCCAGTGGGAACTATTTAATTAGAACACACTTCACTGTTCTTCTCCCCACAAAGTATCATGAACAATTTTTCTCAAATATGTGTATGTTTTTCTTAAATATATGCTGAACTTGAACATGAGGAATTCAAATGTTTTGTTGAAATGGGGAGACACTTTGATCATTATTGGAAGGTCTGAACTAATTGTATTTGTGGGCTCCAAAATCAGAAGATTAAAAAGGCAGGCCTGAACCACCCAAAGCAGAGATTTCTTACTAGGTACGTAGACAGATGCATACAAATACAGTTTCATTTGGTGGTGATTTTTTTTTTTTTTTTTTTAAAACCTGTCACTCATTTCTGTAGTTTTATGAGCAGGAAGATGTTGGCCTCTGTAAACTTGCATTCTTAGTGCTAAAATTTTTAGTTGTGTGTAATTATCTTTCTTTTTTTCTCCTTTTTGCACTTGTGTTCAGTTCCCCTCTTTTTACTAACAGTTGCTATTGTAGAATTGAAAAGCTGAGGCTTGCTTTAAGAATATCTGTACTTTTCATACAATACCAGGTGTGCATCATGATTACTTGTGAAGTACTTCAGGTCAGTGTTCTCAGAATATTTATTTAAAACACATGCCACTTAATTATTTTCTTGGACTGTGAAATTCTTATGGTCTCTTCCTACCCAAGATGAAAATTGTACAAATAACAGCATGCCTGTTAATGTAGACACTTTTTGTACATCCGTGAGGGGAGTACAAATGCACTGACTTAAGATGGATTTGAAATTAAAGGTTTAGTTGTTATTTTCTTGGGTACGGTCATAGAAATGTTTCAGAGTATTTCTTGATTTTTTTTACAGTGATTTAGAAGAATATTGAAACTGTCTGCTTGGCTATAACGTGGGATTTTTTTGTTTTCTAGAGTTAATACTACTGTATTACAGTAGCCTTATTTTAACTTTAGAAAGTTTTTGCTTTGAAGTGGAAGAGTAAACATCAATTCCTAACATAAATGTCCTGAGAAGTCTTTTGCCTTAAGTAGAAAGTACTATAAAATCCTCTGACTGCTATCTTCAGATTTTCATATTAAAGGTAGTGATGCTATGAAGGTTCATGTCCCCAGTGAAATGGTGTCAGTCTTTGCAGGAGAGTAATACATGCCATCTTCAGTCAGCTCCTTTTCCTTCTGCTGTTTCCTTTTCCTTCTCTAAATTCCCTCTTTCTCCCCCCACCAAAAGTTTCAGGGAAGCTGATAACAGTTATTCAGTCCTTGTGTTCACATGTTGCACTGTAAAGCGTAGTCACCTTATTCATGTTACGTATTTTCAAATGAATGCTTTTAGAGCTTCTTAAATGCTTCAGTAAGGTTAAATTGCATTTATCTGGAAACAAGGCAAAACCAGCTGAATCTTTTTCAAAGAGGAGTCTTCCTATCCAGTTTAATCGAAAAAGAGGCATGTTGGACAAGCTGTTATCCCTGTCTCACTATTCCCTTAAATCTGAAATTCTTGTAGACTATGGTAACGTCTTAATAACATGGTTACTAACACCTCTCAGTAACTCCCTGCAGAGTTGCTTTTCTCAGGTCTGATTAGTGCTGCTTACCAATTGGCATTTGTGTTTTGTTAAAAATTACTTTTTGGGCTGTTTGAGCAACAAGGACCAGAATAAGAGATCTCAGACTTTTCCTCTCAGGAATGTTGCTGTTTGGCTTCCAGAAGGACTGAGCTGGGTTAGGAGTTGTGGTGCTCTGAAGCTGGTGCGCTGTCCGCTGGCTCAGTGGTTGCCTAAGAAGCTGGCCTGCAAGTATTCTGCCAGGAGAAAATGCTGATATGAGTCAGCTAGTTCGCTGGTTCTAGCCTCTTCCTAGTAAAATGCGCATGCCTCCTTCTCTAGCTGTGAGTGTAATAGCTTCAGTAAGGAAATCCTTGCTCACTATTTCCAGTCGTAGCTCCCTAGGTCTAGTCTTTTTTTTCTGCTTTCTCAGGATTAAACTCATAATTGCTTTTTGGCCTTTTAAAGCTGGTTGTGTTTTTTTTTGTTTGTTTGTTTTTTTTGTTTTTTTTTTCTTCTGACACCTCCACAGAGCTGGAGTGGGGTGTTAAATCAGTGAAATGCTTCAGGCTTTGCAAAAACACTTTTACCACTTAAAGCTTGATTATTTTCCAGGAGTAACTTTTAGCATAGGCCTTTACGAATGATCCAATGACTTGGTAAGCAGCTTCTGTTTCAGATACATGAATGTATTAAGGAGCTTAAGTGCTTATACTGTTTGGCCAAAGAAAGGTGGTTTAGTAAATTAATATAAAGATAATCAAGTAAACATCAGCAAATTACATGAGCTACTTGCGGAGCCTAGCTGGTAACCTTTTGTGTTGTACTTCTGCAGAATGGAAACGAAGCAGCCGCTGTCTTCAGAGAAGTGAAAGTGCTCAGGACTGTCTAGGCAATTGGTCTATTTTTAGAAAAAGCATGAGTACCTTTTACAAAGATATATGGAGAAATAGAGGAAAAATGGTAACTTTCAGAAGAAAATCCAAATAGTACTTTTCCTAATTTATGTATTTTGAAATATATAAGAAGTATTCCATAGTACTTTTTTCTTTGCAGAGGTGAAGATCTAAAATTTTATTACAAATACAACTTACATTAAAAGCATTTCATTCAGGGAGGTCTTCATGGTTGTGGTTTTTATTGAACACTTAGACGGACATACCTTGCCTATTGTTACTGCTAAATTAAATTTCATTTTGACAGCTGACCACCATGTCACTCTTTAAGGGACTATTTTGTTCTTAGAGTGAATGTGACATAAGGAAAATGGTTTATCTGTGAATATTATTCCTTGTAGATTTTCTGTTCTTACAAATATGCTTTAAGAGGCTTCAAGATTCTTGGGAAGAGTGCTTTTTTCATTTTCTTGACTTTTTTTTCAGTGTGAAAGTTGTGAAGTGTTGAAAGCATAGATTTTCCTTGATTAATGTAGCCTTTGAGATTCTCAGCTTCTTGGCAGCATGTCCCTAAAGATTCTTTTCTTTCTTCTTTTCTTTTTTTTTCTTCCTCCAAAATACAAAGGAGTAAACAGATATATAATTCCCAGGGAAAAGAGATGCTTGGAAATAGCAAGGGCAGCTAGTCTTATCCCTAGATTTAAAAATAAAATTGTTCCTGTGTCCCATCCCCCCTGCCCTTCCCCTTCACTCACACATTTTAATGGACTGTTTCCTTGTTAAGAGAAAAAATGAATTGGTTAAAATACGTATATATCAGGGAAGTGGGATGACTTTTGTCTGTGTAGAGCATTGTCATGGGAGAAGTTTCTTGAAGCATGAAGAAAAGCTGAGATGTACTGGTGCTAAAATTTGAGTAAAAGTAGTAACGTTACTGACTATGAGGTATTCTAATTTTAGAGATATAAAGCATACCAGATCTGTGAAGACAATGTGACATAATTACAGAAACCTGATGTAGTGTACCAACAGTTGAGTATCTGTTTATGCAGTCTTGATTCTGAATTGTTGTCTGTAGACCTTTGCATTTAGTATGGCTTTAAAAGGCGAGCCAAACTCCACTGATTCAAAACCATGCTGTTTTGCTTTAAATTAGGTAGCAAAACCCAGTATCTACTCTTTTTGCATTCAGAATAACATGAATATCATCAAGTGAAACAATGAAGGCAGCGCGCATGGTCTTTTTTTAAGTGTCTTTAGTTTGTGAAAGGCGCTTCAAGTTCTAGTTGTCACTTTATGCGCTTGACTGTAGGAATGCCTAGTGTTAAGCGGATGCGTATATATGAAAATACTTGCAAGTAAAATGTGCTATGTTTGATCTGCTTGTTTAAAAATATGCAATATTTAGCCTGTGAGCTGTAGGTATGAAAAGTTCCATGTTAGGTGATTTGTGTGTAATGCTGATGAGGAAATGTGAGCACTTGGAAAAGTATTTCATAAGCCCCTCTAGTGAACTGCTAATAAAAATGATTCTTAGCTATTGTTGCAGGATTAATTCAGCTTGTTATATATCATATATCACTGCTACGTTGAAATGAGCTGGTGTGGCTTCTGTTGCACTGATAGCGATATGTTTAGTAAACGTGACTAAGAATTTAATTGTATAGGGCAATGAATTTAATTAGCCAAGAAATTTGTCCTGATAGTGTCTTCCTTCATAAGTATAAAGATGCTATTTGTATATCTGATTTATGTCCTGAGTTTTTTTTCCTCCTAAATTCCTTGTCCCTGAAAGATGAATTGTTCTAACATACTTTTTAAGCAGAATTAATCTTGCTTCCCAAGATTTCTTTGGTAGTTAGAGGATTAGCAATGGAGTTTGAGCCTAGGCCTGAGTTTAGATCTTCCTTGTGGGGGCTATTGCTGTGTACAGACTTGCAGAGAGCATCAGATATTATCAGTACCAAAGCAGATATAATGTCTATTTCCTTGAGTCTATTTTCAAAGCAGTCTCGTCTTTGTATGAAGAGAAGCTTTCAGATTAAAAGCTTTGAATAAGCTTGCCATATTTGGGTTAGGATCTCTGTTACAGAGAACCTAAGCTAATTGCTAGGGGTGTCTGCTTAACTCCTTCAGGATTCAAACCAGGTTTGAATAAGATCTCATTCTTCTTCAGTACTGCCCAATTTGCAAATGGACAGTTGACACGTGAATGAGAAGCAGGTTGCCACACAGATATCTTTCTTTGGAGATACTCTTCTGGCACTCATTGCTCCTTGGGCAAGAAAGGCAGAACACTGGAACAGGGTGGATTTCTGATGTCTGGCTGATGATGTGTGCAAAGCTCATTTCTGATATAGGGAGAGTGGTGTGATTGTGATGGCATGTCTTTAAGTAGACTTTGCCCTTCTTTCTTGTAGATTGCTGTCCTCTGCTGCTGGGTAGGTAGTGAGCCTGTCACAGAGCGAAACCTGTGCTGCAATCCCAGTCAGGGGTTTTGTGGGAACCGTGTGGTCCTGCAGAGCTCAGCGGCAGGGTGGGTAGTGGTCTTATTGTAGGGCTGAATTGAAAGATAAAGTTCAAAGAAGGAAGCTGTCTTTTCTCATGATACTGTTCAGGCTAGAATGCAATTATCACTGTTCTGATCTTTCAGATGATTTATGCTTTTTAAACCTTTTGTCAATCAGGTATATTCATGCTTAGTTTTGATTTGCCTTATTGCTGTCTGTGTAGACTAAACGATGACCATTACTTTTACTGTTAGAATCAGCAGTGCAACTGCAGAGGAAAAAGCCACAGCTGTCAGGTAGACATTAAAGAAATGTTTCCTGGTGTGATGTTCAACTTGTCATGCCTTTTTTTCTCATTGGGTCAAAATCTTCCTTTGTTCTTTTGAGCACATTAGGAATTAGGCTACATAGAAATGACACTTGCTGCTGAACGTGGGGGTACCTAACTGCAGCTGTCCCTGGAGTAGAACTCATCATGACATGAATAAATGAGGAGGCTTTTCATATCTGTGAGAAGCTTACAAATCAGCTTGCAGTCTCTGCAATTGATGCTTAATTGGTTGCGATTTAAAGAACCTTAAGACAACATTTATTTGCACCTTTTTTCCCCAGTTTTTTGTATTTCTTACGTGAGAGCTTTCTAGCATTAATACACTGACAGTTTGAAATATAAATAGCTATATAAGAGTATTGCTGCTCTTAATGAATGTTGTATGTATATAATACATCTGTGAGTGTGCGTGTATATATATATAAAAAGAGGGAACTAGGTTTGTTTAAAAAAATCAGTATTGTTTGAAGTTTTGGAAGGGAGCAGTCTGAGGCTTGAGTCTAACTAAACTCTAGTATTCAGAGGCTATTACTTTTCATAGTCATAACTGCCAGTCTTTTAAAATAGGTTCTGCCTCCCCCCCCTTCAGTATATGTGTATCTTTTTTTTAATAGCTAGAATGATGTCATTGTGCTAGAGCATGCTTTTTTTTCCCCACCCCTTGTTGAAGACAGAGATTTGTTTTCTTTGCAGGTATCCTCAGGTGATTCCATTTCCTCTCTACAGAGCCTTATGAGGCCAACACAGTTTGAATGGGACAGTTTTTGTAGTCTGTGTGCACAAATGTATGTTTAATTCACCTCAAGGTGTACAACAAAAATTCCCCAATGCTTTCGTCTGTTGGTAAGGTTCCATAATAGACAACTGCTTCTACATGTAAGAGACTATAAAAGGGTGAGGGAGGAGGAATTGTATTCGGAGCCTCTGTACACTCGTAAATGCATATGACAAGTAGTAGGCTTTAGAGGAGGTTAAGTACGTTTTCTACTTGTATCTCAAGTTATTGCAGCTATTGACAATCAAGTAAGTTTTTTACCAAACAGTTCTAGGAAATCAAAAGGTATTTTAAGAGCTGGTGTGTAAAATATCAGCTCTGAAATAATGAGATTTGAAGAACTATGCTTTTCACAAGCTGCATGATTGTTATGGCTGATGGATAGTTTGTCTCTTAGCAGAGACTGTGATAAACCCTCCTCTCTTGGTCCCATTCCAGTGTTGGATAATAAGAACGTAACTAATTCATCATCTCTCTACAGATTTCCAGTAATCTGTTATTAATGCTTGTATTCAAGTAAATATAACCAAAGCTGACAGATGTAAAAACTGTTGCATTCACATCCCAATGATGCAGTGAGGTGTGAAAAAAATGGCTAGGTACTGTAAAGTGTAGCCTTTTGCAAAACCTAATGACAGTGTCTAACTTTATGATGAAAACACATTATTGTGAATGTCAGTGCACAGAGAATTGTTTAGACAGACTGCAATGATGATTGCTAAAGAAATATCAAAAGCAATAAAATATAGAACAACAATCTTCTATTGGTTTTGTTATAATTCAAATATGTTACCACTTGTGTAGTATCATTTCCTACAGAGAATCACATTCAGTATGACAGGTGATTCTTTAAAAGGAAGTCATGGTAAAAAGGTTTGCTTTTGCTTTTAATATCTTAAAGAATTAGTATGGATGCTGGCATATATTTTTGTCTCTAAACCCCAATATTATGGCAATTTGAAATGGAAGAAACTGAATTTGTTAAACTATTCCTTCTTTGTTTGTGGAGTTTGAGGCTCCAATTAAGTTTCATTAGTAATTATAAAAGATCCACTTCTGAACAGAATAGATTTGGACAGTAATCATACTTAGTCAAAACACTTTAATAAATGGAGTATCTGATTGTATCCTTTTTGCTTCTGCAAAGCAAAGGGGGCTGCTTTCTGTTGGTCACCAATAAAAAAAAAATTGTATTTATGAACATTAGTTGTTTCTTCAGGATTGTTTCTGTATTCCATTTAAGACATGTTAAAGTACTGTTTATCTAATAAATTACCATATGTTGTGGTGTAATGACATTTTTAGAGAGGAGAAGGTTTTATCCTTTTAAAATAATAGGTCACTCTGTACATGAATTGGTAAAACCCTTTGAGTTCCCTTGCAGTTGAAAATAAATTGCAAATCTTTGATTTCATTCATCTGAATTATAACTTTACTAGCAAATCTCAATTAGTGGTTAGTAGGGTGGAGTCATGCAAGTTGCACTACTTAAGGCTTGTACTGTAGAAGGAAGCGTTGAGGCACCCTTGTTTGCATGTACTTTCTCTAATCAATGACTCTTTCCTGAAGCCTTGGGGGAGAAGGCTTTGCAGAACTGTCTGCTACAGTGGGCATTTAGAGACAAGACCACAGGCTGTGTCCTCTGGATGTGTTCAGTAATGTTGGCTGTTTTGGGGTAACTTTTAGTCCCCTGTTATCTGCTGCTTTGGCAAGAGGCACTTGTCCTGTTACTGGTGTCAGTGTCTCTCCTTGGTTAATCAGTGGCATTCTCACTCAAAAAGAGAAAGTAGAACTCTAGGATCAAAACACAACAGATTTGTCCTGAATATAGTTATATGAGAAATAAACAATGTTTTACTACCTGTTTGTAAAATCTTGATAAATTCTAGTAAGTCTTTCCTGTCTTAGCTCCATATGATGCCCCCTGTCCTTTCTGAATGTGAGCTATCGTTAAAGCAAATGAAAATACTACATTATTAATTTGACTGTTCTGCTGCAGAAAATGAAATACTTATTTAAAAACCAAAAAATACTGTAGGATACTAATTTTTATATCGTTATCTTTTTTATTTTTAAAAAAGTTGCTTTCAACACTTGAATTTGGTGATAGGTTTTTAATGGGAAAGGAGGGAAACTAAGAAATTTGAGCCAATCAAATTTTGTTTTCTCTTAAGAGGTATAAGTAGTGTAACTGTGGATTATTTTTTTTTTTTTGACACAGTGTTGATGAGAGTGGAGTTGATTTGATCTTTCACTATGTTGCATCTGTGGAGAGACAGAGATGGTTGAAGAGAATATAAAGAATCTACTATCTTATCAGTTCTGTTCTTTTTTCAGTGAAAGTGATAGTTAGGTCCTTGACTGATTGAACACAGACACAGAAAGCAAGAAGAAATAGTGCAAGAAAAAGAATTTGTATATGGGATTTCATCTAGTGAAATATAGAAAATTTCCCATCCTCTTTCCCGCTCCTGCAAAACCAATAAAGTAAATAACAACAAAATCTTAAAAATTCAGGTCTTAGGTGAGTTTTCACATTGGTTGTATTGTGTGCTGCTGACAAACTAGGATGACTTTTTTTAAATGTTAAACTTCTATAACTGAGTCACGCACAGTACTTTGTCATTTTGAATTTCTGTTTGTATCTTCAGTTCAGTGAGCTCTTTCTAGTCTTATCAAACATGACTCAGTATTGGGAAATACTATGAGAATATTAAATTTGAGGTGCTTGGTTTTATTTTCAAGTTTCACTTATTGATAGGAAGCATCCCTTTTATATACAGAACTGTTGTTTTGTATTAATTCTCTTATGATAAACATAATTGATGAAACACCTTAAGTCCAGTCCATCTGAACACTGCTGGTAAATCATCTTTTATTTTCTCTCTTCTCCCTCCTTTTCTCCTCCACCTTGCTTTATCTGGATAGCTCATTTTTGTTCCAATCAATTTTGCATTGCAACAAGGTCAAACTTCGTATTCTTGCTTTTAAGACTGAACTGTATATGTTCATAGATAGTCTTTGTCTGCCTCTATGATCCCAGGTTTTTCTTGTGTTCTCCAAAGCCTACTTTTCCTACAGAGGCTGGGAAAGAGTTCTGAAGTTAAGTCAAATAGAAATGTGAGAAAAGTGGTTAGAAATAAATGCCTTTAAAAAAAAAAAAAAGTTCTGAGTGTGGCAACAATAATCTGCTAACAGAGATAGGGTATGTATTTTTTTTCTTTCTTTGTTCCAGATGAACTGGGTCTACAGAACAAATGATAACAGGGGAAGAGGAAGGCTGAGGCCACCAGATCACCTCTGCTCTCCTATTTAAAAGTAGCGGTGACCTGTAATTCTTCCTGGCTTGGATGAACACTAACTATTCTCTCCTTTGCAGGAGGGCACCCATTTCACTTCCAATTTGTAGTGACCAGGGGCTACATAATAAATACATGAAGATTAATACTGAAACAGGGACTAGGGAGATGGTAGACTTTATCTGATGGCTATATTGGCCTGCCTTTTTAAGTGCTGGTACTTGACTTGTGACGTATTATTTCAGCATTAAAGATATGTTTAAATAAAAAAGAAGTATTTGTCTCTAAACCTATTGCATGGACAAATTCAGCTAAACTACAGAATACAACAGCATACTCTTCTGTATTCCATGTTGTATATAATTCCAGAGAACAACCCCATACATCTTAAAATCTGTTACTGGATTGCTAAAATGGTCCACAAGCATGTAGTATTCTTAAATTCTATACTTCCATGGAAACTCAAATTTGAGAGAAATATTCACTTTGTTGTGTGTGACTGCAAGGATTACATGCAGATACTGTGCGTTTGGATCTGGTTTTGATGATCCCTAACCCTTGTAACATCTGGTCTTTGCTTTTGTGAAGTTCTGCGTTGGGTGTGAAGCAGAGTTCTGCACAGTACTGAACACAGCAACCAGCTGTCTCAAAAGCAGAGATTATCAGGAGCATGAAACCTCCATCAGCACTTCTCTGCTTTCTCTGTGAATATTTTAATACCTGTGTCCTATTTTTTAGGTTTCATGCACGAGTATGGCCCTTAATATCCAAAGGACTTTGTTTATATTCAAAATCATGATTTTTATTGACACCTTTTCCTGCTGGCTGTCAACTGGTAGCAGAAGGTTCATAAATGCCAAACCATTTTTCTGCTCTGTTACTTTTAAAAAAACCTTTCTCATTCTCATATTTTATATTTGTATTAAAAAAAACCCAACAACAAAACCTACCCCCAACAACAAACTCTGTCTCCTGGTGATAAGGTCAGAAATGATTGCTATCACACAAAGGAAAAGCTTGAATACTGTTGAAGGGAGCCAGAAAAAGAGCTTGCATAATAAGAAAAGGGATTATGCCTTTAAAGGGGCGGTGAAGGAGACTATATAAAGTTTTTCAGGATCAGAGAAAAGGTTTTTAAAGATAGACATGGTGGAAGAGTAGACATCCAGGTGAAGGGAAGCTGTAGAAAATGAAAGAGGGATAACTGGGAATAAGAGATGTTCAGGAATGTGGAGGAAGTTCTAGGCTAAAGGTGTATATATTGGAAGCTACAGAAGAAATGCATTTGATGTAGGAGATATGGTAAAAGTGTGCAGCGATGATGATACACTATTTCTAATAACTTCTACTTGCTTTCATCGTTGGACCTGTAATCATTGAAAAATCAAAGCTTTCTTTAAGGACAAAAAGTTCAGAAATAGCCTTTTCTATAGTTAATAGCATGTCTGGTCAGTGTGCTGCCAAATATATGCTGAGCTTAGTATTCCCACTGTGATTTCTTTTTCCATAATGGAAAGAGCAGGAATGGCTTTCATAAAAACTGTTTGTCATCTTTTAAAGCATGTATTGCTTTTCTCATTGACAAACATGGCCTTTGGCATTCACAGCTTGTGCCTTTCAGAAATGCAATTCATTGGCTGAGTTAAATGTTCTGATGTTTGTAAGTAGTAGGATTGTATCCGGCAAACTAACTTGAAGAATTACTTGAATGCAGGATAATATAGACATTCTGTAGTGCAAATAAAGTTTTCTAGATGAAAACATCATCAGGTTTTTTGACTTTTAATGGAAATATTCCATTTTGGAAGCCTAAATTATATTTGATGTGTTAACATTATTTTGTGCTTTCTTCTACGTGAGCTTCCTGCTTAAATTGTGATTAGAGCCTTAGTTCAAAGATACAATTCATAATGAAGCCTGTTCAGTGTAACAGATGGGAGGCTACTGTGCAGCTCCTTGGCTCCAATTCAGCAAAACAGAGTTTGTTTGGTTTTAAGCTGCAGTAACTGGTATTTGTAACGAATTGTTACACAGATGTAGGTATTTACAGACTATAGCAGATAGATTATTATAGCTTTCTGAAAATTTATAATTTATTTATTGAACCGGTACATGATATTGTCATAGATAATTCCAGAGGAATATATTATAAGTCTGTGCTTTGTTCTGTAATAATATCCAAGCAGTAGCAACTACTGTTCTGGCTATAATTCAGCACTACTGGCAAGTTAAGTTTTGGGTCTGTATGACTTCAAATCAGGGGTTGTGTATTTGTCAGGCTTAAGAATCTGTCTGCAAGCAAATTCTATCTTTAAAGTGAATATTGGCAAGATAAGTTTTCCCATGAAATGTTAGGTATCTGTCATTGTAAACTTGAGATGTGCATATTGAAAATAACATTTTACGTTTTTGCCGTAATGCAGAAAGGGCAGTGGGAAATAGGGAGTTCCTAACTGTGTGTTGTATTTGTAGAGGTGTTTATTCTCTTCTGTGATCATGGGTGAGGGAAGCAGGAGATATTCATGGGGATATTTTACGGAGTCCATTTTTAATTAAAAATGGATATGCTGCTCACCTGATACAGTGTGTTTTTTTGAATCCAGTTCAATATTCTACATGAGATATAAAACATTACCTTGCAAATAATCATTCCATAGTCTAGGGGGAGATTGTTGTACTTGAGGACATGGCTGCATAAAATGTGGACTCTTAACTCTTTTTGGGGTCAACTCCAGCAGGGCAGAGAACATTGTTTTTTGTCTCAGGATTAATAATAATAATAATCAGTGTTCTGTGCATATGTTTTACCAGGTAAGAATAATGAAACACTTCAAGTGTTAATTGTGACAGGAGTGATGATGCTAAAGAGTTTGTATTTGATAACCCCAAGAATTATGGAAGAGAAGGCACAGCTAGGCCTATTCTAAGAAAAAGAATTGCAAAACAAAGAAAAAGCAGACGGGTGGTCAAAACCAGTTGGAGGCTATGGAAGACACACAGGACAGGGAAGAGGAAAGACTGGATGAAATATGAACCAAGAGGCTGGGCAAGAGGGAATTAGAGGTGTGGACTGGTAGAGGTGAACAGGACTGCTATAGGACAGGACATCTTGCTTGCTTTGATTATAATGACTAGCAGTTGTGTGGCTGGTAGCAGAGCTTACTCTTGTATGTTTTATAAAGTAAAGGCAAACTCCATTCTGAAGCAGCAGTATTGCAGTGATACAATCCTGTAGTCAAAATGACTTCACAATTTTTTCATCGAAGAACCCATACTAATATAGAATTGTAGTTGAACAGCAAGTAATGTATATTACTTTCTGCAACATGAAATAAGATTACTGTTACAAAATAAGATACACTTTTTTGATTTTAGTATTCACTGCCTTGTTATGAAGTACACAAAACATACACTATGATTAAGTGTTGTGAGAAGGCATATAATTGGATTTATTTAGATTCTAATCTGTAATATTAATGAATTTAAATTTTGTATTGGAATACTGTTTTAGGTCTTACTTTAAGATTGCAGTTTATCCTTTTTATCTAATGGAAATTAAAAGTTTTGGTGACACTCAGTGTTGACCTGCAAGCCCTTGGCTAAAGTTTGTGCTTGTTTGTTGCTTTATGTTTTAGTAATTGCGCTGTCTTTTTATTCCAGTTCTCATTTGGTTAATTATACCAGTATCATAGTTTTCATGAACTTGTATTGAACGAAACTGTATTCCTGATGCTAGCACTACTTTAATTGAATCTGGAACTTCTGTTAAAAGGTGTGATTTTTGAGGGGTGTGGAGTGTGATTAATATCTCGGTTGTTTCAGAATATATTTGGCTTTACATTTGGTTAACAGGATTTCATTCTAAGCATAAATTTGCTTAAAAGGATGTACTTGCTACGGCTTTGCAATGGAGATGACACATACAGTTTTCTGAAGAAAGTGTAGAAAGCTTTCATTTTTTGAAAGCTTTATAGGAACAAGGGCTTTAGTTTTCTCCAGTTACTAAAATCATGGGTATTATAGCTTTAGGAAAAACAAAACCAATCCAAAATCTGCTGCTCTATTTTCATTACATTTAAAAATACTTC
Organism: Sagittarius serpentarius; assembly: GCA_034782735.1. Taxonomy (NCBI): domain Eukaryota; kingdom Metazoa; phylum Chordata; class Aves; order Accipitriformes; family Sagittariidae; genus Sagittarius; species Sagittarius serpentarius. The sequence goes on along the minus strand of JAVKLA010000036.1, from coordinate 15,148,760 downwards.
TTTTCTATGCAGAAATTATTTTGTCAGCTTGAGAAACAATCAGAAGTATTGGCATGATATGCATTAGGACTTAGGTTGTTAATGTTGGCAGTGTTGTTTTTTTGTCTTTTGAATAAAGAAGATAGGTGAAGCAGGTCACATCTGCCTAACCTTCATGTACTCGGAATAGATAGGTCTTTCCAATTGTGTGATTTCCTCTGTGGAGGATTCTGCAGCAACTGGAAGAGTTGATAAAGCTGGGCAAGTACTGTGACCAAATTTGCCAGGAAGAGAACGAAGTGAGTGTTAGGCTACTGAGGGTGTGCTGAAGAAAAGCATGCAAGAAATACTTGTTGCCTGGAAGCAATTAATGTGTCTGTCTCTAGCCACACTGTACCAGTCTTTGTGTAATGATACACAACTTCTTAAGAGGTAAAAATGGGAGGCAAACTCTGGGATGGAGTTTCAGCAGAAGAGAGCTGTTTTATAAGAAGGCATGCTGTTTTCCAAATACATGTTTTTGTGGCATATATTGCAATAAAATGTAAAAGTCATTCTCAGCTGCTAAAAACTAGTTTAATTTCAATTATGCCTGTTATCCTCTCAAATTAAGTGTCATGCTCCTCTACCCCTACAGTAAGTTAAGAGGAGCAAATAGTAAAATGGTTCTTTATTCTAGCAATAATGTTATTGGATTGTCTAGTGCATTTGTTAATCAAATTTTCTAATATAATATATTCTATGTTTTCTTCTGGACAGGTGATTTGTGGGTAATAAATTTTGCTGTGACAAAGCAAAAAGGTAATGAAAAGGTGTGGATATATTGGTATTCTGTAAAAGATATTTCCTCTCAGCTGTTGCGTGCAGTTTGCACTTGTATTTATAAACAAAATATTCTTGCACTTGATGTTTATAGTAATTGCTAGTTAGTCTTTGTTAAGTCATACCTAGAAGTTTTATAGCTCCAAACGTGCAAAACCTAAGAATTACAGAGAAACAAACAAACAAAGCTATTTAATTTACTTTTGAAGTCCTGCTTCTCCAGCAAAATAGTGAAGTTCCACAGGAATTTACTTTTATAGGTTACATTTTTATATAGTGGTACATACGTGAAATACCATTTGAAATATGTGTCATAGTTTCCTGATCTTGGGGAGAGGGAGTGGAGAGGGAAGGGCAGGAAGAGTTTTCAATGCTTTAAGAATATTTCAACTTAGAAATTGTTTTGTTTGAATTGGCTCAAAGCAGGTGCTCATGATTGTAGCAATTGTTCTGGAAAGTGAAAAGTATTAGAATTTTTGCAAAAGTCTTTATTTAAAATACTCTTTCTTCTACTCATGTTTGATTGGCATTATAAACACAAACATAGACTGCCCAATGTTAAAAAGCTTTCAGAGAAAGAAGATGGCTGCAGTGGCTTTAGCCTGGACGGTGCTCACGAATTTAATGTTCTTTAGCTGTCGCTATTAATTTCAGCTTTTGATTACTTTGTATACTGTCATCATTTTATCACATGGGAGGCTGGCTGCAAGATAAAAAAGCATAAACAAATACTTTTTCTTTAACTCTGGTAATTATAGTAGAAATAAAATGGGTTACAGTAAAAACAGAATCCCCACCCCCCAAAAAAACCAAACCCCAAAACGCAAACCAAAACCCAGAAAACAAACCCACACAAACCCTAACCACAAACTCTGCCTGTACTGTTGCTTTAAGGTATGTTATATATCCAAATATATACCTTTTGGTGTTAAGAGTATGAGGTGTTGGATTTCAGTTTAGCAGAAAATAGCACTGACCAATCTCTCCTGTTGGTCTTCTCATAGGTACAATTCTTAACATTTGATGTGAAAGGAAGGAATCTGAAAAATTAACAATAACAGCCAGCAGTATGAATGAGTGTATTTCAAATTAATGTATTGAAGTTGTTTTACTTACCATGTATCTTAGATACAGAATTGTTGCCCAATTTCTTTTATTGTACTTAAAAAAAAAAAAACCCAAACCCGACAAAAAACTTCGTGCCTTCTCAAAATCTCCAATGCCTTCTAAAATTTTCATTTACAACAGTTTTTAAATGACATTCTTAAATCCCCAGCTTTTATTGGCACCAGTAAGACTTTAATGGCTATTTATTACTGAAAATATATTTGAATTCAATATTAAATATTCTGTTTTAGAAGGAAGTTTATGGAGTGAAAAGAATATTCTGAGTCCTTCCCTCCCTATAATTAATAGTTTTGTCATGTGCCTTCTCTGTGCCTCTTCAGTAACCATGACTCACCTTAATACCAGTGTTTGACATTAGAAGCCTCTCCAGAGAGGGAGAAAATCATTCAGAAATGAGCTGGATAAAGGTTATTAAACCAACAGTTAAAATTCTAGTCCTGCACGTTTTCCTTTACCCCTAATTAAATGCCAAGAACAGCAATGTAGAATTCTCAGTATATACATATGCTGAATATACCTTTGTCATAAGAAAAGTACCTACAGGGAGCTGAAACTTTATTCCCGGCAGTCACATCCTCTTGCTTATATATTTGGAATGCTGTTTTTCAAAAATGGGGAAGAAATCTTGGGGACTGAGTGTCCTAAAACTACATGTACGCATGTAATGTGATTCTTCTCTTACTCTTCAGGTTTTTAGCTTAAGTTGTCCTGTTGACTTCAGTGGTACTATTTGTATAAGTAAAGGCAAACTGCATGAGTAAAGTTTGTAACGTCAGGTCGATACTGTGTATATACATCACTGCTTACACACTTTTTGTTTGTCATCTCCTGGAAAGCTCCCAGACTAACTTGAATATCAATATGAATATGTGGAACAGCGTATTAACTTCCTAAATGACTGAGACCTTTGAATTGTGTGTCTGGGGGAAACCTTTGCATCCCAACGTTCTGTCTTACCTTAGGTTTTTCTGTTTCTAAACCTTCTACAAACCGTGCAGACTGGGAAGAAATTAATTTTTAATTAACAGTGTAATGTGCTTAGTTACATTCTCTTTACAGGTAGGAGATACTGGCATCTGCAAAGCAGTGATAATTTGCAGTGTTATCATTCTGACTTGCAGTGCATGACCCTAATGAGGTCAGGTCCTTTCAATTAGCAAGATGATGGTGTTAAATCCCATGCTATTATGCTCTTGTTGCCAGGCTCTACTACTAATTTACAGAATATTACATAGGTTGGTCATTAAAGACTAATTCCTTAAATAAAAATTTAACACAAACTTCTTTTCCTAATTTATAAAACTATCTGGGTCGTCTTCTAACCAATTTTCTCAACCTTGTGCATGTCAAATTAATACTTCATAAAAGTATAAAAGGTCTCTGGATCTTTAGTCTCTTATGTTGGCTTTTTCAGTGAACTTTGCGTACTATTTTATTAAATTATTTTAATTTCATGAGTAGTAAACAGGTAATTCAACTTAGCTGAGTACAGGTGCTATTTTTGATATTTAGTGCTTACTGGAGAATTTCCACATAAGTGTAGCATCTCTAAAAGCTTTAGAATTCCCAGAGTGCTATACAACTGTGCTGGTACTTGTCCAGGATAGCTAATGCCTTTTTTTTTTTTTCCTTTGTTGTGAGAAAAACAGGCTACCTTGTAACAACCAAGGACTGATCAGTTAAATGGCGATCACTGCATGCTGCTGCTGCTATTTCTATTTTGTTCTGTAGTACCGCGATAATGATGATGGGGTGGGCAAGTGTTCCTTATTGAATTCTGAGAAGTGGTGATGGTTCTGTGGTAAGTAGAACCACGTTTGCCAGTGAATAGTTTGTTCTCTATCAACCACGTAAAATCTCTGAATGTATGTTTTACTTTAAAAAGACAAGTTTTCTGTAAAATCTTTGCTTTCTTCTAATGACATTTTTAAAATAAAGAAATGACACAACAATACAGCAAGTCCACATAATCACAAAATAAAGAGTACCTGGTTCCACAGAGGCTCATCTCTACAGCAAGGGCTGTGGCTACTAAGGATTATTTATAGTCATGTTCCTACTATGCTTTTTCTCTGTGATCTTTGTCCTTGCATTCCACTTGAGTTTCTTGACTTCCTCTTCTGTTGCCCCCACTTCTTCACATCTCCATGCCCTAAAGTTCGCTTGGTTGTCTCCCGTGATTCCCACATTGTCCTTGCCTCTGTTTTTTCTTTTATTTTGTCTGCATGTCTTTGTTGGTCCCTGACCATCAAGACCTTCTGACAGTCTGTTGTTAATTCATTGTTACTCTAAAAGCAAAAGAAGTCCGGAAGAAAGGTTCTGCTTTGAATGGTGGAAAGTATCTGTGAGAAAGTGGTCTGCTATTTTGAAAAGAGGAATAAAACAGGTAACAATAAAAGAGCTGTTGCACTGAATCTACACCTGAAGGACCATTACTACAATGAAGGTATTGGTGCTTTCAGTCTCATAAAACATGGAAGAAGAGAGCAAACTGACAAAAAAAGTTATTCGTGAATATCTTTACAATGGAATTTGGATGGGATTGAAGGGTTTAGTTAGCATTGTGTTGAAAGGAAGAAGAAAGATTCAGATCATACGCTGAGGCCTTCATCACTGGGTTTTTAGCAAAAAAGTTAGAGGAAGCAGGAAGGAAATTGTTAATCTTTAGACTTTTGTGACAGGTCAAAAGTTTTGCATTTTGTTTCATGTAGCTGAATCCTGTTCTGTGCTTTAACAAGTTTTTGGTCCAGAACAAGAAAAAGCGGTGCATGCATTTTAGGAGTATAATAAGGTAGTACTGTCCTAACAAGTTTTATAGGATACCAAGTGCTACTAGTGTGTCTGTCTCCCATCATGTAGAAGGGCTGCTGTTGCACAATTCTCTTCTCACAGATTAAGTATAGATATTATAACTACTTTTTCTGAAAATATGACAGGGGAGTGCACTGTGGATCGGGGGCAAGTATAACACACAACAGGTAAAAGAGGATATGGTTTCTATACATGTACTTCCTCTGTACAACTCCCAGTAGTGAGTTTATTAATGATAAAATTCCTGCATTTGTTGAGATCAATGACAGTCACAGATACTTAAAATGGGACCAAGTTTGCCTTTAAACTTTGTCTTTCTGCAAAGGCCCCTTGAGTTTCTGTTCTGCAGCCTTATCCTAGCTCTCTTACGTCCTGAAAACTGCATCACTTTTTAGGATCCCTTATCTGTCCTAATATTATTTCCTATATCTCATTTCCTGTTGAGGTACTAATGCCGTCTCTGATGCCAGCTTCTATCCTGCACTTGCTTAACGCTATTCCTTTAGCCCAACCAATTATCCAGTTCCAAAGTTATCAGAAGAAAAGGATGTTAGACTTATTGGGAGTAAATCTATTTATTTGCAAGGCTACAGAAATCTGTTTCCCTTATGCACTAGGAATTGAACAGATGACTTCGATTTGCACTCCGCTCCAAGCAGCCCTCTCCAGTCACCTCATAACCTGAAAACCCCATCGATTAACTGCTCTCGGGATGCTGCCTCCTGCAGTTACTCTCATGATGTTGCTGGATTTTGCCCCGCTTCATCAGTATGTGCTTTTCTTTCTTTGAAATACAAAGTAAGCGTGGCCTCATAAACAGTAAGTCTACTCAGATCTACTGACATCCCCAAGAAATTGCCTGTATGTTAGTGGCATAGCTTCTTTAAACTCCTGAGGTGCAAGTGTGAATTATGGGCGGTGACCTACATTGCTCTATACAGATATATAATTACTCCTCCTTTGGTCCTGTGTGTCAGCTCAGCTTTAATGTCCATTAGTTTCACTAAAACTTTAATCATTATATAGAATTAAATTTACTGCTAAGCACCTCCATCATGCTGTCCTTTATACTTAGGAGTGACTCCTGTTAATGCATTTATAGCTACTGAATTGTCTGCATTGAAACTTGAATCTCTCTTTAACTGTGATGTCTCAAAGATCTTAATATTATATAGCCTTCAGGTTTGCTAATGCTACTGCACGTCTGCAGCAATGATGTTATTCCATAGTTTTCATTAAACTTCTCATCTCCCTTTTGCAGCCTCTTGACTGAGCTATCCTGCTTTGATCCGTGTTTACACAGAATCTGACAGCAGGTTTATTCCCTGGTTAGGCTTATGATACTAAAAATAGTAATATGGCACGCCAAAGACAAGTTTTAGCCAAAATGAGAATTTCATAAATTAACAGAACTTTTATTAGAAGACTATTTTCAAGAAACACGAAGAACAGTGGTAGAAAAAAAAAGTTGAGAATTATGAATCTGGAAATTGTTTGTTTTGGTTGTGTGTCTTTTTTTTTTTTTTTTTTTGCAAAGGGATGGTTTATGAAATAGCATTTATATTATCTTATTTCTCAGTTCTTGAAATACAGATAGTATAGGACAAAAACAAACTGAAATACTAAGGATGTAATCACACTCATCTAGTTAGTTAAGTCAGAACAAGAGACAGATACTGTAAAATTATTCTGTATAATATATAACAATAGTATATAATAATATATATGCTTTTTTTTTTTAGCACTGGTTATGTGTACATGCAATTTTTGTCTCTGTGGTTCAGTTTTCAGTTAAAGAGCTATTAAAACAGGTAGATAAACTGGGAAACCAACAAGTAAAGACATGACCCCTGAAACTTGTTTCTGCCCAGTTTAACATCTATGAACACCAAAAATAAAATTTTGTTTTCTTTAGCTAAGTATACAGATTTTTGGGTTTAAAGGTTTCTCTGTTTCTTCATTTTAAGAATACATCCACATTTGTTTTGTTTTTACAAGCATATTGTAATCCTGGTTTGTAAATCAAATCATCCTGTTTCTTTTGAAACACCTCACCCAAACGTAGTTGCGATATTCTGCCCCTTGTGTCATTATTGTTGTTCAGTGCAGCGGGAACAGTGCAGCATTACTGCTGCTCTTTGTCTCTTCAAATTAATGTCATTTGCTTAAAAATCAACTTTCATGGTGCACAAGAAATGAGGGCATCTGCCCTAAAACTTCTTAATGCTATTTTTAGGTATCCTTCATTTGAATATGTGTTTCTTTTTGTATTGTTCTACTTTTTTGTCCAGTGATGAGAAAACAGGTATACTCCAGTGTCATCACTATTGATAGCTTAGGAGTGTTTATACTCGGTTAACAGATGCAAAAATAAGAAATAACTTCATTAAAAACACATTTAACCAATGTAAAATTTGAGAAAGGTTTTGATTCTGCAACTAGTATTCATGTTAATGCACCAGTATCTGTGCTGTGTTCCAAACTTCTTTCCGATTTTCCCTTCAAAACGAGTAGCATGTCTCCTTATATTTCTCTGCTTCTTACTGGTACTGGATATTTGCTAGCTTACCAGAAGGTGTTTAATTGCAAACTAAGCCTATCTGACATGCAATAAAGTAGATTTTTAAAAAAAATATTAAATCTTACCCTTTGATAATGTAAAAAAAAACCCCAAACAACTGTGCTTATAAAACATCTATAAAGAAATCTTTTAATAAGATGAGTGAGAGTTGAAATAATGAAATGTGAGGATGTGGAACAATGTTCAAAGTCACTTTTTAATTTCTTTAAATATATACAACAAGGAGGAGGACAGGGGCTGGCATTTTATGCAGAATAAATATGAGAGAATTTGTTCATAAATCTCTTGCAAAACATGGATGGTCAGGTGATGTATATGCTTAACAATAAGGAAAAAGCCCATAGTGTTTCTCTTCTGAGCTCATATAAGTGATTTTGAAGAAGCTGGGAGAGAAGTCAAGGGGGAAAATGCTGAAATTAGCCTTGGGGAGAATGGGGGCATAATGATAACACCCCCCCCCCCCCCCATGCTAATTGATGATGCATGCAGTAGTTTTTAGTGGGGAGGAGGGTGGAAACTGCTGCTGAGGCCTTAATGAACAGTGGAAATTACATAATGGAAATTAGTGTGTGGGGTCATAGGATCATAGAATGGCTTGGGCTGGAAGGGGCCATCAAAGGCCATCTAGTCCAACCCCCCTGCGGTGAGCAGGGACACCTTCAACTCGATCAGGTTGCTCAGAGCCCCGTCCAGCCTGGCCTGGAATGTTTCCAGGGATGGGGCTTCTACCGCCTCTCTGGGCAACCTCTGCCAGGGTTTCACCACCCTCACTGTAAGAAATTTCTTCCTTATATCTAGTCTGAATCTGCCCTCTTTCAGTTTAATGACATTTCCCCTAGTCCTGTTGCTACAGACCCTGCTAAAAAGTTTTCCCCTGTCTTTCTTATAGGCCCCCTTTAAGTATTGGAAGGCCGCAATAAAGTCTTCCCATAGCCTTCTCTTCTCCAGGCTGAACAACTCTTTCAGCCTTTCTTCATAGGAGAGGTGTTTGAGCCCTCTACTCCCTCTGCCTTTTTAGGCTCTGTTCAAGGTTGTTTTGTGCAACTCACTCGACTGGATTTTAGGCAGCCCTTTCTCCAGCAGAGTTTTATAACCCAAAAGATATTGCCAGTCTTTCACAGGGTTATATAGTAAAAATCAGCCTGTGTCCAAGGGTGTGTGTGTAGTTGCTGTGGAGTAACTAATCTGCAGTGGTAATAATATGAGAATTTATCTTACATTTCTTAAGTGCTCTTCATGTTACTGGTCACATGAGTAGTGCTACTAATTAATTTGCAGAGTCTTGCACAAGTAGACTGACTAGCTTAGAAATAGTTTAAATTTCTCTGAGATAAAAGGTAGTAACAGTATTTCTTCCCTGAAAATCTTACATGCAAGTTTCTGCAGGATTCCCTTCCACTACAGCTGAATAGGCAGTGAATGTTTTGGCTTGGTGGCGAAACCAGAATGAATGAAGATGGAAAGCTGATATGTGTCAAATGAATTTTTTTTTTTTTTTTTCCCTCCTCTCTCCGCCAAACTCCTCTTCCCTCTGTGTTCCTAAACAGCAAAATGAAGGAAAGTACCAAGTATTGAATTTGATTCAAACTCACAAAGGTTATTGAGATTTTGGGAGCTAATATTTTGTGACATTTTTACTTATATAGACCATGATATGCCTATTTTAGTAGTTCTCAAATGTTTAGATACTTCACATTTTCCTTTCAGTATTGTCTTTTAAAGTATTTGTGTAATGCGATCTGAATTCCTCACCGTTACTGGTATAGCTTATCTATTGCTCACACATGCACGGGAGCATGCACACGTTTGTATTTTTGTACTTGTGAGTGTTTCCATTTGTCTCTGATTCTTTCACATCTTTTTTGGAAGGTAACTTGGGAACATGCAGTTTTCAATATGTAGATAACTATTTTTATTAATTTAAGAGTCCAGACTACTGCTACTTTATCAGAATCTGTTGATCTGTAGTGAAATTAATAGAGTAGATTTAATTAGGTGAGTTGGAAGGAGTATTAATTGAGAGAAAGAAGCATTCTGATACGTGATTGATGCTGATGGAGGTGTTACCAGTACAGCTTTTGCACAAATGATTCCTGTCTTGACAAGCCTGGTGGATGCGTTGTTGTTTGTATATTGAGGGTAAGAACTGTAGGGTCATTGATGATCTGCAACTGGCCAGGGGATTGCAGCCATTCATTTTCTAATTCAGGTTTTATGAGATCTGTAACTTATTTATGACCTGGTTGTTTGTAGGTTTGTGTTGGGTTTGCAAAGCAAACTCTCCCCTGTCCAGCTGGGATGGGGGGAAGTGACAGAGTGGCTCTGGTGGGCACCTGGCATCCAGCCTACCCTATCCTCTGTTTTATGGGGAAGGAAGGAAAGTTCCTGCTAACACAGTCAAAGCATAAATAGTGTCATGGCCCACTGGGAATGCCTGGTTCTCAAGCCTCAGTAAGGGCTTTAGGTTCCCTTCTTGATACAGTCTTGATTCTTAGTCTGGAATTTAGTTTCTTAAGAGTCTCGCATCTCTGAGATGAGATTTGTTGGAAAGCGTGCACAGCTTGAACTTCAGTCAAAAGTCTGCATACACAGAACTCATTCCCTTTCATGGTTACCCAAAGAGCCGACATTTAGAAATGTCTTGGAGACAATTCCTTTGCTTAATCCTTTTTTAAGTCGTGTTTTGAATCTTAGTTTTTAAGAGCTAATGTTGTAACACAATTGTTGTGGTAACTGCTGTATTGATACCTGCAGAAATACTTATGCCATTTCTTGTCTTGTCCCAGACTTTTTCTGATTATAATTAAATTCAATGTATGTTATATATCTTCCGCAGTAAGTCAGGTGCAAATAGTTTCCGTATTTGTTTTCATAATATGGTTTATGGCATGCAGGAGTGAATCAGATTTACATTTGACCAGTACCTCAGTAACCAGCACTGAATCATTTTCATAAATAAAATCCTGTCCTTTTAAAAAAAGTCTTATCAAATACAGTGTGTATTGTGCATCGATGTCCTAGTTTCAGCTGAGACAGAGTTAATTGTCTTCCTAGTAGCTGGTGCAGCGCTGTGTTTTGGGTTTAGGATGAGAAGAATGTTGATAACAC
>JAVKLA010000036.1:15122888-15138231 GCA_034782735.1 Sagittarius serpentarius | reverse complement strand
TTTATTTTCCAATTCTCTCCCCCATCCCACTGGGTGGGGGGGGAAGTGAGTGAGCGGCTGCGTGGTGCTGAGTTGCTCGCTGAGGTTAAACCATGACAAATGAATACTTGTCTCCTCTCCTAGTATGGCAATAGTAATGGTAAACTGATAGATATTCTGGACAAAGTACAGAGTTAGATTGATATAATTAGTGTACAGTTGCTTTGAGCTTTTTTGCAAAGGAAACTTGTGTTATTAATGAAGGTCTGTTCTCATCATGTAGAGAACATTTTAGTCTTCAAGCAATTTTCACTCCCTTAATGCTTTTTATTTTTTTTTGAGTGGTTTGGGTTTTGTTTGGGGGGTGGGGTTGGAGGGGGGAAGCTATTATTGTGGGAAAGGTGCCAAAGTGTCCTTTATTTTGCGATTTGCAAATGTCTTTCCATGAATTTGCCAGCGGGGTATGAATAGTAGTGCAGCTGGTGGTCTTCCCCTCCCCTCCAAGTCTACTGTTGCTATTTCAGTCATAATAGTCTTAAACAACAACATTCTGTTCCACAATTCATATTTCCCATCTTACTCCAATTTTGTTGTAAAGCTATAGTCTTCCATTAAAACTAGCTGTTGTGACTGTTTACTTAAATCCAATTTTGGTAAAGCAGAAAATTAATTCAGTTTCTAAATCAAGTAAATCTCTACCAACCTGTCTCATTTTATCAGTGAGCACTTGAGAGATTTAGTAGTTTCAGGAATGTTCCTCCATTACTGGTACAGATCAGTGGAGGTGAAGCAACTTAATGCTTATGCTGGAATGGGGATGCAGGTGGAGTCCTTCCTGTGCTAGGCAACAGGGATGGGGGCTGGCTATGGAACAATTGATAACAAGACCTTTCTTTCATTATAATACTAGTAAAAATAAGCTGCACTGGTGTACAGTATGCATGGAGACCTGTCTCCTACTTGACTTAAAGTACTTCAGTAATTTTTAGAAGAGGAACTTTTAAATTTCTTGTATTAAGAATTTCTGACGTTTTCTCTTACCTTTTTCTGTTGTAACAAGTCTGGTTGTCTTTTATACGTTTGCCTGATTTCTAGGAAGAGATTATGAATGTTTCTTACAGCCAGCTGGCACACAGAAATCAGAATTGTTGGCTGCTTTGGGCCAGTTTTTAACATATAACTGTACTGAGTTTAGGAATCACAGTTTGGTAGTGGGGAGATGTTCCTTTTCTGTCTAGCAGGGGGATAGAAAATGTTCTTTTTTTAATTTGGTAGTAGTTATTCACTATATAAGATGTAATATGGCAGACTTTTCTTCTGCCATATTCTTCTGGAATATTAAGAAAAACTAGGAAAAGTCAATGACAAATATTTATTTAGAAATCTTGTAACTGTAAAGAATAACTGCTTACGGTTATGACCAGGGCAAAAAAAACCCCTCCAAAAATATAAACCTAAATTGTGGCTGTTGGTGTAGCTGATTGTTACTGCAATAAAAGGAGTGGATTGATTGCTTTTACTAGATGGACAGTCACGTAACTGAGAAAAGATGTACTAAAAAAAGAATTTCTTAAAATTCTTTTTGAGCATCATTTATGGAATATCTTCCATGAAAATTCTTTTACTACTGCAATTTGTTGGGTTATTTCAGTTCCGTGGTATTGCTTTATATTTTGCACATTGTTTATTGTGAAATATTCTGTAAAAATAATAATTAAAAAATTCTCATGCTTAATCCTGAGTAAAATCATAGTAAATTAAAGACAAAAACATGGGGAATGTTAACTCCAGGAATACATACAATCTACAAAATCACATAAGCTGCATTTTTATACTGCCTTTTATGTCAAGCTCTCATCAGTAACAGGGTATCTAAATACCTAAGCTTGGTTTGTGCTCAGAGGTTATATTTGTGGGAAGAATATCCAGGGTAGCTTAACAGTCCTCTACCAGGCAGTTTTCTGAAGAAGAGAGCTCAGTGCCAAGAGGTGCTGGACAGATAAGTTTTTGGGAACAGCAGAGATTTGTCATGTGATCATTCAGATTTTGAGGTGAAGATGATTCTGAAAACTTCTTGGATCAAGGTCTCTTAACAGCAGACCAGACGAAATCACAGTGCAAGCACTTGGTGTTGAGTGCATTGTAGCATTAGGGTTCAATAAGAGGAATATAATTGGAAAAAGTATCAGATTATAGCTGGGGTTTTGTTTGTTTGTTTGTTTTTAAAATAATGTTAAAGCTTTGTATTTGTATTGTATGGCTTGCCAAGAAATACTGAATATGGTGTTTCATGTTTTACAGATTAATTATACAAAAAAGGTCTTTTAAGAAGTCAAGCTCCAAGGAACCGGTAGGTGGAAATGTATAATTTTTGATGTTCTTGTTATTTACTTCCTGGTTTCTGAGCACTTAGCCTGGTTGGTGTCAACTTTCAGGTTTTACTCTGGAAGAAAGGAAATAAAAAGTAGCTTTTTTAAAAGAATGGAAATGTTTTAAAAACTTTGGTTATTCAGTTTTTAAGAAAAATACCAAATATTGCATCCTGCTGTACAGTTGTGAGTACAATGCAAATCCCGCCACGTTGTGAAGTATTCTTGAAGTCTTTGTAAAGATAGTGCTAAAAATAGGGTGAAATGTTTTTTCCTTCATATTTGTCTTTAGAATGAATTGAGTGATAAAGTATCTATGGGTGTGCTGCCTCGTGAGACTTTAATGACTTTCATTCAGCGTAAGCTGTCAGTAGGTCAGAGATGCCTTGTATCTTGGATGGAGTTATGAAATTTCCTGAGTCTATTACCCTATTAAAATTCATTTAAAATGTCAAAGTTTCTACTTTGTACAAGGAAATTTAATTTAGGAGCATCTTCAAAGTAACGCACAATTTTCTCCTTGAGTATCAAGTGAATATTCAATCATTTCTGTGTTTTAGCTTTAGATAGTTTTCAGGGGTGTGTATAAGAAATAATAATTTTGTAGTCTTTTATGACTTGCCTTTTATGTTAAAAACAGTTTGGAGAAAAAGTCTGTCTAACTTAAACCAAAAATACTGGTTATATTAAAAAAAAAAAAAAAAAAAAGCCAACATTCTCAGCAAAGCCCACCTGCCATTTTTTCTGTAGAAAATTCTGACCCATCTGCCTCTGTGCTGATGTAGTGCCTATTAGTTCATCTCATTGTGTTGAGTGTTTTCCTAGTCAGGTAGCTCCAGCTTCAACTACTGAACAAATGTTTTACACCAGGTAGAGTGTTACAGAGCAAATTGTTGGCAAGGCTAGATGTTAGTCGAAGTCTAAAATTGTCCAGATGAACAGGAAGGTTATCAGAGAATGATCAAAGGAAATGTTTTTCTGAGCCCTTTCAGTGTGGTTCTGTTTCTGAAGCTGGACCCACAACTGTCCTGTCAGCTGCATGTAAAACCTGAAGCTGGAAATTTGGTAAATAGATTTTTCTTGTTAATAAAGAAATGTGTCATTAATGATATCAGATAACACAGGTATTGGTTTGTTGCTGATTAATACCTTGTGTGGAAGTATGAGATTAACAATGGAGGACAAAAGACATGATAATTAGTTTAGTGATAAGGATTGAGGGAGAGTAATCAGGAAGCAGCTTGCTGGTTTGTGGAGCTTAAAGGTTAACCTCCCTCACAAAAAATAATAGTTGTGGTGTTTATAGCCAGTGTCACTAGATTGCTGTTGAGTTTTGAGGATAGCTAATGTAAAGCTAAACACAGTGTCTGTGAGACAAATAGCATGTATAACGGATCTCAAATACTCAGGTATCATTTGGTATCACACAATAATTTTTATTTCAGCAGGAAATTCCAGCAGCATAGAAGAAAAATAACGGTAAGAGGTTTTTAAGTCACAATGAATTTTGTTTGAAACAAACCTCTGTGTGGTTGATACCTGCATCATAACTGAGTATATGTAACAATCGCCAGAGTCCCCTCATTACTGTAACTTTCTATCAGTGCATATTTACATCTTTACATACTTGCAATCTGTGCTAAGGGGTATCATTTTCAGAGATGCTGGCCTGCATCTTGAATTGATCATTGCTGTAATCGTGGATCCTGAGTAGCTATGCATAAGCTCATTAGCCTATGCTAGATGTTAGAATTCTATATGGTATGCCAAAATCCTTGTTAAAACAGTCTTAAATTGCTTACATAAAAAAAAGGGAATTACATTAATGGTAATAAAAAACTTAGATTTAATAATCAGATTTTCATGACTTGAACTTCAAAAGCTTTGATTACATCATACGTTTACTTAGAATTTAAGTCACTGATTTATTCAGCCACTTAAATGTTAGCCTTCTCAGCTGAATCTGTTTCTCTGAACAACTGTTGAAAAAATACTACTTTTGCTTCCTTCTTGTGACCCACAGGAAAGAGACTCTGGTTTTTGTTCTACAACGTGAACAAGAATGCAAACTATCTTAAATTCAGGTATTGATGTACGAGGAGTTAATATTGGGAAATTGAATGACTTTCAAGTGCTCCAAACGTATGTTTCAAGACAGTTAATTTCAGAATGGCATATCTCAGCAGATGTGTGGAATTTATAATAGATTTCATCTTCACTATGAGCCATAATATATAGTTATATAAAAATTCCAGAAATGTCAAGAAGAAGAGAAAAATTCTCAATGCAAATCAATAACAATTTAGCTGTGTTGCCAGATCAGTTGTATTCTGTGGTTTGTAATTTTTCAATGAAGAGACAATAATGTTTTGCATAAGCGTTGTCATTTCTTTCTATATTGATTCATCTTAATAGTTCCTTCTAGTTATTAGCGTTACTATTATTTGTTTGACAGTACCACCTAGCGAATGTGGCTGTTGTCATAAGCTGTAGTGTAAGTTTCTGCTTGCACCTATAAGATACCTTGCCAATAATACCAAAAGCAGGACAAAACATTATCTTCCTTTTACAGGTGGTGTGCTTAATGTGAGTACTTACCTTAGCTTCTGGGCAGAATTGTACAATTCATGCTGGAAACTATGCTGCCATAACTACATTATCACTAGTACTTGCGATAGTAAATTTGAAGCCATTTGGATTATGTATGTGTAAACTGCAAAAACATCTCTTGCTTTCGGTTGTGGGCATACTCTACTGCAATGCGCTTCAAAAGTGTAACAGGTTCTGTCGTCAGCCTTGTGTTACTGGGAGGTAGGGACAAAAGAATCTTCCAAGCTGCGTTTCTTCATCCTCCATTCAAAACAGCTCAGCTACTTGGACAGTTAGAGCCTTACTTTAGTAGAAGGCTCATGTATTCAAGGTGTCTTGTGTTAAGCTCCAGAAAAGAGCTGAGTGGAGAGATCAATGGTTACTGCAGATGCCTACCTCTCTGTGGTTAGAGTAGCTCCTACTTGCATCTTCTCATGCTGCTCTCTGATGTTTCTTTGCCACTGAATTTGTCTGTGAATCTAGTTGCTGCTCTCTTTATTCAGGCCCAGAGATCCCTCTTCTTTTAGACTTGTGAGTTGGCAGTAGTTTCCTAAAAGTGAGGTAGCGATTGGTTTTGGGTGGCGGGGTGCTGAGTTCAGCAGTGTATTGTCTGTGGCCCTTCACTGCTCTTGTGTGTTGCTGGGTTCTGTACGCAAGTGCTAACACAGCCTTGGTTGTCTTTTTATTCAATACATGAACAGCAGATTTAGTTTTCTGTCATACTATCTCATTTATTTTTGGAATGGCACACCAGCATGCTTGAACACAAGTCTAAAGATGGGAAAAGGAGTTGTGCAGGTTGAAACATATTTGGACTCTTCCTTGTAGAGTTGCTTTCTTTTACCTTTGTGTACTCTGCTGTGGGAAAACTCACCGATAGCGACAGGTAAGTGAGCTGAGAAGAAACAAAATGTGGAGGGTGATGGGCACTTTATCTCTGTAAATCCATGTCCTGAGTGTTTTATTCCTGTGCTTTTGATCCTAACCAACAGGAAGTGGAACTGCTGATGTTGCCTTTTCCATTGCTCAGGGATGACCATGTTCCTGCAAAGCCTTCTCAAGACAGGCAGCTTTTCTTCGTTGAGTTAGCCCATGAGCAGACTAGTGCTTGGCAGGTTCATCACAGCTCAGTCTGCTCTGCTTTCTGCTCTTGTCTGACTGGTGGTTGCAGCTGAGTGGCATAAAAGAGTCTTTAACATTTTTGTGAAGACTGGATATGAAATACTAGCCTTTCTTATACCCATTCAGCAGGGGGGGTTATAGCTTGAGCTATGACCCTCATTTAGGTCATAGATAAGAGTTTGTTAATGTAACTGAGCTCCTATTGAAGGACAGTTTCTTTGTTAATTTAAGAGCTCCTGTGTTAATCAGAAAGAAAATCATGACTGGCTTTTTATTCATCAGCATAAAAAGTGTCAAAAATAGTTCTGAATGAGTACAATGTGTGTGTAGTTTGTATGCGTCATTGTGCATTGTTCAGTGTACTTATGTACTAAGGATGACTTTCAGGTGTCCATCTTTCTTTTGGAGTTGGGTAACTATCTACAGCTCTGTTGCTTAGTTACTGTCTTTGTGAGATTGAGTATTGTGATAGCCTCTTTCTGTCTGTCTGTCCCCAGCTCTGTTTATCTTTCTCTCTCTTCTTTCCTCCCTCAAGCACATGTAGGTTTTTGTCTTGGCCATGTTTTAAAGTCATTCCCAGTTTTCAAGTTGTTGGATTAAAAGCTATCATGGTAAAAGTAGAATATAAAGAACAAACTTAAGCTAGTCAAGGAAGTGTATTCACACTTCACACAGATAAAGGCAGTTGTGATCCCCTGGATTTTATTGATGCAAATAATTGTATCTTCATATTGAAGGGCATGCTAGCTCCAACAGTAGATTCTTTTGGTTTGTTCAATTTGTGTATTTTTAATATTGTTTAATATAGGTACTGTTGAGTGAGCACATATACTCTTAGGGGTGACACAAATTAATTCCATTCCCATCATGAAATCTCTCCATGGATTTATCACAAATTGCTGCAGCTGTGAGTGATTCCATGCTCTCAGGAGAAGTATGAGATTAAATTCTGTCACTACTGTACTATTTTTAATTAATTCAATCTCCAAACTAATCATTTCCCAGTGCCGGTTTCTCTCTCTTTGGTCAGTAGATTAATTAGTTAATGTCAAATTAATTAGTTAATGCAGTCAATGCTTAAAAGCTTTATAACAGTGAGAAGAATGACTGGTGCAGATTCTGTGTGTGTTATGGAAGTAGGGGTTCCTGTTTTTAACAGG
The DNA here is from genome assembly GCA_034782735.1 of Sagittarius serpentarius. Classification (NCBI taxonomy): domain Eukaryota; kingdom Metazoa; phylum Chordata; class Aves; order Accipitriformes; family Sagittariidae; genus Sagittarius; species Sagittarius serpentarius. Next base: position 15,131,012 of record JAVKLA010000036.1, on the reverse strand, counting down.
AAAAACAGAAGTTGCATTTTCACGTTAGTCGCTTGACTACTACTGTTGATTCAAAAATGGAACATGTTTAGCTACAACAGCAAGGGTGGAAGTTTAAATACCATAGCACCAATAGCTAGATCCTGAAGTGATATTTTTCTATAATTTGGAGAATAACAAAGGAAAACAAGAGTAACTCTCACAGATCCAAAAAGAATTGAACTGCGCTGCATGCTAAGGAAGGAGCATTCTGTTTCTTTTGGAATAGGAATTGAGGTCTCTCAAAAATAACCATAAATTTTTGAGCTTTTTGAGAATTTGAAATCCTTAACATTACCTTATTGCTGAGTTTAGTCTGTGCGTACTTATTGAATGATGTCTTTACGTGGTGAATAATGAGGAAAGGGATGCAATAAACTGAGAATTGTTGCACTTCTATTTTAATGAAGAATGCTCATGCATTTGGGTTTCCTGGGAGATTAGCCTTACAAGGAAAGCTTAAATAGGGAGCAGGGCAGTGAGCCTTGAAAAGCACTGTTACCTGAGTTGGCAGCGTCTTCTTATCCTCAAGTCCTGACCTGTCAGCTTTGCCAAAACCAAGAAATTGGAGCTGATTACATGTGACACTGAAAAAGGCAGAGGGAAGTTATGGGGTATAGCCAGTTACCACAAACCTTATTTAATAGTATCGATATTCTGAAGCTCGGTACTGGTAGAACACAGGGGATTAAGACAAAGTTGCGTCTACCCAGGAGTTTGGGGAAATCACCAACTGTAGGCAAGACAGAATGCAAGCACTTCTATTTTTGGCAAGCTGAGTATGCTTTAAACAAATGGCTGGTTGTCTCCTCTCAAACAGGTATATCTGTGTTCTTTCATAAGGTTGGTTCTGGCTACTGTAATGGTTGGAACCTAGGGAATGTAATACAGACACAGATTGATAGATCCCTCCAAAGAAGCCAAGATTGAGTCTGAGTGCTAAAAAAAAGATAGAAGAAACAAAAAAGAATGACTCAAAACTACTTTCTGTAGGAAAAGAAACACTCACAAATGCTAGTTTGCTTTTGCACTGTCCAACTCCTATCCATATGATTTTCTGAATATTTACAAAACTGTCAGATACATATGTAAACTTTGTGCTCTTACCTTTAGTTGAAAACAGTGCTTGAGTGTGATTTTGTGTAATTTCTGAAAAGATGCCAGACTTTAAATACCTGCAACAAGTAAAATTTTTCTATGTGTTTAAGTTCTTAAATAGGACTGCTAGACATGATGGGATAGGTGTTGACTCTGGTAAATCTGCAGTACTCTGAGGCCCCTTGAGATTAATTTTGTGCAAAATGATTATTACCACCATCAGCAGTGCTCTTAACTACCTAAGTATTTTGCATTGGCAAAACCAAGGTAATGAAACTTAACGCAGATTGATTTTAATAGAGGAAATAACATGTCTGGAAACTTTCATGATAACATGTTAGCTCTGCGTTATGAGTTAGGTTATCCCACTTCTATCAGTTTTCTTAAGAGCTCTGTTTGCCATTCCTCACAGTCCCCTCTAGGGGGGTGACAAAAATAAATTACTTCGGGAGGAGGAGGAAAGACAAAACCAGGCAGAAAATATACTGCAGCAATGTTAGTTACTTTTTACATATAGATCACCTTAAATTGGGAAGGATAACCTGTAATAGGTGTTGCAGAACTTTGAGATATGAACATACTTCTGACAAACCATCTGTGTATGAACTAGTTGCTTCTACGTTGCACTTTGAAAATGGCAGCTGTGACATCCTCTGTTCATCTGATCATCTTAACAGCCTTTCTCTGAACTTACTCACTTTTCTTCAATTTATGTGTCCAGGACTGGATGGAAAAGTCCTGATACCACATCACCAGTGGGCCTAGTATACTACTTATTGTTGGGTTAGGGATTTTCATCCATTCTGAGATTCGAAAATACTTTCTCATGAGTGTACCACAATAGCTCAGCATTGGCCTGTAATAAATCCTGGTCTTGCATCTTGCAGTTCATAAGCTCTTAAGATATTTTGTTACAGGCTCCCAAGTGTACAATTTCACATGTTTTACTATATATTTTTAGCCTATTTTATGTTTTCCAGACCTCAAAATTATTTGATTTTCTGTCTATAAGTATACTGATCATCTTCTCTATTGACAGTGTTGACCAACTCTGGTGTTAGGAAACACCAGCACATACCCCATACTAATAAATATATTAACTTCTATTTAAAAATTTTTATTAACTTTTCTTCTGATAAATCTCTTTTCAACTGTACTTTTTGGCTTTGCTTGAGCCATCTGCTCACCTATACTGTAGTTTCCTCTGTGCTTTCTGTGTAAAGCTGTTAGGACTTAATCTCATGGGTGAAAATAAATCCATATAGAAGTGATTATAAGAAGCTGGGATAGAAGGACTCTGTTCTACAGGGATATAAATGATAGAGCAAAGGGATATTTTTCTCCCCTTTTTGTCTTACACCATCTAGTTTGGTTCTTTAGCATCATGGAATGTTTTGAGGAAGTTTTGATGAAAAACTTTCAATATTGAAGTCTGGGCTCATGTATTATGTGCTCATGTGCCCGCTAGATTACACGAGTGTCTCTGTCTATAAAAATGACTACTGAACTGGATTCACGAAATATTTGCCTACGATAATTTCCACTAAATAAGTTAACATAATATTTGGAAAAAATGCATGTTGGTATACCAAACTTGATTTTAAATCTAATGAATTAGTTCAATTAGTCTTTTGACAATCAAATAAGGTGCACCTTGTCCTCTGTATTTTGTGAATATTGTCAGGTACCACATTAAGACCTTCAACACTTGAATTTTGTTAAAAGTTGTGATTTAAATTGAATCTACTGTCTTTAAGTGTGCCTTTAATAATGTAGATACTGACTTAACAGGGAGGATGCAATGCATATTTTGCAATTTTAGTAAACCGTTTCCAATGACATTTTTCAAATAGTTTCAAATTTCAATAGTTTCAAAAGTGGCATTGTGTTCTGTCACCATTTTTTTTTTCTAAATCAGGTATAAATGGGAAAACCAGCTGAAATTATCCTGAAGATGCTCAGATAGGAGACAGCAAAAACTGTTTAAATGATTAATATATAGGAAACGGAATTATGTAGAATAAGTGGCTGAATCCTTGCCAATTAAATGGGTGTCAGAACAGATAATGGTTAACATGATTGGAAAAGAGGTAATTTCTTCAAAATACAATGGCTCATACAAAACAATTACATATACAAAAAAGTCAATAATTTTAGAAAACTATCTCCTGTTATGTTGCATTTAATTGAACAGGTTTAATGTTTATCATTATTTAGAGATACAGAAAGTTCAGAAATTGTAGAGCTTGGTGATCTAGTGTGATGTTGATGTTCCACAGTGAAGACAATGAGATTCATTTTAATGGGACTTTTAACCCTTTTTGGTATTTTAAAATAAACACAAAATTAGTTAAAAAGAAAAAGATTGTACACTGCAGTTGCAGCACAGGCAATAGGAAAGTGAAAAGTAAGGCACAGATTTTTCTCTCAAACCAATTTTTTCCAATCTTTCAGAGTCTGAATGAAGCGAGTTCTAAAGTCAGTTGTTTGAGCAATGTTTATTTGAGTATTGAAGATTCTTTTAATTAATGGGTACTTTTAATTGTGTTTCTGTGCTAAAAGAAGTTCATTCAATTTCCTGGTTACTTGGTGTGTGAAGTGACATGTATGTGTTTAGTCATGAGTGTTAAACTGATTTATCTAAAGAAGCCAGGTAGGCAGAAAGGAAAAGAAAATCTTTTGCACTAAGTGTTTTTAACTGTCTTGCTCTCTTTCAAAATCTAACCACCATATTGTTGAATTAATTCACTGTTTTGAATGATCTTTCTCATCTCTGGGCCTCAGTATTAACCCTGCGTACTGTACCAGAAACAGAAAAGAAAGGACATTTTATTAGTTATTGCAGCATTGCCATTTTGCTTGTATTGAAACTCTTGTTTATTCTCTATGCTTGCAGCTGCTGGCTGGGCACTGCAGACAGCATTATTAAATTACAATTATTGCTCTGTATCCTGGCATGATGAGATGCTGTGTCAGAGGTGTTGATCACTGACAACATTTTCTCTTCAGATGCTGGCACGACTGCAACTCTGCTGAGATAATTGGCAAAGTGGTGGAGTTTATTGTAAGTGTAAGTAATTGCTGTATTACTGCTAATCTCTGCTTGCTTAAAGAATGACTTCTGAAGTAAGGAAATTCAAAACTGTGCTGAAGATCTGGGTCTCCTCTGATATAAATAATATGAAATTTTATTTTTCCAATTTCTAACTAAGTTTACAAAATGATCATTGCAATTTTAAAAATTGCTGTGATCTTTTTACATTGTTTATTAACTAATGAAGTAGAAAATTAATAGTTAAATATTGTATTTACTACCTTTATATTAGTATACTCTATGATAAAGAAGCTTTAGGGCATTGGAAGATTTTTTTTCTGAGCTCTGACACTGAGGAGCTGTGTAACTTCAGGCAGAAAGTTCACACTCTCTATGCTAAATCTCATCTCTCACATCAAACTTAGGCATTGCAGACTTTGTGTAGCTAACAGATATTGAATTGGCGTATCTGTAAGCATAGCCAGGGACACAAACCAGGTTCAGTGGTATATTGAAGATTATAAATAATGAGCTTCATGTTATACTTGGATCTTAGTCCTGCTCCTGCTCAAGGCAGAGCTGACTTTGACTATAAATCAGATTCCTTAGAGCCTTGTCTGTTGGATGTTAAAAATCTCCAGGACTGGGAGATTCCACACCCTGGCTGGGCAGCCTGTTGCTTGGAAGGGACTTCTGTATGTCTTCTGGTCCAAACATCTGCTTAAAGCATAATTACTGACAACAACAGATCAAGTCAACCATGGGTTTTCTTAGTTAAATTTCTAAGGATGTTGATCTACTGCCGTGCGTAATGCCCAGTTGAATCTCCCAAGATAGAATTTGTGGCCATTGCCTCTATTATTGAACTGATTCTCAAAAACCTCCAGTGATGAAATTCTCAAGCTGCTTGGGTAGTCTTTCAACCTCTAAGAAAAGTATGTTCTAGCTCTCAAATATCCTAATTTTTAGGAAAAACTTTCTAGCTTCAGGAGACAACAAGCTGGTGCAGAAGCTCAGAGTATTATACTCTGTCTCACCAACTGGGGAAAGTCTTCTCTCAGTGCTTCATTTGTGTAAGTGTTTTGCATGTTTTAGGAGACTTAAGTGGAGATTCATGCTCTATTGGGTGTATATGAGGCTAATTCTACTATAGTTTGTGTTTAATACTTTATGGCATACTGTTTGTGTCTGAGGTCAGTTTGTATAATTCAAAGGCTTAAACACCTGGTTTGATACTCATTAGTGTTGCTTCATATTCAGTTCTTCTGTCAGCTAATAGAGGCGTTCTTCCACTTATCTTATTCTGTGTTTATTCTAAGTATAACTATTTAAGTATTTCTGAACGTAAAATTGTTCTACTGTATGGGAGTACTTTTATGGAATGATTTCTTTTTTTTTTTTTTTTTTTTTTTAAAAGTACCTTGTAAGTGCCCTTGCCCAGTGGAGAGGGCTATATGCTAGCACAGTGCTTACATGCATCTGTTCTTTGAAATTTGCATAGTTTTTTTGTGTTTTGTTTTGTTTTTAGTGTTACCCCTCATGCATTCCTACCTACTCTTTAAGAAATAATGGAATTTCTCCAGTGATGACTCAGGTATACTTTGAATTTTGTTGGCGTTTCCTGTATTTCATGCTTAATCTTTTCAAATGCTATTATCCATGTGATTTATTACAAGCTTCCGGGGAGAAGAGAACATTATAGTTTCTGCGTGAATAACTTGTAAGAAAATGACTAGGTGGACCTGTTTATAGACCTAAAGCATTGGGTTTCAACTCTAAGAAGAATATAAGAACAATGGACCCTGGTTAACATTCTGTGAAAGTCGGCAGCTTTGATGTATGTATTTGCAGATGTCTGCAGAACATGGATAATCAGTATTTGGAAGAGGTGTGCAAATTAAAGATCTACTTGACCAGTCATAATTACAGCATTGTAAGGACAGAGTGCCACTGAGAAGTAATAAAATGGCCTTTAATCTCTTGCACTGTCAATTATAATCTCCTTGTGGTTAAGACAAAGTATTCTGGTGGCTTTAATATACGATTCATGTGACTGCTAGGTGGGGTTTTCTTAACTTTGAGACTTTACTCAGATAATAAGCGTGTATTGCTTAGGAATTTCTTCAAAGAGAAAAAGCAGCTAGAAATATGCCTTGTTTCTTGGTTAAAAGTTCATCTGTCACTGGGGTTTGGCTGTTACTCTGGCTTCCTTTCTTTGGTAATGAAAGACAGCAGGGTTTTATGCTTTTTATTTTATGACGTTTTAGCTGCCTGTTTTTTATTGAGATACTACAATGTCTGATTTAGCATTTTAAAAATTAACATGTCTTTCTTTTGGTATAGACAAAGTACCTCCATTTGATTGTGCCAGTTTTACCCAATTACTGCAATTAGGAGCAGTAACTTCACTGCATTTTTTAACACCACTTTTATTTTTAATTTTTCTATGGCCCCATCTGAATTTTGATTAATTACACTGAATGGAAACACCAGTGTTTCTAGTACTTAAGCTCTTTGTTATATCAACAGAAAGCATAAAATGTCAGATTAAATGTTCAGAACAAAGAAAAACATACTGAAGTGTTCTAGAAGGGAAAATAATGACCTTACAGAATTGGACAAAATCACACACAATACCATGAGACCTAGGGGTAAACTTGAAGTTGTTTCACCTTCCATTACAGAATGAAAGTGCTGGTGTTCAGAAACACTGTGTAAATTTCTCAGCCCTTTAGAAGGGAATACCAAAAGGTAACATTAAGCAACAACTTGTAAATTTTTCTCTGTATAAGAAAAACAACTCCAGTATACCTTCAGGTATAATAAAACAGGTACTTGACACATTGTATGAACTATGTAGTGCAATCAGAGATGATTTTCTTCCACCATAGGATTAAATTTACACGTTATTGCTAAATAGTGCTTCTCTGTGCTTTTTGTTTCCTAAGGAAAATCAAAATTTATAAGCTGCTGCTTAATACCACCTAAAGTGCCAGTTTCTTCATAGTGAATTGTGAAATTTGCAAGTGGCTGTTTAACGATGGCCATGGCAATGTTCTTCCCTTAAGGGGGTAGCAAAGCATGTATGGTTAGGAAAAGGCTTTTATTGCAAGTACAGTCCAATATTGCTAACTGTGATGTGGAGAATGTATTACAAATACACCCTGCAGGAAAAGTCACAGTAGAAGCCATGGAAATGGGTGGCATTGCTGGGGTTTATTCACAGGGGTAGGTACTCTGGCTGTTGATGCATGTACAGAAGCGTTATGCTGAGGATATATATTCCACTTCTTGTGCCAGTCATTTCTCCTGCTTTAGGCTGAGATCTAGGCTTGTGAGACTGTTCTCAGGCCCTCTGGACTATGTCCATAGTTCAGCAGGAGTAGTGGGAGCCGTAATTTCCAGCAGAGTGAGTGCAAATAAAGCTAAGTGGAAAATCATAGAATCATAGAATAGCTTGGGCTGGAAGGGACCATCAAAGGTCATCAAGTCCAACCCCACTGCGGTGAGCAGGGACACCTTCAACTAGGTCAGGTTGCTCAGAGCCCCGTCCAGCCTGGCCTTGAACGCTTCCAGGGATAGGGCTTCTATCACCTCTCTGGGCAACCTGTTCCGGTGTTTCACCACCCTCATTGTAAAAAATTTTTTCCTTTTATCTAGTCTACGTCTGCCCTCTTTTAGTTTAAAGCCATTTCCCCTAGTCCTCTTGCTACAGGCCTTGCTAAAAAGCTTTTCCCCATCTTTCTTATAGGCCCCCTTTAGGTACTGGAAGGCCGCAATAAAGTCTCCCCGGAGCCTTCTCTTCTCCAGGCTGAACAAACCCAGTTCCTTCAGTCTGTCTTCATAGGAAAGGTGTTCCAGCCCTCTGATCATCTTCGTAGCCCTCCTTTGGACTCTCTCCAGCAGGTCCATGTCTTTCTTGAACTGAGGGCTCCAGAGCTGGACACAGCACTTCAGGTGGGGTCTCACCAGAG
>JAVKLA010000036.1:15112409-15122788 GCA_034782735.1 Sagittarius serpentarius | reverse complement strand
TTGTGGGGAACCGTGTCAAAGGCCTTACAGAAGTCCAGATAGATGACATCCGTAGCTTTTCCCTTGTCCACTGATGTCCAGAAGGCTGCAAGAGTTAATTGCACACAAATGTTAACACAATTCAGTGTTCTTAGTCTGCTGGGTATTCTATTTACTACTACTGTTTTCTCTCTGATTATGAGAATAAATAATTCTTAGGCTGACTGTTCTGTAAAAACTTTAACAATAATCTTGTCTTGAGTTACATTTTCAGCAGCTACCTTCTTTTATAACAGTTGTGGTAATACAGATTGCACCGTAACATACTAAAGCAACTTCAGTATTTATGAAGAAGATAAAATGCTTGAGGTCTTAATAGCTGCAGTTTAATTGCGTTGATAGTAAATGGGGAATATTCTGAAAAGAATTTTGAATTAGAAACTTGGCAAGATTGGGAATCGCTGGTGCGTTTTTCTTTCTGTTACATGAAGAATGACTTTGCTTTTCCATTTAGTTTGCTTTGTTTCTACATAGGCCAAATACACTGAAAATTGGGATATGGTAGGTGGAGTCTTGTTTTTAGGTTTGCAATTCAGGCTATCTGTTAAATATAAGCAGTCTTTAAACCTTGTCTAGTTTTAGTAGCTTTCACAGTAATGTTAACAGAACTATTGTCAGCACCTTTGCTATGTTATTTAAAGAGCTGACACAAAGGAAGCCTGAGCTAGATCAAATATAGATTATTTTTTTCTTTTCAGAGCTGCTGTTCTCTTGTTTCTATCATACTTTGATCATTATAGTCAAATAGTTTCAAGCGTATTCTTTTCATTGACTGACTTTTTTTATGTCCCCAGATACAGTTAGTTCAGTTGCACCAGCACTATTCAGGGAAAGATGGACTGATAGTAACTCTTCTGTGTCTCTCTTGTGACTGTGCCAAAGCACTTAAGACCTTCCTAATCTTGCACTGTGTTATAAAAGCTTTAACCTCCTTTGCTGTTGCCCTGATACCAGTGCAGCTACCTCACCCACTGTTTTCATTGTATCATTACTCTTTGTTCCTTTGTTGATTTTCCTTTTCTCCTTGTGTCAAACTTTTCAATTCTTTGTATTAATTTCCAGTTTACTGTATTTACAGCTTTGTTAGTTCTTGTTCTTCTGCATCCTAAGTGTTTTGGGCTTTCTGGTGTTGCTCAAGTTCTTTCCTTGCATTTTTGCATGATTGTCTCTAGATAGTCCTTTCTAAGTAGATCTTTTATGTTACTACTTCAGTCACAGTTTTCTTCACTGCCCAGATTTCTTTGTCTGCTGAACTCTTACTACAGCAGCCATTTTAGCCTAATTGTGACTGCCATAGTTACGATACAGTGGCTTTCCAGAGTCTGTGGTTGTCAAGTAGAACCCACTGTTATTCATGGAATCATAGGATACTGGAAGTCTCTAGACCAGCTGCCTGCTCAAAGGTAAAACTAAAGCAGGTTGCTCAGGACCTTTTCCAGTTTAACTCTGAAAATCTCTAAGGATGGGAAATTCTATAGCCCCTCTGGGCTACCTATTGCAGTACTTATTTGTTCTCTTTGTGAAGAATTTTTCCTTACACAATCAGAATTTTTCATGCTACGGCTAGTGCCTATTGCCTTTTGTCTTTTGCTTCTTAAGATGGAATTTGGAGAGTTGCTTGTTGATACCCTAACTACATAAAGGAACGTGTAACAAAGGGTACCTGTTAACTTGCACAGATAAATCTGTTCCCATAAGTTTCATGGTCTGAGCAAAATAGCAGTAAAGTGATTGAGTGCAACCTAGTTTGCTAATTGAATTATTAATTTTGACTACTTTCACTGAAATAAGAATATTAGCAGATCTAATACTAAAAGATAGCAGATACTAACAGGCTGCAGTGAGTTTTCTTATGGCATTTGCAGAGTTGGCTAACAACCAAAGAAACAAAAAAGAAACTTGCAAAACCAGAAACCATTGCTATGAATTGATTCTCATTTCATTGGCTAACTTGAAAAATCTGCTAAAATGAATTTCCAGTAATATCTAGCAGGACAAGTAGCACTGTTGCACAGCAAGTGCTTGCATATAATGTAAAACAAATATGCATCTGGTTTCTTTTCTGCTAAAGTAAACATGTACCGGCTATAAACAGCTCAGAAGTTCAACACATACCTGCCCAATGTTGTCAGAAGAAACATATCCTTTGTTTTGCCTTACTGAACTTCATGGTCTGTTCTCCTAGCTGTATCCATTCAGTATCAAATACACTGTGATTAAAGACCTTTTTTGTGTGTGTGTTTAACAAAAAAAAACCAAAACAAAACAACACTTTGTTCCCTACAAGTAGTAGTATCATTAAATGTGCCAGCAATGTGATATAATGAAAGTTACTTCCAATTAAAACCCCTCTCGTAACTTTCTCTCCTGCAGCTTCTTACCTCAACTAGAAATTTCATCTCTGTATTACCTGTTGATCCAGCAATTAAAAAAACTTGGCAGAGCTTTTTTCTTGAAAAAGACTCTTCAGAAGAACATGCCTAATGCTGTATGTTTTCCTCAGCTAATACAGAATGTAAACTTATCTCTGTGCTGTTCAGAAAGAATGTGGTAGGATTCAGCAGATGGGAGAAAGGGAGACCTTCAAGTTGCTTAACTGGAAAGAGAATGTCTTGCGTTGCTGTAGTGGTTTGCTCTGAAATGTTAAGGGAACGTTTAGGTGATTTGGGGCTGTGAACTGATGACCTTCTCCAGAGCTGTCTGTACTGGTGGGAGAGGATGCTTACCTCGCTGCTGCTGCTGGTTACGTCTTTCAGGTGCTTTCAGACTTGCTGGTTAGGGCTGGTTGTCGTTCCAAGAGCATTATGGTCAACGCGCTGTTTTGGTAAGATTGTTAATTTAACCTGGCGCAGGAAGAAGTATAAGGCATGCTCTTGTTCCTGTTTCCTATTAAACTTGCAGTTGTACCTTAAATGATACCGTTTAACTTTTGAGCAATTTCCCAGTAGCTGACATTCAGGCTGGATTTGTTATTCCATTGATTTCAATGGGCTGTTATTCAAACCACTATTGATACGCACTCTTGCTGTGGTTGTACATGTTCCCGTGTTCTTTGGTATCTAAACTCGGGAGTATGTCTGTTGCTCGTGGCTTCCCTCCCCCCACCCCGCCCTCTGCTTCCTGCTGTGATATTAAGTTCAGTTTGGAATATTTTGAGTGGCCTCTTGTCTAAAGCATAAGCAGTCTTGATTCACTGTAAGTGTGATTTCTGTGACTCTTAGTATCTTTCTTAATCTGAAGTGAGCACCTGAAGAGTCTGGTAGTAGTTAAAATGGACTAGATGTTTTTAATTGGTGATAAGGATTTATTAGCCTCTAAATAGAAGTTTACAATATGTGGACAGATAGGTTCCGCCAATTAATTCTAACCGATGTACACGCTCCATCTGACTGCTTGGATACATTTTTTTGTTGTTGTTGTATGGTTGTTCTCCATACCATGAAGCCTGTTGACACTCTGCCTTGCTGGAAGGTGTCACTGTAGCAGGAAAGCGTGATGGAAAACAAAAAACAACAAAGAAAATGCAGGTTTCCCTTAGGGCAATAACTTTTGCTTTTATGTAGCAGCCATTTTCTGACAGGACACAGAATACCTTACTAAGCTTTCAAGTTCCTTGTGTTTTTTCTTCATGTGGCTTCCCATGTTCTACGCAAGGCATCCAAAGATGTTTATGCCTTTTTCTACTTCATTAAAGCACTTACTTGGAGGAACAGTTCCTTTTCTCTTTGTGACTCTTTCTACTTGGCTTGTTTTGTGTAAAATTACAAAGATGAGGGGGGGAGAAGGTTAATGCTACTACTTTTTTCAACGGGGAAAAATACGTGTTTTTTTCAAGACTCTTGTACTTGAGCAGGCTTGAAGGCAGGATCAGAGAATATAAGTAAATACAGCTCTTACAGTCATCTGGTTTACAGACAGTAAGTATTTATCAAACAAGACAAAAGCCTTGAAAAACTTTAACATATAAATACAAATAATATCCTGAAATCTGATCACTCCTAAATGTGTACTGATCTGAAACATTCTTCAAAACTATAGCAATGACTTACTCTTGACTTTTGTAGTGCCCCCTTAGAACACTTTCATCAGAATCTGGCTGAAAGAGATTCTCTTCACTTTGACATAATATTAACATGGGTAACAGGAATGTCACTGGCAGAAGTGATAGACCTGTGGTGTTTTGAAGATAAATAAGGCAGTGTTACTTAGACTAGTTTTATTTATATTATGTAAAGATTGACTTCCATATATATTTATTTTAAAAATAGGCTCCCCTCAAGAGGCCATTAGTAAGGATTTGAGGAATTTTAGCATTTGGGGCATGGTGGTATTTGAAAAAAGAATAATGAAGTGGTGCCTCAAAAGAACTAAAGACATATTAAAAATATTAGTAATAAACTTTAGATTTTGTACTAACAAACCATTCTAGCATGGTTATCTTCAGGCTTTTGTGAAACTTATGTAACTTATGAATAGTATTGAAAAATATGGTAGCTTATACAACATTTTTATGCTGTTTTCTCTTGTTCTACAATAGAATGAGCAGAAGCTATTAGAAGCTTTTTTTTTGTGTGTGTGTTAAAGGAACATGGAGAATGCTTTTTAGGCTAATGTTTCTGTGAAACCCTCATTTTTGGTGTTTCAAATGGTAAAGAGATCATTCCCATGTGAGAGATGGATCTAAGCTTCTGCCGTTTTTCCTCGCAGAGCAAGATTCCCCTAGACCAAAGAAGAAACGCAAGGCACTGGTGTGATGGTTTCAGAACTGGTTTTCAATTTGAAGTTTGCAGCATCAGCTTGAACAAGGTTACCATAGGGATTTGAAAAGCAGACCAATATTTAATGAAAATCAAACTGTTTCTGCCATCTGAAACAATGAAATGTATGCAGGAGAAAAGCTATCTGAAGCTCAGATCAGTGGTCTAAAAGCCTAAGAGATGCACCTTTGAATTTTAATGCAGTGGTTTTACGTATCACATAAGATTGCTGGCTTGGAGGTTTCTTTTTTTATAAGGGATGGAAATAACTTCTAGACTCTGCCTATGGCTGCAGATATGTTAAAATCCTGTTTGGTAAATCGATTTCAGTGCTTTGGGTGAATGTGTGTAAGTGATTCCAGGTTAAGAGCTTTTGGCTGATTTCTGTTACCAGGCCCTGGGCTAACAACTTTTAACATCCTTTAAAATAAAACAAACAAACCTATGACTCCTTTTCCAAGGAAACTAAATAGTAAGTCCAATGTAGATATAATTTGTTTTGTGAATAATTTATTTATCCTGGAATAAGAGAAATGCTAATTGTTGGTGAAAAGGCTGCCTAGGCGAGGTGGCCACTTACGGGATTTTTTTTTTTTTTATTTTTTTGGTGAATTTGAATACATATCACTGTTAGAAAAATATAAAAAGTGGCAAGTATACCAAGGAAATAACAGAATGTAGACATAATGGAATGTGTAATGAAAATTTACTGAACAGTAAAATAGATATTGACAACACAGATTTCATTCAGAAAGACAAATGACACATGACATAATGGAAACATGAAGTGGTAGTGTTTTGTGTTATAAATAAACAACTCCCTTGAGAAACTTGAAGCATCTTGTTAAATGAAGGCATTACTTCTGCTGTATTGAAATGCACGTTTTTACTACTTTTCTTCTGCTTTTCTTATGACAGCATATTTATATTAGGAAAATGCTTTCTTTGATTCTTCTGAATGCAGCTACATAACTAGAAGTTCTCACGTTGGCATAATTATTCTTCCTTAGGAATTACTATCCTGTAACGCTGATTTATATAAGTAAAAAGTATCTATTCTACGGCTTTTGTTGATAGGATCAAGTTAATACTACATCACTAGTTAACATATTTCAACTTGGAAAAACTCTTAAGTTGTTTACCATTCTGTTGGTGGGTCTGGATAAGGGGAAGTTTGCTGTAGTAGCACACTTAGGATAAACGCAACTAAGAACTGTACTGTGGCTGCTACAGTTTATTCTATCCATTACCTGTAGTGTGCTGTTTGTGAAAAGACAGTTTTCCTCATAAAAATTGTCTCTGTGCTCAAATGTCTGATCAGTAGTTGCACCTTATTTCTCACATGGCTGATGTAGTTGGGCCAGCGCAGACCTTGTCTTATGTATATACGGATTATATGGCTTGCCTGAACATTCACTTTGAATTCTGGCCGAAACTGAGGCTTAAATCAATTACCTGTGTTCTTTCTTAAGTGAGACTTCTAAGCCTAGTAATGCTTGTATCACGGCTTTGACAAATAAAAAAAAAATTAAGGTAAAAGAAGGTAGCTGAGAGAAAAGACTTGGGCTGTAAAGGTTAATAAATATTTAGAAATACTCAGCATTGGTCTGCTTTGATTAATTTTGAGAAGGTATCTAAAAGCTTTCTCATTCCATATACAGTGGTTTCTGAAAAGGTGGGAAAAGTTTTTTGAAATTATTCTAGCTTGTGTGAAATACCTGCTATTTCATTCTTACTCAGCTTGGCTCTGCCAAGCCTGTATGTCTTATTCCTATAATAATACATTTATGCCTAATGTCGATTGTGGATTATGTGAAAAGTTATTGGAATTTTTTGGAAGTTATGAAAATACCTTAGGATAATTTTGCATTTGCTCTAAGGTTCTGGAGGTCAAGATCCTGTCTTTGACAGGATCTTCAAGAGCTGGAGGGGTACTGAGACCTTCTGTTGTTGTGTTCCAAGAAAAAGGGAGAGCAACTTCGTAATCTCCAAGGACACTTCAACTGTGACTATCAGGCTGACTTAAGCATACCAGCCATAGACCTGTAAAATTATTTGTGCAAATCCTAGTTGTATAGGTGCTTGAAAACCATGATGTAATAATTATCTTTGAAACATTTGGACTGAGAGAGATGCTAATAAAAGCAGGGAAACAGAAAATGAAGGCTGCAGTGATGGCCTTACATTACCCGGCCATAGTGCAGAACAAGATGTTATGTGCAGTTCAGATAAGCTTTCAGTACAGTAGCAGAACTGCCAGAAGAGGTAATGAGGTTTGCTGAAGATCTTGACAGCAGACTACAGTAAATGGCATAGATGGCATAACATTTCACTGAACATCTGTCAGTGTTTTAAGGGAGCGGATGCTTCCACGCCAAATGGGTAAAACCTTTTTTTCTCATCTTAATAATAGCAGGTTTCCTTCTTACCAACTTCAATGAGAAATTTTGAAAGCTGGCTTTCCTTTATTGAAGGTTTTGTGCTTGTTGTAGGAACACATGGCAAGTGGGTTAGCTTTAGAGAATTATCAGGCATATATTTTTTTCAAATTATTTGAGCACACTGCTCTTTACAGTGTAGAAATTCAGATATATGGCTTAGACATTTGTGTATTTAATGATGTTGTATACCATAGAATGTTCTAGATGTCATAGTGATCTAGGCAACTGGCATATATAGGCTTCCAAAGTTCTTGCTATGAATTCATGCTTGAAATGTTCTAAGATTCAGGTAAGATTCATCTCACCTAAAGATGTCATATATTGTTTCTTTTTAGTGTCCGATACTTATTTTTGCGGCTCTTGGTGCAAAATGCCAGTTACTTAGTAGAGGTCAACAAAATAAGACAAAATCAACACTCTTCTTTCCAACCACACCACTGTAAGTCTTGCACAGGTTCACAAATTATTTTTCCTTCTCAGAAAAGCTAATTAGACATTGGTTTAAGCTTGCATGACATGAAAACGTTTCAAAGATGTGATTAGCAGATTTCTGAAATCTCAGTTTGTTTGCAGTTGCTGATGAATAGGATGTAGGTGAAGATTAATGGAGAACCAGACTAACAAGAACTGAAGTGTCTAGCATTACGTTACAAGCACTTTTACCTGCTGTGTTATTCCCACAGAAGATACAATAGGCATGTTGAACAAGCAGAACAGTTGAAAAATACATAAACATGTAAAAAAAAAATTAAATTACTGTGTGATTTTTACAGAGAACAAAATCATGAGGTTCCAGTTTTAGGCTTTCTACCTCTGCACTTCTGTCTGAACAGCTTCAGCTGTTCTGGGAGTTGTTTTGTTTTCCTTCAGTTTTGGGATGGATTGGAGCTCTTCCCTAAAGAAGGCCTTTCAGGCCTCCTTCAGGAGAGATTCTGAGTTGGTTTCCTGACCTCCTGTTGGCTTCAGAGAACCAGTTCAGGTAGAAGACTTGAAATAGCTACCACTTCTTACCTACGTGTTCTCCTAGTTCATTAGTCTGCAAACGTGAACTGTAGGCTCTACATTTCCCCTTTGTTCAATGTTAGTGCAGAGTATCTTTAGCCTAAGAGTAAGGTGGTGCTTTAGCAGTGTTGCTGTTATTTATGAGAATAGTAAAGCTTCTATATTAAAAAGAAAAAAAATCAGGAAGTTTGAACTGTTTGCAGTATCTTGTATAGAATCCAGTTACTAAAGAACAGCTGTTACTTTAATCTGCAGCAGTTCATTAGCAATTTCTATGGAAAAAAAAAAAAAGTGAACTAGTTTAATCCAGTTCCCCTTGCCTTCTCCCCCAGGATGGGCATCTTTTCCCATCTCATCTTTGCTTATCATATGATTTCTGCTTTTACTCATCTTTGGGGTAACGGATGTGGTGTATGTGCAAGGAGTTCAGAGTTATTGCCAGGCTTTGAGGTTTTTTTTTGCTAAATATCATGCTTTCAAACACTTCTTTCTTCGTAAATTATTTTTCAAACCACAAATAACAGCAATAAAAAGGTTCATTAAATAGTATGAAAATGCGTAATACCAGATCATGCTGACTTGTTACCCACAGGATGTCATTTTCATCTAAAACTAGCTAGGAGTCCTAAGTAAATTACAAATTTTTCTTCTGTATTTTAGTTAATATGAGCCATGTTTAATGTGTCTCACCATGGCTTTGCCAGCAACCTGATTTCTCTTTATTTTTAAATGACCCCTTTTATACACTGTGCTATTGGTGAAGGAAGCCTTAGGAAAAAACTTTGTGTTCTCATTCTCTTGCTCACAGGCAACATAGACTTCTGAAATATTTTGGTAGTTTGTCCTGTGTTGATCTTTGGTTTGTAATGTAGGAAACTTCTTGTTTCTCAGCTGGGGAGATAGGCCACACTACAAAGGAAGAAGTGTTTTACAGTGAGACCCAGAGTAAGGACCTAATGAGTAAGCGTGGCCAGTTCTGCGCTGCCTGTGTGCAGAGCTACTGAGATTTATCCACTCCTTGCTACTTGGAGCGGGATTGCTGTGGGGCTGTGTGGTGGGGAAATAACCGGATGAAGATAATGTAGCTTGGAAATGTGACTGCCCCTGCTGCAGCCTGTTGTGAGGAAGAGTGGTGGCTTTAGTTGATGTGGAGGGAAAGGGTGTGAGGAGTTGCAACCCCTTCCATGCAGAGAAACAAGCCAGAAACCTCTGGTCTATGCAGAGGATAGATGCGGTAACCAGTGGGAAACTATGGTACTTCTGGGTTGAGGAGGGAAGACATATGAAAGCTAAATTCTATTTTCAGTGGCTGTCCATGTACATCATTTATATCTATAAAGACTGTCAAGATCACACCTGTTGCCTTTGACCCTTAAGAGAGATTTGGAAAATCTCCTCTTCTTTAGTGCTTTTGGTTTTTTAATTTTGTTGTGGCAAATTTGTCTCTATGTGAGATATTTATTTAAAGAAAAATTGATTCTCAAGCTGATCTCATACAGTGAAGTAAATGGACCTGCTCTTCTCTTTGACTACGTGTTTTCATATGGCAAGAATACAACTAGGTATTAACTTCGGCTCCAGAAACTCAGGGTGCCAGTTCAACAGTATCTTACCACTGGACATTTCTGAATCTGTTTCCAAAATAAGTGACACAAACAGGTAGTGCTAATGTAGTTCAAGTAGCTGAGTAGAATGCCTTTTCTGTGTGCAAATATTGTCTTGCTCAGTAGGTGATGATGCTGCTTTTTGCTCACAGGTCCTTTTTGCTGCATGTAAACTCCAACTATTGTTGTTATAATGATGTAAAAAAAAAAAATAGTGGCCTTCATGTGAGTCTTTAACACCTTGTCTTGTACTTGCAATGGATACTCTTTTTTTTAAAAATGCATGATATAATGCCCATAATACGAGATTATTTTTCAGTATTGTTACTTGTTAATTTAATGTACTTTTACAAATACAACAAGCTTACAATTTATATGACATTGATTCTCAGCGATGACTGAAACATGCATGCAGAAGTTGGATTCAGTTTAAATTTGTGTTTCTGTTTTGGGTTTGCATGGCGGGGTTTTGGTAGCAGGGGAGGGGCTGCAGGGGTGGCTCCTGTGAGAAGCTGCCAGAAGCTTCCCCGGCTCCA
>JAVKLA010000036.1:15082488-15103958 GCA_034782735.1 Sagittarius serpentarius | reverse complement strand
GACATGGTTTAGTGGGGGACTTGTCAGTGCTAGGTTAACGATTGGACTAGACGATCTTATAGGTCTTTTCCAATCTAGGCAATTCTATGATTCTGTATTCTATTCGACTCCTCATACTAGAGACTTCTCTCCCCTGCATACTGCCCTTTCATCTGTCTGATGAACTTTTCAATTTATTTCCTTTTGCTGACAAAGTATTTCTGGCCACTTAAGTCTAATGGGTGATCTTTCTTTCTCCAGAAAGAGATGGAGGACTCGGTTCTCACTAAACTGATCTATGCATTCACTCTTAATTAGCTGAAGTACTGAAGGTGGCACTACTTTTTTGTAGTATTATTTTTGTCTCCAGATCAGAGATGAGTGCCTACATTGATCTATGATTAGTAGCATTAATGGACTATTTTACTTTTAATTGTTGGCAACAGAGAATAACAGAACTCAGGCTATTAATAAATGCTTTATGATATAATTTAGGAACCTTTTCCCTAGACTCTGCTTCCGCTATTCTTTTTTTTTTTTTTTTTTTTTTTTAATGGAACACGAAGTACAGGAAAAATTATTTCAGCCATGCCTGAGTTGCTCTGGGTTAGTAAATATGCAATAAATAGTTTAAGACTAGTAAGATCTATTAAGACTTTAGGATTGCTTAAGTTCTCTGTAAATACTCTGTGTTCAAACTTTAGACTTTACAGTTGGAAGGCCTGCCCTGGCTAGTCAACAAAACAAATTTATTTAAACAGACCTTTAAAGGTTAGAATGATGGTAAGGTGGTGAAAGTATGAATGGCGGTGAGTCAAAGTAGAAATTGTAGTTATCCTACACCAGGTTAGTTCCATGCATTAGCTATGAGACACTGTTACATAAAGGAGGGATGTAAAAGGGATGCCATTTAAATATTTAAGTAAAACCAATATTGGTAAAAGATACACCCATACTTCTGATGGCTAGATGAAATTGCCCTGCATTACTGTCTTTCTCTATAAGCTGTGCAGCATCCTGCTATTAAGTAGTCTTTCTAACTGTGTGTATGAAGAAATACCTTGCCCTTCATTTGCTTAATCTAAAATTCAAATGCTCATTGCAGTGTGCAACTGCATTAGGAGTACTTAAACAAATTAAATGATTTAGTATGGTAGCTTTGAAGAATCTAATTTCCATGTGGGGAATCGTTTTTGTCTGGCAAAAAGACAACATGTGAATTTTACATTGGCTGCTTTTTTTGTAACGTTTATGTTGCATGGGGTTTGCTTTATTGTTAATCCAAACTCAAAGCATGGATCTGTTATTTAGCTCATTAATGCTTAACTAAGGTTACAGATTTTTAATGCACATACAGATATTAATCTGTCTACTCTGTTCTGACCTTCTCCTTTACATACAGGTTGCTGTGAGCTCTGCTGGAGCAATTCTTGTACTGATGCGGTTTTGAACCATGATTTTATTCGTGATTTGCACCTAACTGCCTTTGAAGTGCCATTATGGCTTGTAACATAATTATGCACGTACAGCATTTAAAAATATATACATGGTGGATATGGTACCTGGAAGATACCTGTGGTTTATTCAGTTTGTCAGTAACATTTTTGTCATCATCTTCTGTTGCTGTGAATATTTATAAAAAAGAATAATTTATCCCTTGAAAAGTTTTAGTCTGTTTCCGGTAATGAAGCAGGCCTTTGATAACCTTCACTAGTGTTTGTTCTGAAATGCTGAAAATTCACACCTTAAGAAGAAAATGGTATCTAGGCTGCATATTCACCTATCAATAACTAGTATTGACTTGTCAAGTTGGGTGAAGTTGCTTCTAGGTCTGAAGCAAATTCTGTGTATGGCTGCCAGCAGGTCACTGCCTCAGGCTGCTTGGGTGGATGAAGACAGGTTGTAACAACAGTTCTGAAGGAAAGCTTCAGAGAGCTGCTGGTAAAAGAACTTTCCCCTTTGTATTTTCTACCTAACCTTGAGAACCTCACATGTCATTCTTTTATTGTATTCCTTTTGGACACATCTGGGCTGCTTTGAAGTTAACAGAAGCTTTGCCACTGATTCTAGGAGGCTGCTCTGAAGTTAACAGAAGCTTTGCCACTGATTGTAGGAGATCTGCAATTCATTGCTATGTATGGTTTAGTTCATGAATTTAGATTGCAGAACACTAGGGTTTCTGCTTTTTTTTTTTTCCCAGTTATAAGGGGAATAAGGAAAAAATAGTTAAGCTAACTCTGCATAAGGCAGCTATCAATCTGAAGTTTTTTGCAGGCATGCACATGTTGCAAACAACCTGCTGTAAATCCTTTATAGGCTCTTAGAAAGCTAGTGCATAATTAACCTTTGCTTGAAATTATTCTCGTAACCAGAGAAGAAACCTCCCCAGATAAGCATGAGAAATATAATGGGCATTTCTAGACGCTTCTTTCCTGAACATTTTACGGCTTATTCCCAAGTGAAATTGAAAACCATCAGGGCAGCAGCAGCCTGCTCTGGGAGGGAACTGGCTGAACAATATATTTGAGACCTTGGGGTTTCTGTACAGCCTTAGATTTTACATACAGGCCAAAAGTATGTTTGCTACTTTATAGTGTGTAGCAAAATACAGTCCAAAATCTCTGGTGTAGCCAAGCCATGCTCATAGCTAAGAAAGTTTTATTCAGGAAAAAAATGCATGGAAGTCAAAATCCATTAGGTAGTTCCAGGAATGGGGTTAGAGTAGTGGATTTGGGACCACATACTGACATAAACTATATGTCTTTGAAGTTATCAACTCAAGTTATTAACTGGACACTTCAATTGTAGCCTTTGGGCAAATATTTATTGAAACATAAAGGTTTTGTTGGGCTTAGCCTGGTTCCTTTTAGCTGATTCTAATCTCAGTTTCTCTTCTGGTGAATGCAAGCCATCAGCACTTCCAGGTGTTTTTAATACGTGGCTCTGGACTTACTGGAAACCATCCTAAAGTACAGGAGAATGTGACTTGTTGAAGCTTTTGCCTTATTTGGCTAGGATTCTGAGCATTAGTCTTGCTTTAAAATTCATATTTTTTTTCTGCTAGCTGAGGTATAGCAGGTACTTACTTATTTTACTAAGCTAGACTCAGCAGGCCTCCTGGGAGCTATAGGTCCAAAGTTCAGCCTGCAAAGTTGTGGGTGGGAAGCTATTTCCTGCATTGACTGTGTATGCTCAGGGATGTATTGTGTGGGGTTTTTTTTTGTTTTGTTTGTTTGGGATTTTTTTGTGGTTGTTTTTTGGTTTTGTTTTTTTTTTTTGGTGGTGGTGCTTTTTGTCTTTTTCTAAAAAAGGTGTATAAAGATGGTGAGAGAATAGCTAGAGGAACTATTTTGAAGAGGGTGAATGGAATTCCAGGCCTTTCACATGAGAAGCAAGGCATGGCCCCCAGACTGGGGGAAGATGAGAAAATGTGGCATGGATATGTCTTAAGGTGACTAATCTTCCATGTTTTTTATTTTTCTTTACTGTATTCCCTGGTTATTGGGCTTGCAGAAAATCTGGGAACACAAGTATGTGTGTTTCCTTTAGTTGTCTGTCTACTTTTTGGAGAAAATGTTCTTCCCCAAGTATGGTCTCCTTGTAAATGCTGCAGTTTGATATCCTGTCTATTAGGAAAATAATGGTCTGAGAAGTGCAAGCTAAGTCCTGCCTCACTATAAACAAGAGGAAAGCTGATTGTTTTCACAGGCCAAGCTTTACATCATTCTCACAAATGAATACTATAAATTCATTGGGCTTTTTTTTTTTTGTGTGTTGTTGGCTTTTCTGGACAGAAACTTCTGAAATGCAAGAATTTTAGATGAAAATTTAAAATAGCTGTGCCATGATCAAGGCAAGGATCAGACCAGTTCACAGTCCTCCTAATTTGTGGTGACAGTTTTTGCAAATTTGCTGCATTCTTATTCAGTATTTGCTGTTCAGCACAAACCGAGTACATTAATGCACTGTTGAATACTGCAACAACTCCCAAATTTGTCTTCAACAATGTTCAACAGATCTTTATCTTCGCATGAAAGATTTTTAAAAAATGCTGGGGAAAAAAGATAATACTGGAAAAACTGTTAAGGGAGAAAACCTATTTTTTGCTTTTGTCCTGCAGACCTCTCTAAATCTTAGGTGTAAAGGTTCTGGATACAGACTGTTTTCCAAAACCTAACTGTTTTGATATTCCTATCCTTTTGACATTCCTTAAACACTCAGTACCAAAAAGTTTTTGTATTATCTTCAAGAATCAGAATTTTAGGATGGTTTCATAGTGACCGTATAGTAATTGTGTTATAAAAAGACCTATCTTGAAGCATGGCAAATGAACTATTATGAGGTTCTTCCAAATGGCTTTGAAATTTCTCTGTCTCCCAGCTTTCCTAAATTTTACCCAGATGTCTGATAAACACAACATCTCAAGCAGTATACTTGGCTTGGCAGACACTAAATTCAGCAGAATGTAAATTACATTCAATGTGTTTATATATCCTCTTGACATTTTTCTCCTTCCGTAGACTCAGCACGCTGTTAGCCCAGTGAGTCCCATTTACTAGTAGGAATTCAACTGCATGAGATACTGTTTAAAAAATCTGAAGCACCTCACTAGAATCTTTTGATATTACAGAAATTACTTGCTACTTTATTTCTTTATGATCTTCTCACTTGATTGTATATTATAGCTGGTTTTTTAATGTCACCAAACTGTGGCAGTAGCTGTTACATAAAGTATCTATCCAAAAGTCTGCTCTAGTGGAAACTGCTTTTAAATGACTTTTATTAGCACCTGCCACTTTAAGGCTTGTGCATAAGGATTTTAAAAAAATTAAGAATTTCAGTTTTCAAACAAGTATTCTGTGTTTTCAGCTTGGTCTAATATCATCTCACTCCCACACAATGGCAGAATGTTACAAATATTTGAATTTCTCAATATATTTTCATTTTTCACATTACATACAGGTTTGACAAGCCACATTCTCATACATTGAATTACAGTAGCACTGAGTAATCAAGCTGCAAACCAGGACCCACTTTGAGAGCTGCCTTACAGACCTACAGGGAAAAAGTTCTCTGATCCAGAGAGCTTAAGGCCTCTAAGTGGAAGGCTGGAAACAATCAGTATGGACAAATAGGTGGGAGTATGGACACATAGAAATAAGGTGTTGGTCGGCATGCTGGGTAGTCGTCTTAAATGCCCAAACCCTTATGCCTACAAAACCCTTAGCAGCAGGTAACGTATAGGCAAAGTGATCTTACAAGAAACTGAAGAGGATTTTTTTTTTTTAGGAGCTATAAGCAGCTCTCATCACTGAATTGCACTGTATTGCTTGGATACTCTGCAGCTAATTCTCTCCTTTAATGACTTGTGGACATCACCTGAACAGAAATGAAAGTTAAATCCTGTCAGACTAGCTTAACTAATACAGACCCATTAGCTGTCACAGGTGTCTATGATTAGCCTTTGGTTTAGCAATTACAGAAAATTGTTAAATACTCCCATTTGACTTTACAGAGTGAAAGCAATTTCAAGTGTTGTCAGCTTGCTAGTGCTTCATTAGAAGAATTTAGTTTTGCATATCTTCATAAAAAAGCAAACTCTGTGACTAACAGAATGAGTAAAGCATAGAGTAAAACTGCCTCTGTAAGTAGTCTTTGGATTTCGATTTTCTCAGAGAAACCTACAATTGTCAGCCTTTTCTCAGAAATGAAACACTGAAAGATCTCTGCGGCTATATTTAGAACTTCTAGCTGGCATTCTAGCTGACACATTTGCTGTGCGTATAGGTGATGGACTGAATAAATGTCCTAGGTGGGTTTGATAAGTTATGTTTACTCCCTCTTCACAGTTAGGAATGTCTGTCTGAGGTGAGGAGAATGTTATGTTGTAGGTACTGGCAGTATTTTGGTTGAGATTTTTGATGCAAGATGTAGTATTAAATTAGTGACAAGTTCAAAAGACTGGAATTCATTATGAAATAATTCATGTATCAGTAAAAAAAAATATTCATCTGTGGCAGGTAGCATGACAGACTTTCAGGCTAGCTTTTAGCCTTTAGGCTTCTGTCTCATACTTCTGTACATGTTTCTCAGTGTTGTGGAGCTGTATTCAGTCTTGCTGGGACTTAATAAAATAGGATGCACAAATGTCACTATTAATGAAAATCCGTCCACATTGAAATTCAGATATCCCAGATATGGAATATATCTTACTATAAATCACTGGCAGGAGTATAAACCTTAATGTTATGGATGTGTCCAAGGATGAAAATATAGACGTTAATTTTTAAAATCTGCAATACTTTGAACAAACACATCCTTCTTGTTACTGCATTTTTTTTAAATGATGGAGTACGATTAGTCCCATTATGTGGACATGCTTATGTAACAGCTTATAAATATATATGAAACCCTTCCAAGAGAAGATAGTCTTTATTCCAGTGGTCTTAGTAACTTGCAGAGATGACAAATTTAGGAAAAAAACCCATACAGCCTGATAAATGAATGTCGTCTCCTCTCTTCAACATTTCAAATGCCAAATCGATCTAAAAACTTCCCGATAGATATATAAAATTTGCACTTTCTGCTTTGATTTTTCTGTACTTTTTCTTTGAGCCCTCCTCATCCTCAAAGAGACATGGTAATTAATGATAATTACTAATTTATTGCTTTAGGTTATAATGAAACCCCCCCCAAAATAATCAAGTTTCTTGAAGGTCCTTGTTTAAAAGTCTGTCCTGGGTTCTGTCCTGTAAACATGAGCCTATACCTTTGGGTTTTAAATCCTGTGTTCTTTATTCCAAAGAATCAAAATGGTGGGCCTTGAAGCTGCACCACAGAATAAAAATTCATGAAACTGAGAACCAACGGAGTTTTAATATAATGAGGTGAAATCCTGCCTGTAACCTTTGACAGTTATTTTTAAGTATCTTTCATGCGTCTATCTGCTTTAGTCTTAAATAATGATTCTGAGACATATGCTGAGGAATGAATATGTGTGATGTCAAGGAAGGTCAAATAACTGCAATATTAGTGTAGTTCTAAAATATACCTGAAATATGTTCAAGTGTAAAGCTTTTTAATTAGTAGATGGTTAGGCTTTTTGTTAATGTTTGTCAGTCTCTTCAAAGTGTTGGCTTGAAAACTGGTGTTTATACACATACTGTATATACGTGTGTGTGTGTGTGTGTGTATATATAATATCTTAAGTTGGTCTCCAAAGTTGCCTTGATGCTGTCAAATTGCTTAGCTGAAAAAATATGGGTATGCTTTTTTCCAGGATAAAGACTAGAAGGTTTTTAACGGTATTAGTAAGGAAGACAATATTTTGGTGTTTCCTTTTATGTGGCAAAGATGATTTTTTTTTAAATTAAGATTTCTTTTAACAGCTTGGTTTATATAATTATAATGGCTTTTGAAACAGCAGTATTAAATCAGCTAGCTGTGAATGGAAAAGGGAAAAAAAAAAAAAAGGCAAATTATTCATTCTTGGACACCAGTGAAAGCAGCCATAGATAGGCCCCCTCCAATACCTAAAGGGGGCCTATAAGAAACATGGGGAAAAGCTTTTTAGCAGGGCCTGTAGCGACACGACTAGGGGAAATGGCATTAAACTAAAAGAGGACAGATGTAGACTAGATATAAGGAAGAAATTTTTTACAATGAGGGTGGTGAAACACTGGCACAGGTTGCCCGGAGAGGTGGTAGAAGCCCCATCCCTGGAAACATTCAAGGCCAGGCTGGACGGGGCTCTGAGCAACCTGATTGAGTTGAAGGTGTCCCTGCTCACCGCAGGGGGGTTGGACTTGATGGCCTTTGGTCCCTTCCAGCCCAAGCCATTCCATGATTCTATGTTTCGTAGCTCAAGTGAAGTTGGTCTGAATGCTTGTGGCAGTGCATTTTATTCTTCCATGTTCTATAAGCTGAAGGCTGTAAGTTTTGTAACAAAGGTAGGTGCTGCTGTTCCTTGAAACAGTAAAGAATGTGCACAGTAATCTCTCCAGAGATCTGGCACCCTGTAAAATGATGCCCTTCTGTTTGAATGAGTTTATTAGATGTCTCTTCTAGTTGAGAGAGAATCAGCATTTATCTTCCTTCCCTAGTTCTTGGCAACGGTGAATACTAAAAGCTACATGTGACTCAGCGTTGGTCCCTGGCATTGGGCCATGGCAACTCTTTGGGGCAGGGCATATGGACTGTTCTGTGTTCATAGAATATTTAGGACAGGAAGCTCTGTTCTTGCTTGATCCTTAGCCACTAATACTGTTAACTGCTTAAATTGCCAAAACGTAAAAGTAGGAGTCAAAAATGAGCAAACAACTGCTCTGTTAATGCTGTCAAAGGTAATGTTGAAGATGGGTTCCTGAAGAGACCTCTCAATCTTAAGGAGTCTGTCCAGTGTTTTGACCTTCCTTTGAGGAGTGCTACTAGAATGATTGGTTATTGCTGCTTCTCTTCAGATGTGGTTTCCTAGAATCGTTAGTTATTTAAATTCAGTTATGCATGAATTAGTTTATTCTTATTTTTCCTTGGAGGTAGTTTCCTTACCTTTTCAATCTTAGGAAGATTTTTTTTTCCTAGTGCAGATCCTGGTTTAGATGTGATGCTCCAAAACTGCTGAAACTTGTCAACTGAGTATGTTGCTCTGGCAGTGTTCCCAGTAGCTGATATTAAGGCAGTCCCAAGTGGTCTTTTCAGGGCATTTTCAGTTAGGTGTCTAAACCCAAACTCTGGGTGTCAACTCTGACATCTGCCAATTCTAATCCAGGTACTGGTACTAGAGTGAGCATCCTATGGTGGTCATTAGCTGTCAAGTATACCTTAAAGGAGTCCTTGTATTTTAAAATACTGTGTCCCTGACAACCAGAACTTGTACTTTCTTCAAACTTTTCTTTCCCATATTGTTAACCTTTCATAATCCCTAATGCTGTGCACGTTGTTAACTTTTTGTTTACCTTTGAGAAAGGTGCTTTGGAAGAATACAAAACAAAGTATGAATTTCTCCATTCTTCTGATTCAACAACAGTGAATCCCAAACACTGAAATTACATTTCTGGAACAAAATATTTCCTCTTTATAGATGCTTATGTTACTTTTATGAAACCAAAAGGGTTTTATTGGATGACAGTAAATCAGATTGATGACAACAAAACAATAGACAAGTTACTGATGAGGAAATGACTGTGCCACAAAGTGTGCACCTGGGTAGAGGGATTTAATAGAATCAACAAACTACTACTTAGAGCATTTTCCAGTGTTGTTAAATGTTCTGTAGACTGATGAAATGCCACATTAGGTTAATTCTGTTCATGGTGGCTTTGTACTTACACTTAGGAAAATCTTCTCATCACTAATTTACAGTAACAGTGTGGATTGTTGCATATACTTGTCTCCTAAACATTGGCATATTTCTTACCCCAGGCTCATATTTCCTAATAACTCATTATCAGATCACATTTGGAAAAGGGACTGCTGAATTACTTAGCTAGAATGCAGTCATAGGTTTGGCCTTACTGATGACCTTCACCAAATAATAAGAGGTAGCTGCATACATCTTGTGCATGACAGGAATGTTTAATCTCCATTCTCCTATAATACACTAGTGTAATTGAGAGTGAAATGCATAGGGTCATATTGTCCCTTCCTTGCACACTACAAAATCACTCTAATCATCCTCTGCACTGAGCTGTATGGTATGGATTTTTTTCTTATCCTTGGAGCTAAAATACTTGTGTAGCTAAAATAGGTCCTAGCAAGGCACTCCTAACAGTGTACAAAAATGAGAAATACCTTTGCTTTTCTGTTCTCTTCAGACAATGCATTGGTTTACTGTATAGTAGTGGGAAGTTAATTTCATTTCATGTAACCCTTTCAGAAGACTGATTAGCTCTAGCTGTGCTATCTGTAAGGATAGCATTGTGACTCGTTCTAAAGAGCAGATCTAACTAAAAATCAAAATTCATCATCTTTGGGCTGAGATTTAAAAGAAAACCTGAATGAAAAGACATAATATTGAAGCTTCTTAGCAAAGAAACATTAGGTTTGTCAAGGTTTTGCTTTATGGCAAAAATTGTGTTTAATGTTATCCTAAAATACATGGTATTGATGGCAATGCTTTCCAATTATGATACTATTTACTAAATAGACACTTTGGCAACTGGTACTTTAACAGGTAACTGATAATTGATTCTCTAAATGTTAATGATTACTGAAATTTTTGGTTTTGATGGTTTTGTGGCAAAAGTATATACTGTAAAGCAATCTACACTTTTCTAACTATATGAAAAAAAGAAGTCAAATAGAAATTGAGTTCCCCCAAATTGAACTGTTCTATTCTGAGGAGTTCAGTAAGATACCCTTGGAGAATACACCTCTTCCCACATGACAAAGCACTTATGGATGAATTTCTCCACCGAATAATTTTGTGACCTCCTCTGTTAAAGACCTCTAAGTTGTGTGTTCTTTCAGGTAAAGATTGAGTAATACATAGAAGAGGCCTCCTGCAACCTTCTAATGTAAGTGTGTATTTCTCATACGAACATATTGCTCTGTTCACTGAGACATGAGACCCATCAGTGATTTCTTCACATGGTCCTGACAGCAATGAACAAAGAAATGAATCACAAAATCCACAAGACATGTATGCATTTCAGTACCTACTTAAACAGTGTTTGGAAACACCTTGGGGGGGAAAAAAACACCCCAAAACAGGTAAATCACGTAACAGGAATGAATCTCTGTGAGTCTCTAAATCTACATGCTTTGTCTTCGAACTGGGAGCACAATCTTGTGCATCAGAATATAGTAGAAAGAAATGGAAGGATTACGATAGATCCAGTAATGCAAAACAGCTTTAGGTACTCAGGACACAGGTTGTATATAAGGCTGTCTGTTTGAATAAGAGATTAGGCTGAAGAGTCCAACCCCCAGTAGACAGAGCTGGGGTGAGGCTTATTTTGCAATCTGTGATTGAGCTTATTCCTCTCTCTCTGTTGCAACAATGTTTTAATCCAATCACAACATTTTATGAAGCCAAGAGGCTTGGCACTGGTAAACAGAGTACCCAGCTGTACACACTAACCTCTGAAAAGAGATTGACTTTCTGCTGAAATATGTTGTGAGGTATGCTCAAATACAAACCTTCTACTGCTCTTTTCTGCTTTCCTGCCTATAGCCTTCTGCATCTTCTAATTTTTCACCAAGCTGATGTTATTTAATGGGGAGCTGAACTGTGCAGCTGGTGTGACAATGAGAATTCTACAATTAAGAACATTGAAGCCTTCGGTCTTTTCCATTCAAATGAATGTGGCAATAATGGGACCCCAAGTGGTCATGCTAGTGACCTGGTAACTTAATAGTAATTCCCTGAAGAAATTACATAGTGAAATCAAGACCTTTCAATAGTGAACCGTTGGTTTTGCAGGGAGGAAACACCTCGCTGGCTTTAAAGCTAAAAGAAAAAATTTAATATAAAACTATCTTCACTTCTTATAAGGAACCACCATGATAATTCTGATTTGGGAAGCAAAGAAGATTTGTACGTTTGGGTTTTATTGGTCTTGTTATAGTGCCCCTCTTTGACAAGATTGTGGATTTGTTTTGGTAAAATGCACTGGAGTACAATGGAAATGATCCAAGAAAGCATGAGATAGAGTATGTGGCTGGCAGTACGATGTATTGAAGTATCAAAGCCTTGGATATATCATCAATTAATCATATGTTGTCTCAGCTATTGGGGGTGGGGGGAAGTATTCTATGTTCCCACTCTGTAAATAAATTTCTTGGCTAATATAGAAATGATCGAGTTGAAAAGGAGTCTCACTTGATTTGTCGTTTCTTGAGTACTTTGCAGGCTCCAAATTCCTAAGAACTGAGGTTGTTTAGCAAAAAAACCCCAAACAACCAAACCCAAAAAACCCAAACCAAAAAAACCTTATGTCCTCAAAAACATAAGTGACCATTGCAAAGAGGGGAAATACTCTTCCCGGCCCGATGCCTGCCCCCCCCCCGGCTTAAACAGAACAGCTAAAAGAGAACATAGTGAAATTTAAACAAAGTTTCAGGTTAGATAAGAAAGACAGCAAGGCTATTTAAGCATGCAAATAGATCAGAAACTCAATAATCTTCCCATTATGAATAGGTTAGGGCAAAACTTCTGTCAGGCAACCTTGCAGCTCTTAGGTTCTTTGATCACCTTGGGTGAGTAAAACTGCTAATACAGAAATGACCTGGGTTTATCCTGCCATAGGGTGAAAATATGAACTAGATAATATCCAGAGATACTTGCTTGCCCTTTGACTCACTGAGCGGCATAAAATGAACATGCTGGAGGAGAGTGGGATATCGAACTTCTCCCTCTTCCATTTGTATTTTTATGAAGACAAAGAATTATCATCAATCAGTTTAAGAATAAACCCATTATTAAACGTGTAATGTGAAAGGAAAAATGGTTCATTTGAAAAGCAATGGATACATTTTGATTAATTGTTAAGCATTATGTAAAAAATTGTTTTGAAATTGCTGCTTGTGTAGTAGTTTAGCTGTGGAATGAGCAACTCAAGCAATTGATGTATTGGCAGACACATACCTAGTAAATGAGTTCTAAATTATTCATTCTGATAACCAGCAGCTATCACATATGTTGATATTCATCCCTTTTCCCTTGTGTAAAGCTGTGGATGGTCATTATCGACTCTTCTTGGAAGTAACTATTGCTTTTTAGTGATGGGGAAAAGTTGCTTTTTAGTTTTGTGCTTTATTTGAGGAATTTCTACTTCTTTAAATGTGACTGATAGTTTTTTCTTTTTTAAACAGGTCACTTGCAAAAGGGAAACAAAATTTAATGTTGTACCCTTTTCCTTTTCCATAAATCTTTTTTTCTTCTGCTTTTCCCCACATAAGCTATGCTTTACTGTAGAGAAATGAGGTCTTGTCCAGCGGAGGGATACTCAAAGCTGACCAAATAGCAGGAGACATTTTCATTTTAGTGACAGAGAGGAACAAATAGATGTGTCATCCCTGATCCCAGCTTTACAATTACAGTGAGAAAGAGGCAGACACTAGAGACTGAGTCTGTTAGAGCCCGCTTGCTCCCCAAAGGAGGTAAAAAGAGATAGGTGAGTGCTGAGAATAGCGTGGTTTTTCTCCACTCCAACGTGGTTTTTTTGGTTTGTTTTTGTTTTGGGGGTGGTTTTTTTCTCCCCCACTTCCCTCTTCCGCTTCCTGTGGAAAGGGGCTTGGAAGGCAATACAAGTACTTGTGGATTTTTTCCCTAGCTGCAAAAGGGCAATGCTGATAACTGTTAGTTCTATACTTACACTGGAGGTGTGCAAGGGTCAGGTGCCTCTCTGTAAGATAAGCAGCAGCAGATTGTCAGGGAGCACCAATATTGTCTTGCCTAAAATATACAGCAAATTCCAGATAGCCAGGTAGATTGGTTTTAGTCTCTGTTTTAAATGTGTGGTTATGATTGTTCAAATGCAGTGGCCTAAAGCTATTAATTCATTGAAATGATTCTCTTCAGCTGTCTTGATCTTCAAAGTACTCTTGACAGATAAGAAATGTACTATTCCTTATCTTATAATCAGATCCCCTCTAGGGTACATCTGGAATAGTTGTGCAATATAATAATTTTTTTTCCATTTAAATAAATTTAAAAAATTTTACTAAACTAATATTTTTTGAAAGTCTGAAAATAGTGATTGTATCACTTTGGATCTTTGTAGGATAGTGTACATAGTGTACTGCTTTTGAGACAAAGTTATAAACATTAGAGATCTTAATACATGGCGTATTTGACATCAGTTTAGTAAATCAGATAAGAGATGCTTGTGACTATGCTTGCTGAGAATAAACCAGCTGGCATTTATTTGGGAGGTATTCAGAAAACACCCTATTGTTAATGATCCATTGCATGATCTGGCGTCTGGTAAACTAATATATTGTCTTCTTTATGGTGGAAGTCACCACAAATTGTTAAAGATTTTAAGAACCATTCAACTTCTTTATGCTTTCTAAAATACACTGATTATGGTAAAAATTGTTCTTATTAGCAACATTATTGAATGATGGTAACCCAAAACCAATCTCATAGTAGAATCTGTTAGCACAGACAGTAACAAATGTTAATTCCAGAAGCAGTTTCCCTCTTAAGCAAGCAGGTGGCTGTGGTTAGAGTTTGTTTTTTGTATTGCATATGGTAGGACACAGTGGAGTTAATTTTTAATAATTCTGTAATTTAAACTATTTTATTGATCCCTTCACTGAAGAACTGAGTGTCTGGAACTGTCTTGACTATATTTGTTTCAGTGAGACTTCTTATGGTGAGAGTCATTTTTTTTTACTTTTGAAACTGTATATATGTGCTCTTGAATGTGTAATAAAGATGATATCAAGCTCCTTTGAACCTTCCTGAGGATACAATTCCAAATGTAGCTTGGCTTTCCTCAGAGGCTTGTCTTTCCCTTTTCTATTCTACAGTTGGTCAGAACTTAAAAAGTAGTGCTCAACTGGTCTTGATATTTCATAGGATTGGTAAAAATAATATTTATTCTGACTTTGAGATGTGGGTTTCAGGGTGATGTCCAGATGACACAAGATAAAAATTTTAAGTTTTTTAATGTGCAACTTCAGTATATTTTTGATGGGTAGCCGCTTAAGATTATATGTTTGGTTTAAAACACTCAAATTATTGAATCAAAACTTGTTAAAGTGGAGGAATTAAGAGAGAAATGAAGACTCTGAAATAGATGGGACAAGATTTATTCCTTCACTGAAATGGGCAAGTTCAGGCAATAACATTTGGAGATGGAATCTCTAAGACCCACTTCAGCTGTCAGGACCTTATTGTTAGACCCTTCAGTTTAGTTTGGTGTCAATTTTCTCTTTTAGTGGACTTATGAGGCAGTAGATAGGGATGTAATGCTGGTGATTTAAAGACGAATGGGTGCAAAGCCTATTTTTGAAAAGGCCAGGCATCCCTCTGTCCCTCTTTTCCTATTTGCACAATAACTGTCTTCCAACTGCTTGTCACTTTTTAAAGTCTATATCACTTGTTGCAAAGGTTGTCATAGTGGTTTATTTTCCATCGTAACTATTATCTGTGTAAAGCATTTCTTCCAACATTCTCTTTGAAGATGATCTTTCCTTAGCTTAAGTTCATGCCCTTTGTTGTTATATTTGATACAAGCTCCTCCTATAGCCTTATAAACTATACATTTTGTTCTTTTACAAAATTCTTGTGTAACTTGGCAAGATCTGCTGTTAATTTCTTTTTCCAAACGCTATACCTCATTCCTCTAAGGTCTGGTTTGTTTTTTTTTTTTTTTTTTTAATTATTATTATCCCACATCTTCTAGTACCTGAATGAGTGAGTGATACCTTTTATTTTTGCATACTTCTCATAAAGCAGTGATTGGAAATGTGAGCATTATTCCACATGTGCTCTAGGTCTCATATATATGCAATAATGTTCCTCTGACTTACAACATGTTCATATGTGAAACCATTCAAAACTGTATAAATAAGTAGTGTGTGTTGCATTTGAACCCACAGTACTGTAGGATTAAATTTTCAGTATTTTTTTATCATGGTAGCTTTTACTCAAAAGACGTTTCTGTATAGCTGGCAAATAAAGAAATGACCCCATTTGTGGCCATAATCTGCACTAGAAAAAGTCAGTTACATACCAAAAGCTATCTAGCATTTTTGTCCACTGAATTGCTGTACAAGTTCATCTACCTGCTTTAAAAGTATCTGCACAGAATGGTAATCTGTCAAGGTAAATCTATGTGAATTTTCTTTGCAGTAATTGGTTTAAGCTATTTTTGGTTCTGTAGGAATGAATTTACCATAGGAAGAGAACAAAAAGATCTTCAGATTCTTTGTTAGAACTGGTTCTAAACATCTTTTTAACTATCTTAAATTGTCTTTTGTATTTGAGGGCCCAGTTAGCTTTTGAGATAAGGAGTCTCTCCTATAATAATAATATGTTCATAGGAACTAGACGTATGGTGTCCCGTGTTCCTTTATGGTTAATACTTTCTGTAACATCAGAACTGTTTATCAAATTACTGGGAAGTGCTTCTCTTTTTTGAGTGTCTTGGATAACTTTTAAGAAAAAAGGGTTTTTTTTCCTTATTTTTTCCAAAGCTAAGCTGCCTGGAGTATTGAGAAGGTTCTGTTCTGTAGTATAAGCTAAAACTGATCCAGTTCTGATAGCGGATGTACTTTATGAAGGATGTAAGTTAACTGACGCTCACCGGTTAC
This sequence comes from Sagittarius serpentarius, assembly GCA_034782735.1. Classification (NCBI taxonomy): domain Eukaryota; kingdom Metazoa; phylum Chordata; class Aves; order Accipitriformes; family Sagittariidae; genus Sagittarius; species Sagittarius serpentarius. The sequence continues at coordinate 15,087,713 of JAVKLA010000036.1, read as the reverse complement.
TTGAACACTTAACTGAGTAATCATCTTAGTAGTACTGTTACCACTTACCCATAGTTTGTCAGTTGTAGTGTATCTTCTATGCCTTATTACTCCTTTTATGCACCTAAGAATTCCGTTTGTATCTATAGAACTTCATTGTTTATCTTCTGAAATCAACTCAAACTATAACATTTTCTTGCTTTTGTTAGTGCCTGCAGGGCTCATTGCAAGCATCTGTTGATTTCTTTTGCCTTCCTGTAAGGGAAGGGACCAGTTTAATAATTACTACATAAAATTCAGTTTTGCACTGCACAGTAGGATAGAAAACAGGCTTTCTAAGGAAACTGTCCTAAAGGTTGATTAGATAATCATATTTTCCTTAGAATTCAGTAATTTTTAAAATTAACCGTATGGAAGGATTATGAACTTTATTGTAAATGGTTTTGAAGCTTTTCATAGAACAGTATTGTTAATATCTGTGACAGATGCTGGTTTTGTCTTTATTAAATACTGTAGGACTGTGGTGAGTTGACCCTGGCTGGACACCAGGTGCCCACCAAAGCTGCTCTGTCATTCCCCCTCCTCAGCTGGACAGCGGGGGGAAAATATAGTGAAAGGCTTATTGGTCAAGATAAAGACAGGGAGAGATCACTCAGCAATTACCATCACAGGCAAAACAGACTTGACTTTGGGAGATTAGTTTAGTTTATTATCACCATCACTGATGGGCTCAGCCTTGGCCAGCGGTGGGTCCATCTTGGAGCCGACTGGCATTGGCTTCATCGGACACAGGGGAAGCTTCTAGCAGCTTCTCACAGAAGCCACCTGCCCCCCTCTGCTGCTAGCAAAACCTTGCCATGCAAACCCAATACAAGGATATTATCAGAAGGATTATTCCTGTGGTGCAGTATAAGTGATAATTCTTTGGTGCTTTTTAGTAAGCAGTCCTTCTGTTTTAAAGTATTATTTCTTCTTTTTGGTTATAGAGAAGTACTTCGGTTATTTCTCATGTCCCATTGATAGCCAGTCCTGTGCATTAGTGTTGCTTGCTGTTTTACTGTCACTACTTCTTAGAATTTTTAAATTTTTTTATTATTTAATGCTGATCCTTCCCTCTCTTTATCCCAAGCCCAGTTGTGGGAAAAAAAAAATAAAATAAATCCATCAAATATGGTCCATCTCACTGTTGAAAAAACATCAAGTCAATGGCATGGATACCAAGTATGCAGAAGTACCATTTCTAAAATGGCTTTAGCATTGAACCACTTTTTTAGTTTGTATTTATATGGTGCTGGATTTTACTTAGACGATTTGAGCAAGCACTGTCTGTCTAACCTTGGCCTTGAAGAAGGTACTTTATTTCAGTGTCCGTTGTTTGACTATATCTTCATATTTGAGTTCTGTGCCATCCATGAATGGGAAGTTGAACATACTTTTTAAACAAACAGATATATCAAAAAGGGAAGTAATTATGTGTGTTAATTTTTTTTTTTTTTTTTTTTAGTTCAACACTGGATCCCATGTCACTGTCATTTTCCTAGTTCTGCAAAGTAAAGGGTCATCACCAAGGTGTACTGTGGTGAAAAAGCAGCAGCATGTTAGAGTTAGTAATGACTTCCTTATGGAAAGAGACAATATAAACAAATGTCTAAGGAATGAATGTCCATGTTAAATAATACAGTAGATGTAAGGATTCTTTCTGAAGATGAGAAAGAAAAATCCTGACTCCAAAAGATTATTTATGCATACACATATATGCACACACACAAAACCGAAGGTTAATTCTTAGATCTTGCCTTTGTCTGTGGCAGGCATTTGGGCTGTTGGGCACAATAAAATCCAATGCAGGTCCTGCTGTATAGGGATGAATAAGGCATTCTTGTCATAAGGGTCTAAAGATGGAGAAATCAAGTCATACTGGAACCTTGATTTGTATAAGGGAGAAAATAAAAAGCTGTATGAAGTCTCCCTAAGATGCTGTTGTTTGTTTTCCAGTATATAATGATCTACACTGACTTTGACTAAAGCTTCTTAGTTTTGCCTTATGAAAACAAAAATGCTTTCAAACTATGTTAATATTAAGAAAATTTCACTTTCTAAGTCTTAGACCATACTTACCTCAAATCTGATATCCCTAGCATGGATCATTTTTCTGCATTTGCTCACAAATAGCTGGCAGTACCTTTCTGAGCAGAACAGGCTGTGAATACAAAATATTAATAAACCAGAAACATGTAGTTCCAACACAAGCAGTTTTTAAAGATTGCATTATGTATACTTAATGCCTGACTGACCTTTTCTGCTGTTTCTTAAATCTCTCAAAAATTCATCTAATTTCAAAGCCAGAGTATTAGCCCATTTATATGTAAATTGCCTTTAATTCATGCATTGATTTGAAAGACTAATCCAAGAGATCCTTTACCACAGGTGACCTTTTTGACACTGTACTTCTGGGAAGACTGTAAAGTGGTTTCTTATGACCTCACATCCACCTGTAGCATAACATATGCCTACTGTCTGTATAAATCAGTCATAAGAGAGTGGTTTTCAACCAGCATTGAATTATTAACACTATAACTGTCTTATACTTAAGATAGGTCCTATTTAAACCAATGATTATTTTCTTTTGGTGTTCTTGCTTATTTTAGACATTAAACACAATTAAGGTGTTCACTGATTATGTCCCTTGAATAATAAATAGTAGTATAATCTAGCTCTTAAATGACTGTCTCCAAAGATTGTAATTTTCAAAAAACATTCAGTATTTATATTTTGCCAGAATTTCATGTCACCACAAGAGCTGCTAGAACAAATATGCTAAAGCTGACTTCTACTGTTTCCTACAGTAAAGGTGAAATGCTTCCCTTTGCAGAAGAGAGTATACAAAACTGGGATTACTATGTACTGGGGATTATAAATTTATGTTTTTCATCCATTCATGCTCCAGAAAGTGACTCTTGATCTACATCTGCTGCAGTGTACATTTCACTGCAGAGAGTGAAGGCTCACCTGGCTTGATGGGCAGTCTATTATTTACTGTTTTCTCACTGTGGCAGGTTATTACTGGGAGGCTCCATAGTAATTCTGCTGCATTACTGCAGTTTTTTATTGCTAATATATAATGTTGAAGAAAATAAACGCTATTTTTTGTTTCTGATTTCTCTCTTCAAATAAAATTTATTTTTTCCATCAATTAAAGCTTCAGAAGAAAAATAGTACAAAGATATAACATTAAAGATTGTTGCCTACTTGCATAGTCATCAATAAGATAACAAATGATCTAATGTTCTGAAAATGTATTTTAGTTCAGTTACAATGAATTTTTTGGACTAAGGAAAAACAAAATCTGCCTTTTAAAATCCATTTAGGCAATGAAGTATACTAAACAGTGCATTTCTATATTATTATTATACAATAAGTGAAGATTATTTTTGTGTTGCGTGTTTCATATGAGAAGACATAAAATACTTTACACTGAGTTATAATAAAGGAATAGTACTTTGCCAAGTTACATAGAAAAATGCAGTAACAAAACCAGAAAAAGTGTGGAGATAATGAGCTTCAAATTGGCCTGTGTCTATATTTATCACACACTTTTTTTCAGTCATATCAGGATAAACAAATATTGATGGTCTTTGTGGGTGGACAGGCCTGTCTGCTCTCTGTTGACTAAGGAGTTTTTTTTCAGAAGAATGAGAACAAGATGGCATCAGAAGTGGTGTTTTATCATTTGCTGTTAACAAACACACAAAAAACCCCCCCAAAGCCACCTACCCACCATTGTTTGCAGGATGATAGAAATTGTTTTAAGAAGATATGATAAAACTACACAGTAGAAATGGGTGATGGAAGCAAGAACATTTCCTGACAGACATTCTTAATAATTAAACTATCTACTTACCGGCTGTTCTAGCCATAAGTTGTTAATTATATCCTAAGTTGGCTTGTGGAGATTTCCTACTGTTAATAAACTATACATTGCTACTGATTCTAGGACCTCCTGGACAAACTCAAACACAAAAAGGAAGCCTACAGAGGGTGGAAGCAAAGACAGGTAGCCTGCGAGGAATGTAGAGAAATTGTCTGAGCAGCCACGGATCAGGTCAGGAAAGCGAAAGCCCTGATAGAATTACATCTGGCCAGGGATGTCAAAGGCAACAGGAAAAGCTTCTATAGGTATGTCACTGATAAAAGGAAGACTAGGGAAAATGTGGGCCCTCTCTGGAAGGAAATGGGAGACTTGGTTACCCTGAATATGGAGAACGCTGAGGTATTCAGCAACTTTTTTGCCTTAGTCTTCACCGGCAAGTGCTCCAGCCATACCACCCAAGTCGCCAAAGGCAAAGGCAGGGACTGGGAGAATGAAGAACTGCCCGCTGTAGAAGATCAGGTTTGAGACCATCTAAGGAACCTGAAGGTGCACAAGTCCATGGCACCTTATGAGATGCATCCTTGGATCCTGAGGGAATTGACGGATGAAGTGGCTAAGCCACTATCAATCATATTTGGGAAGTTGTGGCAGTCCGGTGAAGTTCTCACTGGCTGGAAAAGGAGAAACATAACCCATTTTTAAGAAGGAAAAAAAGAAAGAGCCAGAGAACTATGGGCCAGTCAGTCTCACCTCTGTGCATGGCAAGATCATGGCTTGCATCCTCCTGGAAACTATTCTAAGGCACATGGAAAATAAGGAGGTGATTGATGACAGCCAACATGGCTTCACTAAGGGCAAATCGTGCCTGCCAAATTTGGTGGCCTTCTATGACGAGGTTACAGTGTTGGTGGATAAGGGAAGAGCAACTGATGTCGTCTACCTGGAATTGCGCAAAGCATTTGACACTGGTCCTGCATGACATCCTTGTCTCTAAATTGGGGAGACATGGATTTGATGGATGAACCACTCAGTAGATAAGGAGTTGGCTGGATGATCACGCTGAAAGAGTTGCAGTCAATGGCTCAATGTCCAAGTGGAGAGCAGTGGTGAGCAGTGTCCCCCAGGGGTTGGTACTGGGGCCGGTGCTGTTTAACATCTATGTTGGTGACATGTACAGTGGGATAGGGTGCACCCTCAGCAAGTTTGCCGATGCCGCCAAGCTGTGTGGTGCGGTCGATACGCTGGAGGAGGGGATGCCATCCAGAGGGACCTTGACAGGCTTGGGAGGGGGGCCCGTACAAACCTCATGAAGTTCAACAAGGCCAAGTGCAAGGTCCTGCACCTGGGTCAGGGCAATCCCAAGCACAAATACAGG
>JAVKLA010000036.1:15055918-15081867 GCA_034782735.1 Sagittarius serpentarius | reverse complement strand
CCTGGTCTAGTGGAAGGTGTCCCTGCCCATGGCAGGGGGGTTGGAACTAGATGATCTTTAAGGTCCCTTCCAACCCACACCATCCCGTGATTCTATGGCAGTTTTTTTCCTCCTGAAATATGGATCAAGCCTTTAGTTACCATAAGTAAATAATATCTCAGCATATAAGCATCAAAAGGAGTTTTTATTTAATGTAAGTAAACATGCAGGAAAGCTGGCAGAACATTCCTGGTGAAAAAAGGAACTGGCATTTTGATAAGACTTGGAAAGTTTGGTAGAATTGAACAGATGTATGTTGAAAATGTTTTAAAAAAACCAAACCAGAATTCCTCCAAAACAACTACACAGAACCCCTGTAGATGACGGGAGGACATCCTAAAGATCTCACTTTCAAAGGCCTGAATGCCTGTAGCTGTGAAAATCACACGTGCAAGGGAACCAAACAAGGATGTACATTAGTATCCTTGTCTGGTTTGCTTATGCATGTGATTATCCTTATTATTTGTCTGCTCAAAAATTAGAGATAATTAGGTAATTAAAGGAATGTATGTAGAAAAGGCTACTGAAAATTAGCTGCTCCTGCCAACAAATGTGGTGGTATTTGTGGCTGAGCCAAGACCAAGAACTAAGCTGTCTAATCTGAGACTGGCAATTCTGGAAATTTTTCTGGGTTTGAAGATACTCATGAAAAGCTTGAAATGGTAATATTGGATTTAATTACCAAACCCAGAAGGTAGTGTCCATGTAGAGGTTACTTTGTTTTCCTGTTATCAGTGTGATATGATAAAGAGTAGGACGTTGTTTACTGCCGCAGAATTTGTCAGCTTTTGGGTGGGTTGAAAGGAAATAAGTATTTCTGTTTGTCTTATACTGGTGTAGAGACGTAAATACATGTATGTATTTTTTATGCATATGGGCTTATTACCCAGAGAACAAAATGCAAGAATACTAGTATTAACAAGTGAATAAGAGTAAGATGGGGGGGGCAGGGCGGAGTTTTTATTAGCGCTAATATTTAAATATTTGGATTACGCATTTCCTCTGGCTAGATAACTGTATGGTTAATAAGAGCTATTTTTCATCATCTTCTGAAGTGTACATGAGAAGGATGGAGAAGGAAAAGCACAGAAAGACACCAACTTTTGAGTATTTTCTGAATTAGTGAAAAATGTATTGCACTATGAAGAGTGATGAGTGATAATACTCTTAGAGCATTACTACACTTTATTGTAGCTATGAATCTGTCCTAGTGATGACAGCCTTTCTGAAAGCTATGTCCATTATCCTCCTTCCAGCTCTGGATGGGGGTTCTGTTTAGCTGGTATGAAAAATGTTGGATTTTGATATTGAGTAGCAGTGCAGAGAAAGAGACTTGAATTTTCAGCTCTTCTAAATGGAAAGGATTCAGCTTCATATTTGTATGCATGAAAAGATTTGTAAGGACTAAACATTGTGCATACAAATACTTGTCTCATATTTACTGTGTGCTAAGTATATAAAATTAAGAACTTTATTTTTTTCTGTAGCTATTTCATTGATGTTTCTATTTAAGTGTAAAGAGGTGTTGCAGTATAAAGTGGGAATTGGTGCTGCACTAAGTATTAAATTAAATACCACTTTGAAGAGATGTGAAAAATCAGCTAGAGCTTCCAGTATCCATGATTTGAACTCCTCGCATCCCCATTTGACTGTTGCTGAATGGATCTCTGCCATAGAATACAACAAACATCTCTCAACAGGGCTACTTTCAAGTAAAGCCTCTGTTGCAGCAGGTAGCATTTAATGGGGTGGGACTTACAACTTTATGGAAGTCAGTTCTTGAGAGGTGAATTTATGTACAAACCTGGGAGGATCAGGGAGATTGATAATGATATATTCACAGGGTAACTGTCAGGAGGGACAGGACTGCAATACCAGGGATAAATGAAGATCTTGGCTCAGCAACATAATACTTTACAGAGTGACAGCAAAAATAAGATGACAGAAAAGATTTATATTGATCAAAAGAAATACTAGCCTTGGGCTAAAGGAACAAAGGGATTAACAAAAAGTGATGCAACTGGCATTCAATGCCTAAATACTGACATGATTCAGTGGACACACCTTGGAAAACCTGTGAATTCATGTGTCAAGGAGAAGGTCTGATGGCTGTATTAGTGCTGAAGTATTCTTCAGCTGGATGTAGACACAAAAGAAAAAAGGATATGTAAAGGGGCATACGAGATTATGTACTGAGATCCTTTCCAGTTTTTCTTAGACTGTTTTGATGATACCCCCCACGTCACAAGTTGAGGAAGGGCTGCATTAACTTCCCAGTGCCATGGACACAGCTTTCTTCTGCGACTGTGCTGTGTGCATGCTGGATGGCATGACTTCCTGCCCACCAAACACATAACTGGACTTGCCTTCATAAAAGATGTTCCAGTTCACCAGGTTTAATGTGCTGTGTTAGGGTGCTTATGTTTTATGACAGTTACACCTGTTACAAGGAGAATTGGGGCCCTTTCTGTAAAGACAGATGACCGTTACCCCTACTGTAATTTCTATGGCTGGAGTTACACCTTATTACAATAGTGATACACTAATAAAGCAGGAAATGTATTTTTCCTCTGGGAGGAAAGGGACGATCACATCCTGTTGCATCACCTAGGCGTTTAGCGGTATGTTGTCTTGGCATGCATGTCAGCTGTTCGGTGGCAGGTTCACTGCTCTCTCTGGTCATCTAGTAGATGAAGTAGTACTCTGTGCTCCCTGTAAGCTTCTGAAATGAAGGGCTCAAGACTCTAAAGCATTCTGTCCGACTTCTGCTATGTCTCAGAGGAGCAACAGCAGTTTAGTAAATAAGGGTATCAAAGATAAGGTTTAGCTAAATTCAGGCAGGTGAGCTGTAAATGAACGGCCCTTTCAGTGCTGCTGGATAACCAAGCCTGAACTGTGACAGGGAGGAGCACATCAATATGGGGATGAGGAGAAGATGGACAAGTGTGTTTGAAGTAGTCTTATTTTGCTCAAAGGATACTCTGAAGTAGTCCTCAGAATGTATAAATTGGCAAATCTCAGCAAAGTGAGATTTGTCTCTAAGTTTCTATTGTACTGGAATTTCTGTCCTTTTTCAGTGGGTTTTTAGGATACAGAAAGCAGCTTAGGTTTTTGCCTGGAATTTTCCAAGAAGAAAAGAAACTATCCCTGCAAGAATTTGGTGGTCTCTAGACACTGAACTCCCCCGTTTTCTACATCAGTTTGAATAGCAATAAATGAATGAAACCATATCAGTATTGCCTGAAGAGATGTCCTTTAGCAGAGAAGTCTCTTGTGATATTCACATCTTCACTATCAGTTTTGTTCGTATATCAGGCAAATGGCAGTAAGAGATGGGAATGTGGAATGTAGCTGACCCATAGCTTCATGAGGGGTTGTCCTCTGCAAAAGTAGCTTTTCCAGTCCTATACAAAGAAATATATCCCTGAGGTGAGTGTTGGTCTGATGATTGTAGTCAGATCTTAAGGCTTTCTGAACATAGTCCAAAAACATGACAACAAGCTTTGACTATGAAAATTTTGTTGAGAGAACTGTTTCACGCTTTGAGTCCCCCCTGTGCACGTGCACCCCCCCCTTTTTTTTTTTGTTTCCTTTTAGAGTATTTAAGTTGAAAATAGCTCTGCTTGGAATTATCTTCTTCCTATGGCTTTGCAGCTTCCAGAGTCTTCACTGCTGACTTTGTTTTACCCAGTTCTTAATTTCTTCAACACTTTTATCTTTCTGTTCAAAAGGAATCATAGACCATAACTAGGAATTTTAACAATCCTTTACAAGACCCTGTGTTAGAAGATGACTGATGTTCTGGTACTTCTGGTCCTTGCTGTACAAAAATATCCAGTAAAGAACCCATGAAGTGTTATCTTTCTAATTTACAAGAAATAGTCTCAGAACCTTTATATCTTGCATTTCTTTTCCCATTTATATTTTGGTACTAGAGCAATTGCATCGTCTTTTGATGAAGTTCAATTTGGACCCTTTTATTGTTTTTCAGAAACTTTCTTTTCATGACAAGTGGATCTGATTTTCAAGAGGTTTAATTTTTTTTTTTGCCTCTTGGTATAATAGATAATCCAAATACCACACAATATTGGGAGAACATTTTTAGCCTTCTGCAAATAGCATTTCCTTGTGCGAATTCTGCAAAGCAAATTGTTTTGCTTGTCCAATTTGTCTTGTGTAATACGTAGTTAAACTAAAGTTTAAGGGTCACTTGTTCTTCCCATCTGCAGCCTGTTTTATAGTTTAGATATAGTAGTTAGTTTTGGGCTAATGTTCAGTATGTGTAGAGCTTTAACCATGAGATATATCCTTGTCTGATTCTTAAGTTCAGTTTATTTTTTCTTTGTGGAAATGAAGCAAAATGGAATATTTACTTGTTTATATCTCTAGTTAATTATTTTAATCTTTCTTTAATTTGTGCTGTAGCATCTTTTAATCATTCTTGTAGGGTATGCTGTAGAAGAAAACCTGTCAAGACTGGTCTAATACAAATAACTTGGTATTATTTCAATCTCATCCCAAAAATGTTCAATGTTACCGGGCTATACCATTCTGCATTACAGTAGTTAGGAGATTTGGAGATGCGGTTATCAGCTGTGGGTAAGCAGTGGTTCAGTCTTGGGTTTGGATTATAGGTAAGGTAGCTGTTGCTATCACTAAGTGCAATCAAGCTGCTTGTGATCAAGGCAAACACCTGTCTTCCAGCCTCTTTTGGGGTGAACAGCAATCTGGCCATAAGGTCCGAGAATGGATTTCTGTTCTGATTTTTGTGTTTTGCTTTGTTGATTTTTTTTCGGTGATATTCACATCTTTTGGTACCAGTTTGTTTTAATAGTAAATGTCTAATGCCTCCACTACTGTGATATTTTCTCCTCCCTCTTGATATGATGAAAAAGAAACATTCCAGCATCTTTACTGCTCGCCCCATGTCAGGCAACTTTCTTGCAACTTCACATCTGTTTTCCTTGGTTGCATCTTGTTAGGTGATATTTGGGTTTGTCATGGCAGAGGGAATACATGGTTAATCAAACTGTTTCCAGAGTTATTCTGATGTTCACTGATGATGGAGGGCATGCAAGTGAATAGCTACAAAACACGGCATTGCTCTAGTTTTCTATTAGCAATAAGGGAAGCAAAAGAAACCAATGTCTGATCAATGGAAAAGGACCAAATTGGTAGAAAAAGACATTTTGAGCAGAAATATTTGGGATCATTGCGAGTGTGGGAAAGTAAACCAAATAGAAAGCAGCTATTTATTTCTTTTGAAAACCAGTTTTTCTAGAGATGTTTGAAAATCTGTAAAAGGTGGACTTGTTAAAAGGAAAATGTCTTAAGTTCAAATCTAATCCTGTAATTGTTCATGGCCAACTCAAAACATGAATGTTCCTTTGAGATCACAAACTTTGCAATCTGCTGTGGATAGTCTGTCTCATGTTGTTATGTTTAGGTATAATCTTGACTGTACATCTTAATTTTAGTTTTTTAAAACCACATTGCTAATGAAATAATATTAGTTATAAAAATACTTTTAAAATAACAGATGCTTAATTTTGTTTCCTATTCCATTTCTTGAAGTTTGGAAACTGAAATAATTGTCATTGACCTGCGTTTAAGGGGAAGGCATGTGGGACAGCTGAGCTGTCCTAACAAGTCTGTACCAGGGGCAGGGGACCCGTTACTCTGCTCTCCCCACTCTGGTGTGCATTTAACTCATCCCTAAACTAATTCAAGTAGTAATGTAACGCGAAGTGTGCATTACGCTGGGTTTGAGTGTGCTTTCTGAACGGAATGCTGGGTGCCAGAGCTGAGCAGAGGGAGCATGCCTGGAAGGACAGGGGACATGGAAGAGGAATTCCAGAGGTGGAGAAGGATTCCCCTTTTAGAGGCAAATGCTGAGCTTGTGGAACCATCCTTTGTAACTTCACTCTTTAGACATTCACATAGCAATGGAGTGCAGATGTGTTTGTGCTAAAAGTACTGAAAGGCAAAGGACTTCTTATATTAGATGTTGATTTCTAGTTTTTTAAAATATGGAAATTCTGTTGATCAATTTTTCAAAAAGCTGATGCGATTGTATGTAAGTTTTGGGTCAATTTCATTTGACACTATCCCTTTAAGAAGAAACCGCTAATTTTCTTGCTGAAATTAATTATTGTTTCCTGCTATTTAAGCTGTTGCTGAGCAGATTAAATCATGTAATTTGATTTTTTTTTTTTAATCTTTTTTTGCAATGAGGGCAATCTAAGTGAATGGATAGTTTGAGGGGAAAAGGTTTGCTAGACTCCTCTATCAGTGTTGTCTTGTATTCATTTCATACTCCTCTGAATATCATAATGAAACTACTTCATTGTGTAATTTCCATGCATCTCCTTTTGCTTTGCCCTCCCCCCCCTCAATTCTAATACCTGCTTGCTATTGTATCACAAAAGAATCAAGGAACCAGTGTATTTGCGTGAAGGACATTTTCAATTCTAATGTCAAGGGTCATTAGTCATTTTGTTGTTATACCTATAAAGCTCAGTTTCTGCATACAGGAAAGACTGTGGGGTAAGAATCCAATAACTCTTTCAGATTAGCCTTTCACCTTCTGTGAGTTGCCAAACGCAAATTGAAAAGAATGCTAAGTCAAAATAGTTTACATATATTTGAATTTTCTGCATCTGTTATCCATAGCATTTGTTTTGAGAATTCATGTTGTCATAAATGTTTCTGACAATTTATATTCCTTCTATTTTTACAATCCTTTTTCCTTCAAACTTTTTTTAGTTTTCTGGTTGCACATTTTTTGTGGAAAGTTACCTTAAAAGCTCCCCCCCCCCGCCAATTGTAAACTAGATATACATTTATCTCCTTATTTGAATTAGTTTTCGGGTTTTTTTCCTGAAGACAGAAATGTGTTTGTTCTCAAATGAAATTAGACATTACTTAATTAATCACTAAAAGGAGCTGCATGCATGAAAACTTATAAATTTATTATCATTACTGTATTTTTAATAATAACAACAAAGCCACAGAGGTCGGTTTTGTCAATGGCATGAATGGTTATAGATTCTGATGTTTTTAGTAATGGTGAAGCTAATTAAACACAACTTTGCTGTTTTTAAGAAAGGTGCAAGGAGATCTTAAATGCATTTGTTGTTGGCTGGAACCAAGTGCTGTGGATTCCTCATACTGCTGTTAAAAGTTACCCTGACTTACTGTTCAGTTATTTATCTGCCTGGTTAACTGTTGGCTGTGGCTCATAAGCGAATGGATTGCAATTTCCATGTTAGCTGAATAATGCTGATGCAATGTGATGTTTTGAGCGAGGAGCAAAGTTTCAGCACAATGTTTGGTTGTCACCTTGGACCATTATTCCTGTCATGGACTGAACCTTGCTGTTTGTCTCTGTGTTGGAACTCAGGGTGGATGTGTACTGAAGCCGTCTGCAGAGCCGTTGATTCTTCTTCAAGTAGAGAAGTTGATACCTTGCAGTTTGCCTATACTCAGGGCCAAAAAAAGAGAAACTAATTTTTAAATAAAAGCTTATGTACGTTATGTCTCGAAGAATAAATGTTTACATTTAAGTTTTTCATATAACTTTAAAAATAAAAATAGAACAAAAAAAAAAGAGGATGTTGGAAGTCTGCACCTAGCTTAGTAAGGAAGAAATTTAGTAAGTGATTATGAGTTAAATATCTGCTACAGCGTAAGCTATCAAATGGAAGGTAAAGTATTGAGCTTTAATTGACCTTAATTGCTAGTGAAAAATCCCAATACACTCTTTTGAAGCTATATTAACAACTGAATACTGACTACAAGTTTACTAAACATAAAAAGCAGAAGAGGAGTGATTTTATAGGTAAGCAATGTTGGTTTATTTTGGCAATTTAAACAAAAAAAAGAAAAAGATGTATATAATACTCTCCAGTGCTTCACTGTGGAGTGGATTAGTATCTTAGTGTAGCAGACAATCATTAATTTGTGTTGTAATGATTACAGTATTAGGCATTTTTCATTATCTGCAGATGATATTACTGTTTTGCTTATTGGGTATATAAATACATCACAAAGGACTTGATACACTTAGCTACCATTTTGTATTCCGTTGTAAATAAAGACGCGTTATGCCTAATTTATTTTGCGTTATGAAGAATAAGAAATAGTATAGAACTATAATAAAAACATACACTTTTCGTGAAAGGTGAAAAGTGCAAATGTTATTTTGTTTAAAATTAGAGATAATATGAATGCATAGCTGTGACTTGTGGAATGTGTATTTAAGAATCCAGTATCAGACCTCAACATTTTAATTACTAATTTGAGGGGAATAAGTGAGAAGGGGATAATATTAATATGAATATGCTGTAAATAAATTGGGAGTTCAATGCATTTGCTTACTCTCTAATAGAAGAAGCCAATATCCTGTAGAAATAGCAAAGATTTGCTTCAATCTGTGGACTAGTATGCTTTATGGAGATACTGCAACTTGGTTATTCCAGTTTGCCAAAAAATATGGAAAGCTGCTTTCCTCTTTCATGTAATTCTACTGCATGGAAAAATTCTCATTTTAGCGTCACAAGGAATTAAATTAGCAATTTCCATCCCCTTACATCAATTTCTTTTTAAAATATCCATTTATAGAGTTTCCTCTTGGAGGATTTCTTAGTCTCCTTAAAAATGGCTGCCCTCAGATCGTGTTCTGTGGAAAGATCTTTGGTATGAACTCCTGGGGATCGGTACAGCACAGCATGGTGATAATAAATGAGTTTAAATGTTTAGTTTGTTAACTAATAATAACGTTCTAATATCACGCTGTTTTACTTTATTGAGGGCCTGGCTACATTGTGATTCTGTGAAGGTCGGGACTTTGGCTTAGAAGGATCAAAAAACTTGCTGTTCTCCTTAAATGCTGAACAAGAATAAACCCTCTAGATCATGCTAATACTTGACATTTTTCTTCCTGAGCTAGAGGACTCTTATCAGAAAACACATCTGCCTTCATGCAGGCTGAAGCATAGGAAGACTCTCTTCATATTGATTATGGGTTTTTTCTTCCCTGTTACTGATTGAAGAATTTGTTTCTTGAGGAAGAGAAAATCATAAACTTTCCCCTTTATTTACTGCCTGAACATCTAGACTTCTCAGAATTTCCCCTTCCAGAGTGTTCTTCAGAGCACTTTTGGAAATCCGTAGCTAATCACTTTGGTAATGTTTTTGCAGTAAACTTGATGTAAATAATGGCACAGGTAGAAGTTTTATTGACTTAAAAGTAACAACAACAACGGCAGCATAAAAACGGAAATTCAACATTACGCTCACTTTGCAAATACAACTTTTTTATTATTTATTTATTTCAATGGCCTTTGGTTGATTCATTTTGAAATCAGTGAACTTTGGATCAAAGGAAAAAATCTTCTTTCCTCCTGTCTAAAAAGTGTTTCTTTCCCAATCACTGATGATCTTTATGTGGTTTTATGTACATCCTACTCTATTTGAGCGAAGTCCAGAGCATCTGACAGTGCTGCCTAGGGAAATTTTATCAGCATCAGGATAATATTAAGAGGAGGAATCAAGCAATTAATTTCTTTCAAGGTAAGATCAGCATATCTGACTAGATATTATATTACTATGTGTAGCAAAATTTCAAAGTTAATTTAGACTATGTGAAGTAAAGTCATCCTTTTTCAAATGCATGAGAAGAGATGATTAAATTCCAGATTCCAGTGTAAATTAGCTTCTAAACATAGAGGTTTGCAGCTTGAATTGAATGAAAGAGTGTTTCAGAGGTTCAGAGTGTTAACTATTTGCTGATGGCTTTGCTTGATTCATTTCTGGAAATGATATCTCACTGGGGTTGTCCAATTCACAGTATATAATGGATTAATGGTTTGGAACTTTATCTATAATTCTTTGGCTTTATGTTTAAACAGTTCATAAACTCTTGATATCCTTTTTTCCCTCTTGAATTCATTAAGAAAATACCATAAAGGAAAGCTAGCCCTTTCTTTTCTTCATGTTTTATTATTTAGAAAAATGCATGGTTATATCAATATTCTAAGCCGCTGTAATGAAATAATTTAAGGACTTAGGGGAAGGAAGAAAACACAAGTCAGTCTTTTGTTAAGTCCCTTCTGTTAAGAAGAGCTAAAATGGACAAATTCATCAAATGCCTCATGGATAGGGTGGTTACCTTTTTAAAGCTTAGAAAGCTAATATGCCTTTCCTTTGCAGCTCTTGCAAGCTATGTAATACTGTTACCATGGGTATGGCAGCTGCTTGAATACAATACAGGGCAACCATGGTTCTTATTCTTTGACTTCTTTAATTAACTCTTTTAATACTAACCCTAATTCTAAAATGTATTCTACAAAAAGTGTGGTTTCAGTATTTTAAGCTGGACACAGCTAGGTCTGTCTGTGTTTCCTGCCATCAGCTGTTGTCGTGAGATTTATAAGAGTGATTCTGTATCATTGTATTCACAAAGAATTCCGCTCACTTTCCAGTGCAGTGGTTTCCCTCTGTATGCCTTTGCTTTTGTTAGTCCTTACTTTGTTGTCATGTTCACCATTTCTGTTTCAATTCAGTTGGCTTAGATTATGTGAAATATTCTCCTTCATGAAAGCTGTGGCACATCTAGGACAGCATTCTGTCTGACAGTAGTAATTCGAGATGCTTTTAAGGAGAGTACCTGGTACCTATCTGTAGTCCATCCTTTTTGTCTTCCTAGTATCCACAGTAGTCATCTTTGATCTTTGCCTAGCAGATCTAGTTCTGGTCCTTTAAATAATGAATGCAATTTCTAATATTTTAGAAATATATTTGCAAATTCTAACACACCTTCATTCTTTCCAGTTCTTCTTTCAGTGCTATGTCTTCTCAATGGCAACATAATTTTTTTCTGCTGATTACTCCTCTGTGAACTTGGTTTTATCAGTCTGCATACTTCCAGGGTGCTTTCTATTCTTTCAGCTAATAAATAATGCAGTGGAGTTAAAGTATGGCCACCAAACCTAAATCTAAATGAATGCTTTTTCAATGTAGATAAGTGAGAGGGAATAGGTGAATACTGAGATCGGGGGAAAATGGCAGGAAGAAATGTTCAATTTAATTATTCCCTTTGGGTACACCAAAATAAAAACTTCTTAAGCATAGAATGTGTAATCTGGATTCCTGTGGAAAGGTTTACTTCATTGGTAGATGATATTTACTAGCTCATAAGTATTAATAAACATTTTGAAACATTTTTGACACTTCAGTATTCCTGTTCCTTTCATTACTGTTCCTTATCTCTTTCTTTAAAAAAAGCAAAACAAAAAAACCCAAAACCCAAAGGGGGCTGACTTTGTCCAATAGACATCATGTTCCCAACATCAGCAAGTTGGAGACAAGCCCCGTATCTGCGGAAGTAACTCTTCAAATATTTAGCTATTGGTGCGTATGTATGTCTGATTCAAGCCAAGGAGGTAAAGGGCCAGCTGTGGTTTCTCGACATTCCCAGAAGTATCGGCTCTTGCAAGGCAACAGTTTTTGGCTTGGTAACACCAAATATAAGCTATTCAGTGGCTTCTCTGATCTTAGTTTCCAATTCTGGAAATTATACTTTGGCAAAGAATCCATATTATTAAAAAACTGAGAAAAAACCTAAGCTGGGTATGTTTTTCTTCATTCCAAATTTATAGTAATATATTTATCCAAATTATCTGTTCAGAGATATCTGCATTTCACAAAATAATTTTTACTCTGCACTCAAAAGCAGTATAGCTTCTTATATTTTCTTTTTTTTTTTTTTTTTTTCCCCTTTTGAAATTCTAAACTGCTGGGAAGCAATGTGAATAATTGATACCTTTTATTACTCATTGTTCATTGCTCTTGCGTAAAGAAAAAAAAAAATCTTTTATAGTTTACTCTCCTGTGTACTAAACAGGCTTTAGGCATGCAAAAATTAGCAGCTATAGAGACTACCATTTCTGAGGAAGTTTTTCATTTTCTGCCTAGCTTGATGGACCTGCATTTTTAATTAACAAGTCAACAAGCACTAGTGTGGTAGTAGTAAAGCTTAGGTGAAACGTAATCAGCCAAACCCATTTTAATGAGTGTAATTACTCTAGAGATTAATCTGTTTTGATGTAAAATGAAAGTGCTAGGAAAAACAATTGCTATTCCATTTGCCTTGGAAGATACAGCTGTTTTCATTCCAAAATGTTTTAGAAGCAGTTAGAATTTAGATGTTACAAACTTCTACGCTGGGAACTAGTCAATATTTGAGGTTTATATCCAGGACATATTCGCTGTCAGGTGAAGTATAAAACAGGACATTGCAACTCTTTTTTTCAAATGTATTAACACTAGTTCTGGTTCCAGATAAGTTCATCTAAAAAGAACAAGGAGTAAGTTTTACAGCCCAGCTTGAGACATTCCCACTGGCATGTACTAGAACCTGTTCAGTTAAGACTTTGCAGACTGCTGTCACAGTATTTTTAATACATTTTAACCTTCCTTTGGCACAAAGATACCCTAATGCTAGTAGGCTTTGTATTTTCATGTAAATAATAGGATAAACATGAAGCTGTGTAGCCTTGGAAGTAGGATAAGGAACAGGGTGTCATATCCAAATTCTGTCTCAAGCTTTGTCACTGTTAAGACTTTTGCCATGTTACTTATCCTTTTGTGCCTTGTTTAGTAAAAAAGGATAATGACGCCTGCTTAATATTGTGAAGTGTTTTCAAGATGAGAAAAACTTAGTGTGGTGGTATTGCTTTTCTAAATGCTTTACTGGTAAACTTCAGTTCTGAAAACAACTGTGATCTTTTGGGAGGGAACATTCTCAAATCTGTATCCTGCTTGCAAGACTTGGGGGAATGACCATGCTTTAGGAGGTTTAATGAAAGCCCTATTTAAAAAGTGCTGCTACCACAAGAGCAGAGGGTGATCTCTCACCATATTGCAGTAAATTAGCGACTGCTCCATTTTTATTTTTTTGTAATGCTTTTTAATTTTTAGTGATAGGTTAAAGATTTTGAGAAGCTAATCTTTATGTGGAGTTATTCAAGCTGGAAAATCTTGGATTAATTAGTCATGCAGTGGTTTAGTTTGTTTAAGGAGGAAGTAAAGGAATTTGAAATGTAGCTGAAGATAGCTGTTGGTGTTTACTCCCTAGCTTGCTTTTGTCTCTGCCATTCTGTTTTCCTTCTTAAGCAGTGATATAAGCTTATGCTTTTAATGCCAAGTGGTATACTCATATATCCTGGAAATGGGAGTGTCCTTTCTTTTCACAAATATGTTTAGAGTTTAGAGAAATGCTTTACCTGTGAAGTGAAGAGAATGGGTGGATGGCACTTCTCCACAATTTTTGGTTCCAATTTAACAGCAACATCTGAATAAATATGATTAGATACCATGAAGAATATATTGAAATGCTTGTTCAGTGCTTTTCAAGACCCTGATATAGATCAGAATGTGACAGTTGAGGACTGTGATTTGAGGTAAGGTAACAAAATTCTGTGTGCATTTGAAGTCCTTGAGCCATTCAGGTACTTTCTTCAGTGACTTGTCTTTTCCCCTATAGGCATTGTTTAGATAATATACTTCTAGAGGAGAGTGAAATAGAAGCATAAAATATAAAAACATTTAAGGTGTGTCACTTGGTAAGGTGAGTACAGCTCAAGAAGTAGCATACTTCTGCAAAATACTATCCCAAACATTATCAGAAAACAGAAACAAACTAAAGACATAGCCACTATAAAATGACATCTTCGGTTGCAACAGGAAGGGAGTTTGACATAATACTTTAGTGATTCCTGAAGTGGTAGAAATGGAATCCAAGTAAGTGTATTGATGTAGTGATTTAAAAAAAATAAATATTTTTTTAAGACAGCAGAATTCATATGGTACTATTTTGTATGGGTTATCCTTTGAGTAACCTTTTCTGTTTTATACTTCATGCAGCCAGTATCAGTATTGTAACTTGTTTTTCAAACAAGGCATTCTCAGATACCAGGTATATGGGGCCATGGGCATCTCCAGAGCTGTCCCTCCTAATTATCACTGTTCTTTTTTGCTGTGAAAAGGAAATTGTGGTGAACTACCAAGCTTCTGCAAGCTTGAGTGTTTCACAATATTTGTACTTGTGTTCAATGCCCACAGGCAAACTTTATTAGTAGCAATTAAAAGAATGGAAAGCAGGAACTCAGGAATGAGTTGTTTTGCAGTACAGTTACGTCTTGTTTTTCCCCGCTTCATGACTTTGTGGAATAGTTAAGTAAAACCCAAATATTCAACTATGATGCATTGGAAGTAAAAGACACATGCACAGAAAGGAGAATGAACAAACAATATAGCATAAGCACAATGTTATCTTCATCACATGATGAACTTTTTTTTTTATGTCCTAGACTTTACCAGTTCATTCTTGTCATAGGAATGCAATGCTGTTATCAATGCGGCATTCCCTAGCCTTCTTTCCAGAACATCTCAAGTTCATTATTTTCTGTTAAGATGTTTAGAAGCTAAATTGAGCAGTGCCATTTCATTATGAAATATAATGATTGGAAAGAGGGCAAATGGTTGTATCCTAAATCTTGTTTATCAGTTAATTCTTTATTATAGTATAGCAGCAATTGCATATGCAAAGTGGCATACTAATTACATTCTGCATTTCTGTACAACAGTGTAGTAGTTTTTTCAGTGCTATTTAGCTGCATAATGCACACAGCCCAAACTATGGTACAGCAATAAAAATAATCTGTTTAATTTGCTGTTAATGAATCTACAAAATGGAATGATATTAGTATTTTCAGAACAAGTGTTAATTACAAACTTCATTTGCATATGTTGCTGCTGTATTTATTCATTGACATTGGTTATAAATCTTTTGTGGAGATTTTCTCATAGTAGGACATGCAAGGAGGCTAGTGTCAAACTCTAGATTTTGGCCCAGGTATCTCCCTTCTTCAGGATCCTGCACTAAGTTGGTAGTGAATGTGTTGTGGGTTTTTGAGTTTCTGGGTTTTTTACTAGCTAAGTAGAGAGAGGTAGGTGGAAGAGACATGATGGGAGGTTGCTTTTTCTCATGCACAAGAAGCATTGTTTCATCCGCTTCTAGCTGTAAAACAGATTCGGTCTGAAAATGGTGAGTTATCAAAATTCATTTCTTTTGCGTCTCTCTTAAGGAGTATTTTGCTGTCATAAAGGCACATGAAGGCACATTATGACAGTGCAGCAATTCAGCAGTTTGCTCTTGTAGGCTGTTTTTTATGCCTCCTTTTGTGGGAGGAGCAAAATGGAAGTGGGCTCTGAAAACCCAATCAGTCAGCAAACGTAGCATGAGGCTTAATTATCTAGTCACTGTGTGTTTATTAGGAAAAGAAGCTAGATGGTAGTTGAATATACCTGAAAGATTAGCAGCAGAAGGCTCCCTCCCCCGGTTCATTCATTGTCTTAGTACATAACAAACCATGATAGAGGTGAGAATTATTCATTCATGGCCAAGGCTTTGTTCTGCAAAAGTAGCTGGGATCAGATAATCAATATAATTGTTATTGCCTGATATTATCTTGTTAGGGAAAAGTACAACTGATTAGGTCTCCTTTGTGCATGAGGAAAAATATTGCTAACTATAGGAAAAAATATTAAAGTTTTAAGGCTGAAGTTCAGATGTGTTGATTGTCTCTTGAAAATAAGTGGTAAATCATCTCTTTGAATGTGTTTTTGTCTGCCTTTGAGTGGACAATGCTTTCACTGTAACCTCACAATTCCCATTGTTGTCTTGTTTTTATTAAACTTGGTGGTATTCCCTGTTAATCATCATCTTCTCTAAACTCCAGTAAGGCTGAGAGCAGCAAGCAAGATTCCTTTTCATCTTTTACCTTTAAGTGATTCAGTATCTTACTATTTTAAAGCTACATTGTGTTGACAATAAGCTCCTAACGAAAATAACAGTTTGTTTAGAAGAAGCTGAGCACCTAAATTACCTAGCTGCTTGCACGTCTATCTCTTCATTGATAACTGAATACTAGATGCCTGAAGTTAAACGGTGTATACCTGGGCTACCTGCATTTCTCTCACTCCTATTGTCTCTGGATTCAACAGTTGCAGCCTGTTAAACTTTGTCTCCACTTGTCCTGGCTTTAAATAGGTACCATTTGATTCTTGTGTTATGGTTGCTTCTAGGGATACAGGAATTTTAGTATAAACCATCATTGCTTAGCAGGTCTGATGAGTTATTGCTCACTGCAGTTCTCTTTTGATAGCTAGAAAAAAAGAGTCTAGAAAAACCAACATAATCTGTTAGTGGAAATAAGAGGAGAACAAAATTGTAGGTAACAAGTCAGTGTGCATCAGCTTTAAGTCAAGTGACAGGTCCAGCTTACCTTGGCTACTATTCTCTGTGCTTTAACTACTCTGAAATGCTGTCACTTCTTTTCTGATCTAAGGCTTCTCCTTTCCTTTGTTTTGTACCAAGCTATGTTTTTGGTTGGAGATTTCAAAGACAAACAGTCAATTATCTGAAATGTTATGCGTTAAACTGCTGCAAGCTATTAGTTGCGCACTTGCATTCACATTTTGCTTACGAGTCATATTATCTGTACTGTCCATGTCTCTAATGCCTTACATCTTCTATCAACAAGAATATGCAGCAGCATAGGTAAGGACCCACAGTCTTTTAATAGTCCTTTTGCTAGTCTCAGTCATCAGTTGGATCCTGACATTAGCTCCCTCTCAAAGGAGTTAGCAAGCAATGACTTCAAATACTTTAATTCTTTGTATTCTTGCTCCTTGATCATTTACTAATGGTTTTTCTCCTTGTTTGTCATCTTAGAGAAGAGTTGCAGTAGCCTGGGGATTTCAGTTTCCTCATGTGAAAGGTATATATTTGAGGGGGAGGTGAACAAGATGCTGAAAACTCTGCCCCTGCTTTGCTCTTGGTTCTTAGTGAACCTAATGTAATTGTGCTGAAGTTGTACTTCACTTGACTTGGAATTTAGTTAACTCGACTGAAACTGCTTTGTTTTTCCACCCTGCTTTTTCTACTCTAATAAGCAGAATGAAGATTGCTGCTGTTGAAATATGTGCAGTTTCTGTTAAGCCACATAAACCTGCAAATCTTTTTGCTAAGATTTGAAAAGTCAGACATTAAGGGGAATCAGAGAAAGGGTACTGGCTGGTCGACAGAAAGTTTATCCAATTCCGTCTCATGGTTAGGCTTATTAGGCTTCATGTCTGCTTCTTTGGAGACAGACACTGCAATTTCTTTTTACCTGCTGTGGCTGTAGACTCACAGAGTACATGCATTAACCAAGAAAATGGTCTGTCTTCAGTTTACGAGTTTAATCTGGATTTTTTTAATGGTATTGTATATGTCTTCATATGTTTCTCTTAGCAGAACTAGCATCTCATCTACAGTTGCCTATTGTGTATCTTCTACTTGATCCAAATACACATATGTATGTGTGAGTGTATATATATGCCTGCAAATACATGTATAAAAGTAACAGTATGTTGCTCTGACCGTTCAAAGAAGGAACCTGGTGGGGGGAATACTAATAGGTTTGCCTTCCGGTAAGAGTTAATTGTATCATATGATGCCTTTGCCTTATTAGCTCTGGCTTTTTTTTCCTGGTCTACCTGTATTTTGTTTTAATAATACTGGTAGTATAAGCATTTTGCAGTGGACAGTTCTCTTGAAGGAGAAGTTCCTTTCACAAGCAAGACAGAGTAATCAACCTGTAGTAGATCTGGATATTGGGGTTTATGCAAGAACGAACAAGACTGGAGCTTTTATCCTCCTTGCTTATCACACTTGCTCCCTGCTAGCATTTTATTCACTTGGTCTTGGCTTCCCTTCCCAGCTGGGACATCACTGCTACTCTGGGAAGGTTGAACAGAAAGTTATGTCAGTTTGTGTTGCTCCACTGCCGGCAGTTACTGGTCTTGGCCATTACTGACACCACTGCCTGCAGTTACTGGTCCCTGGGCATCCCCTGGCATTCATATCCATCATCTGTCTGATCTCCAGGATCTTTCCTTGCCTCCAGAATCATTCCTCCAGCCACGTTCTTGAGCTTATTTTTTTCTGGGCCCAGTTCTTCTGAGACCACTGCTTCTTTTGGGAACCCTTCTTTTGAGCTTCCTCTAGTTTCCAGAACTTCAAGCTGTCTGGTTTTCCCAACCTAAACAGTGTATGTGCAAAAGCACAAAATGTCTTCAGCCTCTGCATTGGTGGTTCTGTCTCATGTGACTCTCTTAATTGGAGGATTCAGGACATGCCACTTCTATTCCAGGATTTGACAAAATTTCCAACCAGTTCATACTAGTGGCAAGTTGCAAGTATCAGGCTTCTGCTTGACAATTTAGAAGTTCAATTTTGGACGTTCACTCCCTACAAACATATATATTCAATTATCTCCTGCCTGGTAGCATTCACGGTGTAAAGGATTTTTTTCCACAATGCAGAAGTTCTGTATTTAAGTTGGTAAATCATAGCTTTCCCAAAGCAAGTTAGACTTTGCTGTTATTTTATTGTCTGCTTTTTTTTATTCTCTTTCCAGAAGTGCATGTCTCTTTATGTTACATCATTTTCCTAATTCCCAAACAGATTGTAGTGGAGGGAAAAATTTTCATCCGCACTTTCTGGTGGCTTCCATGAATGAATGATAAAATATCTACACAGTCCCACTTTGTGAATAGGGTTTGGGGTGAGATGGGAGGTTTGTGTATTTTTAGCCCAAGGTTACAACAACATAAGTATTAACTGCTTAGGCCTGGGGTGCTTGTACAATATTGATTTTTCACTTTGCAAAAAAGACACTAGTGTTTGTATTTAAGAAAAAAGACTTAGGAAGTACTGCCTTAGAACAGTGGGACCACAGTTGACACAGAAAAAAGATTAATATTAGCTACATCTCACTACTTGGTATTCCAGCTTTGCATTTCATTAACATTGTAACATTGTTTTGCACTTGATTTCCTAGGGAATATGAAGCTTAATGTTGAAAGACGCCTAGTCGAGCAGTTCTGTCCTCTGGAGAGCTTAGAAACTGCTTTTTCTGAGGACTGACTCCTTTCAGGGTCGCTGTTGTTGGTCCTGTGCTAATTACTCAAACAAAACTTGCTTTTCCTTCAGCAGACATCAAAGGCAATTTTGCCTAATTTATTTTTTGAGGATTTAGCCTGGAAATAGAGATGACCACTTGGAAAATAAGAGCTTTTTGAGTTTCATCAAAGCTGTCCATCATTAGGCCATCCTTAAGAAATGAGTCTTTGAAGCAGAAGTTTGAAATGGTCACACCAGAAATTATTAATATTAAACATTAGTTAATTGAAGTATTCCAATATTGAAATAGTCTGATATTTCTGCTTGGGCTGCTCAGTAAATCTGTGAGGTTTTACTTCAGTTCCAGAGAATGGATTTGACATTATAATGTGGATGAAAGCAACCCCTAAACGTAAACGTTCTAGAAATCTTTTTAATCTTTTAACTTGCTGTTAATTTTCCGAAGCGTTTTACCCTACAGGTTGAAATCTAGCATCCGTAAAGTTCTCTGAAAATGCCAATAGAGAATTCTATTGCTTTTGGTGTTTGTTTTTTTAAAATCTGAAAAGTATGCAGAATTTGTGAAATACAAGCAGGTTAATAGTCTTGTTCTAACACTCCCATCTGCTGATATTATTGATTTTTGTGCCTTCACTCCTTAAGCTCAGCTGATAATTTATTTTTGCATTAATGTGACATTCGCATTTCACTGCATGTGTAATGGCCAAGATTTCTGTGGTGCTGAAGCCTGATTCCAGTGGTAGGACTATTATCTTTCTGAGAACAAGAAATTGGATGATGCAGTAGGTGATCCAGTTGCATTAGGGAGCGGAGTGGAATCGTAACCCTAAACTATGTTAGAAACAAAAGCATTTAATCTGTTTTAATAAAGCATTTTCTGAAGTGCTGAACATCTGTTCTCTCTGTTAAGTAGTAAGTTTACAAAAATTTAGTTCATAATGTACTTTAAGTAATGACTGTATTCTTAAATAATGATCTCAGACAAATGAGGGAAGTTGAAGAAATGCACTTTTTGGTGCAAAATTTGTAGCCCAAGTTACAAAATACTGGAAATCTTTTAATACAGGATCCTCAACCTGAATAATTTGATTTGTTTAAAAAAATGAAATTTTATCAGACTATTTCAAGTATGGCAAGGACTTCCTGCTAGTCTTTGATTTGGTACTTGATGTTGATACAATTTTGAACAAACAGTGTATATCCTCTTTGTCTCCCTTTCACCTGTTTCTAAAGACAAGGTGGTAGTAGTTTTTTTTTCTTGTCTTCCCAGGCAGTCAGCTTATAATCAAGATAGATAGCCTTCTGGCTCAGGAGATTAGAATAACAGAAATCCTTTGTCATGTAGGTAAATTCTGATTCTTTTAGAGAATCACAAGTCTGAGAATGAATTGCTGCTAAGGAGCCAATTCCCTCCCTTTCCTTGGAACCTTAGTTAGCTGCCTCAGTGGAAACCATTTATCTCTGAGCAGCTGATTTTGAAGTTCGGTCCATAGACAGAAGAGCATGGGCTTGTGCTTTGTGGCAACCTTGAGTCAACTTGTACCTCCTTATTTCCAGCAGTCAAATTTGATTAAAAGCCAGGCAAATTATGTCGAATGGCTTGCTAAAATTACTGTCCAATATAAGCAGTTGCACTTGCAAGTTACAAGAGAGCTGTGTTTACTGTTTAAGTAATGGCAATTTTAAAATAAATTGACTATTCGTGTTCTTGATTATTGTGGCTTGCATTAGGCAGCGTCAAGCTATTCGTGTCTCAGGTGTTGTCTTATAAAATACGTATTTTCGGGGAATATTCTACAATAGTCATGAATTGACTGTGACCCCCCAAGGTTATACAATAAAAATCTTTCAGTTTTAAAAGAAGTAACTTTTTTAGCTCAGTAAGTTTGATTTGGATGTCTGAGTTGCTGCACGGTTTAAAGCAGCTGTCAATGACTAACGAATTCTGATTTGACTTGCTTCTTTCTAATTACTGGTACATGAAAACACACAGCAAAGGAAGCAAACCAGAAGAACTGGAAGTTCACACAGAATTGCAGGAGTTTGGTCTCATTGGTAGAACAGAGATGTAGTGGGGTAGTCTCCTGGCTGCAGTGCTGAACGTATGGATATAGGATGAACAGACTGGGGTTTGGGGGTGAGCGTGTCCTATGGAGAGGAGTGGTCTGAATGCACGGAGCTCTGCTTTGAGAGAGGTGATGAGCCAGTTGAGATCTTTTGGGGTAAAGACCATTCAGTAAAATGATCATCAGTAAAAATCTTTCTCCTTTATAGTGTTCTAATTTGAATACTAAGAACTAGAAATAGTTAGCATCAGTAATTGGTTTAAAAGAACCTTTTGTCTCAGCCCCTTTGAGACTTTAAAGGGAGTATATCAATGTATTATGAAGTATTTGCATATGATACTGAGCAACCTGCATACTAGAACTTAGAAGACTAATGTCAGGTATTCCCTCCCCTGCTTTGATATTGCTAAATAAGAGGGGGGGGGGGAAGTGTAAAATCATAGAGATGGGAAAAAGCAGATTCACTTCTAAGAAGGATAGATGGCAATAGATAAATTAGAATGATTGTGCTTCTTAAAAACTATTTTTCATTGCGTGTTAAAGGAGGCAAATAAGGCTGTGGAGGGAAAATCTGAAGATGAGTGAATGAATAAATAACTTCATAGAAGTCCAGATTCCTTATCCGAATCCTGTTATCTTGACTTGAGAGGGGGCTTACTGGGGGCTTGTATGTGAGATGTGCTTTGCCCAGATTAGAAAGCTGTCCTATAAAACTAATTGTTCTTAGAGGCCTGGTGGATGGCACCTCAGAGATAATAGCTAAATATGTGTTTTCTAAATTTGGGCAATGTTTTTAACCTCAGGTGCGCAAAAGAAGTAGTGTAATTCTGTCTCTTGGTAGAAAGGATATTTGACATATGTGAGGTCACACTGCATAGAGCAGCAGAATTAATTTGTGCTAATATGCAGGAAAGGGGTTTTCTACATTGCAGATAGGTAGATTTGTAAAATGTAGGTTATGTCAACCGTGGCAGTATTTCTCAATATGGAGAATATTTTTTGTCCATGTTTTTTTTTCCTAAGATCAGTGGTCTTATAAGGAACAGAAAGTGGCAAATGTGCAGCAGTAACACTGGGAAGTCCTGTCTTCCTCTGTGAGCAAAGGACACCATTTCTGCAGGGACATTCTTCCTGTTTTGAGGCATCCAGAGGGCTAATTGGCACCAAGAATAAGTTTTGCCTGACTATAAAAGATCACAGGGTTGATAAGGTCTATTGCATCAGTATTCTAGGCACTGGAATAAGCTGGTTTTGATTGCTTAATACTTTGATTTTTCGGGCCAGATTTAAAAAAAATAATTGAAGATTAAACCTCCTATGTGCTCCTATGAGTTGAATGTAATTTTCAGAAGTGTTCAGTATCCAATAATTCTCATTAATGTTCATACAAGTCTCTTTCAACAAAACATGGGAAGATAATCCATACTCTGGAAAACAGCAAGCTGGAAATAAGATAGATTTTTAGCATGTTCTTTGGTAATGAGATACACTTGCTTTATCAAAATAAACAAAACAGAAGAATAGATAGAGGCATGGGTAGTGTTTTAAAAGAAATCACAGGCCTGCTTGATAATAACTGTTCAAGAGCAATTCATCCTTGGAAACGATTACCTCTGTCATCCAGCCAAGGTCAGTGGCACATTCAGTTAATAGCTACGTCAAAGACAGAAGCATAAATTAAAACAATACCGTAACTCCAAGTCAGTTTAGGCAGAAAATGAGAAAAAAAAAAAAAAAAAGCAGTTTGTAGGGTCTCTCTCAGCCTTTTCAATTTTTGCATAAAGTTTTGTGGTCTTTTCTGTGGTAATTTTCATTGTTAATAATTTTCTCCCAAACTGCTTCCAGAAGAGCCCAGGAAAATCAAATCTTGGTTGTGTTCTGGTAATGCCAAGACGCTATAGCCAGTAGACAGAGGTCTGGTTTTGTGTACACAGTTGGTATGTTGGTAAGCCTGGAAGTAATACTGCTGAAATGAATTTGACTACTAATAGTTGCGACTAAGTAATAGAGGAGATTTCTGTCCTCAAAAGCAGAACATTTCCAACTCTGGAAGCATGTACACCTGCACATGCCCTGGCAGCTGGACTCAACAAATAGTGCTGTCACAGCTGGTTTTTATACATACATAAACATAGTAATTTTATTTGTGTCTTAAATACAAACATTTTAAAAGTTAAAATATAAACTTAAAGGATTTAAATGATCCCTTCTCCTTTTGTGCTCCACTGCCCCAACTGTCAATGAGAAACACTTACCACTGCTTTTTTTGCAGCTTAATTTATAGGTTATAACTAATTCTTCTCAACAGGCTTTGCTTTGAAGTCTAACTTTTGAACTTTAATATACACTACAATACTATGTTGTTACATTGGCAAACAATTGGCTGAGACAAGGTAATACGATTTTAAAGCTGTTTGCTCTTGCCTACTTTAATAAAAAAAGAAAAATAGCAACAGAAAAAGTGACTAAAATAGGCGTGAATGATCTTAAGGCAAGATGTTACTGTTACCACGTGAGAAACCTTGTTTCATGTCACGTGGGTTTATTGGGAATACGCTTTCAGTCTGTAGCCTTTTAAGGAAAATAAACTACCATGTTGATGAATGTTTTTTGTTTCCTTCCGCTTGTCTATGTGTATTCCCCTTGTCTATCTGTTGTATCTCTTCAGATTGGAGATGGTCTGGGGCAGAGATCATACTGCTTTTTCTGTCTGGATGTACTGTAGTGACTCTAGACACCTGTTTGATGAGTACTTAATGTAATAATGTTTAATCACACAGTATAGGCAGGGGCTTCTTACTAGATATAGACCCTTCCAATTTATGTAGCATGACTTGTGGGGAGTAAGGGTTTAGGTTTATTTTCTGTTTGCTTTGAATTTACAAGTAGGTGTTTTTTAGAAGTTTCATGAACTTTAGGAAGTAGAATGAGGTTTTATTTATTTTTTAAAATTACAGTGGATATGATACAGGGATCCGAAGGAAATGTGGCTACGTTAATCAAAGCTGTCAGCTCTTATTACTGGAGCACTCTTTGTATCAATTTTTAAAGTGTTTAATAAAACATAGGGACTGTTTCTCCTTTTTCTAGTCTGTAGTCATTTAACTACACTGAAGTCAAGGGAGGGTGCTTTTCATGTACACCGCAGTAATGAGAAGACTGCAATAGATTCAATTCTGCTGAAGGTTTCAGCATCTGGTAAGCAGTTCCTTTTCCTAGGTTGAAAAAGAAACCAGCAGTAGGTAATGGCCTCTGTTTAAAACTCTTGATGCACCATTGGCAGGTTTTCCTGGGTAGCTCTAGGGCACTGTTTATCTTTGATATGAATTTTGGGTCAAATTCTATGTAAATTTATTTCTGTAAATCAGATACAACTCTAATTTGATTTGCTTGTTTAAGGACTGAGAGGTTAGTTTAGTCTTTTAGGTTTATTACATATACTTATTTTGCAATTCCATATGTGTGTATTAAAAATAAGTGAGATTGCTTGGTTTTGCATGAGGCTAGGAAATTCAGTGCCATCCTTTCAAACCTCTGAAGTTTATGTTGTGTACTAAATGCATAAGTAGTTCTGCTGGGTTTTCCAAGATGCAATCCTTCCTGAGGTAGACTTTGGCAACTGCATAATTAAGACAGCCACAGAGTACAGCAGCTTAGGTTGAGAAACAAGCAAGAATACCACACTGAATTGAAAGGGAAATTATGAAGGTGCACCTTAGCCAACTCAGGCTCTTCAACTACTGTAACTACAACAGGGAAAGGAACTCTGCAGTTCTCAAGGATGAAAAATAAAACTTGTTTCACTGTGCTTCTGTAAGAGAAGATGATGAGTACTGGCACCTCTGCAAAAATTAATGCTGACAACTTTCCAGGAAGAAATAGAAAAGTGTTTACAAGAAACATTTTAAAACTAATTTGAATGTAAAGCAGTTTCTGGGTCTGACACAGAAAAGTGGTCTACTGAACTTTTTTTTTTCCTCCTTTGCCCATTTATCAAAGAGATTTTTCATCATATTGCGCATCTGCAACCTTCAGAACAAATTCTGGCAAGAGTACTCTGTGTCAAACATGGTGGGTTGACCCTGGCTGGATGCCAGGTACCCACCAAAAGCTGCTCTACCACTCCCCTCCTCTGCTGGACAGGAGAGAGAAAATATGAAAGGCTCCTGGCTCAACATAAGGACAAGGAGAGATCGTTCAGCAATTACCATCATGGGCAAAACAGACTCGACTTGGGGAAATTAATTTAATTTATAATCAATCAAATCAGAACAGGATAATGAGAAATAAAACCAAATCTTAAAACACCTTCCCCCCACCCCTCCCTTCTTCCCAGGCACAGCTTCACTCCCAAATTCTTTACCAACTCCCCCCAAGAGGCACAGGGGGATGAGGAAGGGGGATTACGGTCAGTTCATCACACGTTGTCTCTGCCGCTCCTTCCTCCTCAGGGGCAGGACTCCTCACTCTGCCCCTGCTCCAACCTGGGGTCCCTCCCACAGGAGACAGTCCTCCACAAACTTCTCCAACATGGGTCCTTCCCATGGGCTGCAGTTCTTCACAAACTGCTCAGCGTGGGTCCCTTCCACGGGCAGCAGTCCCTCAGGCACAGACTGCTCCAGCGCGGGTCCCACACGGGGTCACAACTCCTGCCCGCAAACCTGCTCCAGCCTGGGCTCCTCTCTCCATGGGCTACAGCTCCTCCCAGAAGCCTGCTCCGGCACAGGCTTCCCACGGGGTCACAGCCTCCTTCGGGCACCCCCCTGCTCCGGCGTGGGGTCCTCCCTGGGCTGCAGGTGGAGATCTGCTCC
>JAVKLA010000036.1:15035496-15055818 GCA_034782735.1 Sagittarius serpentarius | reverse complement strand
TCTGCTCCGGCGCCTGGAGCACCTCCTGCCCCTCCTTCTGCACTGACCTGGGGGTCTGCAGGGCTGTTTCTCTCACACATTCTCACTCCTCTCTCGAGCTGCAATTGCTGTTGCGCAGTCTTTTCCCTCCTTCTTGAACATGTTATCCCGGAGGTGCTGCCACTGTCGCTGCTGGGCTCGGCCTTGGCCAGCAGCGGGTCCGTCTTGGAGCCGGCTGGCATTGGCTTCATCGGACACAGGGGAAGCTTCTAGCAGCTTCTCACAAAAGCACCCCTGCAGCCTCTCTGCTACCAAAACCTTGCCACACAAACCCAGTACAGTCACCGTGAGAAAGAGCCTTAGATATTTCCCCAAGACTGGAAAAAGTCAACCCCTATAAATTCCCATTTCTCAGAATGGTGCCTTTAACACTCTGTAAAGAAAGTTTTTATATGCGAGAAAGATTACCAACAGCCTGCTTTGTTCTTTGATGTGCCCCAAAAATATTAGAGCAGAAGGTATTAAAGAATAAATTGTAGGAACTGAGTAGCCCCACCAGCACAGTTTGTCTCTTTGCCCTTAACCAATTTGCGTCAGGGTGAATTCCCTCCTTCACTGGGCTTATTGAGTTTCCCTAAGATTTTCTGTGTATGTGTTTGTTTTATTTTGGTTTTTAGTTCATATGTTAGTCTCATGTATGTTGGTGAATTCTTGTTCTGCGTTCATTATCATTATTTCATAATTTACAGGGGAAGAAGTAAACCAGTAACAGTCTTCTGTCAGACTCCTCCATACATTGGAAGCAAACCTTTTCAGTTTTTTAGATGCAAAGGGATGGTTTGCATGGAGGTTGTGTTCGAGTGTCACTGAACTGGTAATCGTATGAAAACCAAGAGGTCTAAATCTGTAGGTATCACTTGTTGCCAGTCTCCAGAGAGTATTTGCTAAGACTTGTGGTTAGATCAGATGTAAGAAAGCCAAGAAGTTCATGCATCTTAGTGTACATCATTCCCCTACCCACAGAATTATATTAAAAAATAAAAAATTAATTAAAACATGTATTTTGAGTGCTGCTGTACTTGGTCTGCATTCCCCACATATTGAGATGAATATACAGAACAAAAATTACTCTGATTTTTCTCAAATCTGAAATGCACAAAACTCAATATGAATTATGTATATTTTTATGACTATTTCCTTTATTACAGAAAGTTAATTCACACATGACTTAGGATAACACATAAGTATGGACTGAAAGGTAAATATCTGCATAAATGGTATCATGAACAGGGAATGGATACATTTGAGGATTAGCTTTAAATGCAGTTCTGGATCCAGAACTCAGGTCTGATATACTTAAATTTAAAACATCTGAATAATTAGAAATTTATCCTCTCCCTTAGGGAATGTTGTACCTTTCTAGGTTTTAGTAATGTGGAAATATAAATTAAACAGAGCTCAGTCTTTGGCTTTTCTTACTGTTTTTTGTTCTTGCCTTGGATAGATAAGATCAAGATTTAAGCCTTGCCTAAAGGGCTACTAATCTTTTTTCTCTTGATCTCTATACCTGTTTCCAAGAGGCCAGAATACTGACTCTAAGGCTGATAGATTTCTGGGTTTTCTTTTCTTTGCTTTTCAATCCCTATAGAGTACAGGGCCTCCTGCTAAGACAGTTCTTTTTATACTCTGCCCTGTAGTAAAAAGTAAGCTGCATTTTAACAAGACTTCTGTTTTTAAACAAATGAAGACGTGCCCTGAGCAGAGGTATTTATACAACAGTGTAATCATTATAATGGTTCTCTTCAGGCAGAGTGAGACATTTTAAATAAAGTCCTTTCCTATTCAAAACTCCAGAATCATTACAGTGGGAGGCTAATAAATTTTAATTTTAAATTCTAAAGGAGTGGGGTTTGTGCGTGCATGTGTGTGTGTTAGTAATGACTGGTCTTTGCTGTTTTGCCTGCTAAATGTTGGTAAACTGTTTCTCTGGCTCTCAGGAGACCTTCCTCACTCTTACTTTTTACTGAAGTGGTATTTGGCATTGGCCAAATCCTCTCTCACTCATGGGCCTGTTTGTGAATCCATCTCTTCAGCTTGTCGAATTAGATGGCAAATTCTTTTTCTTTCCAGTATTTATGCTGAAGCTGCTGCCTAGCATTCCTGATTTGTCTAGGATATTAGTTTTGCTGTAATGCTGAGAAATGACTTTTTTGTCTCCACATCCTAGTGAAAGGAGCATAAAGAAAGCAGGAGCCACATAGTGTTCTGCTGGAGATGGCTCTCTGGACCAGAGGAATGTTTAAAAAACCTAAGGCTGGATGTGGGTGGGTAGGTGACGGTAGAGACATACAGACAGTAAGAAAAACTGTAGTCTTCTAAGTGTTGGTTTCTTGCAAGAGATTTAGTAAAGGTACTTCTGGTTGCCCTTTAAGGGGTTTGGAGCCCATAAGCTTATACGTTATTGCTGATCACTGCTAGCTGAAGATACTGACAGTTTTCTGGATTGGTGGTATAACTACTGTGTCCTATCCCAAAGATGGTTACATTTCCAGAATCAAAGAAATTATTCCTATGTAAATAACCTGTAAATTGAGTTTTACAGTTTGTCAAGGAAGCTGAGTTATTTGGAGGTAATAGCCTCCATTTAAATGTGCCTTTCGTGTTGCAAGAGTTCCTATCAGGTGAAATGTAACTGGACTCTGTATGTAGGCTAGTTTTCTTATATGTAACTTGATTTTCCTTTTGTACTTTTTAGACTTATCTTGGAATGCATTGGCTTACACAGGTCTGTAAGAATTGCATCCACCTTTCATCCTAACCAGAGGTAGGATGTGGGTAGTATGTGCTAGCATACCCTTGTGGTGAGGCTTTTTCTGGAGTAACTTTGTCTTGAGATTCCTGGAGACCTTTGTTAGAGTTTAGATAGGCCTTGCACTAGCCCTGTGGATGTGGATATGCATTTCAGAAGTTGGCAGAAACACACTTTTATTGTTTTTCTTTTTTTCCCCAGAATCATACAGCCATTGCTGTAATGGAATATATGAGCGTGCTTTGATCTACATTAAATATCCAAAAAATGCTGCACTCTTCTGTTGCTTCTGAGTTGGCATGTTCTTCCCTAAAATTTTCAAAGCTTTTCTGTTTAGAATAGTGCTCATATTTTAGACAGCATTGAAATTAATCAGAAGCTTCAACACATGTTTGAGTGTTGTCTGGAATAGGAATGGGCTTTTTTTCTTTTTTTTTAAGGAAAAAAAAGTGCATAAGTGCATTTCTGAATCAGTCTACAAACTCCAGAAACATCACTTTCTTCTGCCTAGAGAGCCACTGTGACATATGGTGGTGGCAGCGGCAGCTGAATCTCTATGAAAATTTAGAAATATGTTGTATGAATTTAATCGGGAATCTGATCTTGAAAAAGACCACTGGAGATGAAAGGCCCCTGCTCCGTGTGCTGGTTTATACAACTCTCCAAGGATTAATTAATTTTTCTGGTACTGGTGATGAGCAATTGTACCTAGTGGTAATTTGGTAGCTGGTAAGTTGATGGAATTCCAGACAATACAGACGTTTACCCGTCTGTGTTGTTTGTTTTCACTTGAATAAGCTTTGCCCAGTTCAAACTAAATAATTTTGGAAGAAGAGACTGAAGAGAGAAAAAGCCAATTGTTTGTTTACTTATTTACAAACCAAAATATTGTACTTAGTTTTAAGTATTGTTTACACTGTAATCAGCTTTTTAAATTTAGTTTATACATGATTGCAAATAAAGACATATGTATGATTAGTGACAACCAGCCTTCCAACAGTCATCCTAAACTCTTCAAGTTATATTTTGGAAGTAAATGTAAATCACTCTTTTTCTGCTTGTGGTGGCAGACTTTTTTGGCACTGGGAAAAGAGGCTGCATACCAAGATTTTAAAAAGGTGCAAAGATAATGCTGATTAATGTGGGTTATTATGTAAGTACTGGACTAGCATTCGTAACAGAAGCAAAGGTGCAACAAAAATTAAACTTGCACTTAATTTTAATTACAAATTACCTCATTTACTCAGTCCTCTACCACACCTGTCTGCTCAATGATCATTATCTTGACATTCAGAGCACCAAAATATTGGTGAACCTGCTATGTACATCAGTAAGATTGCTTAAAGGAACTATTTCCTAGTTTAGAGGGGCAGGCACCAGTGTGGCCACCTTAGTCTGGCTTCCACAGTCACTGGGCAAAGCCATACGACTTCCCCAAATTGATTCATAGTTGAATTAGATCTTCCAGAAGAACATCTTATCTTTATTACTCTTGATAGAAAATCACTGCTCTGTTTATAAACTGTAGTTTATTCAAATAATAAATTATCCTTTAGAGAAATACACCAAACAAAACATGCGCTTAATTTCTAATCTGACCTTTTTTATTAGTTACCATTTTCCATCAATAGAAGCTTTTATACCTTTGCGTTTCTAGGTTGTGAAGATCTGTGTGGCTTGTAGCTGTTTTTGCACTCAAGACACTCCTCAAGCTTACCTTCAATAAGTGAGATAGATGGAGTTCTGTGCCCTTTTGCAAAGTATGATTTCTAATTGATTTGTTGTGTTTGTCTCGCTTGAATATTCTCCCATATATCCACCTCATTAGAAAAATCATAAATCCTTGAATGAGACCCTGTTCCAGCTGTGGCTGTACCAGTGCCAAATACAGAAAGTAGTTTAACATTCGTGTGCTTGGGATTTCTCTGTGTGCACGTCCAGTGATGATGCTAAACCTTTGCTGCAAGATCTGTGAGATTAATTCTGATGATTCTAGGTCTCTTCTAAACTGCTGATTCTCAGTGTAGTTTCTTGGTATGCCAATATGACAAAATACTTTTTGTTAAACTTGATGTTTAACACAGTCTCTACTCTTTGCTCAGCTTTCCCAGTCAACCCATTCTCTTGCTTAGCATTGGTGTCCTTCTGTAATATAGAGCATTCTTCAGTCTATTATGCATAAGCCTTATCTGCAATGATTTAAATTTCCTTATAAGTACTGATAAAGATGTTAGTATGGGGTTAAATGCCAAATTCTGCAGTGTTCAACTAAAAACAGATGATTCTTATTTACAGTTATTGATGTCCAGTAATAATTTTTTTGAAGAAAATACATTTTGTGTATTTCATGTTGACTTTACATAATTCCAGTTTCTTAATGAAAAATGTCGTGGGCTGCTAAGCTGTTTTTTGGAAATGTGTATAATTTTGAAGATGTAGCCTTTTTTATTAGTCAAACTTTCAAATGCATTTAAAAAAAAAAAAAGTTAGATTCCAGATAGCTAACTTTATTTCCCATAAATCCACCTTGATGGCATTAGTTTCACTTTATTTTAATTGCTTATTAGTAAAGTTGTATATCAACCATTCTGGTATTTTGCCATTAGCTGATTTCAGGCTAACAAGAATATAATTACCTGAGTTGCCCAATTTGTGGATTTTGCTTTTGCTTGCTAGTTTTTTAAAGCTTAGCAATGTAATCTTTTTCTGACACTCTTGATGCTGCTTGGCTAGCTGTCTCAAAATTCTGGTATGCAAGTTATCCAGCTCTGTTTAATTTCAGCAACTGTTGATTAATTTTCTCTCCCTAATTATTGTTGTAGGAAGCACCTCACCCTACAAATGCATCATCTAGCTTTTTCCTGAAGACTAATACTTAGTGAATACTTTTGGTTTTTTCCTTATTATTATTTCTATTAATATTTCTGCCACAAACCATGCAGATATACAACACACAAACTGTGTTCTTAATGAAATCATTCTTAATGTCCTACACTCTGCTGGCCATTCATTTTTCTTTATTTTTCTTTTTTCCCTGGTGAGTTATGCACTTTCTTAGTCCTCACTCATATGTATTGCTGGGAACAGCTTTACATTCTTCCATTCGTTATGTATCTCTCACTACTCATCTAAACCAAGTTAGTTGTGTGGGTTTTTTTGTTTTTTTTTTTAAATCAATCTGACCTGGTTTCTGTTTAAGTTACAACCTTCTGTGAGCTTGCAACATGTTCTTAAACAATGCCCGACTTTATACACCCCAAATCACTTGTTCTCAACTGACTTTTATAATGAACAATTCACACTGTCTTATTCAGGTTTCCTGCTTAGTTTACTGTCACTTTTTTTTGTTTTCTTGCATTGTGGGTAGTTTTGTTTTGTACATCCGAATCTTAACTTTACCTACAATTTTGGGGAAGAGGTAAGCAAAGGCAAGATGGTGATGGTTTCTAAACGGTCTTCCAAGAACTGTGCCATCATATTCCTTTCTTTTTTTCAGTCTAGGATTGGTAGATCAATCTACTTCTTTGACTATAGCTTGTCACGTTTGCTTCCATTTCTTAGTAACTTTTTGAACACAAATGTGTGCAAATGTATGCAAAAGAAAAGTACAATTAAAAACTGGGCTGCATTTGAGATGTTGATATTGCCAGGTGCTAGAGAATCATAGAATCCCATGGACCATCTCATAGAGTGGAAACAGTATATGTTCAGTGGAGCTGGTGTGGATGCTGAAGGGCTCGGTTTCCTGTTTGTAATTTAGAAACAATAGTAAAAAAATTTCTGTAACACTTGTCCTTGTGGACAGACCTTCCAGTGCTTAGAGAAAATATTTGTGTATATTCCATAGAAAAAAGCAGGTTTTATTGACCAAGGAAATTAGTCTGGTATAGTCTAGCTTGTTTCTGCTATAAAGTAGGCATACAATTTTGATAGATGAATGGAGTTTAGTTTGGAGTTGTATAAGTTAAGGAAAATATTAATAATTTGTCCTAAGTATTTTTGACACTATAAATAAATCTAAAAATGTATTTATAATTTGTGAGAAGACATGTCTGTTAGATAAAGTATTCAAGTGCTCTGATTTGGAATTGAGATTTTGAAGTAGAAGTTGACAGATTGAATACTGAAACAATACTATCCATAGATTGTGAGTTTGAGTGTAAGCTTGATAAGCACAATCATCGTACAATTCTTCTTCCTCACTTGAATAGTTGCCTGAGAAGAAACTGTTCCTGGGTCACCTTTGTACAAAAGGACATTTGAGGATAGTAAGTTTTTGGTTTAGAGCATTTTTATTTTTATTTTTTCCAACTGATACTTACAAACACAAAAATTCTGCTTTGGTTTGGCCTTGCTGCTCTTGTATATGAACATTTTTCTGCTATAAAACTAACGTAAAATGTGCTAGCTGTAATAGTGAAAGAGTATACATACTGTTGAAAGTTAATCAGATGACACAGAAAATCAACTAGTATCATCTTAGGGTTACCTTTGATTGCAGAAATCACTCTTTTCCCTGAGTAGGCAGTTCAAATAAATTGTGCAAATAGACAATGAGTTAATGGAGTAAATTAGAAGGGGATTAGTAGTAGATGACCTTTATTCATCACAGGAATGTCAGAGAGCTGTATATACCGCTTAAGAATTACATTTTCCAGTTTCTATGTTTTTTCTTATTATTGTTTTGATATACTTGTGTTGAAGGAATAGGATAAATCTTCAGTATGTGTTCTTGAATGGAATAGGTATATCCATTTATAATCCACTTTTTATTCCTTTTCAATTTTGGGGAACTTTACATTATTAAAATAATTTAAATTTGGGTCAAATACTAGTCTCACATCTGGGAGATCCATACCATTGACTGATGAAATTATATATTCTTTCAAACAGTAAAATAAATTATGGAAAATTTACCTCATTTAACTTTATGTAAGTGAAGTGGCACTAAATGATAGCAGAGAAGACTAGATCTACAATATTGATGTGATAAGTAGGATTTCTGAGAACGTATCTTAAGTCGATTCTGTGATGGGAAATTTTCCTTCCTATGAAAAGGCTTTGGATTGTGCCTTCAGTAAATTAAACCAAAATAAACCAAGAAATTAATTTAAAACAGTGGTGATTCAGAAATAATGAAGTATGGCAACACTTACATCTAATGCGTTCAAGAATTGTATGTAAATACATATTGCACTTAGACTTACCTGGTTATTTACATATTAT
This sequence comes from Sagittarius serpentarius, assembly GCA_034782735.1. Lineage (NCBI taxonomy): Eukaryota > Metazoa > Chordata > Aves > Accipitriformes > Sagittariidae > Sagittarius > Sagittarius serpentarius. The sequence goes on along the minus strand of JAVKLA010000036.1, from coordinate 15,047,804 downwards.
ATGCACTATAATATAATAGTTTAAAATGTCTTTAAATGCAAACTGCTGTGGAGGTTTGATTGCTGATTTGAGATAATACTTCACTTATGTTTGGAAAATAAATTCCTCTGGGGAAATCAATATTTGTCATGTCAGATTCCATACCTTCGTTTGTTGGGGAACAGGGTTGCCTCTGGGGAAGAGCTGATCGTTCATATGCTACTGTATTAGCAAGATCTGTTTGCGGAAAAAAGGATTGCTCAGTCCAGATTCATCTATCATCCTGCTCTCTTCTGTCTTTTCCCTGAACACCCTGCACCGGGGTGGGTAAATTCTACATTCTGAACTTGAGAAAGTAATAGCTCTGGCTCCTGGTGCCTTGGCTTGTTTCCTGCGTACCCAACAAATGTCTGACTGTGTATGTTTGTGTTCAGTAGGGACAGGGAATACCAGTGTATGGGAAAGATAAAGGGGATTGTAAATAGCTGGAGAAGCATGCTTTACTGAGGTTTTTCTCCAACATAGAAGTAATGACGTAATGTGTACAATGGAACTGCCTTTTTTTCCTTGTGTTGCTGAGTGGGTATAGGCATATATCTGTGTGCACCAAATGTTAGTGAAATAAATGACATACTAATAATATGCTCTGATTTGTCTTCAGAATTCTCCCGTGAAGTACAATGCTCCAAATAATTCATTATACATATATTTCTTCTTTAAATAAAAAGCTGTTTTGCAAATTTAGCCAGCGTCTCTCTATGGGCATGTAGAAATTAGAGAAAAAAGTTTACCCTGCCTAGTAAATAAACTCGCTATCCAGCTGAGTAGGGTAGGCACAAGCATGGTTCCCTCATTGTGCCTTTCAGGTCAATCTCCTGCAAAATGGGGTCCTCGCGCTCCGTTTGCCCCCGTGCACAGAACTGCAAGTGTTCACTATGGGGGAATGTGGCTTCTCCCCACACTGCTTTTGAGTTTCAAATCACATTTCAAGCAATGCAATTGCTTCAGGGACTTCTTGTGAGATTATGTGACTCTTTCATCCAAGATTACTCATCCCAAATTGCTAATTCTGCAGAGTAGCTTTTTTATCAGTGTTGCAAAGATTCCAAAAGCGTACTTGCCTGGTTTCATAGTGCAAAAGTCCAGGGCACAGGTGCAAACTGAGAAGCTGCATCTGAGCAAATGTAGGGATGTAGTATCCTGCGCTGGACATTCTGAAGAGACGTATATCAAAGTACTTTGTAAAAGTAACAATTTTGAGTAAAGTATTCACCTCCAGGAATACAGATTATCTATTGCTACAGCAACCTGTATATATTCTTCAGTTAAAACAATGAATTACAAAATATCAGTCCTACATCTCAGAGTAAAACCCAAAATTCCATTCTTCAGAGTTAATAGATAGGTCAGTCACAGCTTGGAACATATGGGCTACATACAGAACTGGAATACTTTGCTGCATGTTGCTATGTAGCAGTTGAGTTTCACTTTCCACTTAGCTAAATACATTAAGAGTGTGTTACATGCAAGCAAAAGAACAAAAGAAAATCTGAAGTGTATTAATCACTCGAAACATTATATTCAGGAAATGTTCAGTTTTGTGGATATGGGTTTCTGTGCTTTAACACTGCTATAGCAGTGTGATACTGGAAAGTGAACTCCTGTGTTATATCACTGATTCAAGGCCTATTGAACAGGCCAAAGGCGAGCACATAGAGAGCATGTTGGATTGCTAGAGGGTAGGAGCTTTGCTCAACTTGTGCAATGCAAAGTTAATGAGCATGTATTAAAAGAAGAATCAGTTATCAAGATTAATACTAAATAACTTGGATTAACTCAGGTTAGATTCTTAGTGCAGTTACTTCAGAGAGTACAAGAATAAGAATTAGTTGTTAAAACTTACTGTCAGTCTTTCCTTGGAAGTGATCACCTGTTAAACTGCATTAATTGAAGTTTTCAATTTTTGAAGATTTAACTGATACAGAAGACGGAATGATCAATGGCTGGAAATTCACGTGTTGATACATGTATATGTGTACAAACATCTTGTTTTAATGAAATAGCAAAATATGAGCTAGTTTACGTATTTCTACTGCAGAGAAAGGTTTTTCCAATACTGTACGAGGCAAGTTGGGAGGAACTTGAGTACAACAATATGAAAGGAGCTTTCTTCAGTGCACTTGTAAGTACTTTCAGTGAAGGGGATGTGGATACTTTTGCTTGTGCTAATCATTCAAGGAAGCAGTGGGAAGAGATAGGAAGAGGATAGGAAAAACACAGCCTTCCATATTTCTAATGATTATTAGGAGGCCAATCTGTGGCAAGATGCCATCTAACAAGTTGAGGAAGTAATATTTATCTAACTTAAGAACCTGCTGCACCATAAGACTTGTGATGTTATTGGTGGAAACCTAATGATTTTTTTCTTCAGTGTTCGTTCATAATCTACCTTTTTTTCCATATTGAAGAACAGGTTTCTGGGACTAGTTGTGGAATGTCCATCCTTGGAGATTCAGTTGGCCAAAGTCATGGTTGAAGTGATGTAATGTTTGCCATAGTCACACTTTTGTCCCATGGTTGGAGGCGACACTTGCAGAGATCCCTTCCAGCCAATATTTCTAGTTTGCATAGGAGTTCTAATAAAAGTAGCTACTACTTGTCTCTGCACCTTTGAATTGCTGATCTTCTAATGCTGGGGGGAGAGGGAAATGCACAGTTTAGCTGGTTATATTGCTGTTGGAAAAAGAAAATTATTAGCTAACTGAAGTTTGAAGGTAAGGGGGGTTGTTTGTTTGTTTGTTCGTTTGGGCCATGCTGTCATTTTGTTTTTCATGATTAATGATGAAATTCTTTGATTTCATCCCAGTTTGACTTTGGAAAAGGCAAATTTCCTGGCAGGTGATAACATCTGTGTGTGAACTTCTAAAGTTTCTACAAGTCATAATCTTGAAATATGTTAAGATTTCCATAGTGCTTTTTTATACAGTGTTTGTGGGCTTCTGTATTTGTTGCTGTTTACTGAAATTTCGTTTCTTGGCAAGTAAGTACTTCTTCAATAGAGAGGAAAAACAAGAAAGCTTTCTATGGATTTTTTTTTTTCTCCTTCCTTTTTTTCCAAAAGCTCATAAAGTGAGAATGCATGTCTGGTTTATTAATTCTGTGATTAAATTATAGGTTTTAATTTTTTATTTATTTTCTTTTTGGTAGAAAATGTTAGATCATTTAAACGACTTCCGGTTTCTGGATAAATTTTTACCATTTCAAGATGCCAGAGCTTAGGTTTCTTAGCTACATTTTCCTTTTCTTCCCATGACCAGATATTACATGACCCTTTACTTCAGTACATTCTAACAGATTTTAAATAAACCTTCTCTAAATTAGTGAAAGAAAATTAGACATTTTTCAGGGAAATCCCTTGCCAGATAACACATCTGTCAGTGCATTTCAAGCTGGAGTAATTTTCATCAGCTTCCATCAGCAGTTTTGTTCAAAATTCAAATAAAATGTTTGCTAAAGGCAAATACAATTATTTTAGGGCGTATCTCTAACTTTGTTCAAGTACCCAATATTTTACTGTTGAAACTGTAATGTCCCAACTTATATCAACAACGCACTAGTTAAATAAAAAAATAAAAGAAGCACCTGAAATGATGCACAATAGTATGAAAACCTCTGGAGACATTCTGTAAGCAAAGTGAAATAGAAATGACTACCCTTTCAAATACTGATATTATGCAGAGATGTTTGTCTTCATCACTAGCTGAAAATATGGCATACCACTATGTAAATTTGATTTTAGTGCTAATTAAATATTTAAAAGATGTTGGCTTTCTGTTGCCCTTTTGAGAAGATGGAATATTCTGGGTACATCATCTTCTGGCTTCATATTACTATAAAAATTGTTGTAAATATGTAAGATCTGTTGACAAAGTATAGTGAATTTTATGTCGATTTGAACAAAGAATGTCTTCTAAGTACTGTCTGAAGACAGATATTTTAGCAGGAATATAATAGATTTCACTTATCTTGGTGATATTTAAGACCATTGATAATTTTACACACATGAAATCAGTTAAAAGAGAATTTTATTTTCCTAAGGTTTTGTACAGTTACTCTCTGGGAAATCTACTTTATTTTTTCAAATGATCAGTAAATATGTGATTGCTTTCAAATGAGTTAGTATTCAAAAATTTCTTTTTGACTTAAATATGTTATTCTAGTTTAGTACTTGAGTTCTAGGAAACTCCTTGAGCTGAAACTTGCAATGTCTGATTCTGATCTCACATTCCTAGGTGTAACTCTTCTTGCTTTCAATGAGCAACTTACATGTCATCTAAATGAAATCGGGACTGGAAACTGTCCAGCTTCTACTGTCTTGGGTCAGATGGCAGGGCTGTTTGTTTAGGGCTCTTTCTGTAAGAGCTGTGCTGTCAGAGGGCTGTCACAGTAGTATCTGTTGCCTTGAGAGCATGTATAAGCAGCCTGGAGGAGGCGGTTACCACTGGAAAAGGACTTGCATATAAACCTTCACGAGTTCGGCCATCAAGGCCACCTCCTACAAGGTGCAGAGGGGCTTTTTTTGGAAGAGGAAGAAGGCACTGGAGAGCGTGGTTGGGGAGATGCTATTTCTCCCTGATTCCCATGTCCACTTCTAGCTTAATTCCTGCCTGATTTATTTTCACAGGAACTAGCAAAAGGAACATGTCAGCTGCTGTTATTGTTGAGAATTAAAATTGAATGCCTTGATAAAAATTGAAACAACAGTCCCCTGATACATTCTCCCTTCCCAAGTCTCCTATGGTAATACATAGTAAGTGTTAACAGAAGTAGCACTTGGACCATTTCAAGCAATTGAAGAGAAGATTCAGTAGAAGCCCTGCTGAATTTACCAAGCCTGGGCAAGCTTGGTATTTTATTTTTCTAATGGAATTTTTTAACCAAGCTTTGTTCATTATCACTTGTGCATGGAAATCAGAGATGCACAATGAGATCATAATTCATTCTTTGTATATAAACGTTACACATACAAACTGCACGGAGAGAACATTGTTAAGAAAGCAAATGCAAGCAGTTGAGGGAAGAGGGTGTTAACATCAAGGCTGGCATTGCAACCTAAATTCAGTTTCTCTTATGCATATGCATTATGATGAAGTCTTTAACTATAAGAACGCATAATACTTTTCCAGAAAATTACTTCCTTACTCACTACACAAGATGGGCAGTACTCAATTAATGAGCAGATATTCAAGATGTTGTTTTATCCTTAGTGTTTGATATGTAGCCCTAAGCCTTATTTACAGCACATTGTTCAGATGCTGCTCAGAAGTCATAATTATTAATTTCCTCATAGGCTTTTCTGTGCTGCTCATCACTACTGTATTCAAGTGCTTCTCAGATTTTAAATTAAATTTATCTCCACAAAACCCCAATGAGGGATACAGTATTATCTCTATTTTACAGATGGGAAACTGACAGAGATTAAGGTCAGAAAAATTCACCAAATTTGGATGCACATTTTAAGACATAAGATTGAATTTTTAGAGCCCTTCAGATCATATAGTACACATTGTGTTCAGAAAACAGCACTCACTACTTCAGCTTCAGGTGTGTTTTTCTTGTGTCTAGACATCTTCTTCAGCATCTCAAGTATGTAAACTGAAAATTACGTGGCACTATTGTTCGCTAAGGAAAAGTTTGTATTTGATACCTTATGTAGTATCACACAGGAACTCTGAGCTTTCTCTGAAAGAGGCAAAACTTCAGTGAAGCACCTGCAGAGAAGAGGCAGTGGGTCCTGTTAAACTCTAATGTATGATTTAATTGTTAAAGACTGTTTCTTAGTGCTTGTACATAAGTTGAGATTACACAAGCCATCTGAATTCTCATTCTTGTCAGTTTGATTGTTTGATTTTTGCAATGGAGAAAGATTAATTTGGAATATTGAAATTTGTGATCCAGTTAATTTGGGGAATGAATACTAATTGAGAAACCCTATTGCCTAAAGGGTAGTACTATCTTTTCTATAATAAATATTAAGAGGATCTTTCCAAATGTCCTTTCATTTATTTTCATAGTCTATTCAGATTTCTTTCCTCTGTGAAGACGTTCTAAATACCAGAAAACTCATGAGTGAGTCTAGTCTATTCCTCTGTTTAGAAAAACTTTAACTGGTGATTTTTAAGTGTCATCTCCATGTTTTGAATAGCAAGTACATTTGCATATACCTAATTTTACTTGTAATTTCTTCATTGACAGTTTATTTTATGCTAGTTCTTCTTTTAGGCTTGCTGGCTGCTAAAAGAGTAGCATAGATAATTCAAGATAACATCTTAGGTCTTCATAGTCCTTTAAAACCAGCACTATGGATTTGAACCAAGGCTAAATATAGAGATTTGTGAGTCTTTCTATTAATTTTGGAGAACTTGAATTTGATTAGATTGACCAAAGAAAAAAGATTTTACTGTATCCTTTTCTGGAAATTTGTGCTCTCCTAAGTCTATCTGTGCTTTGTTTTCTTATCCATAAGATGGATATTTCTATATATTTTTCCAAAGCTCTGAAATCTTTAGCTGACAGTGATTAGATAAATGAAATGTTTGTGTTCAGTGTGGCTCTGCCTATCAGAACAGTGGCTATGTATGTTGTAATTGCCTAGCTAGTTATAGAAGCAGTTTCTTTAAACACCTTTTTAGTGTTAGCCTACGTTTAGCTTATTATTAGACTACATTCCTCATACTGTGCCAAGTGAATAGCTTTTGTGGAACTGGAAGGCTACTCTACATGTAAAAAGTTGGGAGATTTTGTCCTGGCTATGAAGTACACTTGTGTAATCCAATACATCTCTTGTAACAACAAGAGAAAATGAATGTTTCAGTAGTTTCAGTCAAACTCTCTTTTGTTTACAGTTGTGACTGTTTCCAGGCTGCTTAGAACCAGCTATTCCCAGAGCTTTATGGTATTGCTGTGGCATTACTTACAGAACAACTGCTTGCTATTTAGGAAAAAATGAAAGTTAGTGAGACCTCTGCTTCACTAAGTATAATTGCATACTGGGTAGCTTGTGTAGTATGTATGTATCATGTAAAAGACCTTTTAAATAATAAAGACCAGGCAAATTACATCCATTATTTAACAGGTGCAACGATAGTCCAAAGTTTTCATTAGAGATAAGCAATTTATGCCCACCTTCTGTAAAATATTTGATATTGGTACTCAAGCAGTCAGGGCTGTAAGTGGAGGGCTGTGCAACTGAGCTAGCAGTCTGTTTTATGAATTATCTGTCCAGTGGAAACCAGTGCAGTCTGAGGAACTCAGAAATAAATCAGAGCTTCAGCTTTGACAAATGCCAGCCAAATTCTTGAACCTACAGAGGGATCTCCAGTTGAGTTCTCTGCTAGTTTGCCATACTTCAGTCTAAACATTCATCTTGCAGATTGTAGATTAAGATTTAATCATGTCTATAGATTTCTAATTACTCATTAATATCTTATTAGAAAGCCTTGCTGGCAAGGAACTCTAAAGCACTTTCACTAGATTATACAGAAGTTTGGTCCAGAACTGGTTGCAGAACAGTCACCTGGCACCCAATTCTTGTTTAAAATGTCATCAGGTTTACTGACAAATGAGAACATAATACTGTCTCAGTTATTCCAATTCAGCGTGTGACCATAAATGTTTTTTTTTTTAATGCTGAAAAGTTAAAAGCAGTAAGACTAAAACATTTTTTTGTTGATGCCTGAAGTGATGCAGTGTTGGAAAGCAAACCAGAAATACAGCAACAACTTACAAAAGTATTTGCTTGGTTTATGGCTTGATTATGTGGCTCATGTAATTTTGTATGGTAAGACTAGGTCAAAAAATAATCGTATAGACTGTTGTCTAAAAGGAAAAAAAATCAGGAATTTTGGGGTAGTTACAGGTAGATTAAAATGCATATTTCTCATTTGGCAACAATGAAGTAAAAAGCAAGTTGGAGAATGATGTGCATACACAGTTAAATGTTATAATTAGTATATGGTACGACATACTTATAAGACCATTAAAATAATACACTTGTAGAAATTATGTGCACTTAAAAATTTTCCTATGTTTTTAAGGAAACATTTTAAGCAGTCCTTAAACTTTTACCAAAGAAGATGTAGGCCAGCATATTGAAAATGCACGCTTAGGCTCTTTACCACAATATCTTCCCCTCTGGTTTTGACTTCTCTGTGTATCTGCTGCAAGTATTACAGTGGAGAAAATACCTTATTACATCTATATTTTTGAAATTTGACTTTAAGAATATTGACAAGATTATCTTTGACTTCTCTTGCTTGTGTAAATTAATGAAGGGAGAAAATGCTGGGTCTGTGTTAAGTCCTGATTCTGAAAGTAACCTACTGAAGCTAGAAAACTGTATGATACATTTTAGTGGTTAATTTGCTAAGAGCTCATGTCTGCAGTGGAAAAAGACTCATAAAGAAAGCAATTTAAGGTGAACATCTTTTAAAATAAAATGTGCTTGGGAGATGCATGCAACAATGATGGCTATTTCAGCAGGTAGTGTAGTAGTCATTGCCCTAATCTAGATAAGGCTTATCGTAGCATTACGATGTTGCACAGAAATTATTATCCTCTCTTATTCCAATTTGAGAGCCTAAGTTTCACTACTGTTAAGTCAGGACACCACACTACAGCCAGTTCTCTGAAGTCCAGACAGTTGAATACAGGGAGATGGATTCACTTGGAGAGATCTCTTGCTGTAGTGTTGTTTTCTAGAAAACATAAAAAACAAATTCTCCCTAGCATGATTGTGTCCATGGCCATCTTCCAAATAAAAATTTAGGCTGAAATGGACACTGCATTGACCCTTTTTTTTCATAAGCATCTGTCACCTATGTTTTGAGGTCTGTGGCCAGTAAAGACTTTGGCAAACCTCATGTTGGCTTTAGAGAAGGAAATTTGGCTCTTTTGGTGGAGAAGGAGAGGGAGAATAGTCAGGTCTTATTGGTAAAATCTAACCCAAACCTGTTAGGGTTAGTATCTTTCTGGACTAAATCTAATGCATGTGTATATTAGATAACAGGAACTGCAAGCCACTTTTTCTCAGCAGAAAATATCTTATGAAAAGGGGTCATATTCAGTAAATAGATGTATTTTGATATAGCCCTAGTAGGGTTGATTTTCTGCTATCAGATATGCAACATCTCCTGGAAAATAATCACATAAGACTGGCCTATTTTTGCCTTTTAGGTAAGTCACCATATTCAGAATTATCTGACCAACCACAGTAAACTGTAAGTAGGTTCCCATCATGCTTTAATGCTGGTTTGACAGTGAGAAAGAATTTGTTTCCCTTTCCAAAATTTGTTTATTCTTTCTGTTGACTTGCAACCCCATTATTGTTCAACATTACCTTGAGCTTATAGTGCACTGTTCAAAAATGCAGGAAGCTATGATCACTACTACAGGTATCTCTGATAAAGACAGGGCAGTGGCCAGAAAGCAGGAATGTTATTTGCCATTTTCTGAACATATGGTCAAGTATACAGATAGCATTTGTGGAAAATCAGAGAGAAAATATGTGCAGAGAGGGAAAGTTAAACCCAGAAAAGTGTACAACCTTTTTTTCTCAGACAGATTCCTTTACTCATGACCACCTTTCTTCAAATAGTTCACTAAAGCATACAGTCTGTATTTTTTGAAAGATTTGCAAACCATTTTGTGCATTTACAGCTGTATTCTCTGTTTTCTTTCCACCATTGTTTGCATGCAGTTTGTAGTCCTACTGATTTAAGTGAACCAGAAATAGTATGAAAAAGTCATGCACGCTTGCATTTTGCTGGTGACTATTGTATAAATGTTTTTTTAAAAAAATCTTAACAAATTTCAGCATTAGAACAGCACTTCCATCTTTTAATTGTATAGTATATAATTAGACACGTACGTGTATCATGGTGGTTATGTAATTAGACTGTACAGTTATAACCATCCACTTTTGGGCAGTGGCCTTGACCTGCTTACCATGATGGGAGTGTCTTTTTCCTCCCAGCTGTTACAGATGTTACTTGGCAGCAGCCAGCCTGCACCTCTGGGCCGGCAACTCCTCACATGCAGAAGCCTCAGTTAACCACAGCACTGCTGTAACTCACCTGGCTGGGATACTCTAAGGGCCACGGGACAGGGCTTTCATTCTTGGGGAGGGGAGAGTTAGGAGCAGGGGGGACACAAAAAGAGGTGTGGGAAAGATGGGGACATAAATCCTTTGAAATGAGGCTTCGTTAATTCCAGTGTCCATGGAACAACATGGTTTAAATGGCTTTATTTTGGAGAGCATGTACATATATAAGGTGGTAAAATGAAAGCTAATGGGATGTCTTAAAGATTCCAACATCTAGCATTAGACATAAATGCACTGTACATAAATGTAAAGAACCCACTATCTAGTATTATTAGCTATATATAAATGTAAATCTGACAATAAATTTTCATTAAATGACTTTTTTCATCTATATGCCTGAGGAACTGTTAGGTAAAGTACAGTGTCTACATTTTCCTCTAAATGTTTGTGTTACATTTATTAATTCAGCAAGATAAAATGCTTGTGGAGACACTTGGGTATCCCAGGAATTGCTCCAAATACAACAAATTCATAGTATTACAGAGGCAAAGCCATGGTTTAATATTAATACATAGCACTCAGAATGAAATTAGGTATGGTAACAATAATCCCAGACTTGTTCTTACTGATTGTGTCTTATTTTTCTTTACGTGGGTAAAAAGTATGGTCAGGAGTCACTGTATATGTGTGGCTTTTTTCTTTCCTTTGTGAGTTTTCAGAAGTCTCGACTGCCTCAGTCTTTCTGTTGATAATTTTCTTTTTAGTAAGGCTGGATTTACTTTAACTCTACAGTCCTTTAACTGAAGTGTTTTCATCTGAAGAAGGTGAAACATTTTGCATCTTTCAGTTTCTCTGGTGCTAAGTATCAAAAAGTTTAAAGGACAAAAGAACAAAATACAGAAAATCAATCTCTAAAAGTGTATACTGAATCAATAGGGGTTTTTGAAGTGAAGTAACTGGTTTGTCGGTGACATAAGTTAAAACATTCTGGACCGTGTCTGGAAACTCACCATGCCACATCTCTTGCTCATAACACACTTTTTTTGTTGGGACTTGTGCTGGCCCTGAGTTGTGTGGACCATCCTTTTGCCATAGCACAGCCCATGCTCTCTCTCTCTCTCAGATTGTGCTTTGGTTTATACTGCCACAGAATTTTGGGAAGACCCATTTCTTTCTTCTCCCCATGGACTTTTACTCCTTGAATCTTTTCACTTAGCTCCCTGCAGCTTTTCTTCTGCAACTCTATTTGCCCAGTCTCTTCTGTCCAATACTATAGATGTCCAAATTGCATTCACTCAAAGGAAATAGTAAACCACTTCAGGGGAAGGCTTAGTCTTGGTGTGTATTTCTAAAGCCTATAAAGTGACTTTATGTAGTGCTATATAAGTAATAAATAAGAATGCTAAAACATGACAGCTTTTTCTTCTCTCCACATTTTTAAAACCACCTTTTTCCACTGAAGAGTATAGCAAAAGAACATTCCTAGTTGTTCCATCATGTCAGCTCTCTTAGTTTGTAGCCTCAAAAGAAATGAGCTTAAACTCGTGTTTCAACGTGCAGTGTGCTAGTCTCTATAGCGACCTTCCTCCCCCATCTCTCCCTTCACCAGGGTAGAGTTTTCCTTATACTTCTATATCAAGAAATGTCAGAATCTTTTATTGTTCCTCTAGCAAATAATGTAGCCCTAGGTAGCCATCCTAGAAAAAAGGATTTTCACAGTATAATTTCTATCATTTTCTGCATACTGTGTAGCATTTCCTTAAATTTTTCCTTTTCTGCCTTTCACCTTTCTGCTTTAAAAAATGGCATGATTTATATTAATATTTTTTCCCTGATAAAAATGTATTTTCCCTTGATCTTAGTGCTGGTAATACATTATTCAGTGTTCCTTCTTAATAAAAGCCATTGGTTGTTCCATTACTCACAATAATTATTACAACACTAAAGGTCTCGTTCATCAGAATGACTTGCAGAGGCAAAACCAAAACCCTGATTTGTCCATTGTCCTGGTTTTGGGTGGGATAGAGTTGATTGTCTTCCTAGTAGCTGGTACAGCGCTGTGTTTTGGGTTTAGTATGAGAAGAATGTTGATAACACATGGATGTTTTCAGTTGTTGATAAGTCATGTTTAGACTAAGTCAAGGACTTTCCAGCTTCTCGTGCCCAGCCAGCAAGAAGGCTGGAGGGGCACCAGAAAGTTGGGAGGGGACACAGCCAGGACAGCTGA
>JAVKLA010000036.1:14941310-15016105 GCA_034782735.1 Sagittarius serpentarius | reverse complement strand
GTGAGGAGCAGAGAAGGCCTTGGCTCTGGGTAAGCACCGCTCAGCAGTAACTGAAACATCCCTGTGCTGTCAACACTCTTTCAGCACAAATCCAAAACATAGCCCCATACCAGCTGCTATGAAGAAAATTAACTCTATCCCAGACAAACCCAGTACAATCTCCAACAATGAAGAAGGGAAAAAAGGGCATACTATCTACATGAAAAATAAGTAGGAATGCTCTCTAAACATACAGAAATGAAGGAATAGTGCACTGTGGTGTGTCATTCTAGTACTGTCTCCAGGGCGTAAAGAGTGATAAATAATGCCGTAGCCTAATCACTTCAGACTACCTGGTGTAGACGTCAGTCCTTTGAGGGTAAATCCAATTTACTGTATTCCCCCAGTGAGTGCAGATGCAGAGGTCTGACTAGAGTCCAGTCACCAATACAGATTTCTTCAGAGCCAACTTAAGGAAAACTGTTCAGAAAAGGAATATTTTGAACACAATTACTTTACTCTGAAGCAGTACTAGACTTCTGGATACCTGTGCAAAACAGGTGCAAGGCCCCAACTCTGTTGGGCTTCATCCCTTCTGTCTTGTTTTTCAGGTAGGACAAAGTGCTTCCCTCCCTCTTTTCCTCCTCTCCGTCCCCGTAGCGCAGTTAACTCATGCCCAATGGTGTGCGTTCCTCCACTGCCTGCTCAGGAAGGTAGCACATAAAGTATCTCCCACTTTGCTGTGTGCCCAAAGCTGCTCAATTGTGCTCCATCATTTGTTTAGGAAATGCTTTCTTCTGTGGGTTTGAACTGGCAGGTGAGACTATCACAAACAGTGATTCCAAATGGCCCTATAATTGCTTTGCAGAGCTTCAGCTGAGAGTCAGGCACCTTCTCTGAGCAAGGTAATTGGGTGAATTATGTTTTAATAAGTTGTCGTGTGTAAAGTTAGATATGAACATAGCAGACAATGAAGGCTTTGTTGCAAAATGAGGTTACAGTAGGAAATGGAGTGCATAATTCATTGATACAGATGTATTTCACTTTATCACTCATACCATGTCTAGGTTTCAAAGGTTGCACAATTGTGTATAGTCTGCTATTCATTTGCTAATGTATTTTACTTTCTGCTGTTCCTTGTAACCTGCTGACTTCTGCTGTTTCTGATCAAAACATATAAACCTCAGCACCTCTCAGAGTGAGCTCTCTTGAGAAGATGTTCCTGTTGTACAATAAAAGCTGAAAATTCTCCTACTGATACTCTTCAGTTTAACATCATACTGCATTCAGATGAGTGACCTCTCTACAGAAGCTGCGTAAGAGCAGTTAGTTTTAGTTCAGGATTTATTATCTTTATCAGTTAATAACTGGGAATGCATTGAGATGACCTCATTGCTGTTTGTTTCATAAAATTGGAAATTGTGTGCGATAAGTATGAGTTTAAATAGGTGAATTTGAAAATTCTGCTTTTTAAACAGTCTGGCCTGATGAACTTCATGTAACCAAATACAAGGTTTTGCTCTGATGTGTATGTAAAAATGTAACTATTTAGGAGTGTATTTTACAAATGGGTCATTGTGTGGTTCTGTATTTCTTTTTTTTGTCACTCCCAGGTAGAATTTGCCTGGTTGCAGGAAAAGAATATATGACGCAGATTGTATATTTATATTATGCCATAGAAATTAATGTTGCCAGAATTCAGGCATTGCAGTTGAGTCACTATAAGCACACATTTCAGGAGTGCTTTCTTAGGCTTAGTTCTGTTGATGATGATTCAGTTGGAATAGAACCTAACTCATTTGGTATGTAGTTTGCTTTACCATATTCATACTCGAAGGATAAAGTGGAGAAGAAACATTGTAAGGATATAGTTCAGTAAATAAATGGCATTCCTGGCAGAGAAGAAACCTGAGCCCAGTTGTGAAAACATTACATTTCTGTTGATACTATTGAATACAAAATCATGTGTGATTTGGGGAGCAAGAGGAAAAAGGGAGAAGTAGAGACAGAGAAGAGGTAAATTTGCCTTAGCTTTTGACCATTCAGGTGCGTCTGGGTGGTGCTTATACAGTTATACAGCTTCTTTTACAGTATGGCTCTTATTTTTCTTTTTTTTTTTTCTTTTTTTTGGGGGGTATGTGCAGCAGGGGAATAAGTTCATGCAGTGTCTTGATTTCAGAAGCTTTAAGAGCTCAAAATGTAGGGAGACTGTGATAACATTACAAGAATATAAAAGAAGTTGCCAGATTGTAAGATTTTGCCAGAGAAAGTTGAAAAATGACTTGATCATACCTGCCTATATGGGAACAAAATTTCCAGGAATAAAAGTGTTAGACTAACAAAGGCATTAATAAGAGCTGTGGCCGTAATTTTGAAGCTGGAGATACATGAACTATAAGCAGTGATTTTTATTTAAAATATTAAGAGTAACTTAGTGACTGAAACAAATTACTGGAGTTGAGGAGCATTTGTTATTATTTGGTACTTTGAAATCAAGATTGGACTTCTCTTTAAGGTTACTTAGAAGCTTTTATCTTCATGGAGGAGTGATAATGGAATCTGTGGGTTGACATGGAGGAAATCAGAATAGTTTATCTCTTTTTGTCTCGCTGGCTAAATGATGTGGACTGTTGGTGGGACAACAATAAGCTGTGACCTTTTTGGCCATTCTCAAATCTTCAAAATGAAATCTCATCTTCTTTAGAAGAAAGATTTATGTAAGAAGGAAGGAAAAGTTGTGCATTAGGAAGTGAAGTCAAGATAATTGGATAACCTTTCAAAGAGGTGGGTCTTATTTTTGAAGGGGTGTAATTTAACTTTGAAAATAGTAATGGAGAGTTACAAATAAAGCAGCTTTATTGACCTGCAATTTGATAGTCCTACCAGGAGCTTGAAAGGGAACATGAAGTTACTCTTATTAACTGTCTATTAATAGCTAATTTAGGATTTGTTAAAATTCTGCTTGACTTACATATTATTGATTGTATTTCTTTAAGTCTAAACACTTAACATAACTTCTGTTAATTGCATTCCATGTATAGCAAAATAGAATTAATTTGAGCTGCATCTGAAAAAAAGACTGATGTTTTGGGATTTTAGTTTTATCTATTCATGAGGACACAGCAGGATACCTCTGCCAAGCACTACCTACCACCTACCTGTTGAATGTTTGGGTGCAAGGACCACCAGCAATGTCGAAAACAATCTAACACTTTCTTGTTAGGGCTGAATGCCTTGTGTCTCAATGTTCTTTTGAAATTTTTGGCAGAAAGTCCACCTATCATATTTGCAGAATGAAATTACACGTCTTCCCCCCAAAATGCTTTAGCTCCAGGTAGAACAAATGAAAGACAAAATGAAAGCAAACATTAATATACTCCATTTTGCATATCTCTGTTGTGGTGGAGGAAAATTACGTGGGGAGTGAAAACTTTATAAACGCTTTGAAATAGGATCAATGTATTTTTAAAATCACTCTCCTTAAAAAATTTTAGTGAGAGACTTCAGACATGGCTGCTTACATGGAGCTGCAGAGGATCAAGTAGAGTATTGCAAGAAGGCTTTTTTTTTTTTTTTTTTTCCCCGCAGTCATTTTGAATGAATGTAAAACATGGAATTGCCTCCCTTCTTAGGTAGTAGGAAGACTTTAAAAAAGCCACCTAATTAGTTTCCAGTCATGTGGAAGGATGCTAATGACATCTCTGCTCAATTAATGTTTCCCTGCTGTGACCCTATCAATATCAATAAAATAAGTTATACTTACTTGTCTTTCAAAAAAAATTCTGAATTTGACCTGGAGAAAGTTGCTCACAAAAATATTGTGGAGTTGTGTAATTCTATTTTTATCTTAATCTGAAAACAGCGATGTTAATGCAACACTGCTGACTTAGCATAATATTTTGCTGAGGTTATTTTATCTTGGCAAACAGTGAAAGTATCCCCTTTTCCTCTCCAGTTCCTTAACAAAAAAAACCGCAATGCATTTAATATTTATTACAACTTGCTTATAAATACCGCATGGTACTGAATCATCTTTTTTAAATGTGGAGAAACATGCTTCTTACATGAAGGTTAGGTATGAACTGAAAGGACCTGATGCAAACAGACGTTTGCAGAAAGCAAAAACCAAGAAACAGCTTACAATAGAATAGCATTTACGTATTCAGTTGAAAGAGAAAAATGGGAGAGAATTTTGAACTACACTGAACTGCTTTCCTTAATGCTTATAAAATCTAGCTTGGTTTTTATCATGTAGATCAACTAGTCATCTATTGCTTAATTTTCTTGATTTTTACACAGTTAAAAGTTGGAGGAAATGTTCTAGTTCAGTTGTAGTCATTAACAATAATGGAGTTGGTGCAGATTTTATTCGGACTGGAGGACCACAGAGAGAACAAATCGGGCTGTGTTTGTTAGAAAGCATATCAGGCTCAGGTTAGCATCTGAAGATGTCTTGCATAGAAAGAATGAGTTTTATGTAGGGAGTGCGGGGTTGTAGCACCATGTGCAGATATGTATTTCTGTGCTGTGCTCCCACCTGCATGTAAAGTTCTCTCTTGTGTTGATTGTTTTTATAACATTTATTACATCTTTATGCACAAATCTTAAACTTGTTTGACTCATTTTTAAACTGCAGGGACACAAGATGTCAAGAAGAGATTTTTTTTTTTTCTTTTTCTGTGTATGTGAATGATACACTTAATCCAAACCTCTAGTAAGGGTCCAGGTCAGGCTTTATTTGTCCTTAACCAGGAAAAATCTGATCCCTTTATATGGCATTCTGAGCAACATTGTTTGTTTTAGTCTAACCCTGATATGTAGTGTGGATTCTTTATTCTAGTTGATGACTGTATCTTTTTCAACATTCGTTGGTCTCTTAGAAGCCCATGGATTTATCTGCTCATTCGCATATATTACAGTGCTTGCAGAATAGAGGGTAGTCTGTAAAACTGACTGCTAAAACTATGGGGTTTTGTGTGCAAATCAGATGGATGATACTTACTTAGCTGCCTTAGTTCAGAATTGGGAGAATTATATGTGGGATGTATTTGGAAATGTAATGGGGTTTGATCCTCCTAAATTAAGTAACAGGATGCATAATAATGAGTATTTTGATATGAAATGGGTACAAAGAGTCTGGCATTGCTAAATGAAAGAGAAAAAAAATAATATTTTAAACCGGCCAGTAGAAATAAAAGGGCCCCTTCTGTGCAATGGCTGGATTGCTGTTGTGCCTATATATTCCAAAAAGCTGCCTCTTTTGAGATATTCCTCCATTTTTCCCAACATGGTCGAGCATGGGAGTGGTCAGCAGAAAGGCAATGATGTGCAGTCCAGCTTTGAGTATTTTCTCGGATCCTCGTTTAACCATCACAGTTGATGGTACCTGAATGAATTTAACTTTGTACCTCAGCTAAACTCTTGTCCATAGGGGATCATTTTATATTGCCTACAAGATATCAGAGTAAAGGAGATAATGTGATTTGATGATTGTGTTTTGTCACAATTGAAAAGGCACAGAGAGATGCTCTATTTGTCTTCTTAAATAATGAAAGTTGAATCAGAACTGTCATCTGATCTGTCAGAGGATTCAGTAGCAATAACTATCTTCCATCTCATTACTTCCCCTTTCCTTTTGAAACTTTTTAATCTTTGCAAGAAAAATTGTCAGCTGTTGTAGATCTCAAGTGTTTGTTGCACCCATTTACTGCACAACTTAAGGATACATGCTTACTTTTAAGATCTCTTAACTGAATTGGTGATTTTGTGAGGAGATGATGTCATTCTCAGTTGTCAGAGACCTATTTTCCTTATCCCTGCAGGTTTGAAGAGAAAGCTAATGGCTTACCTAATCTAATTATGTTTTTAATTCATGTGGTTGTTCAAAATGGTGGTTAAGGTTTTTTAAGCCATATATGTTTGGTGGCTTAGCTTTTCAAAGCCATTGCTGAGACTGTGATGAGTGACTCCTGTGATAATTGTTTCCACTTGCAGGCAGGGGGAGGGCAGTTTCATTAACTTCAAAAAGATCAGTATTTGTCCTTCTTTAAGCAAAACGTGAATTCTTGTTATTCTTTACGCTGTATCAGTTGGTCAGTCATCACGGATTGTTGTCCATTTCTACCCACAAAGACAGGTAGAAAATATCTTACTTTTAAGATACTCTTAAACTATGAAATTTGAGAATATTTTCCAGTTGGAATCCAGATATTTGGGAACATGTGACCTTTGAAACCATGTATTTAAAATGCTTAATTAAAAAACTAAAAATGCCAGTACAAATACTGGACAGAAAAGGAAGAGAAACGATGTGGTTCTGTTTTTCTTATGAGAGACAGTGGGTGTTTGACTGTCCTACTATTGTAGGCTTAAGGAGGTTCCCTGTGGGTTCCTTGTCCCATAGTATTGGAGTGCAATGAAAGCCAGCAGACTCATATAAACCTAATGTTATTCCAAATCTTGAATCTAATTTTCCTTCGTTGTCAGTTGAGCTGCTGAACTCTGCAAAGCCTCTGCTGTCAAAGCCACAGAATTCTGAATATCCATTTAAGAAGGTCCTTTGTGACTTCCTGATTATATTTCATGACAGTCCTGCTTTGTTCAGTATAATAATGAAATGGAAAACTTTCAAAATTAGTTTTAATATAAACATATAATATATGCAACACAGTGATAAACCTTGAAAAACTGCCATTCACACTGAGTAATTAAATATCATTACCTTTTGTTACTACTGGATTGTCTGTATTTTGTTAAGTAAAGGGAAGCATGTGTGCTGCATACACTGAAAGCAATTCAATTTGCCCAATTAGCCAAGTTTAAGATTGATTTCAGAGGTGTGTTTCATCTTATGATATTAGTTTTTCTGTACCTCTTGATGTAAAAATGTTAGCCTTAAAATGTTTTTCCTTTTTATATTGTTGAAGCTTAATTTAACTCTAAAACTTTCTATGCAGATTCAGTTGAAAATTAAGTTTAAAACATCCATCCCATAGAAAAGAAAAGGCAGTCGTCATCTTTCCATCATGCTCCTTGGAATTAGTTGTGCTAGGCACACTCAATACTGAGGATGTAACATTATGTGCCTTTTCTTTTAGTGCCTTGTATCTACTGTATTACAAACTGATGCCCAAAGCCTGGCCTTCACCACTGCGCAGTATTTGGTAATAAGGATGTGATAGTGCATTTGGCACTGACAAAAGGAAGTAGAAAAGTAATTAATTGGGTTTGAATCTGCAGATGATAGTAAGCTTAGCTCATTTCAGGATATAAAAATACCCTGAATGATGGACATTTTAAAGTAGTTTCCAAGAACTTGAAAATGTCTTTTACTGAAGCTGTAGAAACAGTAAGGAATAACTCCAAAACTGGAAGGCTGTTATTGCTTATTTCCCAGTTCCCTCCAATACCTTTCGGCAGCTATGAGAGATTTAGAACAGTGAAAGAACAGGTAATCTGAAGGAAAGCAATATTTTTTCCTAGTTCTTCGGAAAGCAAAGATAGGTAGCTTAGTGAAAGAAAGATAATTAAGCTTAAATAAACTTTTTAGATTATCTAGGTCTATATGGCAGTTATTAACCCAATTAACATGTCTGAATTTATTCTCCAAAACTGTATTGGTTTGGTTGTTTCAACTATATTTCCGTAAATTAGAGGTGCCAACATATATACATCACTCTGTAAGTGAGGCTAAGGTAATATGGAGAAGGAAACCCTATTATTTACTCAGGTTGTGTTCAACAGAATTCTTGAAATTTTGCTAAACATGATTCAAACAAAATCATGTTTTAAGAACAAGTGTTAATTGCTTTTTTGAACTGACCTTCCAAATCTGATTTCCACCTATGAAGTCAACAAACTTAGCTTGTGAATGCACTGCAGCAATTTCTAGGGGGAGGAGGGGATATCCTTTTCTCCTGTAGTGTTGGGTTGCGTTTTCTCCACTTTCATACATGACTGAGTTGATTTTGATTGCTTAAAATCACATTGGCCATCAGTGGTTCAAGCTAGATAAAGAACTGAAGAACACACCTAGCGTCTGCTGTAATCTAATGAAATTGCTTCTTTTCCCATACATAAAATACCATAATGAATTAAAGAGAATCTGATAAAAAGGTTGGTTTGGTCTATTAGTATTAGACTCATTTAGGAAGCAGCCAATTTGTAGCTGAGAGGAAAGTTGCATGTTAATAAGACTTTTGTAAACTGGTAATCTACATTAATCTAATAAAGGTCTTGTCCCTACTTGTACTTTTTGTGGATTTTAAACATGTTTTTCCTTGTAGTAATCTTTCCATTTCTCTGCCCATTGTGTGTGTCTCATTTAGAGGATTGTGGTTGAGTGGAGATGTCAGTAGAATCACAAAGGCTATGATTTCTTAAAAAGTCTGCTTAAATCAATACATAGCTTCTGATGGCTACTTAATGACTGTCTTAGAAACCCTTATTGTTTTTCTTTTTCTTGTCAAAAAAAATGGTTTTGATGGGAGGGAAAAAAAAAGCTGTATTCATGCAAAACTAGTCTTTTAGATTACTTGCCATAATAATTTTTTAGTAAATATTTACACTGGTAACCTGGGGTGATCTTAATGGTTTTAAATATTAGGTATTAATAAAATAGCACTCTTTTAATGCCACAGTTGAATATGCTTGTTTCTTTTTTCTTGTGATGGTTTGATCCACCACAGCAGGTTTTGAGTTATGTTGAGATACACTTTAAATCACTGCTTTCAAGAAAAAGAAAATATTACTGACAACAAAATTTCTTTTTTCCTGCCTGTTTTCTTACATAAACATTATATTCTTCTCTTGTGTACAGATAGCTCTAGTCAATAATCAGTTTTCTGTATCAGTTATGGCTCTGTATTTGAGCCCTTGTTAGGGTCACTAAGAAGTAACCCATAGTAACACAGTAGAAAATACGATAAACTTTCTTGGGCTGTGAAGAACATTGTGTTTAGGTGTATCAAGTAAACTCATCTTTACATCAGGATTTGATAGAGCTGAAAAACTATTGTTTGGAGTTTCAATAGATTTCATTGTCACGAATGAATATTCAAAATCATGATCCTTCTTTTAAATGGAGATGCATCGCATAGACTAAAATCTAAATGATATGTGCTAGTTTCATTTGGAAGTATAATTAAGGTGTATAATGTCATTTAACTGTTTAATGAACTCTGCATAATGTAATGGAATACAAATATTTGACCTTCCTGACAGTGACTGATGGATTGAAGTTGCACAGCATGATATCATTAGAATGTCAAATAACATCATTATTCATGATTATCAGGAATTATTCAGGTGAAATGGCAAATGTAATGGAAAGCTATTATTTGTGTGTGGGTCGCAGATTGACTTTCTTTGTCAGTGCCAGTCTCTTGATGATACAGGGGGAAGATACTCAGATTTATTGAGCTACAAAGAATTAATGCTATAGGTTAAACAAATGTCAATAATATCAGAAAAGTATTTTCAGTAGGTCAGGTCATGTATTAAGTGTCTAAGAGTAACTACTAGTGATAATGATTTAACTTCTATTCCACTTTTACTGCTGCTAAATATTGAAAACATCTTTAGATTATAGGGTTTTGCAGCAAGAATATATTGATAATCACAGTTTTCTGGGTGACATTTTTTATCAGTAGAAAGAAAATATACCATACAGACTGTCTGCAGTAGAACTGCAATTTCACCCTCTACTCTCAGAAGCCTAAATGCGCGGAGTTCAGACTTTTGTTCCAAGGGGTCGTTGTTTAGAATTTGAACTGAAATCACAACTAGGTATTTTTCCTTCACTTAAATCCACAGAAAGTTGGAGACCTGGGTCAGGAACTGCCATATACTTTCAAACAGGCCATCCAGATGCCTAAAGCTGAGCACACGCTTATGTAGTTTGTTGAATTATGGCCTATAGAAATAAATGATGAGTAACCTGTGTTGATTTGGATAATTAAGATCTGACACCTGAGACATGAATGAGCTGTGAAAATGAATTTTGCCTGTTAAGGCAAAAACTGTAATAAAGTTTTATGACATGTTTTCTGCTGGATCTGAGTCATACCAAAAGATAATTTTGAGGCCCTGACCTGCAGATACCAGCTGCGTTGTTCTCATCAGTGGGAGGTGGCATGCTTATGAAGTGGCTGAAGGATCAGCTGCTGTGTTCACAGTGAAAACAGGATGAAGCTGCAACTTATTTAACTGACTGAACAAACCAGCCAATTTTCTCAGAATTCCTGGAGTTTCCTTAGGATTTGGGGGAGTCTGTAATGTGTATTTGGTATATAAATTGGCTTTTAATAGTAAGAGGTGGTCTATAGATAGGACAGTGGCAGCAGCATGGGATGGCCAAGGGTAGAGCAAACATACGGTGAACAGGAAAGCTGTGCAGCTGCAGTCGCATTCTATGCTGTAGGATCACACACCTTTGTCATTTTTATGTTGAGATAGAGTTGTGCCTTGGCTTTGGGTTATACACTAGATACTCATAGTTTTAGTCAGAGATAGGTTTCTCTGCTCACTTCCTAGCACAATTACTCCTTCTGTGTTTCGAAGCTTTAAAAAAGCTGTGATGGACCATGGTAGATGGCTAAGACTAACAACCCTCCTAAACCCTGTAGACACTTAGGTAAATGCATGCCGTCTGAAGATACCAAAACTATTGCCTTGGTGAAGTATTCTTACAGTTTAACCACATGCAGCATGGAGTTTAGTAAGATTGGCTTTTGTCTTACTTCACTGTTGAATTTTGCAATTTCTGTTGAGCTCTATACAGGCTCAGCTGAAAGTGTCTCTTTTTTTTCCCCCTCCATTTTTTCTTCACTATAGATATACTCACAGTAATTTGGAGTGCTTCTTGATTTGTATATTAAACCTGAGTCACAGTCCTAATGATCTAATTTACCTTTTGTTCCTGATGTTTAAGTCTTAAAACCAGGCTGAAGTTGGCAGCTTGGGAATTTGTGTGGAAGCATATTTTCTCTTAAGTCCCTGTACAACAAAAATGTGCTTGAATGGGCTAACAGAAGGCTAGGTGATTTCCAGTCCTTATTTTCAGGGTGTTAAAAACTTCTGAATCTTTCTTTGCTTCCTGCTGCTCTGGGCTTCTACCTCAGTCAACAGGTTTTCAGTCTCACCAGAACTCCCACTTCACAAGTTGTCAAATGACTGCTCAAGCAGTAAATGGAAACCTTAAACATGGTGGTGGGGGTGTGTCTGATTTGAAGTATATGTTATTACCAAGGAGCTGAAAAGTTAGCCTATCCTTGAATATGCGAAAGATGATAAGACAAAACCCTTTACCGATTATGAAAGTCTGGCAATGGGAAAGAGAGACGTTATTGTTGCCATCATTTTTTTTAATTTTTAAAGCGCTGGAATACAATTCCAAAACTTTGATGTAGTTTGCCAGTTGTTCTTTCCTCCAGCAGCTGGGTGGACAACCCTGTACATACCCAGGGAGCTGCACCTACAGCAATGGTGGGGCTTTGTAGCAGCATGGTAACAGTGTTTATCAGATGCTTGCAAGTTGTATTGTACATATGCACAGTGTGTTGCTCCTCTGAGTACAGAGGACCCTGGCTTGCAAAGCAGTTCCAGAAGAAAAATTGCTGTGCCAGCAAACTGCAGGTCAGAGCCTAGGGGTGTGACCCTGGTCATGTATACAATGTAAACAAATTCCTGTGTGATTTTCAAAATCATGTTCTGTTATCTTACTGCACTTATCTTACAGAACAGAATAAAACAAACACAAAAGAGCAGTAAAGGTGGTGCTAATTTGACCTTTGTGTACTACTGTTGAATAGTCCTTGTTCATTTAAGCTCTTCCTACTGATTCAGATGAGGTCACTTAATAAAACTAGCTTTGCGTAAGACTTTGTAGGAGCAGATGATGTATTTATATAACAAGAATAACATTTTAAAGTTTTATGAAATCATAATAAAAAGTAAAAGACCTTATTACATATTACTGTCTTTGGTTACACATTTATAAATTGTTCTCAATAAAAGGAATGATGTATGTGTGAGGTCAGTACGTTACTGTTCCAGAGATTCAACTGTCTTTCCGAAGTGAGGTTATCAATTTGGACTGAATTTGCAAGTAAAGAAGTAGAAAGGATTTTTTATATGAAGAGCAGTAAGCATTTATCGTTTATGTATCATGATAACATTTAAATGTTATCATTTATCTTCAGACTGGAAGAGTTCCCTGCCCAATTTTAACCAGATTTGGCACAGGGGCAGAGTATATGTCAAATGTAAGTAGGCAGCAGAGCGCAGGAGAGATACTAACGGTGACCCAAAGTGAAGATTTTTCAGGGTCTTGCCTTTTATTAGGCAGTAGAGAAATCACACTAAACAGATTCCCTGAGGCAGAAATCCACAGGAAAACAGTTTGAGTTTGGTTGGGTTTTGTTTTTTGTTTTTTTTTTTTTTTTATTTTCACTGCTCATAAAACTCTTTGCTTATAGTATCGTTACTGATACAGAAATGAAGAAAGTGTGTTCTTATTTAAGAACAGTATTTCTCTTGAAGTCTTTGAAATATTTTAATAATATATATAATACTGTAATCATACTATAGCTTAAAACACAGCTATATGAGAATGTAATTCATGTATTCAGATACTCCTGGTATTGTTTATCAGGCACATGTTTTATTTTTGAGAATCTGCAGCACTAGTACAATATGATTTAATTTAGCTGATTCCATTCTCAGGTTAGTTCGTTGCTTTAGTCCAATAGCTTGTGCATCTGTTACCTTGCTTGATGAGATGGGGAAAATTGAAATGGATTAAAATGTATTTTAATGAATTATAATTACCTGTATTCATAACATATATTGAAGTAGAAATAACTTTGTGAGCCATTAGAGGTATAGGAGCAGATCAGAATTCTATAAGGGTGCAAAGATTTATGTTTAGCTCATACTGAATAATAAGAGAAACTGAGTGATGATATGTAAAATAAGCATGAGATTTAGGTTTAGTCTTTTATCCTTTCAAGTACAAGTGACTCGGGTTTTCCACAGGAGTATACATTTGCTGCAGAGCTGAAAGAAGACTAATCATGCCCAAGTGTCTTACGTGGTGTCTTTTATCTCCTTTTGCCGAGTCTCTTAACTTTTCCTTTGGTTATACAGGCCAAACAAACAGCAAACAAAAAGAATAGCCCTAATTTCATGATTACTTGCTTGCCTCAAAAAATAGTAGGATGAAAATTACATCTCATTTTTTTGTGGATATTATTAGAGTCAGGCCATGTGTTCAGCACATACTTTGTACTTCAATTATTAACAACTATGGAAATGAGTATGTTTTTAAGGTTACATATGCTTATGAGTAAGACATGAATTTCCCACTAGAAAGTATGTTTCTCAGAAAAATCTGTTTATGGATGACATGCTCATTTTAAGGTTAGTAAAACAGCCTGATTAGAATGAGATTTGCCATTTATCTACAGTTTATCACAGTTACCTTTTTGTTTTGGATTAGTACTCTGTTTCAAAAGAGCTCTTGTCCCAGAAAGACAATACAAATGTGTGTGATTAAAAAAGGAATGACAGAGACAAATAGGTCTTGTTGTCACTTTCATGTGGAGAATTCAGTGGCCATGAACAAAACCTACTGGCTGTTAGGTTTCAGCAGGTGGAATTCTTTTGTAAAACTATACCTGCTACGTCCCATCTTGAAGTCTCAGTCTGTTCTGCTGTCCTGTAGGAATTCTCAGGTCTTTTATAGTGAATTCCACTGAACAATAATTAGCTTTGATCTAGAAGATGCTGTTTCCCTGTATAATAAAGAAAATCTCCAGTCTCCTAAGATTTGCTTTCTTTAGTTTGCCTTCCTGCCCTACCATGTATCCAAGTAGAAGTTTCAGATACTTATTACAAGGCTATTTATATTCAAGACTGTTATTTTCTGTACAGAAACAACAAAGTGAGCTTTTGAATACCTTCATTAAAATAAAATAAAAATAAGCTTTTAACAAGTCTGTTTTTTTAATGTAAATATGTAATAAGGAAAACTCTGCTTCATCTTAAGGATACTGGTATTTGAATTCAACCTTTTTTCTTCGTCTTAAGGGTACGTTGAATTTCCAGCAATGTAGGACTGTGTATTGTAACCATAAAGAAATATTAGAATGATTATGCATGTAGTATTTCTCATAAACATCTTTTCAGTCTAGTTTGGGCTTTAAAACAAGTAGTTGTAATGGCACATGTAGTTCTGTTCCTGATGTAGTAAATTTTGAGGAAATCAATAATAGCATAAAGACAGAATTAGTAGCTACCTCAAATGTCTCCATGCGAATGTAAAGGCTGTCTTATCTGTAAGGAGCTGATGGCTATAAAATGAAATGCATTTAAATACATGGCTAAAGATGATTAAAATATCATACAGAACCAAAGCGCTTCAGCTGTAGATATTCATTAAATTGACCATTAATAACTCACGATATAAAGGAATATTACTGTATTCATAAATTTTGTATGCAAATTTTATTAAGCTGGCATGTTATATGAATTGATTCCCTGACATCTTCTGGCTGTGGCTGTATAGATAATAGTGTCTTGTATGAGTTTTCTATAATCCAGGATTTCTGATTGACTGTGTCTAGCTAGAAATTACAATTTTGTTCTGGATGGCAATTCTTTCAACCAGCTGGCAATCAAAAAACATAATTATAGTGTTGTGTTTGGAATAGCCATAGTGTTATGTCAGCATTTGTGTCACAAACTCCTTTTTTCCAAGGTTTATAACCTTGGAGATAAAAACATGCTCAGACCTGATAATTACAGTTACAATGTTTTTAGCCTGCTAATTAATCTTTCTTCTCTCCACTCTTTCCTTTTGTCATTGAAATATGGGATTCCATTCTGTACATATATTTGTTAATTTAAACGTTAACCCATCAGGCCCTTTGTAAGGAATACATATCAATAAACCCCTAGCATTTTAGAGCTTTCTCCTGTGTATTACTATTCAGTAGCTGATATGTTTTAGGGAAGACCATGAGAAAACAAGTAAAATTTTATGGGGATTCATTACTTAGAGAAATTATTTGGACAAACTAACAGCAATGGAGTGTGCCTGTGGATACAAAACTTGAGAAATCTTGTCTTCCCGATTGTTACTGGTGCAATTTGACTATGGGGGAATCAAGGGGAATAAAACAAATGGAAGTAGCGGACGTTCCATGACTTTTTATACAAATGCTCTGCGCTGCTTAATGTTGCCAGGTATCCATATCATAAAATTTTTAATGGAAAACACTGGAAAATCAAGGTAGCTTGAAGGACAAAGGTAGAGAGTTATTTGTTGGCAATCCACAGTTTAGGGACCTTTGATCCAAAGAAAATGAATGTTGAAAGCAAGTCCTCAGTCTTAGATGCAGTTATGTGTATGCTTCGGTGGTATGTAGCTCGGTTTTCAGGTCACTAATGAGTTATTTTTGAGAGCTACTTAGTATTGTGTTATGCAGTGTATAAGGAAACATTGAGATGAGCTCTCGAGGACCTGCATTTTTTGTTTACTACTTGTTTGGAAAAGACTTGCAAGTTTTAGACCCATGCAACTTTTCAAAATCCTGTTAAACATAACTCAGTATTTCCCATGAAAAAAAGCTTTCTAATCTCCTGTATTAATTTTTAATCTACAGAGCGTCTTAGATACTGGAGTCTTTTGAGTCTAATCCTCATGTCTTTATTTGATCATTCCTTACATTAAATAAAAAAAAATAAAGTTATTTAAATGAAGTGATTACCATGCAAACCTTTCTTTTGAGGCTACCATTTATGTAATAGAAATGTAGATGATGATGCTCTTGCAAATAAGAGTGCAAGAGGTTTGCTTTCTAAAGAATTAAGGTTTACTTGCCCTAAAAATAGGCCTTAAAAAAGGAATTGTAGTAAGGATATCTGCAGTTGTAACTGCTTGATTTGTACCAGCAAAAAGGTACTTTCTGGCACTTCTCTGTTTTACATCTGCAGTAGAATTGTTTTTCTAGAAAAAGATAGGTCTGAGAGCTTAACCATGACTCAGTGTGTGTCCAAATAGGTCCTTCTGTGATAATAGTAAATGCATTTTCAATAAGCTAATGATTCCACATATTTTTTGCAAAAGTCTGTGTATTTGAGAAGCTGGAGTGTAACAAAGAATGGATAATAAAGCACCTGAAAGTGTGTATTCTATGCCAGTTTATTACTAATGTTTTCATCAGATGTATTTTGCTTTTGGTGGAAGATTTTGAGTTTTGATATGGTATAAACTGAAAATTACAAAACATTCACTATTTGTTAACAAGACCTCTGTCTCAGTTTGCTCAAAGTGAATCATTTAGATTATTAACCAGAAGCACGCTATTGAATGTAATATAATGTACAGTGATTTATCTGTGTTTAATTGGAAGGTGAAATTTAGTTTTTTTTTAATAATATGTTCAAAGCGGCTTCAATGTGGCATAAGTAATTATGAAAATTTTAACCGATATAAATTGTATCAGTGGTTCTGCAATAATAGGATCAGTAAGTTTGATGATGAAATTGGGAAAGAGACTTTTGGAACACAGCATTCAGTATGTTTTAGACTTGATGTAGTTAAAAGTAAGGATGTTTCACATATTGGAGCAAAAAGAAAGCTGAGAAAATACTAAGGGCTTTGTTCATTAAAGAGTGGCATGCTGCTGCCCATGCTTGACCTTTTCACAAGAGAAATATGAAATAAAAGCTGAAAATAGGACTACCATACCCTCTACTTTTTTCTGCCTATTGTTAAAACGCCTATCTCACCAGGCTACTTCCAACAAAATGAGCTTTCCTTTCGTTATTACAGCTGCTCAGAGAAGTGGCTAAGCTCCAGGCTTTAATTATTGACTCTCATTCTCTGAAAATAAACAGAGAATCTATTTCTACTAGCCAGGACTTTATTGCTCTAGGTAGTATCAGGATTTCCTATGAATTTTGTAATTAGACTGGAAACATTATGTTCCAGAAAGCACAGATCCGAAAAGGACATGTTATACCACTTAGTGGGATCAGAAAGGCATTTGTTAAAATGCTATCTCAACCAGGAGCACTAAGAAAGGAGCTGGAACTTTTGCTACGTAAATGGAGGAATCAAAACCGTGAAAGAAAATTGTACCCATTTCTTGGTCATGACTGCATGTTTTACATCCTTCTGGCAGACATGCAGAAATTTCATTTTTGATGCATCTTCTGTTCTCCATGGGTTTACTGAGTGTTTTCAAAACTATGTAGTACACAAGATAGGTTTTTCAGTAATGCTGTTGATAGCAGAATGTTCACTCTGGCATGGCTTTCTTTGAAAAGTATTTCTGAACCTCTTCAATCTCTTTTTTCAAACTGTTAGATATATTGTAAACCAAAAAAAGCGTACTATCTTGAATGATTCTTTATTTGAAAAAAAGGATATGCTGATGCATGTGCACACACACACAAATGAACACACCCTTAATATTCAGAGAATGTGTAATACCTGCCCAGAGTAGTCAGGCTTTCAGTGACATTTCTTGCTTACACATGAATTAAGAGCAAATATCCTGAATTATAAAATAAGGGGTATCTTTAGAGTATGGTAATATCAGTGTAGAATGCTGTTAACACACTTCAGGGAGAGGTCAGGAAGTAGCAATACTACTCTATACAAAGTTATCTTTTTTTTTTTTTTTAATAAAGTAGTCGGAAATAAATCAGAATGAAAAGTCTGAATTTGAAATTTCCACGACACAAACTTAGGTCAATTTAAATTGGAGTCACAAAAATACTATATTTGGATCATAAGAAAAATATAATTTCTGTGGTATGAAAACGTAATTTCTCTAGTATGACAGTATCTCATGCTGATGAATTTCATCTTTCATATGAAGTATGAGTGTTATTCAACTGAAATATGTTTTAGTTTTTAGAAGGACTAAAATAAAGTGAACCAAAATGATAAAGTTGAAATGTTTTAAGCTTATCATAAGGTGAGAATTCATTTGAACAATTCACCTGTAGGAAATGTTATTCAAAGCAACCTCTTCTTGCAAAATGTTTCCATTTTAATGACTCCTTGTTTCAAATGTAAACAAGTTTGTAAACAAAATAAAATTGTTAAGGTTTGCTTAGAAATAGCAGATTGTGAGAAAGTGGTGAGGAAGCTCTTGTCCTTGCCAAAAGGCCATTCTTTTAGTGTGCCTGTGTGCAAATTTTCTACTTAGATGTTCTTCTAAAAGAAATATTCTAAGTTATTTAGAAGCAGTGACTTGTTCTAGAAACAACTTGTAAGGTGCAAGGCAGTGCTTACTTATCTAGCCTCACAGGTTAGTTAAATGCATATTTCTAATCAGAACTATGACACACAACAGGGCCATTTTAGAGGGCAGAAACAAAACTACAGTGAGATAGTACTGCAGTAAGAAACTTTCTACATGTAAGTGCTTTGAAAAGTAGTCATTTTTATTTATTTTTCTGTTTTAGACTTCTTAACATTAGCACTAGAGACTGGTGGCTGTGTTACTGATCACTGATCTGATCACTGTGTAACATTGCTTTGAACGCATCGGTGGGTACTGAGCGTACGCAACCCAGCAAGAGGCTGAAGTCATCGTTGGGTACTCCGGCTGAATGAGGATGATATGGTGCTTTTGGTTTTATTCATCAATTATTCATAGTTGTAAGATGCTTACAGAAATTAAAAAACATTACTAGTGCCAACTTCCTTGCATAATTTGGCTGTGGGATGCAGGCTTTTTCTCCAAGCTTCTTTAGCCTAAAATAGACTAAACCTTCTTATCTGCTCACTTTGCTCAATACAGAATTTCCTGACACCCAAGTACACACAGAGGAACGCTCACAGACAAATTGCCATGGCAACCCTGAAGTCACCTCTCGACTGACTTTATCCTGCTTTTCTGTCCCGCGCTTTCACTGTAGTATCACCAATAAAAAAACTGAGAATTAAAAGATAGTTTCTCTCAAAGCATATATTTGGCAGGTAATTTGTGTGTTGCACAGTGACCCTGTAATAATCTGCTGGACTCTGAATTGTTTATCTAACTTGCGATTTTTAATTATAAATACATTAAAGTGCAGTCATTTAGCGAGACTAAACTAAGAGAAACTAATGAGAAACTAACAGAGAACATTTGAATTCATATTTCAGCAAATAAAAATTTAGTTGGAAGTCAATTAAGAGTGCTCAAAGTTAAAAATGAAAACATAAACCCCAAACACTTATTCTAATTCATAAAAGCAAGTAAATCACAAATGAGTGGGAAAATACTGCACCCTCGACATGCTTCGGTACATTTCATCTCTCTGACAGATACTGCCTCACCTTGCTAAGGTTAAGGTATTTATTGTTGATTATATGTGCATTACTAAAGCATGTCCTTATTGTGTATTGATGGGCAAAGTACGGGACTGGAGCTGTTTCATACTCTAGTCTGAGTGGCATACAAGAATTCTGTGTTTTCCAGAGAGTCTGGGTTGTGTTTCTCCCATAGTCTGGTAGGAAAGTGAATGAGCTTTGAAAATACAGGTGTTGGACGATTGGCAGTATTGCCAGCCTTGTGTAGGGGCATGGCGGGGTTGAATATAGGGTTCTACAACAGGCAGGGACTTTAAAAAATTGTCCTAGGAATATTTCTTGCTTTTTGATGAAGTCTTGCTGCTTGTAACGTTCTAAAAAAAAAAAAAAAAAAAAGTGGGCTAAGCAACCAAGAATTGTGAGTTTGTATCAAACTAAACCATCTAGAGAATCTACTGCAGTCAGCGATACAAACAAAAAAAGGAAAATACAAGGAACTTACCACAAAATTTTGGATATATCTGAATGCAGAAAAAGCTGCCTTGGCCTAATAAACCTTGGTTTGGCGTTACAGGGTTTTTCCCTCAGCTTCATTCTTTCTTTTGTGCCTTTCCTCTTGCTTCTCTTTCCTGTAAAGAAACAGTCACACACTTGGCAAACAGTGCACAAACAAGTGCCGCTGAACCCAACAAGGTTAGTCAAGGCTTGAGAAAAGCACTGTATGTAATATATATATTTTTCCCAGGGTTGAAGTGGATGTTTGTTGTGTAGCAGCTCCAATGAAAAGGTTTAGATTATGCTACTTTGTAGTTGGTCAAAAATGCAGCTCTCCCAGCTGTTTTGGTTTGCTCTCTTCCTTTCTTTTAATGCTAGGAGAACCCAGTGCAGCAGCGCTGAGGGGTGTGTCTTGGAGTAGAGCATGAACAGTGCAGGGTAACTTACCTAGAGCTGGTGTGACTGGGACGCTGAATCCTATGTACTCTCCTTTTTGCACTGCTGAATATTAATCAAGGAATGGATGGATTATGAAGGTTTCCAAACAGTGCGAGAGATATACATGTATCAAGTACATTAGATTGAGAAGTTGATAAATATTACAAAAGACTGTAACTTTTCATTCCTCTTTGATGTGCCAGAATGCTTCCTGCCATACAAGTTATCTTTGATATGTTGAACTGATTAGAAAGTCTTATGTCTAATCCTTTCATTTATGTTGAACTTTGCAAGTAGAAACACTGAATTTTAATTTAAATTAGCTCTTTAAAAAAAGAAAAAAACGCAGGTAACTAGCTGAACAGAAACCACATTTTTGCCAATCAAACTGATGCTTGCTTTCAAAAAATTCTTTCTCATCAACAAACCATATTGGTATCAGAAAATGCAAATTTGCAATTGTTTGATTTTTGTTCAGTATGTTTAATTGCAATTGTGGAAACAGAAGCATAAAAATGTCTGGGAGCCTGTGACCTCAGGTGGTGGTCTCTTCTCTTGCTTCTTTATTTTTGCTAATTCGGCTAGCCCTTTGATGCTCTCTATAGCTGTTCGCAAAGCTAAGACTGAAAAGCCAGGAGATGTTGAACATGAAATGAGACCTAGTAAAATACCTAGATGGAGAAGTCTGCTGACTGAAAAATTCAGGAGCTAAGAAAATACTAGCAATAATCCTGGTCAAGTCTGAGAAAGTAATGTTGAACTGTGGTCTTAACAACAGTAACCATGGATGCTGCTTAGAACAGTTGACTAGAAGCTATGTTTTCCTTCTTAGATTTTTTTGTTGTTGAGGACAGAATGAAAAATTTCAAACATTTTTGTTTTGATTAATCAAAAGGGTTTGTTCTGTTCTTGAACATAAAAGAATATTTAAGTATTAACACAAACATAATTTCAAATTTAAAAAAGTTATTAAAACATTTATTTCTGAAAATTCAGAAATATTTTGTTAGTAAACATTATTTTAGTGTATTTTTAAGGAACGCTTAAACCCAATTTTCCCTGAACTTTCCCTTTTTCAAGGGAAAGTGTTCACCTCCCTCCTTTGCTGACAGACTTCTGCAGCTAGTCATCTGTGTCGAATTTCTAGTCCTATAGCCTTGTGCTCTTCCTTTTTAGCATTCGTGTCTGTAAACACCTGTCTTTGCTGTTGCATCTGTTCTGGAGGGGCTGTAAGAACATTGCCCCATGTACCCCCATAAATACCGGGGGTGGAAGGGGAGACATGACTCCTTTTGGAGTGGGAGGAAAAGAAGAGATTTGTCTTCCCACACAGTAGCCGTATTTTCCCTTATCTCTCTTCAAGCCCATTGATGGAAGAGAGATGCATTTTCTAGACATTGGAAGGGCAGTGTGTCTCCAGAACAGCAGAATCCCAGGAATGAGAATCTCAAAGTGGTTTTCAGCCTTCCCGAACAATTCATAATGCTCAGAGTGCGTCTTTGAGCGTTCCAGCTGGAGGAACATGTTTGAGTGTCATTAAGCTGAATTGTGCTAAATCTGTTGTTGCCTCCCAGCAGATAGCAAAAGGCTTTGCGGTAAATTTGCCCAACACTGTTGTGTATGCTTCCAGCAGGTTGTTACATGGCTTTGATGGATAGGATACAGGTAGAAAAATCACCATAACATCTGGGAAAGCAAGAATACAGGCATAGATATTCTTCTGGAAGAAGGTGACCACCTAGACATACTGACAGGTGGTGAATAAATAAACTTGTCATGTGATTTGATCAACTAATTATGGTTTTGGACTGCATAGTGCAGTGATATCAAGCCAAAAGCAATCTATATTTGGTGCTGGTTTGAGAATACCTGGCATATCGACACAACTTAATCTCCAGCGTGTAACTTCTTCCACCTCAGCAGCCACAATGGAGGAGAATGCTGTTCCGTTTCAGACACTTTGTTGTCATAAATACTGTCATGATCAGTATCAGAGTGAATGCTGCTATCAAAGAAGGCAATGAGGTTGTTCTTTGAGGAGGGGTATACCTTACAGCCACCCTGCCTAAGACAATGATGGATTGCTATGGAATATTCAAATACAAAAGAAAGTTTTATCAAGTCATAAAAAGCAATGTGGTGGTTAATAATAAGACACAATGGGGAGGGAGAAAAAGAGTCAGCAGAAATCTTGACTATCAGAAAAGTTTCTGAGAGTAAGATGTACTATCAGTGTCTTCATAGTCTGTTACGCTTTGTATGTTTAAAATTTAAGGGTTAAAAACAACACTGCAAAGAGGAGTTCTGTGCTTGTGGAGGAGTTCTATTAGATGATTTAATAAGCATTTTTAAAATTCTTGAGAGTCTTTGACGTCTGGGAAATTAAGGCCTGAGGGACCTCATCCCTGAGCTCTTCAGTTCTAAAAAGTATTCTGTTTTTACGCAGCATTTTTTACTTGGCTTATTAATGGTAACAAATTAGACTTAATAATCCTGATTTATCTACTTTTCTTGAAAAAGCAAGACTTCAATGAGTTCTTTAATAATATGCACCTATTATTATTAATGACACTTGGTCTACATAAGATAACATAAAGAAAAAAAGAAAGCAGCCTTTTCTCTTGTATGCTTTAGCATTCAATGAGGGAGATGCTAGATGCCACTTTTTCCTGGGAAGCAAATGATGTTTATTCAAGCCACTTAATTTTCCTGCAATTTATGGGATACGATAATTGCTGCAATTTTAAGATCAAAAAGCCATTCCTATTCATTTGAACACTAATGTCTTTTGGGGTTTTGGGACTTTATATTAAACCAAAATGTACAAAGACTTTAAAAAATCCCAAATTTTTGTAGTATGTTTGAAGGAGTGCACGAAATATGACAGTTCTCTGTGTGAAATGAATATCATGGAGAGTTTTGTCAGTAGAGGAGAATTAAGCACACTGGAAATCCATGAATTGCCAGTATTAGAATAAAAGTATCTATGTGCTGAACCTCAATATAATGCATCTGAAATGGAGAGGATGTATGCATATGTATACAAATATGCAGTTAGAGGTTTAAAAAGCTATTACTGAGAAAAAAATATTATAGTGTTACAAGAAAGTTTCTAATTCTAATGAATGAACTCTTTAACATGCTCGTAATGCTGCTTCATTGAAATTGAAAATAAAAGATGATAGGAAAAGAATATTCCCAAAGTGGTATCCATGGACTAGAAATAAATGCAGTCAGCAGTAGTGCTGTACTTTATTCTTCCTATTTTGAAGAATCTGCTTTTTAAAATGTCTCTTCATTGTGGGTGTCATACAGACATCCCGTTGCTACATCCTGTAAAGCAGAGAAGGCCAGGTAGTTTCTCTGCAGCACTGGGGAATTGTCTGCAGCCTTTTCCTGGGTAAGCTGCTGTGCCAGGTGAGGCCACGGTGGGTGACAGGACGAGGGCATGCTGCTCACACTTACACTGTCTGATTTGGTGACAATAGCTGTGAAAAATGTTTTTTCCTCTAGCTGGTTCTGAAGTTTTATCAAGCTGTGACTTGTGCTAAGGACAGCTTACTCATTGCTAGCTGCTCAGTGCATCCTACTTCACATCCTTCTTGAAAAACTGATTGGTCCAGTCTTCTCTTTGGTAGTAGTTTGTTGTGAGATCTGTTGCCCACTCCTCAGTCTTGCTGTTAGCACAAAGCAAACAGACTCTTTAGGGTGCACTTCTCAACTGGTATGGTGTGACTTGCTGGCACCTTCCAAAGGATTTGTAAAGCTACTGGGTGAAATGGAAATTTGTGCAGTATGGCAAGTGGCAGACTTGCCAAGCTGATGTGGTCGGGACTGGAGTCCATGCTCCAGGCTGTTGTGGACCATATATACTGTACTTTGTCATCAACACAGTCGCTTTAGGGCTTTAATAGATGCAGTTTTATGTGTCTGTTTTTGTACAGTCTTTTTTACTATCTAATAAAATTCGCTGGGGTTAAGCAATGGGGTATTTAATACAGTTGGTAATATTTCGTCTAGGAAGTGCTTTCACTATGGACTAGGTCCATAGACTGTTATCCCAGATCCTATGCCTGTTAATGTTTGATCACGATTAAATATCTAGAAAATCAGCCCCATTCAGCGCAACCAGATTATGGATTAAAACAATAAACTATAATCAGACAAGAGTGAAACATGTGCATCCAAGTCCTCCTACAAGGATGTTTCTCTAAATGCTACTGCAGCAGTTCACAAACTCAGGAAGTTCAAACATGACAAATTAGCAACCTAAATTTATAACCCATTTGTTGATTGCAGTTAACTACAAATTTTCCACAATATTACCTCATTCCCATCTGCCTATTTGCCAGTATATTAAAATATCAATTGTGTGAAACTTTACTGTAATTTTCTGGTGTCCTTAAGCAGGAAGACTACAGAACTCAAATGCCATTCATGTTTTCTCTGAAAAGAAAGCTCTTAATTGGTGTTAATAAAACATGAAAAGGTCTTCTAGGCTGAAGAGCATTCGAAAAATTAACCAGTGCTAATCTGGGACAGAAAACATCACAAAAATTTGCCTCCCAGTCTAATGATAGCATAGGACCCCAATAGTTTTATGAACTCGATACCAAAATATTTTAATATGCATGGTTTTCATGTTTGTAGGAAACTGAAGCATCTTTTAATACCATAAAATAAGGGGAAAAAGTCCTACGAAAAAGGCCCTGGGAGGAAGGGAAATATATCTGGTAGTCAATTGGAGAGGCTTCCTACTGAGAAGCAACATCTGGTAGGTGTCGTACTTTTGATAAATTTTCTAGGAAGCCGTGTCACTGCAAAGCAATGGCAAATGGGCTTTCTTAGGTATAAGAACTTCCTCTCCAGCCTGAGAGAAAACCTTACACTCCAAACTGAGGAAAGAAAGAACAGCTGGCAAGGTTTAAAGCTTGATTAACATAGAAACTCAGAGGATGAAATGGGTTAGCTTCCCACAGAATGCATCCAAGAGTTGTGGCTGGTATGTAACACCATTCTTCTGGAGCACATGCAGTGATTTCAAGAACATATTTTTGTCCCTCTTCTGTATGTCATATTTATTTCATGCATCTGTCCTAATTATGTTCTATAACCTGAGGTTATTGGTCCATGTTTCCTTAGTCACTCTGAGTTGAAAGGGTTACATGTGGCTGACTTTTAGAGACAAGGAAGCATGAGAAAAAGTGAATCAACATGTTCTGTAGTTGGTGTTGATTTTTTGCTATAAAATTAACAATGAGAGAGAATTGAGCCTAGAAGAAAGGCAGAGAAAATCTGGGTTTGATAATTGAATTCTCCCCAAAGAACTGCGTAGATCATGCAACTAGTAAACTGCTATTACCCAAGATGAGTATTCAAGTTCAGTGGTTTATTGAATTACATCAGTTCACTGACTGGTTAACTTTCTGTTTTATTACCAGTGCATGACATAAAGATAGTATACAAACAAAAAATCAAAGGTGCTATAGAGTTGATGTATATCTTCATATCTCTTCTGTGAACTTTATTGTTTAGCTAGAGCATCAAGTAATTTTTCCTTTGCAGCTGTAGTGGAGTTTTTTGGGAAGAGTTAGAGTTCCACTTGAATGCAAAGATTTTTATCTCTGGCTCTGGTAGGAGGCAGCTGGTCTTTACAAAACCAACCCAGAAACTTTACCCAGTAGGTTTCTTGCTTTGTCTCCCCCTTTAGAATGCAGAGAAGTACAAAAATTTAGTCTAGGAGGTATTTTTGTTGCCAGTGCTTTATATATGAAATAATACCACCTTTCATAAGACTCTTTAACAAATGTGTGGTCAAGTAGAGGCTGTGCTGCAGGGTGTGAAGAAATGAATGAGTGATGGTATCAGGAGGTAAGTCACAATCCAGATTTCTTGCTGCCTTGTGGTTTTCTTACATGCTCATTCTCAGTGGATTCCTGCACAGATATTGAACTGAAAAACTGCAGGTATACAAGCCATAAAATATTTTGTGTGGCTTTTGAAACTGGAAAACATTTGAGATCAGTTTTATTATGTTCTGCTTTTTACTTTAGAACACACTTCTGTAGTGCTATATAAGTATTGGAAAAAATATCAAGTAGAAATGGAGAACTACTGGCAGTTGGTTTTGGGACATGTGTTTTCTGCAAGTTGGAAACAGCTGATCTGTATTATGAACTGAATTATATGCCCCCAAAGATCTTATGTTCCCTACTATCCATGTGGAGGTAAGGGTGAGTGAGCTGTGACTGTGACTCAGTCTGAGAGTTAGTCCCTGAAGCTCAGCACTGGCTATTCAAAGCATTTATTTGGGGAGCCAAGATAATAAGAAACAGCTTGTGGTCTCACATTGATTCTTGGTCCCAGATTGATTCCTCGTCTCAGGAAGCTGATGCATCCCATGTCCAGCTTCTTTCCAGGCCATTTCCTCAAGCAGTCTACTTCGTTTTCTTTAAAATAAAAAATAGAAAAAAGAATTATTGAATTGCCATTAATATCTTCTCATTTTAATTTCCCTTAATCTTTTACATAACTTTCACAGATTACAGTTGTCACACACATTCACAAAACAGGCTGTTAGGACTATATGTAAGGAACAGTCTGGAAAATTTGCCTTTGGAGGTTTTGAAAGATATTTCAGGAGAGTTTTTTGATCCGTATGACTGTTAGGGAGATGTGTGGCATTGCTCTCCAGTCCTCTCTAGTCTCTTCTCAAACCCTCCACACCCCCCAAATTTTTTAAACAATAGAATACATTCGTGTCAGCAAAAATGGAATTTTCAAAGAGCTGACTGGCCAAGGAAAAGATGTTGTTTCTGGATACATTTTTATATGGTCTTTTAAGAAAATAAGATATATCCTAAGGAAAATAATTCTCAAACTACTGGGAAATGGCCACATATATCCTTTTTGAGTTGTTTGTTTTTTTTTTAATTATGTTTCTACCATAATTCCATGTACTGTCTATTAAAAGAGGGGAAAATTACTAGAATTTGCATGGCTGCAACTGGGATGGAGAAATGAATGCTTCTACTATTTGCTAGTAGTCTTAAATTTGAAAATTCCAGGTGCAGTCACATGCTTCAAAATTAGACGTAGAAACCTTTCATCTCCTTAGGAGACATAATTCCATACAGAAAGCAATGCCTTTGTGAGCAGAGTTGAAGACATCTGCTTCACACTAGCAGTACAAGCAGTGAGTGGGATTACAGAGTTACAATACAGTGGCCTAAGAGACCTATTTTAATATCACTAAGAAAAAAGTAAATTATAATTTTTTTAAATCCTATCATAAGAGTTTAATTAAAGGATTTGTTTTCTTGAGACAGTCCTACTACTGGTAGTACAATAGGAGTAGAATAAGTTGGTGTGAAACTTGCATGTTAAAAAGTGCAAAATATTTTACATCTTAAAAAAATATAATTGTGGTTTTCTCTTTAGTTGTTTAAACAAATTTGACTTTAAAAATGAACAAGTATTGAGAACTCAGAAGATCTCAAAATGTACCATATTTCTTAAAACCAAGTTACAGGTATATCATTTGGGAGGTGGAAATCCCATCTTTTACAATACTTATTTTGATGAAGTGGTTTAGATGTGAACTTAAATCTGAAAGAAGAAAAATAAAACATATTGGTGATATAAATAATGTGGTATCAAAATACACAGCACTTTCTTTTTAGCCTATGTCTTTTTTGATAAGTATTATTGACTTTAGGGTTGAAATTAAAGCAAACAAACAGTTCAGTAGTTTGAGCATTAATGCTCCCTGAGCCTGTGAATTGTACTGCCAATGGAGTGAAAGGTATGGGGAAAGGTGTTGTTTTGGTTGATTGTATGGAATGTAACACATTTTTATCAAAACTCCAGTAGCGGTTTCCGTGCAATACAAATGTGAGGAGCTCACCTTTTATAGGTTCTGTTTAGCTTCTGGTGTCATCTTGCTGTTTATTGGGGAAGTTCCTAAAGCATTATTACCATTCGAAGCACAGCTGTTGTATTACTGCAGAGAAGCAAATCACCTGAGGAAGCAATCGTCTCATTGTTAAGGGAGGTGATAAGGTCTTCAGAAGGCTGGATTCACTTCCCAGCTCTGCCACTAGCTTACCTGTCCTTTTATCTTTGTCTCAGGAAATTAGGAATTGCAGTGCTGTTCTCACAAGGCTGTGCAGATATTTTCTGACACCAGAATGTTTGTCATTTGACACCTCAAATAGCATAGAAACGTTAATGCTTGTAAGATGTTCTGAGATGCTCATTACTACCTATGACATTGTCATCATAAGCATTCTTAATTACTGGGAAAAAAGATGATACAGTTAAAAACAGCATGGCGCAGTTAAACAGGAAATATGAACATTCTTGAATCCATTCTTTCAGCCAAAACAAAGTCAGAGAGAGATGCAGATCGTGAACTACCTTATGATTCATCCCCAAAGCCTAACGTTAATAGTGCCCTATGTTTCGTAATTTGTTCAAACTTTGCTTTTTAAAGGAGAGAAAATTTATGTGTGGGTGTTAGATATGTTCTGCTGTTCACTGCAAAAGTGGAGTACTCTGTTTTGTATTGGTATGGTTAGGTCATTTCTTATTCTTAGATCCATATGGTACTCTTTAAAAATTAAAAATATTCCTGAAGAATAACTTTTAAAGTAAACTTTCACAGATGGGTTTTGGTAAGATGTCAACAAACATGACCTTTCAATCTCTAGTGCAAATGGCAATAAAAACCTAGCCTATCTAATCTGCCTGCAAATAGCTGTAGCTTCACTGATCTAGTCTAATCAAAGGAACAAGCCCACAGGGGTTTAAAGGATTTCTTGCTGTTGCTGCAGCCATTAATTTAATTGCTAGAGTACAGTGAACTCTCAGAGTACAGTAAATGTTTGGATCTGCAGGGAGATAAACAGCTGAACCCTTGGAAAAAAAATCTAAAGCAAATAGGGTTTTCTCTGCAATTAGTTTTGTCTTAAAATATGTTTTAAAAGCAGGCCGCAGTGGAGATGACATGAGTTATCATCTGCATTTCCATGTGATGTACCACTAGTTATTCCAACATGTCCTGCAGTAACTCCAGTGAATGGTCTGAAACTACCAAGTGGAACGCTGAGGGATAACTTGTGCCACTAGTGCACGTCGGGGTGGTGATGTTCATTCCATCATCTGCCTTGCTGCTGCCGTCCTCCTCCTCTTAAAATTATCATTTGAATTTTGAGATGCTTTTTCCCCCAAGGATGTATTTTCAAGGTGCTACTGCACTTTTAATTACATTTAAAGCTAATTACTAGATAGGGCAGCGCTTAAATTATTAGCGGAACATAAAGAACTGATGATACAGAGGGAAAAGGACTTCTCGTTGACAGAAAGTACTCTTAACTGTGCAGGTCTGAAGTGATTCCAGCTTGAGGAAGGTTACTGAATTTTAATTTTTTGTGGTGCTTCTCAAAGCAATCAGAGTTGGCTTCCTTTCAGTCTCAAAGATATTTTACTTTTGGTATTAATATTAATAGAAGCATAGCTTTAGCAGTGGTTGTGTAAGGTGTCTTTTCGTTTTAATCAAGAACAGAAAATTAATGTTGTTTTCAAGAAAAATTGTTCCTCCATAAAAGTTTGTGAGCAATTTACTGGTCAGCAAAGTTGGGTGGTTTCCCTTTTGGCAATGCACATTCCCACTTATGGAATGATGAATTGATTTCATTTAATAATGAGAATTGGCTTGAGGCAAAGCCAAGCCTAGAATAAACCAAAACACATTCTTATTGGGTTAGAGTTTAAATTGCCCTCTACCTGCTCTCCATCTCTGCTCTAACGTGTCTCCTTGTTTTGTTGTCCTCCTGCTTGACAGATGGAGGACTTGGGATAGCTACTGTCAAGCCTGTAGAGTTTGTGTAAGAGAGGAGGCTTGTATGTGGATGCAAACGTTCACCTGTTTGGTGGGATAGTCCACCACCAAAAGGAGTAGACTTGAAAATCATTTGTAGGTGGAAATGCGGGATCCCCACTACAGTTGTAGATTGTTAACATGTTTGTATGAGATTTTTCAGATGGTTAGATGAGCAAGGGTTTATTTCAGCATATGAAACGTGGTTGTGAATTCTAATTAATTAATGAGTTATGCATACTGGAGATTTAACTTAATTGTAGCTTGCAGTGCTGCAAAATATTTAGGAGAAACAAGACTTTTCATGGTATCTTCTTAGTGCAGAGTGTGAGTATAAACGTATTAAGGCATGCATCTGTCTGCTTTCTTTTTAATGGAAAATTGAAGACCTGCTTTTGGTTTCCCTTTCTCATCCACAAACCCTACTGACTTTTCCTCATAATGAAGGACCACCAGTTTAGTGCTCCCTCCCAACTTCGCAGTGTCATACAGTTCATTCCTTGCTGTCTCGTGTACCTTAGGCAATTTTATGAAATGTGTTTCTCACTGGGCTTGGCTAATCCAGTGGAAGCACTAATGAGAAGGTTTAAAAAAGTGTAAAAATTGTCAAGTTCATTTATAGATCAAAGGTGACTACTGAAATGCAGGAAAAATCTAGGGAAAACTGGTATTGCCTGATTCTAACAGTGTGATCCAAATTACAGTCTTTTACAAATGTACTCTTGAAACAACCCCTGGCTTGCCAGCAGAACCTCCACACAGTGCTGTGTGGAGTCCTGCATTGAATCATGCATGTTTCTCTTTAATGCAAATGACTTTATAGTTCAGTTATTCAATGAGGAACATTGCATCAGTGTGTCCCAAAATGGGGTTCAGAAGCTTGCTTTGCGCAGTATGGTGCAGTCCTCAAGGGAACGTGCTTTGTGCGTCAGATGTGTCACACTTTTTCTGTAAAACAATGTAAGAGCTAAGGATAGGCTTTAAGAAGTGTTTAGGCACTAAAGATGAAGCTGATTATCCACCAACAACTTCAAAAATTACTGTGGTGCATATTAGTTTTTAAAGAAGACCTTTCATAGTTTTGTCTGACCACAGGCAATATTTTCTAAGAAGTACTAAGTATCATTTAATGCCTATGAGTGATTTATTAATCCACGATGCGTACTTTGTTTTTGTTTGTGTCTTGCTGCTTCAGAGGGGAATTAATTTCTATGTGCTGACATTGTAATCTAGGACTACAGTATCAATATACTTAAAATCAGTCAGGTATAGAAGTAAGAAAATTCCCAAGTGCCCTCAAATTTTTAAAAAAAACTTGCTCAGGCATACAGTAATTAAACTGTTCATGACTGCATGTAATTACATCATTATGTACAGAGTCCTGTTTCTGTAATTTGGATCATTGGAGGACAAAGTGTCAAAACCTCTGTAATGATGTTTAATTCCATTTTAACATTTCCTAGAGGAATTGCTTTGAGT
The DNA here is from genome assembly GCA_034782735.1 of Sagittarius serpentarius. Classification (NCBI taxonomy): domain Eukaryota; kingdom Metazoa; phylum Chordata; class Aves; order Accipitriformes; family Sagittariidae; genus Sagittarius; species Sagittarius serpentarius. The sequence goes on along the minus strand of JAVKLA010000036.1, from coordinate 14,984,519 downwards.
TTATTTTCAAACCACAAAACTTGGAAAACCCCTTGAAATTTGTGTGAAATATGAAAGTTACAACTACTTTTCTAAATCTGTTTGATAATGCAATCATTAGTTGACATACCTTCTGATCTATCTCTTTGATTCTAAGAAACATGCAGGACTTAGGGTAACCTAGTTCTTTTAGATTTTTCTACTTTTCTACTTTTAGGCGCCTAAATATGGGAGGAAGTTATTTCATTTTTCACATGAATACATACTTTCACTCTTTTAGTTCGTAATCACTATACAGAAATTCTATGTGTTGGTGTGAGTTTTTGCTTTGAAATATGGTATAGGAAGTGCCATTTGACTCTTTATTGAAGTCTGTACAACTATGTGTGGCTTTTATTGTCCATGCTGTGCTCTCATTTGTTTAGTTTCAAAAAAGAGAGGGGTGTATTTTTAAAAAGGATGTACTTTGAGAGCTATAAATATACATGTGGGTTTTCCCCCCTCAGTTAAGAGTTTTTCACTTTGCAGGAATATTTTAAAAAGTAATCCTATTCTTAGAATTCTTAGAATTCTAATTCTGAAGGCTTGTGGTTAATTACTACCGAACTATCATTAAATCTTAAGATACTTAAAGGCACTCTTTCTTATAGTTGGATTCATCATATGAAATGAGTATCTGTGCAGTTTTGTTTTTTTAATAGAAGGTTTCATCTTTGCTGCTCACAAGAGTCTGACCATTGAATTCAGTAGGCTTTGAATCAAGATGTAAAATAGGATTAAAAGCTGCACTGAATCTTACCAGACATGAGGTCAAGTCTCAGGTCTTCCAGTGACTGTCTTTGACCTTGAAAAGATTTTTGCCTCTTCCTGCCTCATTTTCTCTGTTTTAGCAATAGTGAAACTATAATCACAGTCAGTAGAAGTTCCAAGAACTCAGATTTCACTTAGATTCTGAAATGATGCAGTGGAAGAAGTGCCAGTTTCTCCATGGATGATAGAGTGAGCTTAAAGCAGCAAGATTGCTCATTAGGCAGAATCTAAGACTCTGTATCTCAGTTTCTCCATATACCAGGACAGAATAATTGTTTCACTTCCCTCCCATGTTTTTTAAAAATGTACTCATTAAATTGTAACCTTTTTTCAGACAGACTCTCCCTTATTATGCATGAAGCATAATAAGGAGCTATTCCTAGTATAAATTAATATATAAATTAATAAATAGTTTGGGTTTAAAAGATGAATAAAAACTGTTAATTTCTTTAGCAGACACGTGCTTACTCTGGAAGCCAGAGACATGGTTTAAAATTTGCATGCAAAGTTTTTATAATTCCAAGTGCATAAAATACCAGTTGCAGTTCTCGTCAAGAGAAAAAGTTATCTAGTAAATTAGAATATCAGGTAGCTTTGATTCCTTCAAGAACACTGGTAGCTCGCCACAGCTCTGTCTGTAATTGACCTCTTGGGATGTCTATTTTGTTGTTTGTGTAGTGGACAGGGTGGACGTGATGCCAAATTATTAACTAGCCAACAAGCCAACAGACTAATAGTGTTTTAAAAAAAGCTTGATCCTTTTCACAGGCTTAATAATAGTGTGTGTTCATTGTACATTAGCTGCTAGGGACACAGCCTGGAAATCAAAAGTGCTATTATACTAATTACAACATAGATGCAGAACAAAAGATGTTCCTGCCCCAAAAAGATGAGAGTGCAAATTACACGCAAATTGCATATAGTTCCTTTAATAGTGGTGTATATGAACGGTAAATGCCCATTGTCCCCTGACCTTTCTATATGTTGAGCTTTGCACATGTAAAGAAAGGAACGGAAAGAAAATTACCCTACCAGATTTGAAAGACAGAGACAAACTCGTGCTTATGGAAAGACAATTTATAGTCTAAGTGCCAGGAAGATGTCTTTATTTGCTAGAACGCAGCATCAAAGTGGACAAGAGATACTGCAGGAAAAACAAGGCTTTCCATATTCCTTGTAAACATACTGTAAAATGCCATAGTAACTTGTTAGATGAGAGAGGACTGCAGGTTTCAAATGCCAACAAGTCACTGAAATGTCTATTGGCTAAAAGGAAGGAAAATGAGATAGCATGGGCTTTTAAAATTTGGAAAGGTTTTGACTGCCAGGCTTAGAATAATCAAAGACTTTATTTCATAGTGAAAATACTAGTCATAGAAGGCAAGAAAGTTTATAAAGACTTTTTAAGGCATATTTAGCACAAAATGAGGAGTAGATGAGCCAAGTATCCCAGGATGAGAAGAATTAGAAGGAAGCCAGCAGTCTAAAGACAAACAATTAGAAACTGGCATATATCCAGCTGCTATAAAGTCAGGTTATTCTAGGGCAAGAAATATACCACTGTATACTGAAATTAGAGTCAGCTTATCTCAAGCAGCAGCTTGTATTCAGGCAGTGTGTGGTGTTCTGTTCTGAACAAACAGAAACCGTATCTCACAGGCAGAAGAATCAAAGATAAATTCATATGCAAAGGTGCCACTTGTAAGGAATTACGTATTTCAGCAGGCAAATTCTTCAGGATGCTGATACTGTATGTATTGTGGGGGAGAGAGAAGAGAGAATTTGGGGGTTAGACAAACACCATAATCTTATACAGCTACTTCAAGAATGCGCTTTGTGAAAATGTGGAAATGCTCTGTAAGAGGAGGTCTTGTTTTCAGCAGTATTACCTGCCATGGAGTATTTGGTGGGGTGTTGGGGGAAGCTGGCAGCAACTTTACACTTTTCAGACTGTACTTAATGAAATACGTACTTGTAGTACTCTCATACAGAAGCTCATTATCACTTGAAGAACAGGTTCAACAATACGAAAGCACCTCTGTTCCCCCTCTGCTGCTTTCAGAGACAGCTTCTGGTGTAATTCTTCCAAATATATTTGGCCTTTGACCTCAAAGCAAAATTTACATTGCTATTCATATTGTCAAAAACCTTCTTGTATGGCTGTGGGGAAGATGTGAAGAGTTACAAGCATGTGGTTTCAGTTGTGTGGTACAGATAATACAGGCTAACGTACTGATCTGATAGTCTTAGTGTTTCATAGTCTTTTTCCAGCTTCTTATTATTTCAATTTTTAAAATACAAACATTAATTTAGAATACAGAACGATGGCTGAAACAATCAAGATGGTAAAGGAGCTGCCTAGCAGTGATGGTCTAAAAAGGATGGTACATAGCACTATGGAGAGGAGGAGGCTGAAGAGAACATGATAATTTACAAAGTTCATAAGAGGCATGGCAGGTTTAAAAAAAAAAAAAGTTAAAAGCACATGTTTTGCTCCTTTCACTTCTTGCTAAATATCCACAGCCTTTCCTCTAGACTTTAACCTGAATGCTCTTATATGGGCTCCTGGAATTTGTCCTCACACAGCATTTCAGATCATTAATAAATCCACAGTATAAGTTTTTTCCTGTTTTTTCCACCGTCCCTCTTACCCTTTTTTTCCTGTTCTTCCAAGTGACACTGATGGCAACATTTTTTACTAAAGGACCAAAATAAAATTGTTCTAGTGGTATATTCTCTCTCTCTCTCTCTCCCCCCCCCCCCTTTCCTCTAAAAAGCAGTTGCTTTCTGCAAAGCCTATCAAGAGCAACAAGCTTGCTGTCAGATGTAAACATTCCTTTGTTTTGTTAGTTTTGCAGCCATAGACAGCACATGTTGGAAAAGCACATGCCACCACCAAAATGCCTTCCCTCAGGGGAGTGCAATCCACTTTTGCATGTCTGAGCTTGTTTTCAGTTTGTTTTCCTTTCTTGCCATGATTATTTCTACTTCACGTGATATCCTTACAGGCAATATTTTAAAATCCAACAAATGCACCATTCTCAGAAATCACTGCTGCATTTAAGAGTGTTTTGTTTAAATAAGACAATCCTATCATTATTTTCCCAAAGTGACAACTGCTTAGAGTCCTTCTTTCTCCCATGTCAACTTTGAAAGCTTTAATCTCAGCAGCAATTATCTTGTTCCAATACAGTCAATGCAAGCATATCTATCATCCTGTAAATCACTTTAATATCAGTGGCTTTTTTGTTTAGAGTAAGCGAAGCTATTATTATTACCAGAAAAACAACACAGGTCTTATTTGCTGGACGCAGCTTGTCATATTGTGTGAAGTCCAACCACAACTACTAAAGTTTGCAAGGGAGAGGAGTGTTACCCTTCTAAGATAACTCAATCTCATCTGTATTTCTATAAAAACAGAAAACCTAGAACATAATTGACATTACAAAGCCAGTCAGGAATTAGGAAATACCAGAATTAGGATAATTCGTACAAGTTTTTTTGGTTCCTATGTATACATGCCATCTCTAATTACATGATCACACTGTTTCTCTCTTTAAGATCTCTGCATCTTTCAGTATGCAGAAAGAGTGGTGCTAGCTTCAGGAGCAGCTGTTGAGAGTTTTGCTTCCTTGCGTGATTCAATATAACAGGCCCTAGTTTTTATGCACTGTACTAGGACTATCTGCAGTATTATTTGCTTTATGGACTTTCCTGTGACACTACCACAACTGTACGTATGAACTTCACAAACGTAATGAACTTCTGCTTGCACTGTCTCTGCTGGGAAATGGTGTGATGGTGTTTATCCTCATTTATGCAGGTGGAGCTGAGAAACAGTGAGCATAAACATCAGCTAAATTGGGGAGCCCAATGTGAGCCATGATTTCTCTGAGCTCTGTTTTATGTAGCCTTGTAACATACAAAGTTCATCTCTTCCTTTATTTGCAGCTATGAGAAAAAAAGGAGTAGTTTTTCAAATCAGGACTATGCCAAACTAAGGAAAATTCGATGAGCAAAAACCTGAAGTAGCTTATTTTGCATCACACCCTGCAGGTCTAGTTTCTGTTGCCCTTTTCTACATAGTGCACAATCCTCCTGTCCCATCACTTTAGATAGTCTCTATCCTTTTCTCTCATGGCCAGCAGCTACCTGACCAGATTTTTCCTCACTCGCTCCTTTTCAAAGTCTTCACACTTAGCTTCCCTGTTTCCCTTTCTCCACCACTAATCCTCTTGGTCTCTGAGCTCTTAACAGGATGAAGAAGCTTTAATGTTTTTATTTTTTGTACTGCAGTCCTTATCTCAAGGTACACTTTTACCATTTGTTTAATTCTCCCCCCGGTTTGGGCTAGTTTTTAGTGGCAGTAGAAGCAGTACTTAGGAGTTCCTCCAACCATGAGAACATGTGGTGAGTGTAGCATACAAGCAGTTGTATCTCATGAGAGATGTGTAAGGACGAGAAACGTGTGGGTGGTTTGTAGGAACAGAGCGGGCCCTTTCATGTTAGCCCTAAGAGCTGTGGAAATACCAAACCTCAACATATGGAGGCTGTATGGTGATGCGAGTTATTTGACTGAGAATGTTGAAACAGCACTTCTTCAGCTGGCTTTATTGCACGTCCAAACATAGAGAGATTTTTGACAAAGATGCCCTCTGAGCTGCTCCTTCCCACTACTTAGCCTAATGTGCAGGAGGGTAATCAAGGAAAAGGTCACCAAACTTTTAAAATGGGTAAAAGAATGTTACTCACCACAAAGCCTGTTGACCAAAATAGCTGAAAAGGTTGGTTAAATGCCAGCTGCTTGGAAACAGTGGTGTTAGGCATTAAATGAGAATTTAACTGGATAATGATCCGCATGCAAAAGTGGAGCACATTTCTAACAGCTCTTCAGTGAAGAGGAAATATTCAAATGCTTTTAAAGTCTCTTTTTACAATACGGTTGGAGGGGAGGGCCAATTCCTTTGGTGTTGAGACTGGAAAAGTCTGGAGCCACTAACTCAGGGACTTACTGTATAAAGAATGCCTGCACTTCCAGTGGGGTATTAGAACTGTAAAGTTAATGTTTTATTATAGTGTAAAATCTAGAAATTGGTAGTTTAAGGAACATGACTGAGCCTTGAGAACTGTTGTGTGGGTTAAGTATTATAAGCATTAATTTGTTAAAAAGTGATAGATTTTTTTTGTAAGCACAGTTCTGCTAAATGTGTTGTGTAATACCATAATTGTACTTGCTTTTTTAGAATTGGTATGTGAATCATATTTACCAGTAGAATAAAATAATTTGATTGGTGAATGTATACAAATAGTCCATTTTGTTAAATAGAGTATATACAACAATGAAACACGGCTTTAATCTATTTGTTGCAGATAGCATGTTCTAGTTTGTCTGTGCATATTGGATGGTAAATCAATCCTCAGCAAAGATCTGCTTAAGATTTTTTTTCCCCTACTAAGTTCCTGCAGTCACTGTGATATTTAACACCCAGTATGGGGAGAGCAGACAGCCAGAGTAACCTGGCTGGGCTCCTGCTAACTTTCCCTGTAACCCTTTGTTAGCTTCACTGCAAGCTCATGCTTCCATAGGCATCCACATGTATGTGTGTGGAAAGGAGAGGGGAAGAGTGTGAGGGTGTGTGTGTACGCGCATGGTAAATTTTCAAAACACCATGCAGCAAACTGGCAGTGTTATTTTGACAGGGAAAAAGTTTCTGCAAAAATACCAGTATGGTACTTGGTTTCTAGTGTACACTTGTGTGACCTTGGATTATTTCATTTAGGTTTTCAGTGCTTAGTTCTTTTCATTTGTAAAACAGGCGTAATTCTACTACACTTGCCCCATATTTGCTTGCTTAAAAAACAGTGGTTGTCTCTTATGTAAGGTTTGTTCAGTGTGTTCATACTGATTCAAGCCCCATGTTGCTTGCATATTAGTTACTCAACTCATTGCAATATATGGAAAATCTAAAACTTTGATTTTATTTTCTGACTGCATAGTTACTGCAGGAAACAAATTATACTGGGCATTTAAAAAGTAAGACACCATTTAAAATAAGTTTAAAGTAAAATCACTGATCTCAAGTGTCATAAAAATACCTGGTCAAGTTACAAGACAATACTGTGTGGGCAGGATCTAAAACTTACAGTTTCGGTAACAATGGAAAGTAAGTTAGGGTCAACCCCAAAGGTCTGCACTTCCCTCTGTCCTTTTTCCAGTGTTGTTGCCGATTTTTAAAGCAACTGGCCAGAGGGCTCATCTAGAGACCATTTAATTCGATGGTAACTAGGTTGTTGTTGTCTGTGTTGTATTTATTTGGTGCAAGTAATGGAACATTAATCAAATATTTTTTTGCAATTGACTATTCTCCATGGTGGGAATACTGAAGAAATAGCAGGGTTTGGGAGCAAATTGAGATGATAAATTAGTTGAATGCTCTTATTGTGTCCCCTAGCCCATTGTGGTAAATGATTCTGTGTGCTTTTTTTATCTTTAAATGAGGTAGGATTGTTTTTACTGTTTCTGCAGATGTGATTGTCTTTGAGAAGAGCATCTGCATTTATTTCTTACAAATTGCTAGTCACAAATTTTATCTGCTGCTATAGTTTTGCATATAAACAACTTTGGATTTTTTTCTATAAAAATACAATAACATATGATGCTACTTGTCAAGCTGTATTGTACAAAGAAATGTATCTTTGTGAGGTTTAAACAGGACAAGCAAAATAAAATGACCCTGTCATGAGGAATTTTAAGAGATGGTCTTAACTGTATTTGCAAAAAAATTTCATAAGCATGTTTAAGTTCTGATGTTTTAAGTGCCCAAAACTCTGAACTGCAACACATAAAACATCACTTTTAAAAATGGTCAGTTATTAAATTTACCTTCATTTGAACAAATGAGTAGATGTAAGTCAGAAAATAGTCTCCGACTTCTAGAACTTGATTTAACATCATTTAACGATTTGGTTTTTTTATGTTATCTTTAGAAGATGTGTTGTAGCATTTTCCTTCCATATGTTTTCTGAGTTAGAGCTTTTCAGTATGTGTAAATATTTATGTTTTTCTCATTACTTGTTTTTCTGTGTATAAATATACCTATTTATAAGATCTTGTAGCTTCTCAAGTCCTTCAATAATGGCAGAAAAAACATTGCTACTAAATAAACCTATAGAAAGTGATGTTTTGCTTTCTTCTTTTGCTTTAATGTGTACACTCTTTTTGAAAATCCCTATAGGATAAGTTTGGAGCATGGTGTAGCTGCAAGTGCTTCAGACCATTTCAGGGAACAGTTCTACAAGACCTCTGCAAGAAGAACCCAAGTCCCTTCCTTGGACTGAGTACAGTAACAGTTAAGCTGAAATTCTGCTTAGGTAAATACCGTAACTATTTGAGCACCTTTGGTTCCTTCTGGAGGTGTTTTCTTTGGCTTGAAATACTGAAGTAATCATTTAAGGAGAGAGAAAGAATAACTTCTTGCTCTGTGGAGGATTCCTGGAGTACCAGACTTGCTTCAGTGCACACAGTAGAACAGCATTAACTGTGAGAGTGAGAATACTCCACCAGCAGAGTAGTCCATAATACATCTCTAGGGAGGTAAAGAGGAGGAAAATGAACACAAATCTCTAGGCTCATGGAAAGGCATTTTAAGTTCTGAACTGTACCATTAAAAGGGAACTGGCTCTATCTTCAACTTTTTCGAAGCACACTCTTGTTTTCTCTTTGCTTTTCTTATAGATACCCACAATAAATATTTTATGTCAGGTTGAATTAACCATCTTGTGCTGTACTGAGAAAATCTTGTGCTGTTTCATTGCAGTCTGATGGGGAAAAACAAGATAAATAATGGAGTAGCTTAATCAAAACCAGTTTGCGGTTCTTTAGTGTGTTGTTTGCTTGGTTTGTTTTTTTTTTACTTCCCAGTTTCAGTGTTCAGCCAGAAAATGAGTTATTCGCACTATTCCTTTTATTATCAAATCGTGAACTGATTCATGACCCAGCTTACTTGCAAAGAATCCATTCACGGTGGTGCACTGCACAGCAACGTCCCATGGATTGCTTGTGCCATAAGTAACAGTATGGGAGAGAAAGCAGACTGCACATAGCGGTTGTATTTAATGTGGTGTTGGTATACTTTGTGATGGGAAACATGGAATCTTACTTTTTTTTTTCCCAAGTGGGCAAAATAGTAACCATACCTTGTGCATACTTATTAAACCTGTAAGTTGCAATACTGAAATCCAAGATGGTGTCAGAAGCAGTGCCCAGCTACTTTTCTCAAAGCTGTGTACCAGACAATACCAAAAAGTTGTTTAAAAAAAAATAGGTGAAACTTGTATGTTGACCATAATGAAGTCTGTTGCTATCAGGAAAAAGAAAGGAAAACATAATTACCTCAATGTATGAGGATGTAGAGTCACTCAATGTACTTCAAAAACATTCTCCATGTCTTCATTTATCATCATTATAAACAGTTTCTAAAAGAGTGAATTTACCTTTATCAAGTTGGGAAAGGCATTTGCCTTCATGCATCCTTACCCGCGTAAATTAAAATATTTTACTTTGATATTTTGAGTTGCACATGTGCATTATTCTTCATAAAAGTTTAAATGACAAAATATGGGTGCAGTTTTTTAAACTAAAAATAAAATACTTCAAGCATAAATTAAAGTTTTGTATAAAAAGACTAGGGCAAAGGGAAAAAAATCAAATGTTAGACATGATACATTAAATACAGAATAACAGTTTGCTCTGTGCCCTAGAGTTCAGCAGTATAAAAGGATGCATATATAGCTTTTAAATAATTTGCGCAGTTTAAGAGGATATTTTTAGTGAAATGAGTATCCACAGTCCCAGCAGGTATAAATAATTGTGCTTCCATTAACCTTCAGGTATTTACGTCATCTGATACTTTGGTTATGGAAGAAAAGGGTGGGTCTCAAGTAGAAAGTTTTTCAAAGCAAAGCTGGATGTGTTGGAGATAATTTCCAGAGCTATGCAGCATGTTATGTATGACTGCAGTTTTCCTGGAATTGTTTAACCTAGCAGTTTACCCTTACAACCATCAAAATATAAGGAAAAGGTTTTCAATTCTTCCGGACACATTTTTATATTCTGTATATTGTTTGGTGTTAAGTAGCAGAAGGTGTTTGTGGTTTGCATGTCAATCTCTTGTGGGCCTGGCAAGAAGCCGCATGCAAGCTGATGCATCCTGAACTTCAAGAGAAGTGATAACCAATCAAAATAACCAAAAATGCCTCTGTCTGCCCAAGCAGCTTCTTCATACAGAAGGCAGGTGATAAGTGGTGATATTTCTAATCATTACGTTTTTTGCAGAAGTGCCATTGATTAAAACCAGACACAGAAGTCAGGGTAGGTATAGAGTAAATTTCTTGTTTTCATGTCCTGTAGATGCCTGTGGGCAAGAGAGTATTTTCTGTTTTTCAGCTTGATTACTCTTTTGCTGCTTGTGTAATACAAATTGCAACTGCGAAATGAGGATGTGTTAAGACGAGCAGGTACATCTTCAAAAAAGTGCTAAAAGTTTCAAGTGAGCAAGCTGGGTTATATGAATTAGCTGATTATTTTGGTCCTCTTCGGTAGATAACTGCAATGGGGTAGCCATATTCTGGTGTTTTTTTTCATGCCTTTGTTACTAGTTTTCCATTTTCTTTTATCTTCATAGACAGCTTTGTCACCTTTGCTCTCAGTCTATGACTTTTCTAAATTTATGGTCCATTCAATGAAGTTTCTGTTTTCCCCAAAAGATTTTAATGACACTTAAAGTTTATCTAGCTTCTCCAGAAAGGAAAAATACCCTTTGTTTTCTATGACATGTATGCATACAACATATTAAATTGTATGTTTGTTTTATGTTGTCCTGTAGCATTTAGGTGTAGATTAGTTCTAACTGCTGCTTCTGCCTCATGGAACGGTTTTATTTTATTGGCTGTTTTCAGTATTGAGACAGGTTTTTGGTTGGTTTTTTTTTTTTTTTTTAATAACTCCATTGTTTGCCACTTCCTATTCATAACCAGGCTTACACCTTGCATATTGAAAGTATAATTTCTATGCCTGGAATTTGCATGATTTTCACTCAGGTAAAATACATATACTTGATTTTCCTCAGCTTGCAATTCCTTTCTCGTTGGCTCCTCTGAAATCCATGCTTTGAAAGAATGATGTGAAGGACATGTAGTTTCAGTGGAGTCTGAGTCTTTTCAAAGACTGGGACTGATGCTGGGGAGCAGTAGATCATTTTCCCCACTGTTCATTCTTGTTAAAGAAACTTTCTTTCTTTTTTTTTTTACTCCCTCAATGTTGTTTATAGCCCATTTTATTCTATTATTCTACTGCTTTTTCTTCGTTCTATTTGCTATAAGACTAAATCAGCCTTCCCAAAAGATTACAGTAGAGCTTGAGACTTCCCATCGCATTGCAAAGCTGAGATGTTAGATGAACTGTACTCTGAATGGCTATCAGCGTTCCTTTTGCTGCCAAAACGAGTTAGGTAGCGCTGATACTCCATAAATGGTGACTTTCAAACTTGTGAAAAGAAATGAGTCCTCTTTGTCTGAAAATTAGAAAAATTAGCAGCATTAGAACTGGTTTTCTTCTTTCTACTAGATCTGTCCTCCAACTAAATCAGAATGGTCCTTGTTAGTTTTTACTTTCTTTAACAGCAACATCTTTATTCTGCTGTTTGCTATTTTCCCGTTGTTGTGTCACATCTACAGGTGCAGAAACTTGCTGTGCTCTGTAACCAAAAGCAAATTTTAAACCCTTTTCATTCAGTAGAAAAGCTAAATTTCTTTTTCTCTGTTTTTTAAAAATTCAAAATATATCTGTCTCATGTAATGCGAAGAGGTAAACTAGGGGATTACAAGACAACTTTTCTGGCATGACCAATTCTTGCTTGTTTTTGCTATAGATTCAAGTTGAATACTGCCCATAAAATTGCTGCCTTCTGTTACTTTCACAGAGGCATAATAATGATGAAAAAGAGCTTTCTCTGCTTCATTATTACCTCTATAGACTATTTCACACCTCTGTATATTTACAGAAAGATATATATGCTGTGCAACAATTAATATTTTCATAAACATGAGGATAAAAAGAAGAGTTTATCATGATTCAGAATCAAGGATAATGACTGAATGCATGGCAATGTTTTTCTAAAGAAACAAATCAAGGATCGAAGACAATGAATGTGATGATGTCTTTGTCAGGCTAGCTAATGCATGCATTTTGAATGTGAACTTGGTGGTAGGAAGTAAAATAAAAGGTGACATTTAGACTGGTGACATGATAATTTCACTCTGCACCTAGAGCCTGAAATTGCATCTTTTTATGTATCTATGATCTGTTATTTCTGAAAGAAACACATGTCTTGGAGTATCATGCACTGTCACAAAAATCTTGCTGTAGGTGTGAAATGAATGTGTGTAATGTCTGTATTTACAGATAATATATAAGATAATTCTTCTCTTTTCTAACTAGAAGCTGGAAGCATGAGAAAAAAGTGTTTAGTTTTTGAAGGGACAGCAAATGTTCCATGGTTGAGATAGCTAATATTTGATATTATCAGGATCTGAAATGTTAAATCACAATTCTGCATCTTGATGTGATACAAGAAAGGGATAATTAGAAATGTACTGGAGTAAAGATGTTGCTTATAAAGGAATAGATTAATAACAAGTACAGTGCTGATCTAGCTGAGGGACAGAATTGATTTAAGAGTTTATTAGTAAATATTTTTATATATAAGGTACTATGGAAAGGGAAAAAATGTTAAGCTGAAAATTATAGTCTGAAGAAAAGAGAAAAAAATGTTAATTACTTTAATAGTGGCTGCTATTAGGAAGTCTAGAAGAATTACAAAAACATATGGCTTTCTGATAGTAGTGCAATTTGTTTTGCTTCTTGTGTTATATCCTTTCATATGCAGTTCTTCCAGAAAAAAAAAAAAGGGAAAAAAAGAAAGATCTAATGCTAAAGAAGCATGGTTTTGAATTTATAGAAGAAATACAGATTCTTTAACTGTTCTTTGTCTGTTTAGTGGTATAAAAAACTATATAATTTCAGAAATGTAGAAATCTGTTTTTTTGAATACAAGCAAAAATAACTAAGAATATAGCTACTTTATTTTTTTGCCCTTCCTTACACAGCCCATTTTAACCAGTTATTTCATGCCCTGAAAAATGCACACAAGGCACAAAGAAAGGAAGAACAGAAGAGTCCTGATTGTAGCTGGGTCGATTCCACTAGTATCAAGGGGATGGAATACATAAAAGGAGTAAGAACAGATAAAAGTGATTGGATGTGACATTTAGGATACTAAAGAAATGCTAGAATAATCATAAGCAATATAATGGTTGCGAGAAGTAAGATCTTTCATTAGTTCAACTGGTATTGCTGGGAGAAAAAAACCCCCAACATATTTTGAGGCAAAAGCATGTTTTTAGCTCTTTAGTTGTGGTCCACTTACTGTATATATGTGTCCTGATCTACTTAGTATGCTCTTCTCCCTTAATTTTGCAGAGTATCATTCATCTATTAGTTTTGTTGGGAACTCTTCTTCAACTTCGGTCTTGGGAAATATGGTGGCTGATTGGAATAAATATCTAATTACAAGCTGAATTGGCTGCTCGGCACCAGGTTTTGTAGATATATATATATTTATATAGATTTTGCATGTGTTGTCTTAAAATTCACATGAACAGATTGAGAAATTTCTTCTTAGATGCGGAAATATCTTCTGTCGTTAGGATGAGTTAAGATGCTTTGTCTTTAGAGATTTCATGGCCCATTAGCCCTAAATGATACTAATAATGTAGTTTTAAACCTCTCCTTTCCATTTGAGGTACAGTTGTATAGCATGCCACTATAACATCAATATTGTAATGTGTCAGTTACTCTAAAAGGCAGTTAACAGGGGAATACTGGGACTTCAGAAAATTAATGTCTTTTTCACTTTTGTGAGCTTGATCTAAAACTGTCATGTCTACTTTCATTTAGTGAATTTTACAAATGTTAAAATGGCTACAAAATAATGTTTTCTTTGCTCATTGACTGAATGAAGAGATTGCACTAAAGCTGACACTCCTCCAAGTTGCTGTAAGATTTAGTACAATTGTAAGGCAAGAGTTGCAAAAGATGCAGCAAGTCAGATTAATCTAATCTGTATCTGAAGAGTGTTCTTAAGTCGCCCAAAGGAAAAGTATGTACCTTGCTTTTAGTCAGTCTTATATTTAGGCTGTGTCTTCAGAGATTTTAGTGCATAGTGCCCTACAGTTTTTAAAAAATACAACCATGGTAGACTTGCAGATGAAATTAGGCACCTACATGTATATGGCTAGTACCTAGATACTTCTTTTGAATTTTGGATCTAAGCAAAATCACCTCGCAGCTTGGAAGAATCCAGATACAAGCATTTGTGCAGAATGTAAGGAGGCATATGTGTTTGCGGTGCTCTCATTTAACTTTTACAGCATACAGTAGAAGAAAGTTTTGGATGTAGATCTCTAGCAAGAGATCTTGGTGTACAATTGCACCTGCACAGCTGGGGAGGTGCCCTGGGATGGAGACAGGTGAAGAAGAGCAGTGGGTGTTGCTGATACACATGAATCTGTGCTCTGAGGACACTGATACCAGACAAAAGACGCGACACACCTCATCTGGGTGCTTAAGAGATGGAAAATGTGCAAGGAGGGAGTGACAGCAGCCCAGAGGAACATGTTGGCGCTGTTGCAGGGCAAAGGGAATTGGTCTTTGGACAGAAAGGAGATTCAGTGATGGCAATGAGGTCTGCTTGGAAAAGAAAGGAAACCACTAATGCGGTCTATACAGTTTTGTGATGTTTTGCGGAAGCAATACCTATTTCATGAAAAAGAGGATATAATTTATTGTATTACATGTTGTTACACATCTGTAGAGTGGAGTAAAATGGCTGCGGTGCATCTCATGTGATCAGATATCCAGCTTACTTAGAGAGCGGAAATCATGGTCTTTGTTAGGAATCGGTGTCTTACAAAACATTGTAACCACCAAAACTGGAATCTGTTAATTCATGGACTGTAGGAGTTATTGGTAGCAGAGCCTAACACGAGATTATTTTTAGATCTAGAAAAGTACTAAAACAGGTGTGAAAACTGTTAGGCTAAGTAGAGTGTCAACTCTACCTTGCTAAGCAGCAGAATTTATAGTATGTATCTCTATTGCATTCAGCACCTGGAAATATCACTTCTTTTGGATTATGTTAGGGAAATCATGTTTGCCCAAGCACAGAATTTTGAATTTGAAATTAGAACATTTTTTTGTCGGCTGCCATGACATCTGTTTCAGCTGCCACAGCGCACATAGCTATAGTTTATTGCACATTGTTTGGAGACAGTTTTAAATTGCAGGGCAGGTGTGTATTTTGAGCATTTCAAGTCCTATTGTAAAGCTTTCCCTGCAGGTATACATCTGAAACTATAAAGTAGGTCATATGGGTGCCAATGGTATTCTAGTTAAAAGGTTTTTATTGTTGTTCTCTGGAAAGCATTTTTTGGTGATGCTTAACTGAGACCTTGTGAGAGGAGACAAACATGTAAATGAAGTCAGCTTCTCAGACCTCTGGGATCTGTTACAGCATGAGTTACTCTTAACAGATAATTAGCTGGGGCTGTTAATCAAGTTTAACAGGTGTTGAGTAATGAACCGAGACAGGGCATCTGCTGTGACCGGTCTCTCACTCTAATCTGGTTAGGGAACCTAATGCCAATTGGAGCCCAGAATGCTTTATAGTGAGATCCAACATTGCATTTTCCTGATGCTTCCATCAGTCTTGTGAGCATCGAAGAATGGTGACATTTGCAAGAGGAATACATAAGGAATCAGTCCAAAATTCCCAAAGTGGAAGCTATTAATGAATACATGTTCTTCATTTTCTTCCTCGTTTTCTTCTTAGATTTGAAAGCATTTCTTTGCGTAAGTTAAATGAGCAGTTGAACTATTGTCCGTGTTTATACCCATTTGCCTTCAAAAATGTAATGAAATAACGTTTTAGAGTACTGCTTAACTACAGTCTTGTAGAGCACTGTTGTCAAAATGGTAGGTAAAGATAGTTATAGTGTGTAATTTCCAAGACTTCTATGCAATCAGAACTTTGCAATTTCTTATTATGTTCTATGTTAAATGATTTTACTTATTTAAGAGATCCAGGCTTTAAAATTCATTGTCACCAAGTAGCAACTTCAACACTTTCACCATTGTATAAACTTCCACCTTGACCATTAAGCTGCATGGTTTTCCCAGCAATCTGTCTGCAAAGTGGGTGGTGTCAGCTCTAAGCATGATGCCAAATCTGGAGCTGACTAACAGAACTGCTTGTCAGAGCACCCTTTGGGCTCACTTTGTCAATCAAGTGGTTTGCATGGGAGGGGAATCCAGTGCTGCTGAGTGTGCTCTGGGAGAAACATACAGTACGGATAGGTCCTAACATGCAATGTCTGCCCAAGGTGCCTGTCCGCATGTATATGCATGTGTGTATATATACGTGTGTCATATCTGCCTCTGTCCTTGCAAGTGTCTCATGGTTGACGTGAGATAGACAAGAAGCCCCAGTGTCCTTCCTGGAGGAGCACTGACAAGGGCTGTCCTACGGATGAATGAGATGCATATGCTGTCTGAATAGGGAATGAGTTCCCATGTTTTCATGTTTTTGATATCACTTTGCTTGGATTTAGTTGATGTAGCCTTTACATCTCTTTCCAACCTTTGCACAAAAGGAAAAAATAACCTAAACTTTCATTTCATTCCTCTTACTAGATTAATCGGAGATGCTTCAAGCAGGAATTAAAGCTGACTCATGTTATTGTGAATATTGCAATTCTGTGATTCTAATGAAGTCTGAGGCTTTTAGATCTGTTTTCCATTAAATGTGGTTGTACCTGTGGCTATTTTGCTCCAGGGGTCTTCTCTAAGATACTTGGGCTGGTCATTATGTATCTCGCTGATCAAATTCACAGCACTGTTTCCAGCTATTCAGTTGTTAGCACAACATGGACTTGTGTATCCAATAATAATTAGCATTATGCAAAGAATAAGTATGTTTATTGCAACTAAGTGATTCAAACTGTGTAGCCAATGTTCCTGGAAGAAGAAACAGCAACACTTTCTACTGCTGGCAGTGTTTGGCAGGTGTCTTTTGATTGGTGTGAGGGATTGTGGTGCTCTCATTTATATAGGACTTAAAATCTGAGATTTTGATCACAGATCCCTGAAATGATCATGGGGATTAGAAAACCCTCTGCAATGTTGCCTTACATGAAAAGTAAAATTATGATCCAATGGACTCAGCAGCCAGTTCCCACTGACCTCAGGAGATTCGGGGTATTGCCCAGGAAGTCAGGAGAAACTCAGTAGAATCATATAATATACAGGAAAAAGTGAGGCGAGAAAAAGCCCAGAATAAGTACATGGGAATTCAGAATGAGGGAGATGAAGATATTGCACAGCTACAGAGAGAGCAGGAGCAAAATTGAGAATAATCAGGAACTGTGCTAGGAGTCTGGAGAAAATCAGGAGAGGAATATGGATCAGCTAGTAACCTGGGGATGGGGCGAAAGCATCCCCAGTGTAGGCAGTGGAGGACCAGAATCAGAGCCAAGAGGCAAGAGAATCTGCAGGTTGCTGCTTTCTTTTTAGTAACAGGCTTGTAGAATATCTGATGTATAATTTTGTCTTCTAAATGGTTGCCAGTATTGAGTGGTGCTTGGCTGTCTTATTAGAGAGGTACCTTTCTATATGTTTTTATTAAGGACATATAATTTTTCCTGATGGGAGCCATTCCTGTCTATTATGTGCATTAAAAGGTATGGTAAAATTCCTTGGGAAAGCTCTTAATATACATGCAAAGTAGCCATAATCCAAAGTAGCCATAACTGAAACATGGGTATTTGATATTTCTTTTTTCTTTTCCCCAAACCTCAAAAGTATGAAAAGTGATTAGAGCTCATTATGGACTTATCGTTTGCCAAATTTCATTTTAAAAATCCTGGTTTGTAGTGCTGTGATCTACTACAAAACCCTCTGGGAAATTACATGTAGTCTTATGACGGGTGTGATATTAACCTGTGCCATTATTGCAGGTAACAAATTGTAGGGCTGCTGGGTGTGTTTTTTCCTTTCTCTAGTTCATCTTGAGACCTTGTTCATGTCTTCTGCATTGCCCTGTTTAACCTTAGGGGCGATTACGGTTCTGCATAACTGTTTGCCATCTTAAGCCATCCGTATAACCATGCATTCCTTTAATTTTGCTAGGAAGACACCTTTAACTTTCAGAAAGCACAAAAATAAATTTTTGCATTTTGTCTCTCCTCTGGGTGAAAAGAATTTGGAATAGATGTCAAAACTTGGGATCTCTCTTCCTTGATGTTATTTTTAGCTACATATATAGTACAGGTTTTGTAGACTCCTTTCCTGCATTCAAAATTAACCTGTCTACTCCTCTGAGCCCTTAACCTTTGCTCGAATAGATAAATCACTTCCTGGAAATGTCTGAAAAAGTGTTTGAACGTTTTTCCCCCCCTCAGCAATGTCTTTTGTACAAATGCTTTCATTAAGTAAAGCAGGTTTTCATAATTCAGAGGTCCCTGATACTGTAGCAAGTCTTAAATGGTTAGTCACCAGTGCCATTTTCTTTCCCTTTTCAGGTTTTTTGCATTTCAAATTTTTGCTGTTCTCAGAGTGATTTACTAACGGACAGTATTGCGTGATTTTTGTCCTTTCTGTGAATGCATAGTGAAATTGCTTTTTTACGTAAAGTCAGTGTATATTTTCCATCTTATTTCATACGGTTTCTTTAAAGTTAGATGGTACTGTATGTTATATCACTGGAAGCCACATGGGCTCCAGAAAGTAGCTTTTGATTGTCCAGTTGTTGCTGCTAATTAACTTGCTGACAGAATAGAATGCTTAATGCTGTATTTTAATTCATAAAGCATAAGGCAGCTATAGCTGTGCTGTATTTCCTTCAAATTCTGAGTTCTTAGTGGCAAAGGCAGAGCTCTGCAAACTTCTGCAAGTTTCTCCAGAAGGACTTTGACTTCTCTTATGGCTTTTATTAATTTGACTTTAATATCTTTCTAAGAATTATGTCATGGACACAGTACAAATGATATAAATGTGTGGCAGCAGATTGTCATTCTCTGATACCAAAACGCACACTGCGGTATACATAAGGATAATGCCTTGGTCTATCAAGGCTATGAGAACAAATTGCAGTTCTTTTGCATTTCCCCTGCATTTCTGTAATGTGGTTTTGATTATGCCAGTTCTATCAGGGAGTCAGAACAACCACAAGAAACTCTGTGCCAAAAGTGCTTCCATATAAACTTTTAAGGTGTTATTTGAATAATCTTAGGAGTGTTCCACTGTTCTTTTTTGGAGGTGTGGAGCTGCTCAGTACCATTAAATGACTCAAAGGAGTAACAAAGTATGTTAAATTAACTGTGGTGTTTCAGTCAACAATTAAAACACTGTACAGCCACGTGTAAGTTTGTATGAATTGCTCAGCTGGTATCTCCATGTCTATACAGATATGACTGCAGATATCAACCAGCCAAAAAATCACTTTCTTCTTTTCAGCCAGTATCTGTTGCTGCAAGTAATGAATTCTAGTTTCTAAAGTTGGTCTATTTGAGTCATCTGCCTGTGAGTGGAGAAGATCCTTTTTTTTTTTTTTTTTCCTAAAGGTAACTGTTTCTGCATTACACATTGTGTAAACTGAGTCCCAGTCACTCCACCAGTTATGGTAGGAGTGTGTGCTGGTTTGTATGGTTGAATCTAAAACATCTGCATTGTCTTGATTATGTTGAACATCCAACAGACCACTGGAAGCAGTGAAAACCCCGGGCTTGCTTAGCAACAAGAGTTCTGGCAGTTGCCTCTTGTATGGGGGAGGAAAGTGCAATGGCTGTGGCTTAGTTGGAATTCTAAGACTCTGGAAAAGAATCCTTTTCAATTAAACTGGGGCTGAGCAAAAGGCTCTTTTTTTTTTTTTTTTTTTTTTTTTTCTCTGTAAGTTGATACGCATCTGACAGGTGTCAGCTTCAAAGCCAAGATAAAGACATAAAAGCTTATTTTGGAAAGTCTTTTGGGAGAGGAATACTTGAAATAAATATTGGATGGGGAAAATAATAGTTGCAGTGCTTCAGCCAGACTTGAGAATCCATAGAGCTTGATGGAGGAAAATTGGAGGTAGCTCGGACTGCCTTACTGAGCCTACTTTGAAGTAACCATAGTTGGTAGACAGTCACAGGAGTGCTGACTAGGTATCGAGTAGATGCCAACGACCTTTTAGTCTTGCTATAAGGTGCGTTTATGTTACTAATGATCTTCAACACTGCAGAATTTGTTTCAGACTGGTTTTCTGGACTGCCTTGAACTCAATGTCTGCAGCCTCGGAAGCCGTCTACCTCTTTTCTGCATAGTTGTGTGGAACTGAGCGTAGCCTTTTTCGGTGCTCAGTATGATGCCCACAGCGCCATTCTCCCCACACCATGTTCAGCTTATTTGTACTCAAAAATGAGTTTACAGTATTCTTATTTCTTGCCTTCCCATCCCGCTCCCACTCATCTGCCAAATCACTTTTACTTTGAAGCCAAGCAGAATCATAAATATTTTACAACGTTTTAGTATTTTGAGACTTTGTTCAGGGTATGAGAAGACAGTGAAATTTGGAATGTAGGAACTACTGTTAATGCCTGCAACAGTAGTGTGTGTTTGTTTGGCCTTTCTACATGGCAGATTTTGTTTGTTTTAGTGAAGTGAACCATATTATATTTTCCAACAGGAAGGAAGTTTCCATGGATCTTGGTTTTTATAATTCTTATAATAGCATCAAACTGAACATTCTTACAGCAGAGACATCTGTTTTTCACAGTCGCCTTCTGTAGGAAGAGACTTTGTTTTGTTTTGAAATTCTTAGTTCATGTATTTTAGCAGATGATCATATTTAAGCCAGGTTCTGATTGTCATCAGTACTAATTGGGAATTAACTCAGTTTATTTCACTTCATCTCTCCCAATTTACGTTAGTGTAAAGGAAAACTGAATCTAATGAATTGGCTGTTCTATTTCTGTGTTTAATTGTGTTGACAAGCATTATTTTAAGAGAAATGAGACAATGCAATTGCATATAGCTCAGAAACCTCCAGTATTCTGACAGCTTACCAGGTTTTATTTTGCTATCTGAAAGAGTGACTAGAAGACTTTATTAGGGCTGACAAACAGTATGTGGTATTCCAGCCTTCTGTATGAAGCCTTGAGCATGTTGACACATGCTTTGAATCCAAAAAGATTTTTTAAAAATTATTATAAGTTTTTGTATTTGTTCTGTCTGATGGGCAATTCCTTATGGACTTTTAAAAGACTCAGGTTTTGGTTTTAGGTGGAAAAAAATCCACTTTCCAGCAAGTTGCAGCTACTGCAGTATATTTCCAAAAATGCGTGAATATCAGTTGTGCTTCTAAGGTGACAGCATGGAGAAATGTGTGAACTCTTACAAATTATATTCTTTAATCTGTGCAAGCAAATGTTTTGACTTTTGCACTTCTTCAAGGCAAATTTGAGAGTCATACTTGGTTTCAGTGTGTGGAAATGGAACTATATACCCAACTATGTTGGGCTCAAATTGATCTATTTCTCTTTCCGGTTTTATTTAGCTCTTGGAATGGAAATAGATGTCCTTAGTAAATCCTGAAGCTTTTATAGCTCTAGTTTTATCTCAGACAAATTACTGGAAAATGCACAATGCCATTGATCTGACTAGAACTAATAGGAGTTTTAAATAGCAAAGAAAATAAGATCTTTAATGCTGAAAACCTCTTCCTCTCTTCTCCCTTCCTTCCTTTCTTCCCAAAAACATCAGCAAAAGGAGCTAATAAATGCCATTGATTTATTTTGAAGTGCTGTCTGTCTTTTTCACTTTTCTTCTGAATAGCAGAGAGTCTGTGGCAGACCTGGCTCCAGATGTCTGAGAGACAAGCTATAATATGTTTTAGAAAGTCCCTCTTTGATTGCATTTGTCTGAGGGAAAAAAGTGGAATAAGCTTTGTCTTTGCTATAGTAATGCTTAGCTCCTGAGAATAACCTCACAAGGAAGGAGGGCATTTCTGAACTAGGATTAACAAATCTCTCTCTCTGCAGTTGTTTCAGCATATTTGTGGTAAGCACAAGCAAATTTGTTGTTTCTCTGCAGCACATGCTAATTAACATCCGTTTAGTTGTATCTTTTTACTGCAAGTGCTGGGGCAATATAGCAGAATGCAATAAGCCATTCTGCTGTCTGTGATTTGAAGAGCTATCTGTCCCCAATGTGTTACATAAGAGCTGTGATGTTTTGCTCACCCACAGTAAATATTGTGAGCATGAAATATGTCCTTGGTGGGCTTGGCCATGTCTACAAATGCAGGCATTCCTGTGAACTTGGAAAACTGCACCCATCTTTCTTGGAGTTATCCTTGAATATTTAATTATAGCAGAAAATGCTTAAGGCCAAAAGTTAAAGTGCTCCCATATCGTGTTTTCATTTCAGTTTGTGTAACACTTTGCTGGAACCGCTAAATAGCCTTTTCAGGATTTTCTTTGCCAGCTACAGTGGTTAGTGGTGCAGTTGAAACCATGCACACACACTTGAAACAGAATGTAAGAATGCAGTGCCCAGTAGCAGTTGCTCTTGGATAGACTTCAAGACACGGGTCAATACAGAGTGATACTTTCCCCTTAGTGTATGTTCCAGCTTGAAACACCCATGATTTACAGACTTCATGAGTCTGTAAATTATTACATCGTTGTTAGTAATCACAGATTACTTATTCTCCATGAATCTATTTAATTTCTCTTTGAATCCATTTATGCTCTTATCCTACAGGCTATTCTGTAGAGATGTGTTCCACAACTTAGTTATATGTTGTTTGAAAAAATTGCTATTAGTATGAACATAACAGCTTTTTCATATAACATTGTCACTTTCTGTACATGTAGAGCTTTGGGAAAGATGTTCCTAATTGTGTACGGGTCTTTCTCTGATTGTCAATACTTTAGCTTTTGAATAAATTAATTTTGATGTCATTAGGCTGCATTTCTATGCTTTACAATTCTATATGCATTATGAGACAGAGTGAATGACTCAGAGAAATGTTAGGGGGACATAATAGTTATAGGTAAATTGTTAAAAAAAAACTCAGTCAGGTGAATGGTAATGAAGGGACTGTTCCACATGACCTAAGATACTGGTTTCAGGTGGAGATATGAGCACTGCATTACTACTGACTCACTGTGAATTATGGGGGAGGATGTACCCTCTTGAGAAAATTCAAGGTGTGTAATTTCCATGTGGAGAAATTTGGGCAGCATGACATGTCTGCTTTTCTTTCTGGCAACATCCTTCGAAGCGCTTTGAATGGAAAAAAAAAACTGCAAGGGATTCCACCTGTGATCAATTTTGAAAGAAAGGACATTCACAGCAGAAATTGTCGAACCTCACCAATCTTGACTTTGCAAGGGAATAATTTATTATAAATGTTTTTTAAGGTTAAGCTTGTTCATCCGTGTCAGGTATAATCTAACTAATTCTGTGTTCTTGGCTTATGTGCTGCATTTAATTGCAGCAATTGGAATGGATTTCAGGAAACCATATTCCCAGTGTCAAGTGGGTTACATTTTCTTGCTTGTTAAAAAAGAAATATCCTGGAAGTTGGGTCTTGGCTTTAAGAGGATCAGCTGTATTTTTCCCGCACTGTGAGTTTCTCCCAAGGTGGCTCATTTTATTTGTCCTTTATTCATTTTTCAGTAGAAACTTAGTCAAATGTAGCCAGAAAAATGAAGCCAAAAGTTGCTAAGGAGATTTTATGGATATTTGATAAGATATTGGAAGGTATGTGTGGATTTGCTTTGGAGAAGAATAGCTGCTGGGTGCTAAGTTTCTAAACATGTTAGAAAAATAACTTACAAGATTCCATAGACCTGCTTTCCTAGAAGCAGTTATCTTGAAGAGTTTGCTCACTAATTTTTCTGAGGCAAGTACATTTTTAGATTGTCTGAAATGGAAGGACTGAGTAGAGGGCAATATATACAAGGGTGATCACTGTATATCTCTGACTAGGGGAAGCATTGATGCTTAAATGTAATGACTGACAGCCTGCACAGAACCTGATTTGTCATCTTAAGGAACCAGGAAAGATCAGAGAAGAGAGGTTTATTATTCTTCATTATTGTTTTTAAGTGGAACTTCCTAAGTATTAACCTTAAAGCTAGCACATATGACCACAAACATGTTTAGAATAACTATATACTAACAGTCATTGAGACAGTACAGCTTCAGAGCAACACACAGCCTGTCTTACCCTGTTTCTAAATGTATGTGGCTTTTCTCATAAGTGTTTTTTGTCCATGTACTAAGTGAAGAGATGCATAATCTTTGCTGCTGGAATGCCTAGATATTGATTAGACAATGGATAGAAATGTAATTATGCTCTACTCCGGAATTGTATCATAGGAATAGTGCAAGAAAATTAAGTCTTAGTTTTCCTACGTTTGTTACAAGTCTTGTTTACTATCTTATTTACTCACTGTATTAAAATCTATTTAAATTTGCTTTTCTGTATATGGACTTTCTTTGCTGGTTTATAAATAACAGTTTTTGAACCATATTTGGCATTGGGTTTCAACCTGTGCCCAAATAAATCCAGTTTCCAAAATAAAAGTCTGTATGAATTTTGTAGTTAATATAAAAAAGAAATATTCTTCTTTCTCTTGATACAAGGCTGGTCGATGAGTCTTGCATGAGTAATTGCTCCTAATTATCAGCTTTTCCTCTTTCAGAGCTTCTTTGGTTTATGGGCACTGTAGTAGTAATTTCTTACTTCCCTTCTCACCCAGATATGAATGTGGTTCATACGACACTATTGTGACTTACTCAGTGATGTGTAACTTGCACCACTCTACATGTTGTTTCTGCTGCTTCTGTTCAGAGGCTTCCCAAGGGACTTGTTAGAATTTTCCAATTTAGTGAAATTAGTGTATGTTGTACAATCACCACTCTGTTCTTGGTCTCTTCTTTATTGAAGGAGGTTTGCTATCCGCCCTTCTGGATCCTGAGGCCTTGGAGAACCCATTTTCCTGGTATTTTTCTTCTTCTCTCTAAAGAATGGCTTGTATTAAATGTAGGTACAGAGGAGAAATAAAATTGTTGTAAGAGAAAACTGGCCTGTTACAGCCCCTGATCTTTGCTGGAAATGAAATATTGCAGAATAGACCAAATCAAAGCTTTGGAAGGTGAGATATGGAGAGAAGACCTTTTTTGGCTTATAAAATATCAAGGGAAGTAAACAAATGCATTCTATTTTCCTTGCTATTGAAAGCCAGAGTGTCCTTTTTCCATTAAGAGTGTTTTGCTATTCTTTCGGAAATCTCTTTTAATTAAGGCTGTATAATATGTTTCCAAGGATATGAAAGAAATAATTCACCATGGCTCCAGCAGCTACTGTTGCTTTCTGATGAAGAAAAGCAAGTATTTCTTATCAGCTGGAGAGGCAGCAGTGATTAGAAATAGGCTGTAGTTAGGAATCAATTAATCTTTCTCTGGGCAGTTTCAGAACGTTGTTGGCTATTTTATTTAATCGTGTGCTGATATTGTGCTAAGGTATCATGATCATCACTGTGCTGGGACATTTCTGGCAGTAGCTCTCCTGCACATAAACTAAGAGAGGCTTGACTGAACCCTTTTAAAGGTTTCTGGGATGCTACAGGCATGTTTGCAATATCATCACAGCAGTCAATGTAGTAGCCTATGTGACACAGAGTAAGGGCATCCAAACAGGACCGGAATTGCTATTAACTCCCCAGCTCGTAGAGCTGCCCACTAGCCTAGACATGGTGTCAGTGTGCTTTTATTAGGAATGAAGCGTCCAGTTTCTGCAATGTCAGATGGACAAAGAAGAATATTTTAAAAGCTTCCTGTACTAACACAGGACTTGCTCGGAGTAATTCTTGGCTAGTCCTTGTCCCAGAAAAAGCAGGAGGTGAAGTGGGAGCCTTGACCACTACCCTAGTGACCCTGGAGCTGAAGAAGAATCTCGTGTGTGCTCCTCAGAAGTACAGCAGAGTTTCAGCTTCTGCCTGCACTGCTCCAGGACCTGTTAATGCCCGTACAGGCCTCTACTTGAATCACAGTCTTCCCCTTACCTCACCTTCACAACCCAATCCGAACTCCTCTGTCTGCTTTTGGGCGATTATCTTAGTCTCCTTCACAAAGTAGGTTCATCATAGGGAAAAATTACCTGAGAAGAGAGAAGGCAAATCACTAAATATGACAGTGCTAGAAAGTGAAACAAAAAGAACCTTTCTGATTTGCAAAAGGTGACATCCTTGTAAAAGGCTTCAGTCTGCTTTTTGTTAAACATTTCTTTGAAGAACTGTCCGTCTCATTCGCTTCCTCACTGCTTACAAAGAGGAGCAATGACAGCACTGGCTCCAGGTGTCTGTCAGGAGAGCAATAAAAGTTTTAGCCATACCCAGTGTGATTGTGTTTGATAGGTAAAAACAGACAGATACTAATTTCAAAACCTGACTTTCAAGCAGACACTTCTCTATATGTCAGGTTAAGGAAATGAGACATATATGTGGCTTATGGAAACAAGTCACTGAGTTTTTATGTGATTAAAAGTATTAAATTAATCTTTCACTTCATAGTGCTGATCAGAATTTCTACCAATAAGGCATGTGCATTTATTTTCTGCAGGCACTGCAGTTTTACTGTCTCCCTTCAGAACAGAAATGTTGGAAATGAGTCAAATGTGAATCACTGTACATACGATGACTATCTTTGAAATAGCACTAATAGCTCCAAGAGCAGGATGTATCTGGTATCATCTCTGATGTAAAGACCCTACAGTCAGTGGGATTAAAGCAGACATAATTCAGGCTACTATGTCTCTTCCTCTGTTTTCCTTCTCTTGCTCCTGCTATTCTCTCTTTTACATTTTATTTTTAACTTGCATTTTAGATGTGTTCTGAAGCTGCTTTTGTCAGAATTATTGCGTTATTTTTGTAAAGGTTAGAGGTTTGGCACAAGACTGAACACCAATCCCCAGTTGTTGCTTTCCCTTCAGGGCTCCAGGAAAACATCTATCAGGAATTGATGAAGGACTGCTGGACCAAGTAGATTCACCAAGTGTTTGGTGTGAATATGGCATCTAGTTTAGCATTTGAGATACCTCATTTGTAATGCAAGTAGTAAACATTTTAGGAGCATCCTCAAGGAGCAGAATGAACTGGCCTTCAAGTTCTCAGTGGACCACTGTTAATGGTGAAAAACAACATAAATAAAATGTCTCAATGCATAAGTAAGCAGCTTGCATATGACCAGATGAAGTTATTTGTTTACTTTTAAGGGTATTAAGAATTAGATATGAGAGAGGGCAGTATTTTTTTTCCAGAATGTATACTTATTTTCCTGCACTCGTGAACTGAAGTTATTCTCAATATGCTATTCTGTATCATGTAATTGAATGAAAATTTAAAGTTGATAACTGGCAATTACATTGATTTCCTTTTTGTTCCTTGGATATTTTTAAAAATGACAGTGCTTGTGGCAAATGTTACTTTATTAACAACAGTCACATAGCACTTTATTTCCAGTTACAAAACACCACGAAAGTATTCAGAGAAGCAGATAAAAGCTCTGAAGACTTGTTAGGATGGACAACTGCGACACCATCACCATCAAAATTACCCTAAATTCATTGCATAGTCTGGGTATTTTAATGAGTTTGCTGGAGAAATAAATGGGGACATATGTTGCCACAGGAAAGTAGCAGAAGATGACAATCCGTTAAACCCTGACAGGTATTGTAGGCTTGAGAATGAATAATGAAAGAAGTGACAGTAATTAAAACATGTTTACTTAAGATGACAATTACCTGAAATATGGTTGCATAGTAAAGACCTCATTATGATCCAGACTCTGTACGTAAAAATGATACTTATGTCAAGGGGTAATTAATTTGCTTTGGTAGGTGAGTGATAGGTCACTTGTGGTTCTGTCTCACCTTGTTTACATTTGATGGTTCTAGTAGTGGAGATGGTATTGTACTTTGAACTCTTGTATGCTTTGAGGTTCAACATGATAGTTTTATTTCTGTTTTTAAATGAAAGTATCTTTATATGTTCTAATTGAAGACGTGGTTAAGTCTTGAAAAGTATATGGACTTTCAAACAATGTGTTCTCTTGTGTAAATCAGATTTCCTATAGCTGAAATAGTTGTTGCAGCCTATTTGCATCTTCTATCTTTCAGTTTTTATTTTGGCAGCGTGGAACTAAGAACTGTAATTGAACTATTACAAACAGTTTCATGAGAGCAGGGGTTTGAGAGATTTGAAAAACATCCAAGAAAACTATTTGATACATTTTATCTTCCCTTAATAGTTCGGATTATGCTTGCACTCAGGGAGGAGTTTGTATGAAGTCTAAGTACTTTGATGTTTGCCCAGAGTGCATAGTATCACTGGACATGTAACATTTCACAATGTTCTAAGAGTCTCAAGTATGATTAATTTTTTTTAAGAGTTCAAACATCAGAGGTTGCTGAGGTGGCTATCAGTCTTTAACATTTTAAGAGCCTTGTCTAAGGAGGTGATATAGATTTATATTTGTGAAGAACCTCAGAAGAAGAGCTGAAGATTTTGAACTATTTTTACATTCACTTTTTTGATGTAATTTTGTTTTCTTTTTTCCTTATTAGTAGGTGCTTAAAAAAGCATAAAAAAGACAGATGGGCACTTCATTTCCCCTCTTTTCCCTTTCCCTGCCTGCCATCCAACGTAATAATTTTCTGCTGGAGTTCAACTCTTCTTGACTATAAAAGGTTGGCAGTGTGCAAAAATTGAACCTTATTAAGAATCCCTAAAGGATTTTTTTTTTTAATCACATTTGAAATACACTGTGTATAATCCATTGCAGTACAATAATGATAATATACATTACAAAGTACAACATAATACAGTACAATAATTGTATGGTGCTCATGTTTAAAATATTGGGGACCTCTGCAAAGATTTAATGCGGTTGATGTCACATTGCAAAATACTGACTTAGTTTAACAGGTGTGCCTATGTGACCAGGAGTTGTGTCATATCAGTGCTAAATCCTGACGACAAAATTAATTCCTGTTGGGGAAATAATCTCAGTAAACCCTCTTTTTATATAATTTAAATTTAAGCATGTTTTCAAAAAGAGCACCTGGTGCTAAAATAATATGTCCTCCATTCCAAATCATTAATAACTTATTTCTCACTACCTCTTAGAAATGAAAGATAACAACGTGCCAGACTGGTATCAGAAACAACTCTTGTGTTCAGTGTGTGGTGTCTCATTTCTCTTGTATGTATTAATTGTTAATCAGTCATGGTAGTGTGAAGTCTGATAAACAAATTGTGCTTTCACTGCTTCAGTGAAGAATTAGCAGATCCTTTTAATATGTCTTGGGAATGTAAGAATTGTTTTACAGTATGATGCTAGTGGTCTATCTTGTCGATTATCCTGTTTCTCTAACAGCGCTGAAAATCAAATGCTGAAAGGAAAATGAAACAATTCACTTATTATAGCATTATGGAATGATGTGGTCCTTGGCAGAGGTTGGGAAGAAAAACTCTAACGTTGTGGCTGGCTTACAGCGCTTAAAATGTGTGCACATACAGTTCTCTCTTTTTTTACTGTCTTTGCATGTGTGCTTTAGAAATATCTACTACGTTTTTTGTTCCTATCAAGTTGCTCTACCAAGATTTTGAGACTGTATCTTCTATGGGCTTTTTATACCATGGGTCAGGGGAGAGGGAATGGGTGTCTGGGGAAGTTCTCCTCTAAGAATTTTAAATACATTGTTCTTCTTTAATAAGAAGAATGCATTAGGAATATCTGTGCTACATTTTATGACCTCTCACTTTTGTCTTCATTAGTGTCATCTTAATTAATGTCTGTACTATTTCAGACAAATTTTGACTGAAGATCATACTTTACTTCTCATCCCTCAGTACTTACTTTCCTTAATAGTCTTTTGTATGGGACTTTGAGGAAAAAATATATTTTCAAATAATTATTTCAAACCACGTACCTTCATGCTAGTGTCCATCTTCAGAGACATAGCATGTTAGCTGTGCATTTCTACAAGCTTTTTTCTAACATGGGAATAACTGTAACTTGATAAACACATGTAATTGCATCCATAGCCTGACTTTCATAAATACAAATTTTAAGTTCTGACTTGTTCTGTTCAAGCTTTTGTTTGCTGGTTTCCTGCCCTACTTTTCAGTTGTTGCAGGGAAGAACAGATTTTCCTTCAAATTCTGTGCCATCTGAAGCAGCCTCTAACTCCTAAATTGAAAGGCAAAAATTGATCCTGGGATAAAAGATAACACCCTAGGTTTCCAGGTCTCTAAAGGTAACTGTAGACATGGGGGTGGAAGAATGTTGTCACCTTTTATCTCTTTTGCAAGGTGTACAAAATACAGGGTAAGGATAGGGGCAAACCAGAACTGTTGGAAACACAAGTCACATTTTTAGTTCCAGAATATGGACTATGAATTTCAGTGTTTTGTAAATCTTTGATATACGCTTCGATACCAGCTTTTCCACCAGTGTCAGATTATTTGACCTGACTGCTTACTAATATTTCTAACACCAGACCATTCTTTCTGTACATGTATTTTAAGGATGAACGAAAGATAGCATATATATCATTCCTATTCTGGAAATAATTTCAGCAGTTAATAGAATAGGTTAAGTTTTTTTGTATTTTGTTCTGTGATTTTGAAGACAGTTTTCTTACTAAATTATTATTTCTTTGATAAAATTGTATGCTTTCTTCCTCAAAGTGTCAGATTTAGTATAGACAAAGCTCACTGTACTAATATAGACAAAGGAAGAGTATTTTGATCTTAATATAATGACAGACTTTCTGAGCAGTTATTGCTGGTATAGATCATATTGATCAAGCTCACAGTGAATTTTCTAATACTTTTTGTAATTTAAAGCTAATATTTGGTAAAGCTAAGTTTTAGCTAAGAGTGAGCAACCTGTGGTCAGTAGTTATCCTGTTTCTACATTCATACCTATTGATTCAAGTCATTTAGTTGAGAGATTTTGAATTCCCAGAACTACTCCTTGACCTGCTATTGAAGAATAGGGTGGATTTGTCTTAGCAACACAGAGTCGGAGTTCCTTAAATACCCATTAGCTTTAGGTTTATTCTCGTTTTACTTAGACATTCATACACACGTGGAGTAATTTGTTCTCTGTTAGCTTACATTTTCTGGATCACATCTACTTATAAAGACATCCTTACAGAAAGCAAATACTTATTACTATCTCAGTAATTCCCCACTAAGGTCTAATTGATTGGCTTGTAGTCCCTATTGTAGAAGGTTTTATCCTATTAGACATCGTTCACTTTTCTAGATGGCAGTACTGGCTGGCAAATTGCTTAATTCCCATTGCATGAAAAGGAAAACTGTCCTTGATGAAAGTAAAATTATTGTGTGACATGCAAAACTGACTTTAATGGGAGATTTATCTGCTATGGTTTTGTGATTCTTTTTGTTTTGGTTTAAATTGTTGTGTTTTGGGTTGGGGTTTTTGGGGTGTTTGTTTTTTTTTTTTCTCTTACAGGCAAGTAAAACAATTCTTCATGACAATTCTAAGAATTGATAAAATTTTGTGGGCTTGATCTGGTATGAAAAAGAGCCAAATCTGTCATTGAACATTTTTCTTAGTGTTAAATAAGCAAAATTCCCCTGTAGGCAAAATCAGACATTTGGCCCAAAGTAAAAGTTTGGTGTTTTCAGAGGGATCCTTCATCATTTCCACAGCCAGAGCATGAGTTCTAGGAGAAAGAAAGGAAAGCTGGAAGCATTAAGCCTGTGTTTTCATGAAATCAAAAAGGAAATTTGAGATAAAATTGGCACAAACCATGGTTTTCATTTACCAGTTTTAAAGGCAGTAGGATTTGGTTTTGACTTTTTTTCCTATAGCTCTACCAGTCATTTAAATTCCTTATTTGAATAAAGACTCTCAGGGGCATATACAGATCTCAGTCTGTGTTTGAGATTCCCACTGACAGCAGTGGGAGATCTGTGTGTGAGCCAACAATGGTTTATGGCCCGTAGTTATTCTGTGCCTTAAAGGCACAATACACTTCTGCCACTTAACATTTAATTTACATATTCATAGTACATAGGGTTATCCAATTCTTTCCCATAGTAGTTCTTCAAAACATGCAGGAAAGGAGAATAGCTGCTGTTATAGTGCCCTATTGACCAAATTTAGAGTGACTTGGACCTTCTGATACTGAGGTGTCGCAGTGCATAATTGGCCTTTGGACTGGACGTGAAGTTAATGTTCGGGCTCCTACAGTGCAATGTGTGGGAGAGTGGGATGTAACAGCCACTATCTTTGCGACCTGAGCTCAGTCATACTGAACACTGAAGAAAAAATGTTGTTTAAATCCTGCTCTGGGAACTTAAACATTATCTCAGATGCAGGGTAATGTACTTATTTCTCACAGAGAATCACAGACCAAAACCTCTTGAAGTTGGGCACCCATATCGTCAAAAGCTGAAATGGGAATGCCCCTTTCTTAGAAAGCAAACTTGAAAGGGGGATAGCGATGGTGCCGCCTCCACACAGTGGATGAGGAAGGGCTCCTTTGGGATGTCAGACTTTGTCAAGCTGGTCCATCCTCAGCTCTCGTGTCTCAGGAAAGTCCTTTATCTACCAGGACAGCCTCTGTTCCGCCACGAAGGCATGCTTCACCCTTTTAGGTGAGTCTGTGCCTTTTGCGAAGGAAGAAAGAAATGAGGATGTATTTATACATTTATGAATATTTTCAAGCTTCAGTGAACCAGAGGGAGGGAAGGGGGAGCCTGACGCCATAGTCTAGAGATTGGGGAACTTAGGGGAACTTAGTTATAGGCAGGAATCGCAGGATCCAGTCTCCACTCCAAGGACTGCCCATGCATTTTACATTAAATGAGCACTGCAGAAGAGGAAACTTCAAGTGATATTGCCTGTAACAGTTAGCAGCATCTGCTTTTGCTGATTCACAGGGATTTGATTGATGTGTCTTAAAATTGCTTTGAGGTAGCAAAATCCACATGGAGTAGAGCTCAGTATTTACTAAACAGAAATTTGTCGCCAGCTTCACTCAGTGGACTCCTAGCTCTGCAAATATCATTCAAAACTGTTCTAAAATTACAAATTGCCATTTTTATACATGGCACTCATGTAGAGATATCCAAAATATCCCATTCAAACATCTTGTTTTCATTTGCTTGTAGCTCTTCCAGGTGTTATCTTCAGGGCTACAGACCTGTGTGATACAGACATGTTTTAGATCTTCGGCTGAATGGTTTCATTGCATGCTTACCCTTTTTTTGTTGATTATATTGTGAAATTTAGGTGAAGTTATTAATCTGTTTCCAAAAAGAATATTAAGGAAAATGTTGGTTTTGAAAATGTTCTAGTGGCGTTTCCTTTGGAAAATTTTTCTAGACTCCATGGAAGTCTGATACTGAGCTGTGTCAGCATCTCCTAAGGGACAGAGGGTTTGAGAACAGTCTTTACTTCAAGATTCACACCCCTCATTCTGTTTGAAAATAAAGATAAAAAAGGAGGGAGAGAAAGAGAGAGCACTGAAATTAAATGCGAGAGGAGCTGAAAACCCAATCCATACTTCACTCCATGCCTTTGGCCTGGTAGGCAAGAAGAGCTTTTCTCACTGATGGAAGAGCTAGAGTAGCAAAAAGCACAACAGAAAGCTGTTTTCATTTTCATGCAGTCTTAGTTTTTTCTGTTTTATTTCTCTGCAATTTCTGTGTGTTTTCAACCTCTCCTAATAAAATAACTTTCAGACCCCAAGTGATGCTTCTATGTACAGTCACTGGAAAAAAAACCATCGGTAATGGATTTGACTGTGAAAGTCAGAGAATTATGGAAAACAGGAATATTTATAGACAGACCTGCCAGAGAATTAGTTAAAAAATAATGGAAAATTACAGACAGCAAGGTGGTCTCATTATCTTTGGTACAGAATTAAATCAAGCATCCAGCAGAATTTGTTTAACCTTTCCATGAAATTGTACTGAATTGTTCCAGACAGCAGAAACAACTCTTCAGACCCCGTTGTTTTGTTGTTGTTGTTGTTGGTTTTTTTAACATAGTTCTAAAAATTAATGGTGAAGTTTCATGCAGACAGGTACTGGAAAAACTGTTCTTTAAACAAATGACCAACATGTTTACAAAACTGCTATAATTTTTCTCCCCCTATTTTAATTACACGAGCCCTACTGATATAGATAGTATAGCCTTGTTACTTCAAATGAGCAGGAATTCTTTTTGCAGAGGAAAGTGAGAAGAGGGATCTTTACATTTGAAATAGTAAGTGGGGAATGGGGAAGAAAGCAAGCCCTACCAGTGACTGATTTGTTTTTGGTGGAGCAAAACTTTTAGAAGACCATTCCCAGTTCATGAAGGAATCATTATCCATTAGTACAATTTCCACTTGCTGGTTGGAGTCCAGTTTTACTGCCTCCCTGGAAAGAGAATGGGAGGTGCAGACCTTAAATTGGGAGCACCCCTGAGCAGAAAGCCATTGTGTCTGTTCTTTGGGAGAAGCGGCCAGGTGCTGAATTCCCTGGACTTCTGTTGCTTTTAAGCTGAAGCAGGGAATGCTGCAGGCCCTCTGGGAAGCCCTGGGGAGCTCTTCAGAGCTCTCAGGTCTGTATCATTCTTTCTTTAAATCTTGTGCTCTGCACTTGGTCAGAAGGCCCACTTTGAAACAACTGGTAAGAGCATCAATGCTTGGGATCTGCCTCTGCGAGTCTTTGCATTACTCCTGCTCTTCTTGGTAATGCTTGCTTACCTCTAATGATCATCTTCTGGGGCTTGGGAACAGCGGGTCCTGAGACCTCCAGATCAGTGGTGAAGCCCAGACTCAAGTAGAGAGCCCTAAGGAAAGCTCCACTGCATGTAAAATATACGGTGTAAAGGTAAAAACCCAAAACCTAAAAGCACAATCAAAGAGTGGGAATTACGCAATGGTTTTGGTCGGAAGGGACCTCTAAAGATCATCTCCCACCTGCTGTAGGCAAGGATATCTTTCACTAGAGCAAGTTGCTCAAAGCCCTGTCCGACCTTACCTTGAACACTTCCAGGCATCCACGGCTTCTCTGGGCAACCTGTTCTGGTGTCTCATCCACCCTCAAGGTAAAGAATGTTTTCCTTATATCTAATCTAAATCTACCTATTTTAGTTTAAAACTGTTACCCCTTGTCCTGTAACTACAGGCCCTTGTCAAAAATCTCTCTCCATCTTTCTTAAAAGCACCCTTCAAGTATTGAAAGAACACAATAAGGTCTCCCCTTCTCCAGGCTAAACCCCCCCCGACTCTCTCAGCCTTTCTCCATAGTAGAGGTGTTCCAGCCCTCTGATCATTAAACTTTGACTGTATCTCTGATTGAGGCATTTCTTGAGCCTCTGGGGAACTGAAACTCTTGGGAAAGCGATGAGGTTTTAGTACACAGTAAACCTTTGCTTCTCGTAAACATCCAGTCTAATGCTAGGGATGTGATTTTTGGTTGCTGCTTGGCTAGCTTTCAGGAGATACTGGTGCATGCGGCAGCCTAAAGACGTGTCTATTCCGATAAACAGCATTTGTGTTGCTTTGACTGTGACATATTCAGCCTCTGCCAGACTAGATGAGGGAATATGAGTTTCATTTTAGCCTCCCACTATGGCCCAGAGTGCACAGTATCTGTGCCACTCAGTGTAGCCCAGATAAAACACAGGCACAGCAAGTGCGTTTTGAAACAAATATGTTTACAGCCATTATTATTTGAGGCGAACTCATCATTGATATATAACATAAAGCTTGCCTCTGAGATGTCTTTTATCCAGCCCTTTCATCTTGTTAAATATAGTTCAATGATTTCTTTTTTTCTGGTGAACAGATGATTGCATTAATTTAAAGAATAACAGTTGGCACACCAGACATGCAAATGGAGCAAGACTATGGAGATAAAACAGGGAGTAATTGGTCCATTAAAAGAACTTGATTTTGTCCGTTTAAGGAACTAAATGCTATTCATTAAATGTAAGCCTGTAGCCACAGGTACTGTGTCTTTCATTCACTTCTGTAAAAGTGTGCTTAGAGATGCCTTGGAGTTGTGCTTCCGTAATGAATGAGATAGTCTTCAGTGCTTTCAAAATGGATATATTATTTAGAAAAGGTGAAAAGTTTTCAACTTACTTTTATTCTCTGCAATCACTGCCTGAATGAGTTCAGTTTAATGAGAAACTGATATTGTACTAGTCCAAATATATTTTAAAAAAACCTGAAGTCATCCTGAGTTCAAGTCAACTCTAATTTTTCCCTGTAGAAGACTGATGAAAGGCAATGACATCAGCCTTGCTAACAGCCCTTCCTTTAGCTTATTGTTAATGATCACCATCAAATCAAATGCAGGCTTGGTGGAATTCCAATGACTTAAACAGAGCTGTACCAGAGATAAATTTTGCCTAGTTTAGATACCAGGAATACAAGCATTGAGGCCCTTGTCTTGTCCAGTGAGCCACTTACTGCACTAACAGATATTTATTCTTGTTAGGGCAATGGGAATTTAGTAACTCTGTCCTTCCCTCTTAGAAACTGTTGTACAAATTGACAGGTTTTACTAATTTCCCTGGGAAAAAGTAGTACATCTCTAATATGCCTTTTTTTACCTGCTTTTCAATGCTTTGCCTATGCCAAGAGAAATCCACATTTTGTGGGAACTATCGCCATGCTAAGTATATATTGTAGAAGGAACTTCCTGCTGGGGACACATCTGTTGGCTAAATAAGCAAGCAGATATACAGTGATACCTATTCTACTGCAGCATAGTGTAAACAGGTAACACAATTAACAAAGGCTAATTAGTTGCATTTTACTCATCATATTTTATCACAAACATAAACCCCCCTATAATTGTGGAAAGCTCGGTAACAAGCTTACTAAGAGAGAATACTAGGAACAAAGAACATCCATTTTCCTGACTTTGCTTCCTCCTTTTCCTGTTTTACAAAGCAGGGAGAAAATACTTCTTCAGCCATCCAAAAGCATGGTTAGATTCATCAGCTGGAATTGGTCGTTGTGGTGTTATTGCTCTAGTTCCATCACTTACTGTCACCTGAAGATGACTGGTTGCTGGTGGGGAGCAGGGGGGACTTGATATGCACACTGTAAGCCTGATACATTGCCCTCTGAACTCCTTAGAAAGAATGTACTGAATGAAGGAGAGGGGTAGAGATGGTGTTTGTTCAGCCTGGAGGTGAGGAGGGTAAGAGGGGGATCCAGTTGCTCTCCTCCACCACCTGGAAGGGGCAGGAGAGAAGGTGGAGCCAGACCCTTTTCAGAGGAGCAGCTTGAAAGGGCAGAGGACAACAGGCACAAGTCACAGCAAGGGACATTTTGATTTGATGCCAGGGAAAACATATTTCTCAGCAGAAGTGGTTACAAACTGGACCTGAGATTTAGACAGACTTGGGATACCCATCCAAGGAGATACTCAAAGCTTGGGAAGGCTCTGAGCTATGGTTCAATGATAATTATAATGTTTCCCTTTTAGCCACTATGATGTTTGGCAGAAACAGAAGATTAATCAGATGAACTCCATGAACAGTTTTTGTTTGCTGTTTGAAATTAGGAGGAATGTTGGTATTCTGTGTGTGAGGAACGTAATCCTGTAACTGAAGTCTGTATTGTAATTCAGGTATGGAAGGTGTAGAGTTAAGAGATCCTGAACTCGGGAACTTCCTCATCTAAGAATGCTTCACTTTGTCATATTCGTGTTCTGAGGTAGATTTCTGCATAATCTTAGAAGTTATAGGTGGGGGGAAGGTTTTACAGCTCATACAGGTGAAGTGAGATTGAACTGAGTTATTGTTCTGATGTAGAATGTTATTTAAAATCCTCTGAACTCCTAGTTCATTTAGGTGTGAGTAATTTTTTTTGCTGTAGTGTTCAGCTCTCCAAGTCTTTGTCTCTATTTGATGACAGTGCACTGATTAAACAAAAGAATCATAAAGATTACAAAGATAAAGCAAAACTTTCTGTAAATTGAGGTGCTTACATATTACCACAACTCACAAGTAGATTTCAAGCGGCAGGCCTGAGTCACACCTGTGTATTAAATAATTATCTGCATCACTTAGCAATTACTGCAACTATTTGCCAATAGTGCTTTTTATAAAGAAAAGGAATGCTGAGAACTACAGTAAATAGGTTCCTAATGTGTCTTAATTGACAAACATTTTTGAAGTTCAATAACCTCCTTTTGGAAAAACCTTCCTTAAGTTGATTTCATGCTTTGCTTTGTAAGCTGTTTGAGTTTACAACTCATGAATAATTTTGTTTCTGATGCAAGTTTTTTTAAAACAAATGACAGATATCATGTTTGACAAAATAAATGTGTAGCTGTTGGAGTATTTTTGAGAACTAAATGTCATTATTATGCTTTTCCCTTTTTTTTTATAACACCATCTGTTTAGTAAACATCAAAATGGATTGATACGAAACTTAAAAAGTTCATGACAACAAAATAATGCATGACAGATTAGGTAAGAACAAGTCATTAAAATGGCCTATAAAAGGACAACCATCTGTAGGACTAACATAATCTCTCTATGGATGACAGTAATAACTTTCTAAGTCAGTGACAATTTTGGATTTACAGCATAAATAGTAATCATATGAACCAAATAATTGGAATGTATTTTTTGTAATTAATGAATATGCTTTTTTCCCCCCATTACCCTTGTGAATAAACAGAATTTATACAAAATATATGTGTGTGTGCTTAATAATGACTTGTATATTATCTCCCAAGCTCACAAAAAGCAATTATAAATTCATTAAAAATATTATATGTAACTCTAAGTCTGGGGAAAATAATTTTATGTTTACAGTGTGTGTATAATGTCCTTTGTCACTCTGCAAATCTTAACAGTAGGCAAGAAGAGTGCAAAATGGTGCAAAATGCTGCAGATGCAACTCCAGTTAAAAGATTCAGATGCACATAGATCCCTTCTTGGAGAGGTCAGTGGGTGTTGTCTGAGCAGAGAACAGCCAGTAGATGACCTAAGAGGAGAGTATCTGTGCGTTATTTTAATTAAAAGGGTACCTGTTCATAGTGGTTTGATTATTTGACCTCTTCAAGGGTGTGTTACAGGGAAGTGGCTACTTTTAGCTGTACAGAACCTCCCCCGGGGGAACCAGCACTGGTCTCTCTTGCACCAGGAGCCTGTGGTCACCTCTGTTGATTTGAATCTTGCTGGAATTCTCCACTCCCTAACAGATCGATCCTGTTGGGAGATGATTTAATTCCTTGTACATGAAAATTTATGTTCTTAGACTTAAAGCAAACCTTGTAATTCACTTTCAGTGCAAAAAGGAATTAACTGAATAGAAAGTATTACCTTTCTTTCTTTTGTTAGGCATATAGTTAAGGCTTTTCATCTCCAAACTACTTTAAAAATGCTAATTAACCTTCACAAAACTTCCCTCCCCTTAATGGTAGGTGGCATGTGAATGACTCCCCACAACATTATAATCCAGCCATTTTAGTAATTAGTTTTGAAGTATAGCACATGAACTAATTAGAACATTGTGGAACTACTAGGCACCTGTTGGCTACAAATGCCTGGGAACTATCCAAAAATGTCACATAGTTTCAAGTGATGTTGTAGTTGTGTACCTCATGGAGTAATTAATTCTTTGTATGCCTTGAGACAGGTCTCTGGCAGTCAGAAATGCTGAGTGCTCCTTGAAAGCTTTTCTCTTTTCCACCCCCCCATTCCCCCCCCTTAGGCTTTTTCTCCTTGTTGAAGAGCTTTGAGGCTATGGAACTGCAGGGCAGTGCCAAACAGCAGTGCATTTTATTAATTGCATGTGTTGTACACAAGTAAAGCTGTGGCCAAGAGCCTTGCCTGACTGCTGAAAGAATGAACTAGTGTCACAACCAAGCGGTATAACTAAGCAGATCCTACTTGTTTGTCTTAGGCCAGATCACTTCCCTGCTTTTCCAAGCAAAGGTAGCCTAAAGCCACCAAAAAGCATGTAGAAAAGTAAGCACTGACAGACGCTTTGAAGGTTTTCTTTCTCGTGTGATGGAGGTTTTACATTCTTATTAAAGGAGAGGCACAGTATGTTCATGTTGAGTACTTTTTGCCTATGAAGTTCTTTTTCTTCTTCATTCTTAACTGTAAAGCAGAGGTGAAACTTGCAACAAATACTGAATACTTGGAGTGTGTCTATACCTATGTATGTATGTGTCTGCATATGAAAAAGTACTTCACCCTGTCTATTCTTGATACTGACTGTACTCTTTACTTCTGAAATGAAGTTCCTTGGTATTTCTCAAAGACTGCATTGCTACCAAACCGCAAAGCTCTAATTTATGCAGGTCAGAAGTCCAATTGAATTGACTACGCAATACCATTGTTTATGTGACATCAGCTTAATTAAAGAAAATTATCTCAGATCAAATAGTTCTAGCCCTAGAAGATACAGCAAGCAAACCTTGATTCATTTAGGGGGTCAGAGTCTTCAAGGACAGTAGTCTATTTCTTTGTGTTTTTCATGTTTTCTGCTCGATGCACAGCCAAGCAAAACAGCCTGAAACTGGAAATCGAACGTTTCACTTCAAATTGGTTTGCTGCAGTGTCACAGTCCTCCCGCCTTACTGACACTTTTAGAGGCAGTGATGCTGTGATTTTTAATAGTTTCACTTTTATATATCAGAGTTTTAATAGCATGTAAGACAAACTCTGTTGTACAGATAAGCACAGCTGAATTCCAGTTACTTCCCATGGTAGGGGTGATGAAATTGGTTGCCCTTATCCATGTTATGGTATTGTGTACAGTCTCTGCCTATGATAAGTCCATTTACAGCACTTAAAAGTGTGTGGCCTGTGATATGTGAGACTGTCATATCACTTGGTTTTGTCTGAGATGAAGTTTAGTAAGTTCCTCTGATGTTCTGTCCTTTGAAGATATACCTAATTTCCTCAATGTTAAATGTAAACAGTTTTGTATAATCGTGTTTGTAATTACTATGTCACCTTTAGATAAGTCAGCATACAACTGTACAGAGCGTACAACTATCACTTCCACCATTTCCCTTTTCTCTGCTGTCCAAACATCTCTGCAAAACTCCAGTCACAAAAACCAAACCCATAAACTATTATTTCATACTAAAACCAAAATCTTTGCCATTCTATTGAAGGCAGAGAACTAAGCTTTTTAGGATGTGTTTCCAGATTTTTTGTGTGTCAGCTTTCAACAGATTTGTTCAGTTGTTTTCCCAGATAAAATAATTTAACTAGTTTTGTGTATCAATGAATAGCTGTGGGCTTTGCATCATTTCAAGCATACACTAAATCTGTTATTCAATTTTGGAATTCTTTGAAAATTTTGTTAATTTTTTTTGTGAGGGAGGAGAATCCCCATTCTTCTATGTTGGCAGAATTATATTGCTGTCTTTAGAAGACGTTCAGCTGGGTGACAGAAAATGGGTTGAACACTTACCTGCCAGTTTGTGTAGAAAGATTTTGTCGTCCTGAAATTCTCTACTTCACATAGCAATCAGGCTATTTCTCTACCTTCCAGCATCGATTCAGCAGACGTTTCTGGGTTTCAGGAACTTCCAAAACTGGTCAGATCATACCGCCTGGAACAGTCCTTACCCTGAGGATAGAAGGGTTTGCTAGTTTTGTCTGTTTTTATTTTTTTCAATTATAATAATTTTCTTTTCATAAGATGGTGATTATTCTGCCTGTGAGGATTGAGATTTCCTGTAGCTGTTAAATAAACTTGATACAAAATTAAGTTTTTGAAACTTAATATTTCTGTGCTTTTGATTTCCACACCTTCAAAGGGAAGAACAATTTTTTGGCCAGAAGATCACAGATACTCACATATGCATTCTCTTTAATCGTTCACTCGTAACTTTGTTCCTCAAAGTATTTAAACCTGTCCTCATCCCCAAGAACTAAGGATCAAAATAAATATTAAAGATAGAATTTTTTAAAACTTGTATTTACTCCCATGTAGCTGTACTTCCCCACACATGAAATTTTTTTATATAGTGTTGAGTGCCTCCAAGTTTTTACTGACCTCAATGTGAGAGTTCCTGTTGGTCAGTACATTAGAAAATAGTATCTTATGCTTAGGTAGGCATTAGATGTATGTATTGGACTAACATATCTTAGAGTTATAACTGATTAAATTTTTTAATCTTGTCAATACCAATAATCAGGTGTGGAGTACATTAGAGATGTGCCTCAACAACAACCAAAAAAAAAAAAGTATTTTTTTCTTCTTTAGTAACCATAATTTTTAATTCTTACCTGCTATGGCTGAACTATTTTAATGTTGTTGAATTGTGCTTGATTGAAACTGTAAACTTTAGCATAGAATTTAGTACTTCAATATTATTAATGAATTCAGTATTGGATTTTTCTAAGCACTCACTGGATGAATGAAGCAATAAATTAAGAGTTGTTTAGTGTAGTTCTTCGGCACTGGCATTGAGGAGGGTGCACTGGAGGTTATTTTTTAGAAAAGTTTAGGCAACTAAGGTGGATTCTCTTCCTTTCTTGTTTCCCTCTTTTCCTTAGATGAGCTGATTTATTTAGGGTGTTGGTCAAAGGGGGCAGGATGATAGCACTAGCTGTTCCCTAGGAAAATAAAAGAATTTAAGAAGCTATAAAATCTACTGGAACTACTGCTAATTCAGGATGTAAATTATCATCATCCCCTTACTATATACATGTCCTCATTTTGGATGCCCAGCGAAAGTTTGGTTTTTTTTCATGCCTAAGTTTCAGTAGTGGTTGTGAGAGGAATGACTTAAATTTGTTTTATAATGTTTTTAGCCTAGATCCACCTAGCATCTAATGTATATTTGTGTGTTTAATGAATTTTTCAAGATGACAACTGCATGTAAAAAACAGTGCATTTGATTTCTTGAGAATCTTCATCCTATCAAAGTGATATAAAACTTGCTTGATAAATTGGTCTAAATTCTAAATTCACATGATCTATAAATGAATTTATATAATCCTGGTGGGTTCCAACACATTTTTTTAATAACACTTAGTAAAATCCTGCCCTAGGTATTCATGGCACTGAAAATATGCCATCGAGAGGGACCTGGACAAGCTCGAGAAGTGGGCCCGTATGAACCTCATGAGGTTCAGTAAGGCCAAGTGCAAGGTCCTGCACCTGGGCCGGGGCAACCCCTGGCATCAATACAGGCTGGGGGATGGGGGGATTGAGAGCAGCCCTG
>JAVKLA010000036.1:14882460-14941210 GCA_034782735.1 Sagittarius serpentarius | reverse complement strand
CCCAGAGAGGTGGTAGAAGCCCCATCCCTGGGAACATTCCAGGCCAGGCTGGACGGGGCTCTGAGCAACCTGATCTGAGTTGAAGGTGTCCCTGCTCACCGCAGGTTGGACTAGATGGCCTTTGATGGCCCCTTCTAACCCAAGCCATTCTGTGGTTCTATGAATAGAGGTAGTACTTGCTTGTACCTGCAGATGGTACTCAGCCTGTAATCTCAGGTCATACTCAGAAGATTCTAATACTTTGTGTGATATATGATTTCCACCAGCTTCTCTTAAATGCTTACTAGTTAACAGAATT
The DNA here is from genome assembly GCA_034782735.1 of Sagittarius serpentarius. NCBI lineage: Eukaryota > Metazoa > Chordata > Aves > Accipitriformes > Sagittariidae > Sagittarius > Sagittarius serpentarius. The sequence continues at coordinate 14,940,912 of JAVKLA010000036.1, read as the reverse complement.
GTAGGTACTTTTAATATGGTAGATCTCGAAAGTGCAAGAGCAAAAATTGGCTGGTTCTTTTGGGATGAGTAATCCTCTAGCATTTCTCATCACAAGTAAAAGTTATAGGTAATTATCTCTTTTACTAATTAGCAGTCTGTAGTATATTTGCAATATGAAGCTTATTAAATTATAATTTATTGTTTTGCCAACAGGTAAATTAAAGTAAAAATATGTATTTGTTCTCCTGCAGTAAGTCTGTAGCTCTAATCAATCAATTTATGACCCTTCTCATCAATTTTTCTGCAAATTTCCATGGTGCTCTGCAGTCTGAGAGTTCCCTTTTTCAAATGTGTGCAGTCCTTGCTTCAGCAGAGATGTGCACAGAGGTCACCGTGCCCTGTGTTGCTTACTGGCCTGGATTTGCATTTGTGCAAATATGCAGGTGCTGACAGTCCACACATTCTTGAGAACTTTATTTATTTTCTTTAATAATGTTGTTATTCAGAGAAAAAGATTAATCTGCGTTAGCCTGAGGGCAGACTCAGTGAAAATGGCATGATCAAACTGGGTCGCTTGCTTACTTGCTTGTTCTATATTTTTCTAGTTTTATTTATACAAAGATCCTTGGGCATTCTTGCACAGGCTGAGGCCCCAGTTGCACCCATGAATTCTCCTGAGACAGGGAACATCAGGTCTGAAGCCTGAGGACAGTTGCCTCAGGCATCTGCGTGCAAACCTGGCGGTGCTGGGCAGGGCTTTCCTCGCCCCAGGCAGAAACTGCCCTCACCCAGAGCATTCCCTAGCCAACTGGTTGCATCATGTGGTAGCAATTTTTTTCGTGGGTATGATTGCTGTTTTCCTAAGACATACAGCTCATAGCTGAATTGATTGCTTGTACTTCAGTACTATACAAACAAACAAACACTTACTGATTTATACTCATTTATCTTTTTGCCTGCACTTGTCCTTTAGCTTAACAGCTCTTGCCTCCTTTTGTGTTTTTCTATCCCATCTTAATCCCTTATGTTATAGATATTATAACAACTGAGATCTCTTTGTCACTTAAACTTGCTTAAATGCAATGTAAAATGCTATAAGCTCTTCCTTCACTGCCCCCTCCCCTTAAAAAAAGAGATATAACTTTTCTTATTTGATTAAGCAGGTGTTTTGGTGGGTGTAAAATAAAAATGGAAACACAACTTTCCAGGCTGTGGAAGTTTTTTTGAGTAAAATTCTACACTAGTTTAGAAGCTGGTGATAGAAGATAACTTGGGGTCAACCTACTTTGGTTTTTTTCCTTAGTTTTTGTTGAGTTCTTAGAAGAAAGATCATGTCTTAGAAGAAAGAGAATTGATTAGAGAATTCATGTCTCAGAAGAAAGACTTTTCTTTCAGGGTGACTGAGCACTGGAACAGGCTGCCAGAGAGGCTGCAGAGTCTCCATCCTTGGAGGTACTAAAAAACCTCCTGGACATGGTCCTGGGCAACCTGCTGTAGGTGACCCTGTTCAAACGGGGGGGTTCAGCAGGGGTGGATAAGATGACTTCCAGAGGTCCATTCCAACCTGAACCGTTCTGTGATTCACTGATGGAACATCAGGTCTAACTTTCTTGCATGTGCATCGGGATTGTCCGCTGTGGCGCCTGTTGTACAATCTGATGGTGTGCCTGCATCTGCGCTGAAAACGTTGACTGATTTCAAATCAATGCAATGTTTGCTTCTGGCCACAAAAACTGCCTGTTCCATGACTTGTGTCAATATCAGTGTTCGATTTGCTGGGCTGATATATGTTCATAAGGAACTATTATACATGTCATGAAAATTTCAGAAAGGGGTATTTTCCCATGTCTTAAACTCAGGCTTCATCTGTGTTCAGAACACAGTCTTGTTGCTTGAACTCAACCAGAAGACTTTTTGACTTTGGAGATCTCTTGTTTAGACTTAAAAACATCAATTCTTGAACTCTTATAATATTTCTTGTTTTGGAATTTTAAGTGAATCCAACTTATTGTGCTACTTGTAGAAAACCTGTCACTTAACCCCTTATGACAGTACACAGCTATGAGTTTCAGCAACACTTATGCTGCCTCTCCAAACAGATTTCTGTGCTCATTCTGTAGGAAGGTCTCTGTCATTTGTAAAAGTGGTTTTCTGGTTTAGGCGGTTGTTTCCACACACACACCCCCACACCCTTTTTTCTTTTTTCTTTTTTCTTTTTTTCTTTTTATTACTTTCCACTAGTTAGTGTATACTCACGCATGCAGAAAATCTTACCAAAGTAAATGGCAAGACTCCCAGATATCTGACATGACCAAAACTATCCACAGCAAGGATACATAGACTTCCTATTAATTGCTGTTGCTTATCTGCTCAAGGAGTGCTAAGTACGGTGTAAGGCTGCAAGATGTAGCGATGTTGGAGAAAGGTTAATTTATTTTTTTTTAAAAGAGAGAATGGGACTAAGAAATGTGATGGGCATTTTTGAAACATGGCAGTATTTTAACAGGATAGAACTGAAACCTGTTTAAACTTTCCCTTTTGCTTTCAGAGTAAATCTGACAATTTTTGAGCTGAACACCTTTTCCAATCTAGTTCTGATTATAAGACCACTAAAAGAGAGCTTTGGAATAGGAATTGATTACAGCTTTAACTCAGGAGCTGTTACTGCCTTTCTGTAATGTTCTTTGCTCCCTCCTTCAGTATACTCTTTATTAAATCATTCTATCATGCTCCTTGTTTGACGCAGGCACAATTGTGTAACTGCTGGCCCATAACAAAACATTTGTGGCACAGGTGGTTTTGGGAGCACAAGAGTTCCTCTCAGACAGTCAGCTGCTCTATGTTTTGATGTCTGGAAGACAGCTTTCTTAATTTCATTAGATAGGAGGTGGTCCAGAAAATTAAAGGTGCTGACAATTCTAAGCAGCTGATTATAGGCTAGAGTTATTAGTCCCTGCAGTTTCATGACAGCAACAATTGTTTACATTTTTTTGAAGATTAAAGATTCAGAAAAACAATGAAAATCAGGTAGAGCATTTAATATGTAATGAAATGAGGAAAGCCTTTATGCTAATAATATTCTTTATTCCTTTTCTCTATAGTTAGGCTAAATTTTATTTAAAAATCATCACCGAAAGCATTATTCACAGTCCCTTTTTAGAGAGGAGTATATTAAAATAGAGTGGAACTATTAGCACTGTATTTTGCAAGTCTGATCCTGCTTCTTCTGATCCTGATCGTTCTGTGAAGGCAAGCAGGCACAAGGGAGCAGAAAGGACTAGTGGGCGCAAGGAAGACTGGCTGATTAGTTCTTCTTGTCTCGCTGATGGAGAGGCATTGTTGGAATAATTAAGGCATTGCTTTTAGCAATCTTTCTCACTCTACTTTTTTAATAGAACTGTAAAAGATGTTGCCTTGGCTGCTTGAACCTGAGGCATAAAAAAAGATCTTGGAGAAGGGAGGATGATGGTAAGGGATGCAAAAGGGAAGGGAAGTCACAACAGGAACTGTTGTCTTGCACTGTGGATCGACTTGGAATTTACCTGAAGCAGGTGGAAGTGGTTTGGATGGGATACCTCTACGGACCAAGATGGTGAAGACCTAGTAGGCTGCCATCCAAGGTGGATCAAACAGCTGGGACAATATAGCATACTTTTTGCAGTCTACCAGTTCTCCACTGTGCCATGAAGTCTAGTTTTAAAGACCTCGAAAAGTCGAGTTGAAGAGCAGAGAGGCACATTTCCTGGTCACTTTGTCTAGGCCTGATTTCTGATACATTATTTCCATCTCTGAATGTAAGAATGGCTAAACTGCGCGAGATCTTGGGTCCATTCAGGCCAGGAAACTGTCTTTGAGAGCTGCCAAAGCAGATGTCTGTGGAGAAGGGTATGAGGGTATAATAGGTTGAGCACCTGGTGGTACTTCAGTGCTTTCCTGGCACCCAACCATTTGCAGTCCAGGGACTTTCTGAGCCAGAGTACGTCTGTACATGTTACAGCTGACAAGGAATTTCTCTTCTATGTTCAGCTACTCCTATAAATCATGATAGCTTTTACAGTCTTCAATACTGCAGGACAAGACTATGCACAGCTTAAAAACGCAGCTGTCTCCCTTGTGGAACTGCTACCTGATAGCTTAGCATCTCCCCAGTTCTTGTGCTAGAAGATACCATGAACAGTTGAACTCAGTCTTTCCACCCCACTTGCAAGTTCACAGATGTCTGCTGTATCCTCACCCAGTTGTCTTTTTTCTAAACTGAAGAGTCCTAATCTTATTTAGTAATTTGTTATAAGGAAGAGGTGCAATAGTGTGGGCAGTCTTTTTTGGCTGGTTGGGTTTTGGGTTTTTGTTTTGGTTTTGGGTTTTTTTTGTGTGTTTTTTTTTTTTTAACACAGTAGGGGATGATAATGTCCATAGTTTTCTCGCTTTAGTCTAAGAGACTCTTATGCATAACCTTACCTTTGCTGTGCTTTATGAACTTTTATATGCCGTGCATTCAAGCACATACTCTTTAGCACAGCATACTAAGCACAAGTCTGAGGACTCTTGATTCAAAACTAGTTACCACTTTTGTTTTGTTTAATAAGTTGCATGAACAGCAGTCTCTAAGCTTCATGCCCTGCTTTCTTTATGGTATAATATATTTGTAAACATGTTTCTTAACTTACTTCAAAACATGTTTGTTCTGCCTCATTTATTTGCGGATAACTTACTGTCTCTTGGATCTTTAGCTTCTTGTTCTAATGATTGCTTTGAAATATTATTTTAATGAACCTATGAAACACATCATTGTATTCTTTTTTTTGTGGTTGGACTGCTAATGATACTCATCCATTAAGTAAATGGTTTTGTAAGCAATACAAATGTAATAAATAAAGTTAGTCAGTTCTTTTTTACCACTTTTCTGCTGATAGGCATACCACATGCTGGGAAGGTAATGTTTCATGACCAGAATAGTTCATTTTGTAGGTGGCCTGGGAATCTTTGTGTTTAGATTCAGTCAAAGAGCTTCAAAGAACATTGAGAACTATAATTTATATACACTAGAATTTAAAATTTTGAATCTGGTTGCGATGTAAGGTATACGTTAGACTTCAGCAGTATATTCTGAAGCATTGTGGTTGGTTTAGGCCTCGCTTTGCCTAGTCTTTGATGGAAATACTAGAATTGAATCCCTTATTATATCATATTGTTTGAAGCCGTCTCTGAAAGTGGTATTTCAGGTGCTGAATCTAAGGGCTCTGAAATACGGGGAGCATTTCAGTGAAAGAAAGAAAAAGAAGGGGCCTGTGGCTGGGAGAAGTAATATGTGCAGTGAGAAACTGTTGTATTTGCCACAGGCTGGAGCTGGGCAAGTCTTCACCCATGTTTTCCAATAGGAAAGAGTGAGGGTGCTTTTTGGCTTAGAAGGGTGTTGGAGCTTATTTTATTAACACTGTTTATCACGTGGTGAATGTGGAATTTACACCAAATAATGTTAAGACAATTTGATTAGGAAGATTGTGTATTTAAAGGAATAACAAGTATACTTGGAGTTAGTTATAACCCAAGGAGGACTGGAGGTAGAAAAAGGCTCCTGTTTGAATGTTTGAACCCGATCTTAAATCGAGACCTTCAGTGGAGGATGCAAACTTTCTTATTTCAGCCTGCTTCAGTGATTCTTGCTCATCCCTATGAAACATCTGGTGGGGTCATCATTACAAATAACACATTGGATAGATAGATTGTGGAACATAGCCAAACTGGCACACTCTCATCACACCCCTTATAAGTGGCTATAAATAACATTTCTTTGACCCACAAGGGTTAGTGTTACAGCTAGGTACCTCTATTTAAAAAAAAAAAAAAGTATTCAGGTTACAAAAAGATTAAAATTATTCTAGCTTTCCATTGCTTTATTTTAATATTTCTAAGATGAGCACTTATAGGAGTAACTCAAGGTGGATAGTAGAGATGGATATTCAAAATAAAGCCATAGCCCCTGCCATCCTAAATGGGGCATTTTCTTAATAAAGAGAGTTGTGTTCTTTGAATTCTTGAGAGATCAATAGCAAATGTCACTATACAGAACTTCTAGGGATGCCAATGGCATAAAAAAATTCAGGCCGGTTGTAAGTTATAAATGAGACATTTGCTTGAACTACTTGAGATGTTTCCCTAATGAGATTCACATTGCTGGATTTATTTTTTTAATATATTTTAATTCCCTAAGGAGATCAGAAATCTGTAATTTACAGCTCTGGAATGTAGTCAGACGTAGTCATGAGAAGGCCAGGTTTAGCCACGCATATGGAAATGCCATAGTATTTTACCAGGTAATTATAACTGGATAATTTAGGTTGAAAGTATAGGTCAGAAGTCTTCTTCGAAATGTTATTAATTCACTGAAGAAATGAGAATTACTATAAAAATTATTATTTTATCTCTCTTAGAGAAAGTAGTGCCTTTGCACTGCTCTAAGTGGTTCATTAAGACTTAAGCGAGATAGCACAAGGAAGAGTTCACTTCGCACAAGATTTTGAAGGCACCTGCTGCTAAGGATGAAAAATGAATTTACTAGTGTTTTATAAGATCTTCTACAATCACTACTAATTTTGAAGTTGATAAAGGCAAGCAGTGCCAGCAAGCATGCTTCTACTGCCCCAGCTTTTCTTTTTCGTAGCATTTTAAAATGATTGCCTCGGGCATTCATTCAGGGAAAGAAGTACAGAGGTGATGGGAAATGGAGATTTTCATATGACTTGCACACATTAAGATGATTTGGGAAAATTATCCCATTTTCTAAATGTCTCACCATCATGAAATGCACAAAAGATTAGGATTTGCTTTGATTGAATGGCATTTTTCTTAGGCTTTGACTGTGTTCTGAACTCTAATGTCTGCTTGACTGGAGATTGAAGTATAGTGCAGGCTGCAGTTCCTGGGTTGAAGTTTTTGACTTATGGAGAATTTTTTTTAAAGCATCCTTTAGCTTCTACAAAGCAGGTTTTGTATATATTGGCTTAATAAAGCTAAATACAAATTTGAGGTGGCATTTTGATTTATTTTCTACAGGTTGATGCAAATTAGATTGATATGTTATTCTAAAACTTCTGTATTTTGGTGAAGAGAGAAACTAAGGTGAAGTTAAGAAGTTAAAACAGATTTGATAATTTTCTTGTGTACCGCATGGAGATGTTAGCTCCTGGGCCTGGTAGGAAGAAGAAATCATTCAGGATCTTACCCATGGTGCATAGATACAGGTTAAGCTCACAATGCAGAAGTTTTGGACTGGTTAGGAGATACTTGTTGCTCTCTGAATTTACCCTTCTGAGCTTCTGAATCACTAAGTTGTTTTGTTGCAATCCATGAAACTCAGACTTTTATTTGTTTATTTCTAAATACAGTACATCATACAGTTTCAAAGAGACTGTCCCAGGAGGGGCATTAATAGCGGAGAAGTGTCCTAGTCACTGGACACTGGGTTCAAACACCTCTAGAAAAAAAAAACGCAAACAGTTGGAGAATATTAAGATACCTCTGAGTACTTTTTTGCTTTGGGTTTTAGAATGACCATATTTTTCTGATTCAGTTCAAAGCTACTGGCTCAGAATTGCCATCAGTACAGGGACATGTGTGCAGAAAAGTTCAGTGTTTGCTAATAAACTGGAATGCATGAATAAAAGACAATAAATGCACTTCACTGAAGACCTTTCCTAAATGATGATTAATCACTCTTTTAAAGTGGTTTTTTTTTTTCCTAGAGATATGCTGAACTACTCAACAGTAATTTGAAGTTGGCAGACCACGGACACTTTCCCGTCTGCCCTTCTTCTGCTGGCCAGCTTTTGTTGGAACATTGCAGTTATCCCATTTGGAAGTGAAGTGGGAAATGTTGTCCTTTAAATTTTAGCTGTCGTGTCAAATTAGGTCAGACTTTACAGCATGTCATAACACAAAGTGATGCAGCATGTTATAAACAGAGTCTGCTAAAAGTGTGTGCGTTATATTGCCAGTTGTACATTATTTGAGAATGAAAGTGACTTTCTGCTTATAAATCTTCATTGGATTCATAGCTCTTCTGAAAAGATGAATAGTGGGAATTACTGGGTCCTGCAATGTTGCAAATCACTTGTGTTGTTTGACTGTTCTGTTGAAAAATCTATTGCAGTCGACAGCACCAGTTTTCTAAAGAGGGTTGAGGTCTGTACAGAGCATTGAATCACTTCATAAAATAATTTCTGTGCAGCAAAGTTAAGCGTAACACAGTTTGAAACCCCAGAAATATTGCAAGTGGTTTTACTGGTTTACTGAACTACAGAAATGATTGAATTTCTTTCAAAAAGGTGAAGAAAAGGTAGGCTTTTTTTTGCTTGTAAGCAGAAGATAGTGAAGGAGAACTCCACCCATTAGAAAAAATGAGGTATTGTATTACCAGTCTGTTAGACCAATCTGCTAGGCATGCTGGCAGGAGAAATCCATAATATTGCGCTTCTGAGTCTGCCAGTTCTGTTACAGGAAAAGTCATTCACTGTGTCAAACCTGGGCAAAGGAATTGATGAGAAAATATTTTTTAAAAATATTTAAAAAAAATTATTCTGTTTCATCTTAAGCATTTATGAGATGAGAAAAATGGATTGATATTAATTATCTAGAACTGTTTTGGCTGGATTTTATACAGAAGACTGTCATATATTATACAGCTGAATTTGAAAAAAAAAAATACTGTTGCTTCTCCACTAGCCTGGATATGAATTGAAATGTGAAATCCGTATCTGGAAAAAGAACCAAATGACATGCTGTACTTGAGGCACACTATCCTGATATATGTCTTCTGTTAGATACGGAAAATCAGTCAGATATAATCATAGTGCTTGCTGTATTAGTTGGGATTGTTATTGACTGTACATTGTGCTGTGTGCAATACAATCACAGATACTTCCTGCCACCACAAGCTGGTCAGGAAATATACAATGCAAGAGGCAACAACTCAAGACAAGCGTGCAAAGAAGTACCAAGGCCAATGGAAGAGTATTGGTCAGCCTGATTACTGGTGCTCTTGGCGTGCTCAAAATCTGGAGTGTGTAACACCAGATGTCATAAAAAATTTAATGGGTGAATGATTGTGCTTCACTGTTCCTGGCCTGCCTTGGGTGATGGCAGATGACCCAGCCACATGTACTCTTCATCTTGTGTCTGGCAATAAGCTGAAAACTGAGAGCCTGTCTGCTTGTTTGTCATGGTAGTTTAGATAAATTTGAAAGATAACGTGACAGGATTCAGAATAAGAGCAGATAAAGAAGTTCTGGCTAACAGCCTCTCTATCACTTAATACTCGGATAAACCAGCAACACTGACATTCACGGTTGTAGGTCAGGGCGCTGAGTGTGCATAATGGCTGCTGTGTTTACTTGGCAACAACAAACACTTTGCTCTACTTTAGCATGCCAGTTGCCACTAAAGACTGTAGCTATCTCTCTCTGTAATATGTCCATGGCAATTCTATACCTCAAAAAGGCTATTTTTACTGTTAAAGAGGAATGGAAACGCGTGTCTATGAACCAGACAAGCCTGTATGTGCAGCCAAACGCATATACCATGAACTGTAGGTGTTTGTCATGCCACACTGTGGACTAAGGAACGGTATATGCTGCGTTTATTTTTTCCAACTTGGACTATAGTTTCTCTGCATACCTCTTTAGCCCAGTTACAAAATTAAGAAGCTAGCCACGGAAATGCATATTATTATTTGTATCATGATAAAGTTTAATGGTCCAAACCAAGTATTTGAATTTCATCACATTTAAGTACCTGGAAGAAGATTATCTCCTGCTGGGAAAATCATACCCTCTAAAAAGGCAAAATCCATGAAAGACTGAGAGGAAAAGGCAGATCTAAAGGGCGAACAGATTTGGTCAAGGTTAAAGAGCAGCTTCAAGACCTTCATGGCTTAAGTGGAAGGAAAGTTCTTCTCCCAAATATAGCGAATTTCTTTGGCTTCCATGCAGATCAAAGGAATTAGAAGGAGCATTTGGCTGAACTGGACTCGTTTGGCTCAAGATATACTTGGTTTCTGGTTGCTGTTGAATTTTAATCTGCTTCTAGAGAATGAACAGCCTCCGTGGGCAGTCCTTAGAGCTTCACCCTGTCAGGAAACTACTGAGTACTGGACTGTTCAGTGAACGAAACTGTGAGTTAGTCCTTTGGCAGTTTTGTGATTTTAGCCTTGAAAATACTTTGTGCAGGTGATACCATTAGGTATGTTTTATCTGTATGTGCAAAATGTGTGGCAGTGACTTGAACTACATTGCTCAGCAAACTCACCAAAACCAGTCCCCTCTGGCTTTACTTTTGGCAAGACCTGACAGGTAGGTAGGATCAACAGGTTGGAAAGATAACAGTCAGCAGGTCAGCTTAGTCTACTAGGGACTTCTCTCGGTTTATTTTCTTGACCAAACAGAAATGGTTAAGGATTCCCAGCATTCCTTCTGTTGACACTTCCAATTGGGCTCACTCCATTTTGTAGCTTTATATACCAATACATTCCTTAATAGATTCACTGATGAACAAGTAAATAATTCAGCATTATGTTGTGTTTGTGGAACCATAACTGTTTAAAGAGTAAAGTTTCTAAGTCCAGTAAGCAAAACCCAAAAAGATTTTGAAACAAGAGAAACCATGCTTGAACTGGAATTAAAATATTTGCATGAAAAATCACCCCAAGGAGCGTAACCATCTGTTTAGATTATGCTTGCTGTAACTGATTGGCAGTCTGCTGCTCTACCTTTTTTTTTTAATGAGGAAAAAGCCCACTAACCACAGTGAAATCCCTGTTCTTAGACATTTCAAATAGCATAACAATTTGCTAAAGGTAAGAGCAAAAATTAATAATAAAGCGAGGAGAAGACAGAACATCTTGATCTCCTTGGGTAAGTTACCAGTGGATGGAAGCAAAGATCTAGGTGCCTTTCTGGGCACATCTGTTTGGCAGCCCAGTGCAGATAATTTCAGCTATCCATGTGATTTACAGCTGTTAAGAAACAGAAAATCATTTAGTGCTGTGTTGGGTTCAGATAGCTGTTGGTTTGGGGTGGGGTTTTTTTGTTTGTTTTATTTTATTTTATGTATTTCATTCTGATAGGATTTTTCCTGTTACTGTGAGTCATAGAGACAGAAAAGAACATTTTAAGGAACTGTGGAGATACGGCGTGGGTGTGGGCTGTTAAGGGAGTTCAGTGTGCTGTGGTTCCTGACTAGAGTTAAATGTTGAAGAAGCCACATAGCTGTTAGAAAGCAACCGCTTGCAGGACATGCTGCACTTGGAGAGAAGGGGCACAGCTGTAATGTGTGTGCTGAAGGAGTTTGGGAAGTTAGAGAATGCAGACAGAGCAGAAGACCTAGCAGGGCTTGTAATTTAATGTCTTGTGTGCCTGATAGGCAGGTCACGAGTATTCTGTTCTCTCCCACTAAAGGACAGGGACATTGGTACCCAGTGGGTTTAAACACACCTTGATTCCATTTTCTGTCTATGTACAATGAGCTAGTAGAGCATTTGCTTTAATTTTTTTGTAAATTTTATACTGACTTAGATTCTGTGATTTGCCAGTGAGGTGTCTTATGTGTGTGTGGACTATTTACTCTCCTGGGACATTTTTCCCCTGTGGCTCCCTGAGCTGGGAGTGGGGAAAAGAGGATTGAAGAGAACCGTGGGTTTTTTTTCCCTTTATCGTTTCTTCTTTTCTGTTTTGTTCTAATGAAGTATTTGCGTGAAATACTAAGAGGAGGCAATGTATGTGGCAAGCTGCCAGGTCAGCCCAGCTCAGTTTAAAAAACTTTTGCAAAAGATTTTGCTTTTCTCTTCCATAGTCATAAACAAGAGAAATGCAACAGAATCTGGCAGGTCTGGGAAAGAGCCAGCAGAAGCTCCAGGGGAGAGTTTTGTTCACTGTACAAGGTTGCTCCTGCTTTGCCTTGACATTAGTTTGCTTTTTTGGTTAATTCATGTTGGCCCTAAGCAACTGTTTATCACTCAATGTGATCAGACCTTTTATGAGCCATATTACTCACAAGCCAGAGTTATATGCCCTACATGTACATGCAGTACCAAGCCAAACCTAAGGTATGCTATTTTTTCCACATTGTAACCCATAAACCTTTCTTCGTAGAGCATTTTATGCATGTTTTGAGTCCAGAATTGGTGTCATAGTCCGAAGCAGATATTTTAATGTAATTATTACATTTTTAAGCTGTTCCATTTATCATATTATGAGGTCACAGACCAGTTCAAAACGTCATCATTTCAAAAGGCTGTTACCCTGGAGAATTGATAGCTCACCACGTACACAAATAGTCTACCCAGAAAAAAGATTGTTTCCTTTTCATCTCCTCAGGATCTGAGATATAGTGATGATGTGTGATTCTGAGGCTGAAATGAACATAAAAGAGAGTTAAAGGTGTTTAATAAGCACATCTGAACTCTACTGAGTAGGATGGAAAAAAGGCAGAAGACTGTTTTTGCCTTGCAACATCTGATGCTGGATGGCATTATCCAATTAGTTAGCTGTCAGGAAAGGCTGTTCTTGAAAATGCAGCTTGCAGACAGAATCTTGTAATACCCAAGAACTACTAAAGACCCCTTTAAAAACTCTGAGTTCCATAAGGGGAATGATACCTTTTGTCATGTATTTGATTTGAAGTTGATGAGGAATCCAAGGCTTCCAGAATAAAATAATGGGCAGGATGAAGTGAAAGATTCAGTAATTCCTGGAGTTGCTCAAGTTATGTGGTTACTGAAATCTTTTTTTGTGTGTGTCATATTTAACTTGGAACTTAGATTAAAACTGAACTACAACCCTATAAACATTGCACTACATACCCCATTCATGGTCTCTATCAATAAAGATGCCAAAGAGTTTCCAGCTGGAAGACATTCCCGGTTTTTACCATGTTTTTAGTGCAGATACAAATGCACAGATTGCTGCTGATTTAAAGCATGTGGAAAAAGCCCATGGAGATTTATATTTCCTTCATGATTGAATGCTGGTACTTGGTGTTATGTGGAAAAGCAGTCACTTGGTTTAATAGTTGCACAGCTGGTGTTATCTGAAAAATAATCATTATGATAGAAAGCACACATTTTTCATGGGTTTTGTCAGATCTGTCAGAATATGTTCTGTGCTAAGTCTACACACTTCATCTGACATTCCTTAAATTAATATATTAACATATAATACTTTTAAGAATGTCAAAGTTATAAAATGTGACTGTAATTGAAAATATAACAGAGTATGGCTGTGTAAAACAAAGCAATTTGCAGGACGCATAAAGTGAGAAAGTCGCTATGATCCGTGTTTAGAAACAACATGACATTATTGTCTGGAAAGCAAGTGACAAATTGCAAGAATTAAAATTGTGCATAACCGAGTCAGCTTGGTAATATGTGCTGATTTGAACATCTTTAAATTACAGTGAATATGAAAATATTAATTTGAAGTGCAAAACAGCTTGATTACAAAACCTGGATTTCTCTTTGCTCCTCTGTACCTTTTCAGCTCTGTGCGTTTTAAGCAAGTGAGGAGAGACGGATCAATGAAGTCTTTAAATGAACACACAATCTCACTTCTGAGGATCTGGATACTTGTTGGTTGTCTGTTATTTCTATCTGCAGTAACTGGACAGTTGATCTTTTCTCCCTGCTAGAGGCAGGGGTCAGACTAGGAAAGAGAAGTTTATTTTCTCAGTCTTCTCTCTTTATTGTATGTTAGTGGACAACCCACTACCACATAATTCTGAGCCCTGTGGACTTCCAGCAATGGGAGGAAGGATAAGGAGAGGCTAGAGTATGAATCCAAAATGACCAGAGCAGTGACTGATCAAGTTACGGGTAGTTCCTCCTCTTCTTGTTGTTTTGTCAAATGACAGAAGTTTAATTGCCCAAATAAGGGGATTTTGTGAGATTCAGAAGGAAATTTCTGTTTCTGAATTTGAACTATCTTCTCTTAATCTCATGAACTGGAATGTGAGTGGCTCGATACTGAATTGAAACTCCTCACCGTTACAGACAGTTCTATGTCAGGAAAGGAAGCTGAGCCACGTGCTGGGCCTGATGCCTTCTCCTTGGCATTTCCTATGTGCAATTCCTACAGAAAAGTCTGAAGATTTTGTGGAAGGAGAAGTCCCATAATGTAGGAAGTAGCACACTAATTCTGTACTCAGAAAGACCTATAGAATTTACCTGAAGCATAACCCTTAATGTGTAAATGATATTGAGTGTAATCTGTTACTACCAGAAAATCCAAAGATTTGACTTATGAGAACTCATAATATTTACATTGCTTGCATTTGCATTGCCATGACATTTTAAAGCTCTTCCCAGTATTTAAAAGCTTAACCTCATACTAAAGAGGTTGCATTTTTGCCACAGATATTTCAAACCAAAGAGTACAATAAGCTCAATTCAAATAGAAAAATTCAGGATTTACATGGACGTGCTCCAGCATATGTTATTGTTCTAGTTTAGTTAGCTGCTTTAGTAAAAATCCTATAGAAAATTCACCTTTCCTGACATTAATAGAACTTTCCATGCACTCATAGCTAGGGTTCATTCAATAAAGTAGCAATGATTACCCACTCTTAGTTTTCATACAGGCAGCAAAAAAAATAAGGATAATGGCGGAAAAGAGAACTTGCAAGTCACAAGATAGTCAGCTATCCTTAGTTCCCCACAGCGGAGCCAGAAAAGAAAAAGTGTTTATGGTACAAAATGGAAGAACTCTTCAATGTCCTTAATACTGAAGACAAATGCACTCATTCAAACAGCGCATTCAAGAAGTCCAGTTCACAGAGATGGCTCTTTTATTTTAGTGAGTGAGTGTTTCTTTGTAAAGATAAATGGCATTCTGCACTACTGAAAAAAATGGCGTTCAGTTGCCATGGTGGCTTTAATTTTGAAGTTGGGTAGTAAAAGGCTGACTGTTTGCAAATGTAACTCTGTCTCCTCTCCCTCTGCCCTTGCTCCACTACTTGGCAATTTTCAAAGTGAATCTGACTCTTGAGCTAATTGCTGACTTTGCATTAGTGGTTTTTTCACCATGTGTAGTTCACCCTCAAAGACGCTACAGACACAAACGGAAATGGTTTGAAAGAGAAGGAAAGTTCATCAGAATGAATTCTGATCTGTTTAAGCAGTACTCGTCAGCAGTGTTCACCCCTCTTGTGCTGTTTTTATTAATTCATTTGCCTTTTCATGACATTTTTCAGTGCCCTTCACACCCGTTTTTGTAAGAGTATAGTCTTAATTGCTAGACACCGTTGTGATGAACCCACGCAACTGCTCTGACAGAAGGAGCTGCTCTAGTCCAAGAAGGTAGATGCTGTGGCTCTGCTTATCGCTAATTCTCATCTCCAGTCATTGAAGAAGGGGGTGAATTGGCATTGCCACTTGATAAATGGTCTGCACTGTGGTAAGCCCTCCTATAGCATAGAACTATTGCTGTGAACTCCGAAAAGGAGCCTGAAGGAGCTGATGCCAGGCAAAATGCAAGTGTGTTACAACAGTGCTGAGTTGCACCAGAGACACCAAGCTAACAGACTTCATGTTTAAATAGAAGGATGGTTTTGAACAGCTGCTTTGTTCCTGTATTTATTTTAGGGTTCATGTTTTTAAATCTCTTTATTTTTCTTGTGGTTTTGCAACACAGCAATATCCTGCTATGCATGGATCAATCTGAAATACTGTTATTAGCCAAGAGAAATGTAACTTGTTTGTGAAAAGAAACTTGTAAACTTAATGCGCTATTTTTCTGTTCAATTATAAGTTTACTAAATACTCTCTGGTGACACAGTGAAGTGCATGTTCATTCTTAGCATTTCAGTAAAATCTCAAGCCAGCATATTTTGTTCCTTTATTTTCAGGACACTGGGAATTCAAATGCATGGAAAATAAAGACCCAGCGTTATAATTTCATATCATAAACAATAGGCATCAGGAAAAAAAAAAAGCATAGAAAAGTATTTTCTCATTTTAGAATGACTGTAATCCCCAATACTGTATGTTCTGGCTGCGGTTTCACATGCAAAACTCTTCCAGAATTTTGCCAGAGTTTTAAGGATGAGCCCATGCTTTCCACCTTCCCAGTTGTTCACGGATGTGTTCAGCTAGCGTGGGTCTAGGTAGTAAGTTGCTTTTGCTTATTTCTGCAAGATTTCAAGAGAAGACAGCGCTTCCCATGACACAATGCCCATTTACTTTGCAAAAGTATGTCCCTTTGTCCCTCCTTGTTGCCTGCTTTGCAGCAGCAGTGGTAGGCTCCCTTCTCTCCCATCCAATCCAAGACCTCAGGCCTCCTTTTGATCGTAGCACTGGGCTTTGCACTAAAGCTTTTCATGCTTTTGAAGTGAAAGCTCGTTTCTCCTGCTGTGTTTGGGGCTGTGCACATACTAGAGAAAGAGCAGAATTTTGCCCTTTTATGTTTATATGATGGATTTTGTCTTTCTAGATCCCAAATCACTTCACAAAATTCATAGGCCAGAAGAGACCTTGAGATTTTATCCAGTTTATCCCTCTGCCAAAGGGATGCTCAGCTGAGCCTAAATTGTACCTGACTGATGCTTGTCCAGCTTAAACTTCTGCCACATTTCTAGGCTTCTTACCACTGGACAATTACAGCTCTTTTAAAATCTGAGGGTTTTGGGTTTTTTTGTTTTAATTTCTTCCGAATTTTGGTGGAGATCTTTATTATAAGGATAATCTTTCTCCTCCTATGTGTACTGGTTTAGGAAATGAAGCTCCAGATCAGACTGGAAGAGAACTACATGCTCAGATTTATTCTTACAAGTAGTTCTTTTTCAGTAAGTCAGGTTACACAAATACTGTGTAAATCAGTCTGGAACTTGTGAACAGTTAAGTCAATCCAAAACTTGTGTACTTTGCTGGACAGAGCTTTAATATCCAATATTGCAGTTCTTTTCAATGCTTATTAAATTTTTGTTTGTGTATGATTAGCTGTGTATTATCTTCAGAGCTTTCTGGCATGGTCACTGTGTATATAACATTATTATCTATTACTAAATAAGGTCACTGAATCTGTTTGCACTAATCTGTCTTGAGTATTGTAAAAAGGTTTCAGATTGCTTTGGGGTTAACTGTTTTTTGTTTCACGTGCAATAGTTTATGTATTTTTTATAAAATATGGGGGATTGAAAACATAGATTGGTTTTCAGGCCTACTTAGTTATGGGTATTGATCAGATCTGAGGTCTTTGAAGGAAAGTGTCAAGAAGTTTAGGATCAAGAAGCTTATGTAATAACAGCAATGCCCACGTCACCCTCATTTCTCTTTATTGTGCTGCTGCTATTAGCGTTGAAAACTGAGCACAAGTAGCTTGTAAAGCCCCGTTGTTGAAATGCAGCTTCTGATTTGGTTTATCCTGCTAAACGCTGCTTTGATTTATGCTTTAATGTTTTGGAATATAGTCACAAGATTTTCAACTTAAAACAATTTTACATTAATAAAATATATTTTATCCACCTGCTTCGTAGAAATTTATTTTATATATTCCTGAATTTTCTGATAAATGCGCAGTGTGAAGGAAATCTGATTTAGGATTGAAGTGATAAGCCTAACTTGCCTGTTTTCAGACAGACAGAAGATTGAGGCCTCTAAGATATGTGTGTGTGTGTGTGTGAGAAAGGAACCGATGGGTGCTAAACACAGCACTCTGATGTGTAAGCAGTTTTAGGCTCATGGGAGCGTCAGCCGTCCCTCAGGGAGGCCAGGCAGAAATGATGTTTGTGCTTTTCTGTGGGGAACAAACCTGGAGACAACAGATGGATCGGTCGAGCCGCTAGACCTTGCGAAAGGTTTGTGGCTGTGTAGATCAACAGGGCTTCCTGGAGACTAGGTGCAAAGGCAGAGCCTGACTTGTTTAATGGTTTGCACCAGCGCGTCCCTGGATATGTTAGCACTGAAATTACCCAGGAAGCCAAGAGAAAAATAGAAGATAGCGAGAGAAGTGTTGTCGTGAGTGAAAACAGAGATACGGATCCTGTAAGGACAAGAACCAGCTGGAAAGGCAAGGTTGGAAACTGTTTTGTTTTTTTTTTTTTTCTTTTTCAGTAAGTTCTTTTGGTTGCAGCAGAACACCACCTGATTTATATCACTGGGGTTGTTTGTCCTCACGGGAACATGACATCACTCTTACATTGGCTGACTCCTTTGCTGTGGAAAAAAAAATGCAGTCTGAAGTTTACACCTGTGCGTGTGCAGCTAAATGAGTGAAGAGCTCATTCTGCATGCTACAGCAACCCAAGAAATAAATTATCATGTGTTCAGCTTTACTCTCAAACATGATCTGAACATAAAACCCCTAGCTGTTTATAGCAGTTCAGAGATTCTGAGCTAGATTAAATTTGGGACTGTATAAGCATGGAACTGTGTTGTTGTAGGATGGTGTAGGGAAAGGGAGCAAACCTTGTGTGGGTTTTATAAAGCCAGTCAAGCCTAATGTTAGATTATCACAATCCGTTTCTAGTGCATAACAGTGTTTTCCTTTTTTTTTTTTTTTTTTTTTTGCATAGGAGCATAATTAGATATGAAAACGGTACAATAAAAACATTGTGTCCCAAGTTGCCAGGATTGTATTTGGTTTTTATTTCAAGCTTGTAGTGTATTATAGCTGTCTTGGTTGTATGCCAGGTTATCTGAACTGTTGCAAAAGCAAATGTTTTGAGTTCTTCTGAGCTTTTCTGGATGTTTGAAGACTAGTTTCCTTTTTGCATGCTTAAAATCAGGGCGTTGAATCCTGACCTGGGTTTTTAATGAAAGATTTCCAACATTCAGGAGTGCTCTGCCACACTCCCAGTTCCCATGTGCAAAAGCTGGGTACTCTGGCACCCCTTTCTTCTCAGTAGTAGTTCTCTCGTCTTGAGGAGTTTAAACCCAAATGGCAGTGCCTGACTTCAACACCCAGGTTTGAAAATCTGAGCCTACATTAAAAAGCAGTCATAGAATAAGGGCCACCAGCAGAGTTTTGAGAGTGTCTTAAATTACCATCACAGCAGTTATGATTAATATATTTGTCTCTTTAGGGTTTTTGTGGCACTGATAATATTTGCTGTTCTCACTAAGACTCGATTAAATGAGTGCCTAAGACTGACGGGGAGTTTGTCTGTAATGACAAGAGCTTGACTGTAGCAGAAAATGATGAGCTGCCCCAGGGAGACATCACCACCCACTTGAGCGAGATCCATGAAGGGTTTATGACCCGTTTGAATCCTGATTGAGCATCACTGTCTTGACCCTCGGGGAGCCAATTGTCTGGAATACTTGCTCTGTCAGTCTGAGCGATGTGCTCAGAATCCCTCTGAAACCTGTACATCTTGATTGTGTGTAATACACACAGTGAATTATCAAAATGGCATAAAGACTGGGAAATATTTTATCACTGGGTATTGGTATGATGTTTAGAGAGCACGCTGTTTTACTTGTCAGGTAAAATGTACTGTGAGCTTAACCCTTTCAGGAATAAATTATTTCAGATCTGACATTTAACTTATGAAAGGTTTCCTTTGAGTCAAACATGTCTGATAGGTGATTACCAAATGCAATTAATCTCCTTGTGGGCAGAAAATTTGTGCCCAGAGCTCTAGGGAAGCCTGAGGCCAAATTCACTTCTGGGGTTAGTCAGTACCCCTCCGCGGGAGCCCACAGCAAGCTATGGGCCTAGGCTGGTTGCAAGGTTTGGCCTGTTGAGCAGCTGTAAGTTAAAGCCAGGCTGACAGGGAGCAGCAGTTAGCACAGCCGTGGCCTTTGTGGTTTTTCTAGTCATAAAGAAAGTTTTGTAAGTCCATGGCAAGAGTGGAGGTGGACTTCTGTCTCTGCAGGGGGGAATCTTGGGAAGAGGCGTTGCAGGCTGAGATAGCTGTTGTAATCTTCTTTTGAGTGATCATTGCAAGCAAACACCAAGAATGGCATATGCCAGCTCTGCAGTGCCCTGACTGTAGATGCTGTAGTGTAAGCACCCTTAGGTGCTTAAGCTGTGAGCTCCTGTGTTCTTACTACAGAGCACAGGCAAATGACAGGTGAAAAGTATTTTCTCATTAGTATTGTTAACAGTGACTGCTAGACAGGAAACTAAAAACACCAGGCTGGATGGTCGTTCAAAGTCTCTGACTTTTTCAGATACTATTTTTTAACTTTGAGAAATTTTTTCTTTGTATTTAGTGGAATACTGAAGAGTTGTCTGGTTTTTTTGGCTTTATTTTTATTTACATCTGAATTACTTTCCTTGCTGCCTTTCCTTAAGTTACCTCTCTGCTGTGCCTGGGTAGGGCAAGCCTGGCATCACAGCTTCATTGTAACTTCCTTTTAAAAAGCCTGGGAAGCTCTTCAGGAGTTGTCTTTTGCTCTTATTTTTGTCATTGGCCATTTAAATCTGAAGTGCTCTTGTCGTACCAAACTCAGGATGGTCAAGTCTCAGTCCCCTGTGCAATAGGGGGAGGTCCTCCTATTAATAAATAAACCATCCCTCATCTGCTAGGCAGTCTTTAGATTATGTGTGTATGTTGCAGGGAAGAAGGAGATAGTCAGACTGTTACTGCAAGAAGAAGAAAAAAACCCACAAAACCCAAGAAAAGTCAAAAACCAAGCAACAACAAAACCTGAAAAAGAACCTTTTCTCCATTCTGCCCTCATCCTGCAAAAGCAGAAAACAACATCTCAGGACCAGAAATGGAAAAAAATCCTTCTTTGTTTTATAGTTAGTATTTCACAGCCAGCTAATCTTTATTATTATGGCTATTGAAGCAATTAAACAGATTAAACAGGATTAACTGTTGTTTTTCTACTAACATAAAGATGGCCTCTTAATTTCTAATGCTCTTTTTCCTATGTAAATTGTACTTCCATACCTAATTCCGAGAAAATTGTGGTGGGGTATGCATTTATGTCTATGCAGGTACTGTTGCTGTTAGCAACACTTTTTAAAATGACCAACTAGCATATGTAACTAAAACCGTGTTAAAAAACTCATTAAATGTTAAAAAAGGTTAGATAAATTAAAGGAAGTAGTAGCAGAACTCTTGTATAACTTGGTATAAGAGAACATCAATATTGCTCATTGAACAGTCTATTCTTCTAATTTGAAAAGAACAACTATTTGTCATGGTTCCTGTCCTTGGGCTGGCAGTTATCTAATTAAATGCATATGAAATTCAAAAGCCTTTACTGAGGGACAGTAATTTTCCTTGGTTGTTTTTAAAGTCACCAAGATGAAAGAAGAATTACATTGAACAGATAATGGATGAATTTCTCCATTGTGCATTAAGGTCTTGGATTGACTAATCATCCCATGGTTATTAATCAATGTGTTATCTTATAGTTTGAAATTGAAGGTTCTGTTCTCATTATTGCTGACTCTAGGTAATAATACTCCAGTCCCTGATTACCATGACACTACAATGTACTGCCTCACAAAATACCACAAAACTAATCAAAAATAGATCAGATCTATAAAGAGCATTCCCAGTGCGTTATATTTACATGACTCTTCAGCAGAGTATTTTTCAATCTAGTCTTTTCAGAATGCCCTCTGTAATGTTCCTGTAGGGGTTTTCATATTTATGTGTGTATGTCCCTTTTCCCTTACTCACCATCCAAACGTAACATGCTGATTTGCATTTGATGATGTTGAAGGATAGAGACACTGCCCAAGATTTATGCTTAAAGGAGATGATTTGCCTGGTCATGCCAGAATAATTGCAAATGGTGGATTGTTCCAAGTGCCCAGTAAGTGCATGCGCAATGTAGACAGAAAATAGCATTTTAGAGTTACAATTTCTGTACTAAATATAATGCGGTGGTCAAAGGGAGCTTGTAGACATGAATTAGCTATGACTGTAACTTGTGAAGGTAGCCTGGCAAATTGGAAAAGATGGCAGTATATAAATATATGTATTTCAGTACAATTAGGCTTATATTCTGGTATTTCTGAAGACCTGTTTTTAAGCACTGATTGTATATAAAGATGAAAAGACATTACAGCAGCAGATGTGAGAATGGATTCATGGGAGAGTTTTGTTACTTCCACCCCCTTAGTGGATTCCTATTTCTTTACTATCTCTTGCCCTTACTTGTGTCCTAGGGGAGGAAATCCTATGAAACTCCAGGCTTAGTGCACTTGAGAACCTTCTCTTATATGGCTCAAACTGAAGTTATTTTAATTAGAGAGCAAAATAGTCCCTGATTCTGTAGTTGAAGCTTATAGGGGCATCATACAGATGCAAAGATCTGACTATTCATGTGCAGCTGTGGAACTGGGATCTTAGAAAGTGGGATGTTATGCTTAATTGCATCTGAAAATAGCTTCTGCAAAAGGGCAATGGCAACAATAATATAAAACTGTATTGAATCCTTATTTCTGACCTAAAAGAATCAAGTTAAACAAGTCTTGATCTGTAACACAATTATAGTGAACAAACCAGAGGGTGACATTGGTTTCTTAACAGATCTATGAGATTCTTTGGTTTGAATTCAGCATTAAAAAATACAGTGTAAAATGTTTCTCATCAACTTCAAAGATAGCGTTCTGTTTAAGGATCAAAATGCTGCTTCTAACCCAAATTATCATTTAGTGAACTGCCAATAATGATCTCTGCTCAGGAATGTTCTTGTATTGAACCCTTTTGATGGCAGAATAATGCTGCTGTTAATAGACTCCTACTCTTATTTTTGGTTTTGTCTATATCAGTGTCATGTTCAAAAGCAGTTAAATAATTGTGGGCTTGTTGGTGTGAATACACACTTCCGTCCTTATTTAAATACTGGGAAAGGGCATTAAAAAGTCTTTTCATGAATAGTGAATGTGCTTTAAAGCTAAATATTTTAGAGTTCTAGCTTTCAACAGAGGTGAATGATGATAGACTTCACATTTCAAAAAAAAATTATCCATTTTATTGGAGGAAGAATTGAAAGAGCAAGTCATTATGCACAATCAAATGAAACAACCTTTCTGTGGTATGTTAGGATTCATATCATCTGCTTTAGTAGATAACCTAAGACATAGCAGAGATTAATCAGTTATTTGCTGTAGTTAAATCACAAAAAGTGCTTTGTCAGCCTCCTGATTTCAGTGGTCTTTCGCTTGCTTATATCCTGGCTGTGCTTGAGCCAACACAAACATAGAAAAAGCTGAACTCTTTGAAAGAAAATACTTCCCAACATGTCAGAGCTAAAAAGTCCGTAGTGTTAAAATTATATTCTGCTGGACTCTATAGTGTCCTAGAGAGATTTCGTTATGTTTCGTATACTGAAGTTTGTGCTGAACTCCAACGTATGGTTCACACATCTGATAAAATATTAAAGAAGGACAAATGTAGGGCTTGCCAAGCTGAGCTGCTGTAAACTTGTCCGTGCATATTTGGCCTTTCATGACGTATTGTGCATCTTTATTTATTGTTTCTGAACGAAGTGTATTGTCATGAAAATGACATTGTACTTGGAAAAATCCTATCAGGCAA
Source organism: Sagittarius serpentarius (assembly GCA_034782735.1). Classification (NCBI taxonomy): domain Eukaryota; kingdom Metazoa; phylum Chordata; class Aves; order Accipitriformes; family Sagittariidae; genus Sagittarius; species Sagittarius serpentarius. The sequence goes on along the minus strand of JAVKLA010000036.1, from coordinate 14,917,438 downwards.
AGTCAACCCCTAAAATAAGTGTTATAATAAATATGCAGAAATGTCATTCTTTACATTAGCCCAAAGGTTTTGTATAGCTTAAGGATATGTGCAGTAAGCTAACTATAAAAATAGAAGCTTGACAGTGGGGATGAATGTGTGTGTCAAAATAATATTACTCTTTCTGGGAGGATGGCAGAAAAAATGACACTACATCCACCAGCATGATTTTTATAGATCTGCCTCTTTGCCAGATGTCACCTTTTATAAACTACTTTATAAAAACATGGCAGTGTAGTGAAGTAGTGTGTTTATAGCTTGATAAACTTTTGTAATAAAGTTAGGATTGGCTGAAAATTAAAGCCTTAGAGCCTACTCATTAAGCATTTGGGAAGCTTGCTCTGACTTAAAAAGAAAAATATTAAAGAAATATGCAGAATGAGTCACTAGCAGTAAGTGGCCTTTTTCAAGAGTGTATGGCTTCTGGTAGTGTTTACCAGTATGCCATGCAATAACCTATCCAGATATATTACTGGGATTTTAGAGAATAAAGTTTGCATTACTTTAAATGTAAACACACACAGACAAAATATACAGTGTGTATTAAATTATATGTTTCCGAAGAGTACTGTGAGGACATACAGGATTATGCCATAAATATCTCCCCAGCACACAATTGTTTTATTACATAATAAAGGTCTGTATATTACCCTCTGCTGCACCATGCTACACATAATTCAGATTTTTCATGACATGTCTAATTTATACAAGTCTCTGGCTCTAGAAATCATGCAGGAATAGTATCTTATACTTAAACTGTTACTAGCCTGAAAGACTTCAACACTGGAATTGCTCTCCCAGAGCGAATGCTGGTCTGTTGAGGCTGGGGTCGCCACTCCGCGTGCCTCACTAACTTCAGTGCAGAGAGAAAAGTCCCCTCCGGTCTGTAGGAAGCTTTGACAGACACCTTAAATGCAGAGATGCAAAGACGTCCTGCGTACCCTCGAACGTCTTAGAGATTTCCTGCCATACCTCCTTCCTTGCTTCTCCACTTGAGGAAACTTTTAAAACTATTCCGCCAAACTTCAAGTCCATACATATTAATAGATGGTGAGGAGAGGCCACTGGCAGTACGTGCAGCTGTGTTTTGTGCATCAGCTGCCATGGTATGGAGGCTCTCATGGAACAATACGAGGTGAAATCCTTTGTGTACACACGGTTTGCTCATAACTGGAAGTACTGATGCACTGAGAAGTAGAAATGTGACCGCTTGAAAGAACCCACGCTTATTTACTCAGCTGCATTCTTTTGACAGACGCAACTTTACATAAAAATCATCCTGTAGCATAGAGGATCTTGTGTATGGGATGCATCATAAGCAAGCTGCTTTTTCACAGATTATTTCTATATCTAACAGTTTTGCAGCAATGTGAAACATATTCAAACCAATGTTAAAAATATGACTAGCCCCTTGGCTGTGTTTGACGTTCTTAACCTTTCCCACTTCTACCCACCCAGAGATGCACTTTCTTTTATACCTTGAAATGAAACACTGTCTTTCTCTTGGGCTTTGTAGGTTTGCCTTTTGTGGGGAAAAACACACACAAACACAATTTAGAATCACAGAAAAATAGGCCTGAAGGTCTCTCAAGAGATAGTTTAGTGTGCCCCACTGTCCCAGGGCAGTATCAGCCTGTGGTGGGTTATGCTGATGCTCTGCCTCTAAAATGTTTGTTTAACCTTCCCCCCCCCCCCATATCTTTGTTGATGTAGGCTCCACAACACTTCCAGGAAAATCTGTTTCAGTATAATACTATTTTCATCTGAGGACATGTTGAGGGAAGTATTTTTTTCTGGTGTCTAACATGACTGTCTTGTCAAATTTCCAGAAGCTGTCTATTTGGGGTTGTTTGGGGTTTTGTTGAGGTTTGGTTTTGTTTTGGTGTTTTTTTGGGGGGGTGCGTGTGTGTATTTGGTTTTTGTTTTTTTAAACAAGCACAGTTAAAAGAGAGAAAATTGTGCTATCAGATTTTACTACGCATGTTTTGTAGTCCTCACATACACTGAGAAAATGTGCAGTGCAGCAGCTAAAGCACAAATTTGCTAAACAACTTTAAGCTAAAGTTTACTTTACTATTTAGTATTAAGAAAATTAATCTAAAGCAACCTTTTGTTCTATAATGAGCAGTCAACAAAATATTTCCCTAAAGCACATTTTACCTAAACATTTGTCAGTGTAGTAGTAAGGGTGTGTTGCTATAGAAAACATTAATTGGGTGTAGGTCTGAAGCTGGTGGATACGCTGATCTGTTTGTACTTAGACTGAGTAGGCATATAATTCGGTGCATAGTCTGTACTTGCTTGCAGTCTTCTGGCACTGAAACATTGTCAAGGATGATACCTGGCTGGTAGAATAATATGGTCCTGCTTTTATTGATGGTAATTTTTATATTATCAGTTCTTCCTGTGTAGTTTTATTTCCGTACACTTTGAAGCTCTTCAGTATTGAGATCTTGCATGTTGTTTAGCCCAAAGGCAGGCTGCAGATGACTTGTTGAAGAACACACTGCAGGTCAGATGCAGGGCCAGCTGAAACCCTGGACTAAGCCACACCTTTTTTTGAGTGGGGGTTTGGGGTTTTTTTTTGCTTTTTTTTTTTTTATCTAGTAAGTGTTCTCCCCCATTTAAAACACAGACATCAAAGTTTCTAGCATCCTAATGGGTGAGAGTTCTGCTTTGGACTGCATAATCGGAAAAGTTTCTTGCTTACATGATTAATGGTCTCTTGCAGGTGTGGTCATATAGTGGGTGCCTCTGTAAGTGTGAAAGGTCACAAGACAATATGGAGAGGATGGGATATTGGGCTTTTGCTGGGAAACATTCCTTATAGCTGAGCCCACGTGATCACTGGCTCCTGTTGGGAGGCATCCTCTGTTGTGCTATGTGCAAGGTGCAGAAGATCCCAAATGATACCAACCCCAAAGTGCATGTGACCCATCAGGTAACAAAGTGGTAAAGGAGTCACATGGTTGCATTGCTAATACCCAAGAGGCAGGGCTTGTTGGGAGGGGGAACATGGCAAAAGGTTGAAATGAAGGAGTCTCGTACTTACAGTTTGAGACTTTGCTCAGAAAATAGCACAGAGGCTTCCTTCTGCCTTCCTGTCAGTCAGGAGCAGTCACAAAGCAGGTGGTTCCAGGGCACATCCCTTCTGTACCAAACTTCTGCACCCCCGGTCTATTGATAGCTGATGTGTCTCTGAGCATTGCTGAATAATTCTCATCTTAGGAAAAATGTAGGTTATGCTAGAGACAGATCTGTTCCTTAAATTCTCTGCCCTGTATAACTTGACTACACAGATTTTGACAATGGTAATAGATTTCTGAGGAAGACACCTAGCTGGTTGGGCCCAGTATCCCTCACGTGTCTCTGTATATATCCTGTTCTTTATTCAGTGCACTAACTGCTCATGGTACTTACCAGACAGTTAAATAACACAGTCCTTGCCTTAAAAAGGCAAGTGTGTACGTTAATGGAAGAATATGAGGTGCTCTGGTAAATATCTAAGTAGTCATTAATGGCTGAAATGGAAAGAGAGGAAAATTACATTATGGCATTAGACTGGGTTAGATCTTAGGATATATTTTCAGTGTGGTGAGGATTAGTTTTGTTCCTTTAAGACTTCATATAGCTTTAAACATGTGATCTTAGAAAACGTGTCTTTTAACCGCTGATCCTGAAAAGCTGCTGGGAAGTGTTAGAGGCTAGTTACTAGTTAGACCTTTTGGCTTTTACTGAGAGCGACACCAGAATTATAAACAATGCTTGGTCCTGTTCTCTTGTTCCTGTGATCCAAGCAGAATAAAGTATGATGCAGGTGGTGCTCTTCTGGAAGCAGTGTGCTCTGAGCAAGATTAGAATGTCCAGGTATTCCAGCGGGTTGGGTGTTGCACTGAATGGAGACTGATGTCTTGTTGCAAATGGCTGGGTGGATGCTGGAGTTGCATGGCAGGGAGTGGAGATGGTGAGTGCATAATCAGCTGAACTGCAGAGCTGTAGGTGACAGCTGCAGTGAATTATTGTTATAAATACAGTCAGCACACTGGAAGTGTTCAAAGAAGGGAACTTACGTATGTCACCATGTCATGGTTTAACCCCAGCCAGCAACTCAGCACCACGCAGCTGCTCACTCACTTCCCCCCCACCCAGTGGGATGGGGGAGAGAATCGGAAAAATAAAGTAAAACTCGTGGGTTGAGATAAGAACAGTTTAATAGAACAGAAAGAAAGAAACAATGACACTAATAACAACAGTAAAGCAACAATAATAATAAAAGGATTGGAATACACAAAACAAGTGATGCACAATGCAATTGCTCACCAATCGCCGACTGATGCCCAGTTAGTTCCTGAGCAGCGCTCCTCCCCTGGCCAAGTCCCCCAGTTCATATACTGGACATGACGTCCCATGGTATGGAATACCCCTTTGGCCAGTTTGGGTCAGCTGTCCTGGCTGTGTCCCCCCCCAGCTTTCTGGTGCCCCTCCAGCCTTCTTGCTGGCTGGGCATGAGAAGCTGGAAAGTCCTTGACTGAGTCTAAACACAACTTAGCATCAACTGAAAACATCCGGGTGTTATCAACATTCTTCTCATACTAAACCCAAAGCACAGCGCTGTACCAGCTACTAGGAAGACAATTCACTCTATCCCAGCCAAAACCAGGACACACCAGCATGAGCCATTGGACAACCATACCTGACATGGCTTTGACTGCTAGTCCTACAGACCTGGGCTTTCTTTTATCCCAGTAGCTATGGTAGCATGGAGAGCTCACTGTAGTCTAGGCAAACAAGTATTCACTTAGTTCCCTGTGCTGAGCTTTGTGCTATTGCAGCCAAATGCAACTATCCTGAAACTAGATAGCTCAAACTTCATTTTTTTTGACTTGACTGGTTTTCTGCTGATTTAGTAGACTGTGTGGGCTCCCTGAGGAGTTGCGTGAGCAGTGGGGTTAAGTGCACTGTAGTTTCTCATGACAATTTAGTGACCGTGCAATCATATGCAGGTTCCAATATATCTGTGAATTTCTATATTCAGACGTTGACATTTGTAAATTAAGGGATTTCCAAATGCATGTGTTCTACTTATGGAGGGAAATTCTTGTGCTTCAAATGAAGGATTTGAGCAGCACTACCTATTTTCTTCTAGCATACTTGCTTTTTCTTGATCCTTCTCCTGTCATATTGCTTGTTGTGGGTTTTAGAGTCTTGGCATAATAAAATCCTTTTATGGAAAATGTTATGTTTCTGTGCATGATTCCAAAGGGATGGGATTGCTTAAAATTTGATCTTTGCTTTGTTTAGTTCTTAAAAAAAAAAAAAAAGAGGGGGTGGAGGGCAAAAAACCCCTGTGATATTTGTGAAAACCTATCCAACCTACTGTAACAGCACCAAAATTACACTATGGGTTATGTAGCCATTTCCTGGATTCTGTATGTGTATGTTTTTATGTATGTTAATTTGCATGAAACTCAAACTGAATGCATATAGAAAGGTATAGGTGCTCCTATAAGCATGAGGTTTAACTCTGGTTCTGTATGTCTCGTGTTCCCTTTCATTCCGCTGAGCTCCTGCAGTCCATACCCCACCCAATGCAAGGCTTTCACAGAGACTGCAAAATGCCCCAAGAGGGGGCTTGACCTAGCGGGTTTGTTTCCAAAGCTGGATTTAAAGCTCAGAGGAATTCAGCAGTGTTTTGTTTGGCTCATTTCTGTTCAAGATACTCGCTCCCTGCCAGCGCTGAATGTCAGCTGTAAAGGTAAGGAGTGATTCTGCATCATGCACAATGCACTGTTTGTTTCATTCCATTTATTCAAGACTTTGTCCTTTATACTTTCACTCTGTGGTCCTTGACAGTTCCTGAGAAAGCACAAAGTGAAGTTTTGTAGCTGATTTAGGAAATGGAATTATGAAAAGTTCCATCAGTTATATGATATGATGATTTGATCTTTTAATACATCTGCCATTTCGTTTCTCTGAGTTATTTTTTAAAAAAGCTGAAATTTCTTCAAATTCTACTTGCAAGTTATTTTTAAGTTGCTTATATCCAGAAATATGAAATAATTATAATTATAAAATGTAGTGAAATACAGGGAAAGGATTATATAGCCTTCCATTGTGTGCCTAAACATTAGGCATAGAAGACTGAAGCCAAACAAAATATATACACGGCTATTTCCTTTTTCAAGTGCTGAATTTTTTAAAACTTAATTTTATTGCGTGTCTCTTAAAGATATTTTTGAAAATAGTATTTTTCTGTGACTTGTAGCCAGCGAGACCTGTGTTTCTGGGTCATTGTCAGGTATGCAGGCTCCTCTGTTGGGGTTTCTCATGCTGATTAAGTTCCTTCTTAAAATTAATGGAACAATCTACCATTACGTGTTACTTCTGGAATATGTCACAAAGATACATTGAATTCAATTAATCTTAACCCACAAGCCTCACTTCTTTCCTCAGCGGAAGAGCTCACTCACTCTCTTCATCTTCTCTTGGAGATTTTACAGAGAGAAGTTGAGCATGAAGGCATGGAAGCAAGGCAACAATGAAGAAATGTAACTAAAGATCACAACTGTTAGAGGGGGGGGGGAAGCTAGCAAAATTTAAAGTTTATTAAGATCCAAATATACTTTGTATAGAAGAAAGGTGCTCAATTAACTTTATTGGGCTTAGCATCTGACCCAAAGTAGGTCAGCAGTGAGATACTGTATGGAAGTGCGATGAGACTGTAGAGAATTATCCCAAAAGCAGGATAATCTCTGAATTAGAAAAAACGTATGGAGGAATGGATTAGGAAGGGGTGTAAGTAGAATGTTTTTCAGAATATTAATAATAAAAATTTTTAGATTAATGTTTCTGATAAAACAATGTTCTCAAAAGTGAATAGATTTTTTTCAGATGAGTATTTAGTGCTTTGTGGCAATAAAACATTGCTTAGTTGAGAAAATCCTGTCAGAAAAAGGAGGATATTGTGATAGCAGGAAAGCTTGTACAAGTGATTCATTCACCTTTTTAGCTTCTGTTTGTATAGTTATGAAAGTGGTCCCAGGGAGGCTGTTGTCTGACGTCTTTTTAGTAAAAATTTGAGTGAGGGTTACAGAGATGAGTACAGGACTATGCACATACCATTTATTATGCATCATTTTTCCCTAATAGTTTGGTAAATAATATTTAATTATATATATATATATATAAATGAAAAATACAGCCAGCAAAATGCTTCATCTTTGTGCCTTAACAGTAGCCTGAAATAAATGAGCCTTATTTGTGTGTTACAAAGGCTTAGGCTCTTCTGTTTTTGCAGTCTTTGGAAGCTGTAGATTGGGCTTTCTTTTGAATAAAATTGCTTTAAAAAAATATTTGTCCAGGAAGTAAAAGAAGCCATGTAAATCATGGCCATGTACAATTTGAGAACCTGAGGATCTTGGCAAATGGCTTATTTTGACTTTCCAATAGATTTTTGCTTGTGCATGTGGCTGATTTTTTACAAAGAAAATTCAGTGTAAAAGATCAAAGCACCGATTCTCATGACTCTTGTTTTCCTGAATGCCCCCTAAATGATGATTGACGTATGTATTTTAACAGCCTTAGCTGAAGGGTCCAGTTAACTGCATCTGTTTGTTATTATATGGTGGGCCAAGGCAAATCATCTTTTTCTTGTATGTATAGTCTATCTTTTTTTGGAGGGGCAGAAAATCTACTTAAAATTCCATTGGTTCCTAAGACTGGTCATATTAAACCTGCCCAAAAATGCAAACCATGGACATACCACAACTACTCACCATAGACTTCAGATGAATAAATGTTATTCCTCTGTGTTCCATGTTTTAAAATAAACACTCAGTGGTCTCCATTTCTGCAGTGTGTAGCTATCTTGGATGTTTTGTTGATCTTGGCTACATGATATGAAGACCATAATTGTTTTCCACAAGGTAATAATTATTTTCTGTTAATGTCATTGAAATTGATGAAAAATATTTTACTCATGGAAGTATGCTTTTCCTAAGTAACAGTAACTCTATTCCTTTGGAAATATAATATCATAAAATTGTACAGTAGAAATAGCAAGCTATTCCAGTGTAGGTGATTCCAATGTTTTGATAGGCTCTAAAAGAGAACAACAGGGTACACTTTGTGGAGTTATTGTTGTAATTTCAGGAATGTCAGTTACTGAAATTAATTTTCAGATAAACCCCAAAGAAATATAGACAGAGGGAAACTTTCTGACTTATTAAAAGAAAAAGAGTTTGTAGTTCATCCCAGGAATAGGAAATTAGGCATCCAGCTAGTATGAACATTTAAGAAGGAATTCAAGTTCAGGTTTTGATTAAGGGACTTCCATTTGGTCTGCAATTCAAGTAACTGTTCATATAAGAGCCCTGGAACTCTATTGCAAACAGATTTGAAAGGGAAAGTTAAACCACCTCAACTTCAACCTCAGACAGAATGTATCTTCTTAATCGTTATGAACTCCTGCCATTAGTGCTGAGGTAGGTGATAAATAGCCTGTCAGAGGTCTCTATCCAGCCGTCTTCCTTTATATCTTTGCTATTGCAACGTGTTCAGTTTCCAGTTCTTTCTGGTGCGCTGTGAGACCATAGATAACCTGTTCACTTAAGTGGAGTTCATATTAATTATATTGACAGCAAAATGAAGTATCTTAATTTCGCCCTATTGATCAGAGGGTTCTCTGGAAGACTACAGGGCTGAGATAGCTTTCTGTTGGACCTGGACTTCATGCTGAAGGTCTGTAAAGTGGCTAATATATAGCTTTTTGCCGTCCTCCATATATGTTCTAATTTCTCTTTTGATAGGTGTTTTATGTACTGACCAACACTGGTATATGACTTTGTGCGTTTAAGGGGTCAGTTTGTAAGGCACAAGAGAAAAAATAACCCATTTATATCAACCTCAAATGTCAGCCAAAATCTCTTGAGAGACCAGTGCAGCTGAATGTGTTTGAAACACTGCGAGGGAAGTTCCAGAAAACATCCTGGCCGTGTGAGTAGCAGACTTCCTTTCCTGAAGGTAGGAGGCTTTGAAACATCCCATTGTTAGCAAAGTTCTGGTTTATTTGCAATTAATCGTGTGCTGTTGTCTGACAGTACATAATAGAACTAGAAAACAATCACTTAGAACAGGAAATAACTGTCAATTAATACACTAATGAATTAAGTTTACCAAAGGTGAAGCAACTTAGACTCCCAGTGGAAAAGTATGAAATACGTAGCTTCTGTGCACAGAAAATTCGTCCTTTTGCATTTCAGATCTGTTTTGTTTTGTTTTCAAACAATGGTTCCTCATTATTCTTGCAGTTTTCACGTTGGTACATGCTGATGCTGTACTTGAACGTGTTTAAACTTTTGAAATGTGGTTAAATCTTGCCTCTGTGGCTCAGAAAATCTGTGTATTTATTTTAGGGCAAATATGAGAAGGGTCTGAAACTAGGGCTCAGCTTGATTCAGCAGTATTTTAAATATTATTCAGATGAATAGTCGTTTTCAACAGGATGAGCCACATAATAAATGTGGTGCTGTGCCAGACATCACCTGTAGTAGGTAGTGCTAATATATGAGTGCCAGACATATTTTTTTTTTTTTTTAAATTTGGCATTCCACTGGTACGTGCAAACAGAGTCTGAAAAATTCTTGGATAGTTCTGTTTGCAATTCAGTGTGTTCTGCCACAAGCAAAGGAAAAGAAAAATCTGAGACACTTCCATTTAAGAAACAGTCTCTTGGCAATTTGGTATTCTGCCTCAAGGTTTCAGTAACCCATATTTTGGATTTCCTTGCAATGTGCTCTGTGATGTTGTTTCACATTATTTTTGTTTCCTGTTAAAAAAAAGATATTCTGTGTTTTTGTGAGCCTTAAAGGTGTCTTTGCAATAAGAGCTGGCAAACCTTGGCTCTTCACTGGAATCTGGGCATGGAAACCTATCTTTTCGAAAGAAATCCCGTTGAATTGGCATCAGATGCACTGTGAAAAGGACGCAAACACCGAATCTATGAAAATTGTCAACACTGTATATTGCCCTGTGGGCTGAGGTGTCCAGCAGTGCACAATTTTTTTCCATCTCGATGAAGGAGCAAGGCTGTGAAATGCCATATATGTGGATTAATCTCAGACATCAATTTATACTTAGTTTCAATTTGAAAGCTATTGTAAATTTACCCCTGTTTTGAATTTAGGTGTTTTGTACCTTCAAGCAGGATTTTTCTTTTTGGTTTGGATTGGGGTTTTTTTGTATATACACTTAGCATTTGAGTGCAGTAGCAAACCTTTTGGAGTCAGGCTGGTTGGCATAAAGGTTAGTTTTATCCACAACAAACTCGCACAAGAGTTCTCCATACCAAAATGCCAGCAGTGCTGCTGCCATTTCATACATCTTTACTTCGCTGCCTGCATTAGCCTGCAAGTTTACCTGTGTTTCCTCTTTTACTGTGGTGTCATCTGTCTGGGTGATACGCTTCTTTTAAATTCAGAATGGATCTCAAATGTAGTTGCTTTTAAATGTAAGAGAAAAAAAATGCTGTGTCTTCAGCCAGGCAAGTAAATAAATCTGTCCTGGGGCAGTGCTTGAAGTACAAGTAGCAAGCTGTATGAGAGGAAACTGTGTGCATTTCGTAGGCAAATCATTCTGGTATTTTCAGCATCCTGGAAACTTAGGCTGGCATAAAGGAACGCTGCAGGAGTTGTACTAATGGTGTTTGCTAGCTGTGGAGATAGCGGCCAGCAGTGAAACCCAGGGTGTGGTGTTCTATCAACTCATTCTAATTATGGTTTTGTCTCAGTCATTTTAAATAATAGCGGTATCTGTTATACTTGGGTTTGGGGTTTTTACTGTTTTGATGTAAACTAACTTTTAATGACATGTAATTATATTAGAGGTAAAAATGACACCTGTAAAATGGACACAGCCTTTTAAATTGGCTTATAATGTTATTGCAGGAGGTGCTGTCCTATAAGCTTTACTTAGGAAAACAACATGTAGTTTAAGAGGTGCACTTGTTTGATAATTTCAGTACACTGGATTTTTTCAGACTGCTGTGGTGTGTTGTGTGTATTAAAACATCTGGAATTGGCTTTCGATATATGTAAGAAGTTCAAGTGAAGTTTGACTATATATTGTATATTTTTGGTAGTATCTTTTAAATAGTATACTTTGTACCTGCTTTAAAAGTAGCAAAGGCAGCAAAAAACTACTTTATTATACAAGTTTGTTTAATTATCTATGCAGATACTGCTGAACAAGTTGACAACACAGCATAAATAGTAAATGAAGTTGCTTTTACACTTTAAAATATCTATAGGTAGCCTTGTAAGATTCTTCTCCTGCTTAAGGCATTTGGCTGTTTATTTCTTATTTCCAGAATATTTCAAGGTGTAAATTTTTTAATGTTCAAAAGAAGCAGGGGCATAAAGCACATTGTTTTGAAACTCCAAGAGGAATGGACGATTGGAGACATTGTTCCTTTCAAGCATCAGCTGAGAGACTGCATTAACTGTGTGGCAATACCACATGGACCCACGTGGAGCCACAACCGCGGAGGAGATAGCTGCAGCCTGAAGTACCGTTATTGGCAGGTTTCTGAATAATTTCACAAAGGCACTTCAGGCCAGGAATCTTGTTAGTGGAACCTGGTCTCACTTCAGTCTTTATATCTCCAGCATGTAAAACTCAGTTGTATCCTCCTAAGACTCCGAGTATTATTTTTTTATTCAATTCACTAGCTGTGATTGACAAGGACCTCTTCATGAATATGTTAAGAAAGAACTGTTTCCTGGATATTATGTCCTTTCATATCTGTCATAACTAGAATATTCATGATGCTGTTTTTAACAGGCCTCCCATTGTAAAAGAAATATCACGGAAACATGTTCTAGTTTTTACAAAGTCCAGGGAAAAATGAATGCCTTAGGGGCCGATAGGTAAGGATTTTTTTAACAATTTAGAAATACAATGTGACAGCTAGCAGAATATATATCAGCAAGCAGAAAGCTCTTAAATATCGCAGTCAGAGGCCTAGAATTGATAATCTGGTAGGGCTTTTATGTTTATTTTTGTGTTTTCTGATGGCTGTAGTTTAATAATAAATTTGTTGTACACTTCTCCTTTTAAAAAAATGCAATTATGAAATCAGATTTTCCATAATTTTTATTTCTGGGTGCTGAGAGTCTTTTTTTTCAGTCAGATCCTGCTGAAACTTAGACATGCATGGGCATACGTCTTTCTTGTACAGGAGCACTGGGCTGGCGAATGCCAACTCCCCTTTGACGGTTCAGTGCTGGCACCCCTAACAGTGGGTTAATATGATAGAGGAGAGGGCAACAAAATCGAAAGACTGAAGAGCAGCCATCTCTTCCATGCAGAAACAAGCATATGCAAAAATGCAAAAAAACCCTCTAGTTTTTTAGAGCAGGTTGAATTACTTGAGGAAGATACTTTCTAAGCAAAAATATGATTTTGTCAAAACAAATCTTCTATTTAATAGAAAATATTGACTTGGTGAAAAGACTTCTTCCTATAATAAATAGAAGAGAATATTTTGGACTAATTTAATTTTGACTTACAAAATACTTTAATTCCAATTTTTTACATTGAAAGACAAAATAAGATCCCATTTTATAGTCAGAATTGCAATTTTGACTTACAATTCAATGCGACTTTGACCTCAGTCAAAAGTAAACTCATTTGCTTTTAAGATGAGCTAAATAGTTTCCATGGACAAGACTCTCTTGTTTTCCCTGAAATACATTAAAGCTTCTTCTAGGGAAAAGAAATATTTTTCTAGCTGATTCTAGTGATTTCTAGTCCAAGAGGCGTTACCTGTAACAGAACAGTTCAGCTGTGTTACATAACTTTGTTAATTTTGATCCTGGGGACTTGCAGTATATTTCCAAATTGGTAATGTAGACTCTTTAGAAATATGTTACATAGTTAAATGCAAATGAGGGGATGACTTTTCCCACCACTGTACATGAGGCTGGAATTGTTAGGGTCTTACTCGGCTCATTATTTGCTGGGGAAAAGATTACTCTAAATAATGCATTCATACAAATAACCATTTGCTAACTACTGGATGCCATTAGTTTATTCAAAAGACATTGTTTTCCTTTTTTTTAATAAGAAAAAAGAAACTTAACATTTGTAAAAAGCCCTGAATTTGTGTTCTTGGGGAACCACTCTGTTAGTTACTCTGTGGCTAATCGTAGGCATCACCAGCCTTCGGCCGGAGCGTGCGGCGTGCTGCTGTGCTGTGAGCAGATTATTCTGGGCTGCAGAAGCGATTAAGGCCCTGTGCATACCTGGTGAAGCTGCGTCTGTCACCACAATTTCAAGCAATAAAATGGGGCAGCCCTGGTGTTTTCTTTTGTTAATGTAATGGGAATAAACCTGAGAACAGCCCTGTGTTTCACCTAGGTCTCTGTAGAGCACATACTGACTTTTAGTCAGCAGGAGCTTGCTTCTCCCAAGAGCTGAGCGCTCTCGTCCCCTGCCAAGTGCCCCGAGCAGCTCCTGGTGTCTGCAGGAGCTGAGGGCGGTCGCTGCGGAGCACACAGCATGTTGCAAGATCAAGCTTCATAAGCTGGGGTGAAATTGAAGACGCTGACCTACAGGTGAAAGGCGCTGTATCCTATTAGCAATCTTAGTATCATACAATCCCCCAAAGTAAATCATTCCTGATCAAAAAGCATGAAAACAGCCCTTCTTAGCAGCAAGTGCAAACTTACTGTGTGGATCAGCATGCTTAGGAAGGTCATGCCTGTCTGTCTTGGGTAGTGAGTATTGCTGGATATTTTCTCTGCCAGCATGAAAAATATGTCTTTTGCAAGGAAGAATGAGATGTGTGTACCCCTCCCTTTTGGTTTGTCTTCAGATGTTTTCTCAAAGCTTTTGTTTTCATAGGAAAGTTGTATGGCAGATGAGAGACGTTCCAGCTCGCTTTGAATGCACATTGATCCCTGGGCAATAGGAATTACTGTAGGAGGTAAAAGGCACTGGATTTTGCTCTTGCCTCCAAAGCGGTTTCAGCTAGGATTGTTTTTATACCTGCCTGTAAAATAAATACACCACAGGTTGTGGAGGCTTTGCTTTGCTTGACTCAAGTGATCTAAGCAACACAAGGGAAATTATAGGTGCTCATTTTTATTATGCTCCCTATGTGGACAGGTTTTCCACCTTCGTGTTCAGCAGGATCTGTACCGGCATAATAAGCTGGATGAGATTGACCCAGGGCCTGCAATGCAGCGTACACGTCTTAAGATGTTTGTATTAGAGATATTAATATTTTATTCTGGATAGCTAATGGACTCTTAAAGACTTTATGAACATTTTACCCCTTTATGTCACTGGTTTTGCATCAGAAGTCACTGGTGATTCATTGAGATCTCGGCACAGGTTCACAAGATTCTTCCGCAGGCGTCATTGAACTAAATATTAAATTGCCTTTTCCTTGCTCTTTGTAACCTCTGTCTCTAGCTCTCATGGCTAAAGGGAAAATGGCAAAGCAGAGCCTGGATGAGTTAAATCTGGATGCTGTCTGTCTAAAACATGATTAAGTAGAAAAAAAGGAAAGCAATCAAAGTGGTGTTTTAATGCCAGCAGCGAATAAAGAATGCTGCTGGCTTCTGTCTTAATCCATAAAAATCCCACAGCCGGAATGTATATGGAATAATCCTATATGAAAGAAACACAGGAAAAGAGAGAAGCCACACTGGCTTATAACAATCCATGGGTGTTAAACTATGCTCATCAGCACAATAAAAAAAAAAAACCAACCCAAACAAAACACCACAAAAACAAACCAACAAAAAGCCCAACCAAAACAGGTTAGCACACTTATTACTTGCAGTACTGTATGTGTGGATTTCTTTTTAGTGTACTGCAACTACGTTTCTGGTTCTTCATTGACATGGCAAATTTTTGATAAACGAAAAGTATTGTAAACTTGTGTACTACTGCTTCTGGTCATATGTGAGTTATAAATTTTCTCCTACTATTCCTACTGAATAATTAACATAAGCTAATATTAAATGAGTCGTATAGTAATGAAAGAAGTAAGAATGATGAGGAACTATATGTTTCTGTGAAGAGATTCTTCATTTTGATGGAAGTTCCATCATTTGGGCATTGAGTAGTTATAGAGATGTAGGGATAAAACAGTTTGACCACTTTCACAGTACTTACAAAAGGTAATTCACATCCCAGCTAATACAGGCAAATGCCCTTTTGTTGTGTCTTTAAGTCACAACATTGTTTATATGGAATGTCAATACTCTAGGATTTGTATTTATTTCTTCTTAGACCCATGGTTTTCTGAAGCTGCTGACAAGCTGATGCAGTATCTAAAAAGACATTTGAGCTAATTAGAAGTCTGTTTGACAAGTAAGTCTGTGTTTGAAAGTATGCACAGCCTGAAGAGTTGAGAAGTGCTGACGTGAAGGATGACGGAGGAGTGAAGCTGGTAGCTGAAATGAGAGAATTGAGTGACCTCACTGAGATAATGAAATGGTGGGAACAGGAATATGAGGAGTTGGGAAGAAATGAAATGGCATTGAGAGCTTTTGGGCAGAGGAAGATGAAAGGGAAAACATGTCCAAATCCTCTTGAAAAATAAAGCTTGAAAGGTTTCTTGGGGTGAGGGCTGTTTTACTGCACAGTAGCTCTTACTGCATCATGCAGACCTAGTTAAGTCATGTCCTGCTGCCACTCCCCCTAACTGCAGCGTGGATGCTGTTGGAGAGATGTTAAATGTGTTTACAGCTGATGCTCCTTCCCGTTTTGGAGCTGAAGGGGTGACCTAGAGTGATGGCAGTGTTCATGTGCGGTGTAAACCAAATGGTTTTGAATGACAGTGCCTTGCATCCAGGTCAGCAATACCAGTTCCCAATAATATCTTGGTGTCCAACCTGAGCCTGACTCCAGGGAGTGTTCTAGAGGTATATTTCTGAAAAGAGATGGAAACATTTATTTTGTTTTTACATACTGCAGCATTTTCCTAAAAATAATTATGTGAGACGAGTGGGGCAGAAGGCGAGCAGTCAATTAGAGTCGAATGTAGCATACGGTGATATCTCCCCTGTTGTCTCTGAAGAGAAAACAGGAAAACGTCTTACTAAATAATTTTTATATCAAATGGTGCAGCTCATCAACAATAACAGCCAGTCCATAAAATGTTCACCTAAAGTCTATGTTTTGCTAGCAACCATTTTAGGAGATGTTGAAGAAAGAATTCTGCGTATCTTTTCTATGGCACCTCTAATTCTGAATAATTAGAATAGAAAGACTTTCAAGTTGGCTTCAAGTTTTAGGTTGTTATATAAATAAGTTCATAGGAATCTCAAATGCTTTACATAAATCTGACAGCAACTATAAAAGGCTTTTGAACATTTTTGTTGCCAAAGTCCCAGGGATTGCTGGAATCTTAAATAGCCTGTTTTAAGCTTCAATTCAGAAGCTTTTTGTCATGTTTAATAATGTGGTGAATAATTCCTTTTCTGTTCATAGTTTCCACATTTATAATCCACAAGGATCTTTGAGGCATGGAATAGATGTTTTCCAGAGCTGTAAGTGTTAGGGGTCTTTCCTACCCCAAACTCAAAACTTGCTTTTCAAGTTCTCTTTGTACTAGTCTTTGTCAACGTCTAGCTTCTTCGAAAGGACTGTCATTAGAAGATGCTAAAATGAAAAGGTTGTCAGTTTTCTGAGGGAACTATATTTGAAATATCAAAGTAGGAGACTAACCATGATGATAAATACATTGTAAAACCAGATGTGCAACACACGGCTTTATTAGGGAGAAGTCTACAAGAAGGAAAATGTTGGGATCCGTGGCTCAGAGTCAGTCCAGGGAGTTGAGCTCACTGAGGTGCACCAATACATTTTTAGGGTGACTTGTATTGCAGTGCAACATGATAATTAAAAGCCAAGTACGTCCTGGAAACGCAAAGCACAGACACTCACAGAGGCTCAGAAATGCCAGTGCCTGTCATCGGTAGATGATACAGGATGTTGTTCCTGCTGTCACTGTCAGGCTGGTAGTTCTTAGAGCTGCAGGTTCAGAATTTCATTTCAGTTGGGTAGAAATGAGTGGAGCTTTGCCTGTTTTAAGTGTATTTTCTAATGGCATTCTTGACATGAGTAACACTCTTCCGGTGCCCCAGCCAGGTCAAATTTTAAAATTGGCCTCATGCTAACTATTATAGTTCCTTCAATTTTTGTGCATGCTCTTAAATTGCACCAATGTGTATTTGTTGCGTTCCTAAACCAGGTTGTTAGCTTTCATAGATAAGCAGATAGGTTCTTTTATATAATTTTCCTCTTGAAATTTGATTTGCAGAGATAGAGTTGTTTGAATATGCTTAACTTTGTGCCTTGTGAATAAGTCTTGGGAATATTAGGATTTAAGAGAGTGTTTATGAAAATACATCTGTATTGGAGCTAAACTGTTTTTCTTGTCTTTCCTCTTCATCGCAACCATGAAGCAACATTAATTCTCAGTGCACTGTGAAGGTATCATTTGGTAGCAAAATCATTTCAGAAAGTATCTTGCTTTATAAATATATGGAATAGTAAAAGTTCTTAAAGGCACATCTTTTTAGGGCTGTACATACCAAATGGTTGTCTATTTCTGATAGTTGAAGTCCACACTAAAGCTTTCTACAAACCTTAGGGAAAATCATTCTAGCAGATATGAGTATTCTGAATAGTGCTTTTAATCCAAAATCATGGAATTTGTCACAGGCATTCATTTAGTAATAAAAAACTTCAAAAAAATTTTAGAATAATGAAACATATATTTTTAAATTGCTTGAAAATGAAACTTACTCAATTAGAGAACACGGTATAAATGGAATTTTCATTTCATGATTCAATAAAAAAGATTTATCTGCCTATTTTGATACCTATTACTGATTCTGCCTCAGTGATATTAACGCCCCACATTGCTGAACTTTCATCAAAAGACACAATAAAATTGTTTTCTTTTCATGAATAGCTCTGCTGTTTTGCAATCAGAAGTGTGTCTGCCATTCGTCATTGTATTCACCACTCTCCAGTGTCACTCTTTAATAAGGTTCTTTTATTTGCTGTTGTACACTTTCCAGGAATAATTTTTCCATTTCAGGGAAAACTTTTGGTTTATTGTAGTTTTTCTAATCTCATTTAATTTTACAGACTTATACAGTGAGGTCATCTTTCCTTTCTCCCCATTTTATTGTATGGCCTTTGTATTGCATGGTTCCTATTATTTTATGACACACTCTCCTACTTCACTTTGCAGTTATTTCCAACAGATTTAACATTTAGCTGTCCACATCCACTTTATGGGTATGTATAATGTATGGAAGGCAGTACTGTCCCATTAATTTTTCATGAATTGACTCTTTATCCAGTGCTATCTAATAAAGATAATCATCAGAGTGCATTGTCATACTGCAGTGCCCAAGAAACTTTTTAATATTCCTTATTGCATATGCATATTCCCAGATTCTCTCTTACTCTCACTTACTATACCATGGCTCAATCACATTTCCATTATTTAGTTGAAAATCTGCATGTTTAATTCCTAATACCTTGCGGCTCAGGTTGAGCAGTAAATTGGCAGAGGGATGTGAAGAAATTTTAAAAGTTCCAGTGAACGCTGGCTGCTCACTATTGTTTTATTCTCTGCTTTTTTCTGGAACTGACAATTACTAGCTTAAACTGAAAATTAAACCAAATCAGTGCATCTGTGCTGATCCATTAAATCTTGGTGTTTCCAATTGCTTGGCTTTCTTACTGAAATTCTTCTGATGTCCACCAGGTAACTGTAAAATCTGACACTGTGATGAGACTGGGCAGTGGAGGAGGCAGTTAACGTTTTGCTGAGTTAATCATAGTTCTGCAGATGTGATGGCAGAGAAACCCCGAGTTCAGAGTAAAGAAGTATTTATTTACAAAATTATTTTGTCTGGAAGCTCACTACATCTGCCAGCAATGAATGAGCTGATTTTTTTTTTCTTAGGGAAGTGATATTTTAAGTTCTTGAAGTACATAACCTCTTCTTTGTGCCATAAAGAATGCTGTTTCCCACTCAGTCTGTACCTATCTATGCTGTGCCTGTGCAGGTGTAGATTTAGCACTTTTAAAAGGTGAGAATGAGCAGTTTCAGAGGAGGAACTCTCAGTGCAGTCACAGAACCAGCCAGCACAACCGCCAGCTCTCTGCAAGCACGCTTCATTCTCTTTGCAGAGCCAGCTTCCATGAATCTTGCTTGGCCATGAAACTGCCAAAAATGGCTAGCGATTGCAGCTATGTTGTAAACAGTTGTCTGTGAGCACATGGGGTGAAGCAGGGAGTTTATTTAACAGAGATCATACATATGCCCCCAGATAGTCACAACCTTCAGTCACTCCTGGATTTGAACTAAAGACGGGAATGGAAGCTTTTATATTACGAACATTTGATTTCTGCCAATGCACAGGTGCATATAGTAAATGTAAATACTCCATTCAGGTTTCATGTTGAGAAAAGTTTGCCTTCTATAGTTGAAATTGAAAATTTAGTATGAAAATGTAATAATGGACTGCTGTTCAAGTCCCTGAAGTCAGTCTTACATCTTCTCTCTCCACGCTGATTTTGGTGAGGATAGTAAATTACTTTGAATATAAGCCTTTAGTGTATATAATTAAATGTGAACCAACCTGTTGCATCAGCTCTTAGACTGTTCTTACACTGCTAACTCTCACAGACCACATCATTTCTCAGCCCTTCTTCCATGGCTGATCCAGAGGCAATCTCCTCTTGCCCTCCCATGCTGCCGTGGGCTGCAGAGCCCTGCCTGTCTCTCCTCCTCTTGGCATGCTGCTGAGGCACCCTGTGCTTCTGGCGAGCAAAAGTAAGTGAGACTGGCCTTGAGGCATGCCCAGGAGGGTCATCACCCCCTTTTCATGTTGGTGGCAGCACCTCAGCATGTCCCATTTTGTGCTCTCTCTGCCCACAGTGGAGGTTCAGGGCCATAGGACACGGTGCTGAGATTTGAAACCCTCCTCTGCCCTGTAGTGAATTTGTTAAAGAAATGGTTTCATTGTATTACTGTAAATGCTAGATGTAATCATGCTATGATAGTCGTGTGATTTGATAATTGATCTTCAGATACAGACAATTGTCTTGGGAATAGAGATATTAAAATCACCAGTTGGGTTCTGAATGTTTCTGAAAGGTATTTGAGTCTGTTTCTTTCATAAGAACTAAAGTGCCATCTGTGTGTCAGTGTATATATAAAGTCCCTTCCTGTTAAGTAAGTGGCTCTTAAAACTCAGGAGATAACATTATTTTAATTGCTGTCTTGAATGGATGCTGACTGTCATTATTATTAATATTGACTGGATTCGTAGTGCTGTTTGAATCATCAGAGAGCAGGTTTTGTTGCTTAAACAAAGGCATTTCAGTTCTAATTTGCTAAAATGCTTTTTAATGCTAAGGTTTCTTTATAAAGAAAATAATGATAAGAAGAAAATCACTTTACTGGTAGATTTTCTGTGATAAAAATACCCATACCAGATCCAGCTAAAACTGGAAACAAATATAGCTACGTTCTTTAACACACGTGGTATGTGGGGAAGCCCTTTTTGTAGTTGCTCAGGCTGTAAGAATTTGAATTGCTTTTGGTTTGCCCTTGTGTTCAGAAGGTTGTGTGCTTTTTCAAGACACTACAAGATAATATGAAACGGTGCTGACTTTTTTGGTATCTACTGTTAAAACAGATATTGTGGAATAACAGTCAGCTTCAAAGAACAGCTTTGTAACTGAATCGTGACTATAGGAATGAGACAATAGCAGCTGAAATAGGGAAAACACAAAAGTAGTTCATGGTTTTCTGGCCTAAGAGAAACGCAGTCTCTTTGGATTCATCTGTATTGTAGTCACTTCTGTAGCTTGCATAAGACCTATATTAGCTTTAGACTAGTTAAAGAGACTTGTCATTGGCATGGCTCAGACAAGAAAGTAGTCAATCCTCGGAGCAGTGATGGGCAACCCACGGTGGGCATCAGGGCACTGCAGCTGCCCCAGGAGAGCGCCCAGCCCAGGAGGGCTGAATGAGCTGCAATTCCTGCTGGTGATTCACAGCATCTCCCTTTGCAGTTCTACTTTCACAGCTCCTTAGCATGTGGCTTCTATGGTTTTATCTGGCATCTGCTGTTTCTCATTCCGGTCTCTGTTCCTGCATATAAATCATTTGGGGGGCAGGCAGAGGGAGTGGGGAACTCTTGCAATGGTGTTGAATTACCGCTGCCTCTAAATTCAGAGCCAGTCCAACACCTGGAATTTAGGAGGAAATCTAAAATCTTCAATTTTATCTATAGTTTGTCTTAGTTATTTTAGAATGAAAAAGGACAACCACAGCTATTAAATATTGGCTGTTTCATAAAGACGCAGTTCTTGCCAGCAAAGCAGATAAAAGACAACTCCTCAAACCCACCAGAATACATTTTCCCCTCCTAAACAGCATTGTTATGCTATCATTATCCTTCCTGTCTTTCCCATTTTGCCTAGTAAGGCATCTGCTGTTTTTATGTGATCGAAAAATGAATGTCAGGTCTGTCATAATAGTAAAAAATTTACTCGGTATACATGCCTGTATATTAGAGTGAATAAAGATCCTTTGAAGATAGTATTCTTTCTTTGAAATTTTGTTTCGTTGGCCGAAGAGCTGGCAGTCATAAAGACTGAGATGATAGTGAAGCTCTGATAATACAGCTATTGATTTCAGTGGGGCTAGGATTTCACTCCAAGAAAGAATAATTTGGCTATCATTCTCAAAATGGGATGAACATGTGATATTCTCCTGCTGCTGAGCATGTAATATGTTCATTTTGTACAAATTTAACCTTGTCTTTCCTGGCTTTATTTTAAATTAATTTATATCAAGGTTTTATGTTGTTGTATGTTATATTATTATCTGACCATTTTCCATAGAAAATCCAAAGCAGCATGTCCTTAGATTTCATGGAGTCTCTGCAGCCTCTATTTTCTGGCTAAAAACTGTTTTAGGGACTAGGAACTTGGTTAGTTTTTTGGTACTTTGGATGGAGGCTTATAATGTTCTGGGAAATACATGGCATTATTTCTGTTTCAGAGCAATCTGCTTGGTAAGTACGTGCTGTCTGGTTTGTGTCAAATTTCTGCTTCCTAAGGTTATCCCATTAGCTTAACTGTTATCCCATCAGAAGGAAAAGGACAGTTATTGTAAGAAGCTATGTGGATGCTTTATCTCCCTTTAGCAAAGAAAACAGTACTGAGTGAGAAAAGGAGGGAAATCCCTGAGAATACATAGCAGCAGTTTCTGACTGTATACTGTCCCCATGGGTGAAAGCCTTTATCCAATTCAAGTCCGCTTTAACTCTCTCCTGGAGGTCACATTTACCTCCCTTTAAAAAAAAAAAAAAAAAAAAAAAAGAACAATAAAGAAAGAATTTGATAATTGTGTCACCAGCTAGACAATTTTCAAAGTGAAGACAGATGATTTCACAAGAGATGTAAAAATCTCAGTTGTATGTGCTTATTTTCGTACCTGATGCCTTCTGTTTAGTCCTTCCCATTCCCTGAACTCCAGCACCAGTGATGTTTTCCCAGGCAGCATTAGTTTGACGTTTACAAGTTACAGCAAGGAACAGCATACTTCATTGCTTTCTTAAACCTTCTTTTTAATATGCACCATCACCTTAAGAATGACTGTAAAAACAATGGCAGGTTATACAAATTCCTTTTAAAAAGAAGAAATAAAATAAGTTCCTTTCATAAGGAGTCTAGTTTTCCAAACCTGCTTACTGAGGTTTTTGTGTGTAAGTTGCACTCAGAGGCTATTTGTGTGTGAAAATGCATCATTTGCCCACTTAGGCATGCGGTCAGTGGTGGCTAGCAAGCTTTCAACCCAAATATGTTCTTCTTGAAAAGAATGGCAAATCTCCCATTCACTCTCAGGAGGGCACGAGCCGAGCAGTGGTAAGGCGGAACCAAGTTTTGTCCCTGGCTCTGAAGGGCCACCTGGCTCTCGGCAGGTCCTTGGGGTGGAAACTTTGTTCTGGGGTCCAGGGTGGTTGTAAATGTCTGCCTGCACGCATCCGCTTACGCTGTTTCAATCTAAATCAGTACAGTTTTCAAATGAGCTGGCAGCGTTATTTGATCAGAACAGCTGTGATTTTTCTTTTTTCTTTTTTTTCTGTCACATATACAGACATTTATCTTTACTCTGGATCTTTGTCTTAGTTTGTAAATTCTCAGGAGGCAAGCAAACCCAGAAACTTCCAGAGCAAGGATGTGTTGAACCAGAAAAAACAGGACCTGCAGCTTTGAGAAACTGAATCTCTCTCTTGATAAGAGCTGAAGCCCTGGGGCATACATATATATAGCAAAACCCACAATAAATATCAATGCACAAAATGCGTCACCAGAAAAGGAACTGAGAATTCATTCTGGGGGCAAAGATCTGCAAATCAATAAAAAATGGGGAAAAGAGAGATTTAACAAGAAAACTTACAGTGTTTCAACACTACCCCCCCCGCCCCAATAACCATGAACTGGGTTTTACATTAAAAGCTCTACAGCGATAAGTTGAACAGTAACTTGCTCACACTACCTCTATTTTCCAAACTGTTTAAATGCTATGAATATAAAATTATCCTAATGAAAGAAAATTATGTTTAAGCCTGGATGTACTGCAAGTCAATAACTAGCACAGTGGCAGAAATAACGTTCTGTTTCTCTTACAGATAGGTATCTTCAGCACTATAGTAGGTTTTAGTTCAGTGGGGCTGCCTGTTGTAAAAAATCACACCACATCTGCTGTCATGATCTCCAATGGAATTATTTAAAATTTGCATGCAATTGAAGATTTGACAAATGCTTTACAAACAAGTATGTTGAGATGGTTGCAGCCATGTGTAGCTTATCGCACAGAAAGCTGGCGTGCTGAAGGGAGAAGGAGAAGCCAGAGCAAGCAAATTCAGTGATGGTATTTGTGGTTTCTTAGTCCCAAATTCTTGGGTTTATTAGCTGAAACAGGAAAGGGGTCTAACTAGATGTCTTTAAGAAGAGGAGCTTTGCTGAGGAAGAGTGAAAAAGCCTATGGAAAAATGGGGAGTATCTGTATGCAGAAAAAAAATGAGGCATGAGTGGGAGAAAGTAGAGACCTTCATGAGTATGGAGCTGAATTACATGGGATCAGGAGGACAGGGGTGTGAGAGGAAATGTGTGAAGGGAGGGAGGCAATATTTGAGGAAGCAGAGTGGCCCAGCACACTAAGCAAATGCAAGTGTGCAAATGCAAATGAGGGGAAGGCAAGTATGTATGTGGAAATCAACAGGTGTTTTGGGGAGCCTGAAGATCAAAACATGCAGTGTGTCTTACAGACTTGGTCTACAATTAGGCATATATATGAAATGGAGATAAAAGAGCTGGGGCTGATAAAGACAAAACAAAGAAATCTTGCTGTTAGTTGTCCTAGCAGAGATATTGCAAATGTCTCTAACCTGGTCTTCTGCCCCCATGGAATTACCTTTCAGGTAACAAAGTGTTAGCTTGGGATTTGGGATCAGAAATGTACTGGAGGGGCTCACTTGCACGGCCCGGTTCCTGACACCACGTTAGTCTGGTTTTCTTATGGGTAATGAGCTTGCAAATTGTAAATGCTCTTGTAAATGTACTGGCTTTGCCAGTGGGAGAAATGGCCACGGTGGACAAGTGGGCAGGGCATCTTCCCCCTCTCTATCCCCTGTGGCTATCTTTTTAGGAGTGCACCTTTAAAAAAAAAAAAAAAAAAAAAAAAGCTCTGCATTTGCATACTATTTTAAGTACATGCTTTTTAAAATCAGATATGCCAACACATTAAACCAATTATGAAGAACTCCTGTGCTGGAATCGCTTATCAGGTTGTTCTTTACTGACTGCTGTCTGTGTGATCAGAATTTGTACGCAGCCTGGGCACCTCCTGGGTGTGCCAAGTTCTGTACAAACTCTTTGTGTAACACCGGCTTTACAAAGGAAACTAGGGTTCTGCCTTATTTAAGCACTTTCCTATCAGTAAAGTACTATCAAAGATCAAATATAACCTGATTCAGGATTTCTTCTGGTCATCGTAACCCAAGATTAAAGCTAATTACTTGATAGTATCAGTCAGTCAATCAAACAAGCCTTGTTAAAATCAATACAGCTCGTAACATAATAATATCCTTTGTCCAGGCTCTTTATACATCATCTGCTGCCTTAATTGGTGCTGATGTAAAGCCACACAATGGTTCAAATCTGGACTGATTTGTTTTAGCAGTGACACTTTACCCAGCTAATGCAGGATCATTAACATCATTTTTCCAGTTACTGACCTTGGAGCAGCTGTTCCTAGTTTGCTTATGAAAATTGTCATTACCCTTTACTTGTTTTTATTCTTCTGCTTCTTTCTGGATTACTCTTGACAAGAAGAGTCCAGAGCTAAGTCTTAACTGATTGGTGAGCTTATTTTTCTAGCTGAATCTGAATTATCTTGCAGCAATGAAGTTCTTATGATAACTAAGCAAAATTAAATTTCTTGAGTGTATGACCTCCAAAATGATGATACTACACACCATAAGGCTTATGGATCAGCAGTAAGTGCCTGGAAGGAGACTACTGCTTAACTTATTCACATCTTTGTCCCCATAACGCATATTAATACAGAATCTGACAGTAGTTGTGCAGCCATTCAAAAGCATGGAGGAGAAATTGTTTTAAAAAATTCTCATGAAGCCCTTTGGATTAACCAGTTTGCTGTCGCCCAGTGTGCCAGGCGACTGCTCAGACTATAACAATAGCATCCTCCAAATTTTCTGTGCTTGAGAAATTTATCAACTCTGTCACATTTAAGAAATTTCTCTTCCTGCAATATGAACATTACTCCAGGGGTTTACAAACTTAGCAAAAGCTTTGCAAATAAATGCAATCAATTCCCTAGGCCAAATTCAAGTCTTGCTGAAGTCAAAGGAAATTGTGACAATGATTTTTAGAGACCAAAATGGGGTTTAGCATATAGCTGTACATACACTGGAAGCTGATGGCTACTGGAAGAGGGTAAATAAGATTACCAAGAAAAATGAGCATAGGTCTAATTTATGTTGCTGCATGAAGATTAGATGATATCTGCCATATAGACATAATGGTGACTGGCAATCAAAATGTGTACTGTAGAATAGTATATACTTCATGCTCAGTGAAAACTCTTTGCTAGTTGTCAGTTAATACAAGACACCATGTTAACAGACAAAAAGTTGTGAATTAAATATATTAGCTGGGCATATTTGGTTCAGTTCTGCTAAATGATCCTCCAGACAGAGCCACCTATTGTCATCAATACCTTTTGGTAGCCTTTTGGCAGTGTTTTAGGTTTTGGTGGCTTCATTTTCTAAACAAATAAGTGTATGTCATATTAAAATGACAGTGTCTTACAGAATCTGCTGAGGGTTGAAACACTCGTAGTTGCTAGTAGGGATGGGGTTTATACAAGACATCTGAAACATTATTTAAATATAGATATACATAAAGGAGTTTTCCCTTTAGATTTCTTTAAATATCTGTGCCTGCCACTTAAACAGTAATAATGACCATACTGGAAACATATGACCCTCAGATGAGTTCAGAAAGGAAGTGAATGCAGAGTGCAATGGACCATGTTGTCAGGAGTGCTTCCAGCACCCTGTTCCATGCCCTCAGGCAGAAGAGCTCCCAACATACTCCCATAAAGTGATGTTGGTTCTCCTTCAAAACTCTCCTTAAATATCTCCTTTTCCATGGTATATACACCAGAAATGTAATAGTTTAAGGTTATTGAGACAGGTAGTTAATGACTAGAAACTACTGTAGAGACGCTGGACAGCAGTTTTTTGTTCTGTGTTTCCATCTATTAGGGTTCCTTGTTTTCTGCTGGATTATAAGATTTTCAAGCAAGACAGCTTTATATTCTGCTTGAACTGCACTTAGTCTGGGGGCTGTCGTTCATGACTTGGCTCCCACGTACTATCTTAATGTAAATTATGATGGTGATGATAATCTTGGGTCTGGCACTTCAGCGCCTCGCCTAACTCAGCCTTTGAAAAGGATGGGGTAGGGAACCTGCTAACCTCCTTGTAAGGATTAGCAGCAGGGAATCCTGCAGGAATGTGGTGAGTTCTTCAGTGCTGCTCTCTGTGAATGCTGTCAGGTTGCATTAGGACCTCCCTTTCCTCCCTGAGCCTCGGAGAGTCACAGTGAGGGTTTTTTGCTGCTTGCAATGAAAGGATTAAAAATCACAGTAGTGGCAGGGTAGCAATCCTCTGTCCTTCACACTTACTTGGTGGAAGAAACCAAGGGAATTTCATTCTTTAGATATGCACAGCACAGTCCGAAGATTTAATCATGACAGGTAACAGGGAAAAATTCCATTAGATCCAAATCTGGGCAGGTATCTTACTTCATCAGGGTCTATTAATTAGGTGCAATTTACAGGCTTTAAAAGAAAAGTAAATATAGCTGGTATTAGTTTAGCATTTAGCTGTCTTAAGTAAAGAAAAACAACCTCAAAATAACCTTCCTTTAAGTCTCCCCAGGCTTGTCTACCACATTTCATTCTCATATTTACACAGGATGAAAAAAAAAAAGAAGCCTGAAACAGAATATTGCAGTGATTCAAAACCCTTTCATCTGAGTGTCTCTCAGCATGTTATTCACCATATCACAACAGAAATGATCACACCCCTCAGATTTAATTGGCAAATCCCATTGTTATGAGGCCTCAACATATACTAAAGTGTCTTTCTTTTGCAGTGAGCATGCAATGTGCTATTCTCTGTTGAACACAATGAATATTTATATTCTTCCACTCTTCTCTGGGAGATTCAGAATTGTTTTGTGGTAGCTGCATCCTTCAGGACTCTCATTTTGTTTCCCATTTCAAGCCTTAATATTTTCAGCGAATGTGAAAGTGTGTCTTGCCAGTTCCTTCTGTCACTGTCAGGTCTTGGTTCCTAGACTGATGCTTATGGTATCTTTCTGGAACAAAAAACCCCAACTTTTTCTTTGATACTGTTGTTTAACATAATGAGAAACTGGAAGGTGAGTGGTGACAACAACAAAAGGCATCTTAAAAAGTAATTATTTCTATTATGTAGCACAAAAATTAAAAGTTTAGTTCAATGCAAAGGATATTGCCTCCTCCTACCAATGTTCCCGTAGTGATTTTTACAGCTGTTGCCTATCATAAGGATAATTTAGAAGCTTGCCATCAGTGTGTGATTTGTGAAGCCACTTTGGTAGAGTAAGTGCTAACAGAAGATACGTGTTTTACCTTAAACTAATCCCAAAACTGTTTAACTTTCCTTTAATAATGGAAAAAAAATAGTGCCGCATACATGATATCATACAGAAAATATTCACAATAGTCAATTACATCTTCAAAGAACCTCTGTATTGTGATTGGGAATAGAAGATTAAGAATAACTCAGAAGTCATGTTAAATACTGTACAAGTGCTAGAATAATCCCAAAGCTACCTGCTACAGACAATTCCAATTTTATTTAAATTCCTGTTCTCACATAGATACCATTGTCCTTTCCAAGGGATACAAGGTTTTGCTATTGATTTTACGGGTGGGGTTGTCAAGAGTATCTGTAAAGCTTGAATTGATTTAATGTCAAAGTCCAAATACCACATTACTCCTCTGGAAATCTAATTAATTGTAATATATGCTATTTTAACATATTTGTAGTGAACGCTGTTAACCAATACCTGTAACAAATAGTTTAGCTGCATTTCCCAGGGTAATAGAAATGAGGTTGTCTTGATAATGGTAAAGACGACTCTTATTTGCCTCAGGATTTGCAATGAATATGAGTTTTATTCTTGTAACTACCTACAAATGGAATTACATCTGGATACTGTCAAAACTGAAGACAAATGTAAATAAAGATAGTTGGTAGGGATCAATGTCTCCACATCACTGTTGTGGAATCTTATGATACAGGAACTGAAACCTTGTTTGAAAGGTAGTCAATTCGCTATAGGTTATTGTGTAAATAGAACATAGACCGTTGGTTTTTGAGACTTATTAGAGAAAAAAAAAATCACAGCAAGACTTTATTTATGTCAGAATCCTTGTTTCAAAGTGAAACCCTGAAATTAGTGCCTCAGTAGAAATTTTTAGCCTAATAATTTTTGTGATGGCAGTTGTCTATGGACATTTGATGTGTAATAATAACATGGTTGAAAACCACAATGGAAATTTTTGAGATCCCTGTTCCTGGAACTCTTTTGCACCGTAGACTATGTGTCACTGTACTTTCTAACGTATTAAAGTCAATCTTTTAGATTATCTATTTTTAGTTGTTAAAATAAATTTTCTTTTTTGCCACAAAGATAATTGTGAGTAGGTTTGTAATTACACTGAAGAATGTAATTTGAAATACTCTGAGGCAGAATGTGCCATGCTTAAAAAATAATAAAACATTTAGAAGATTTAGACATGTTTTTTCAGGCTGTTGCATCTAAATGGCATGCCAAAATCCCACAGGCAATTAATGGTGTTGTCTGCCTGCTTCTCATGGGGTGCTTTGAATATGTACACCTCTGGCATAATGATGCAGAGATACAATAGCATGCTGTCATCATCAATAATGTTTATTTTTCTTTCAGAGTTGATCATACATACTGACAATTTAATGATTTTTCTTGGAGACTCCAGACTGGTGGAAACTATGTATGTATTGTGTAGCTAGCTCATTTGGAAGATGGCTGCATACATCAATATTCATTACGCTGCATGCAGCAGACACCCAACATTAGCTTTGGTTGGAAAAAGTAGATACTTCCCTTCTTTTGACCAGCATAAATTGCAATGATTGGAGGGGGCAGCCAAGAGAGAAAAATACTAGTGCGTGCCCAAACATGGCAGTACTCTCCAATGGATTCCTCTGTTTCCACTGCTCTCAGCTGTAACTGGTCCTGATTGCCTAAAAGCCTGCTGGTGAGAAAGGAGCCGTACTGCTGTAAGCATCGTTGCTGCTGCACTTGGTTAACAAGTCACTCCTGACTTCAACACGTGCCTTTACTTTTTGGCCAATGGGAACTTTGTGAACCAAATTTTCTCTTTCTAGTAACAAATAATAAAGTAAAAACAGCTGAAGCAGATCTTTTCCTGTTTGTGAAATATAAGTGACTTTCTATTAATGTGACCACATGTGCCACATCTTTTTGTTTCTTTGTGGTTTTAATCTCTCTTTTTCTAAATAACATCATCGGGCCCATCAAAATCTTTTGATTTTCTCCATATTGAAACAAGGTGGCTTTAAAATAGTGCCTATGGAATTTCAAATGAAATGTAGATCTCATTTCCATATCACTGTTTTCTTTACTTTTTTTTTTCCTTCAGAAAACAGTCAAGGAGTCATTATATTTTCCAGCAAGCTGTCTTGTACACCCTGAAGGGAATATTATAAGATTAAATGCAGAGTAGCATTCCTCTAGCAAGGTGAATGTTTCTCATTACAGAGATCCCTAGTTGATCTCCTAAATATAATTCCCTGTAATAATGTGAAACTTCTGAATTATTTATTGTTTCATATTAGATCAGGAGTATAATTTCTGAAAATAAATTTATTGTCATGAGCAAATCAGCTTATGAAGGTTATCTATAACCATGGAATGAAAGAGAACAGATGCTGTATTTTGCAAGACTATCTATTGTAGCTACTTTTTGGCTTTTAGGAGGAAGCTCTAAATGTGGATTTAAAAATTGATGAACCATGATTCTGTTAATGTGTGGGCTTGGAGTTATAACACTCTGTGTCTTTACTATTTTAGTCATTTGAATAAAAACATCTTTGAATGAAGATCCATGATTGTCTGCAACCATCTCTGCCTGCCAGTGTTACAAGGATCGCCTGAGCACCCAGAGATGTAAATGACAGTGCAGAAAGTTAACCCTTAGCATGGTACTGCTAATGCACGAACCACAGATGACTTGGTGATGCCAGCAGTACTTCACCAACCAGTGAGGTGCCATGAACTTTTAACTGAGTCTTTTCAGAAATGACAGATGTCTCTTACTTCAGAGAGTCCCCACTCCTCCAGATGCAAAATGCAGTGGGTCAATGTGTCCCAAGCTTCCAGCTCCGTCAGATGTTTCCTCGCCTTGCTGGCATGCCTTCTGCCACGGTCCTTGAAGTGGTCTTTCTCAGGTGGTTGTTCGTCACGACAGTTCCTGGTCAGTGCTGGATCTCTTTCAAGGGCAGCTGAAACAAGAAAGGGGAAATATTGCTGGGTGTCAGGGCATGTCCATAGAGGGCACTGGTCTTGATAAAAGACAGAGGTTCCCATTTAGCTTCTTCTGGTTACAGCAGTCAAGGCCCATAGGGAAATCTGAGCATTGGAGGGAGCATCTTTATGATGGGTGCAAACTCCTCTCTTGTTTTTCCTGTCTCTGCTTTTTTCCAATATGTTCACCCTCTGTTTGTGTTTCGGTGTACGTTTTCAGTCTCCCTATACTTGAGGAACGAAGGAGCGAGCGAAGTGTGTGACTCCCATTTACTGGGAGAGGTGACAGACTAGGGCAGAAGTTTTGCGTTCTCTTGGCAGAAATAGAGCCCTCTTTCTGTACGTGTCTCAGCACTAGCAGCTTGCATTGTATTGCATCTTCTCAGGGCATTCCTTGGAAGTGGTTAATAGCTGCTTGTTAACAAGTCACAAGTACAACTGTGTTTCAGCTCATTAGTAAAATAAACAATGGTGTGCAAAATCAAACTGATTTGGGGGCTGATGCACAGCACTGAGAGACCTATAAAAACTCTTCCACAGAATGACTCCTTCCACAAAACCTTGACTGTTTTGCAGATCAGGCATTTACTGTTCTGTATCTGAAAAGATACTTAGGAAAAAATGCTAACCGTGTTAGACTGAAGGACTCAGCAGGTAAAGTGTCTGTCTCCTGTCTGGGACAGAGGTTTAAGTCACAGTTGAAGTTTCAATTAACAGGACCTGATGGTTTCCTGCTGTGACTCTAATAGATAATGGTTCGCATTAAAAAGAACTAAACATAATTTAGCACATTTTGGTGCAGATGGCTGTCTATGTTGAAGAGATGGCCACCTGGTGACTGTATTATTTTTCACCCCTGAAGAATGGTTGCTGAGGTCAAGTCTTCAATCATTGGCAGGGATGTGGAGAGGCACTTGTGCTGTGACTCTGTGTGCCACCTGGCCTCTCTAATTAAGGACTACCATTTCCTGCTTTGATAGCCCCTCTGCCTGGGTATAAACAAAATTCAGTGTGATTATAAACATCCCAAACTAATGAATGCTTTCTGGATCTGAGAAGGCAAACGTGGTGATTTTTAGTTTTGTTGATTCTGTTTTGTAATTAAAAATATAGAGGTGAAAAAAAAAATGTTTTCTTCTGTTCCTTCCTTGAAGTATACTTCTGGGAATTGATATAAAATTGAAATCATGCCTGAATCATTGCAGCTGAGCTAGAGCAAGCAAATGCAGAACTCCTGTGTGCAGCAGTTTTCTTAGCTGACTTTCAAGTTGCAAAAGATACTTCCAAGCCATTCATGCAAGAATTTTGTTACAGAATGCTTTAATTATGAACAATTAAGTAGTTAGCTAAGACCAAAAAATGCTTTTCTTCTGTTTCTTGTGCATCTAATTTCTCACTCTGGTAAAGCTTTGAGTACAAATTCCAGCAAAAAAAGTTTACATAATGCATGTGAAAGACCTTTCTTTTTAATATTAAAATACAAAATTATAATTTCAGCACCAAGCTGGGAAATGATTCATTATTTGGATAATCAGAGAAACAAAGATGCGCTGGCTTGGATGTATTATGATCCCTTTTGTGAGATTCATTAAATGGAGCCCCTGACTTCTAGAATCCGTATCTCTGTTCTGTGTCTTATGGGGATTCAACTCTGTTATAGATTATATTTCATTCAACCATAGTGGATTAGTTGCAGTTTCTACCTTTTAATTAAACAGCTGCTGTAACTAAACACAAATCTGAATTATTTAATAGTCCACAGTATTTTAGTCAACTCACAGTGCTTGGATTTTTTAATTATATGAAGCTATACATTTTTTATGATGAAGGCTTTAGTCAGGTCAATCAACAGCCACTAATAACGTATCCTTTCTAGAAGGCTAAAGTGTTTTCCCAGAGCATGAAAAAGTTTAAAGTAAATTAAAAACCAAGGCTATCTAAGAAAATGTCTATGTCACCTAAATATGCTTTGTGGCTTTTGACAAAATGTTTGGGATGTTTTTGTTGTTTTTAAAAGTATTCTATTGCCCTAGTGTGTGGTCCAATTTACAATGTCTGTCTCATTATATCCAAGTGCAAACACTGCAGTAATGTTTAAAAGGTGGTAATTGTGCTAGATTAATGAGCATCATGCTCAGATCAAGACATCATGATACTGGGGATTTAAGTGTCAAAATGAATATACATTTAGGAGTTTTGCTTTGTATGAATAACTGCAGTGAATGCACAAAATTTCTTTATGACATAAGTAAAGCAAATCAATCAGTCAAGTATCTGTTATCAACAAGAATTAATTGGTACAACTGAAATAATTCCTTACACACGGTTAAGGTTTATATCTAAGCCATTTTTTACTTTTTTCCTTTCTTGGAATAAGAGTGGCTAAATAACTCAGAGTATACATGAACACTATATAACCTAAAAAGGTTCTTAAAGCAGTTACAGAAAAACTCACTTGTTTTGCCTTCCATTGTGTAAGCTTATGCTACAGATTGTACATCTGTCCTTAATTTGTTAAGACACTAATTGATGTAAAAGAGGTTCATGGCCTAATTTCTTGGGCTAAAAATATATGGTATGAACAGTAATTCACCAGTTAAAAGGTTGGTGTAGAAATTCCTATGTTTGTGCACATATATTAGCATTTCATATTTGCGATCCTTACAAACGGTGATCAGCACAACGAATGGAAAGGGACATATGCCAATAGAAAGTTGGTTGTCCATGTCTAAGAAGACTCTTCCATTAAAGGTGAAAATGTCTGTCTTCTAGGTAGCAGCGATGCCAAGAGCATAATTGAATCTCTTTGATCAATGTGAGGAAAACATAGTGAACCACATGAAAATACTGTTGACAAAATGGGATTCACACCATTAAAGCCAAACGGAAAATGCCTTCATTATATACATTACCATCAACATTTGTGGTGTGTTCATCAGTCAAGACTGAATGGAAGTGCCCATAAAAGAATTTGTAAGCTATGGCACACGTTATTAAGCTCAGTGAGCTTTTAAGAATGCTTTTGTTGTCACCAAGGAAAATAATAGTTAAAATTGGATGTTCTCTGGTTATAGTGCGTCACTTTTACAAGGCATGAGCAGAATTCAACAATGAGACTACAAAGAGTCACTGAGGTTTAAGATAATGTAGCATGCCTTCAAGGAAGATATCCTCAATATATACTAAGCATTGTGCTTAAAGCAAGGGCCAGGATCAGTCTTTATTTGGGTGGGAACAGGAATAACCAGAAAAGGAATAGGAGAAAGATTGTTAGAATAAATATGAAAAAGTCACAAGGTAGTCCTTTTTACTAAGTAGATAGGAACGAGGTAGCTGGTTATTCTTCTTAACATGAAGAACGGCTGTAACAGTTAAAGGTTTTCTTAATGGCTAATACATGAATTCCATTAAAAAAAAAACAAAACAAAACAGGTAAAGGTGTGTAAATCTTGTACGTATTGGAATTTTGGAGATTACACAAAACACTGAACTCTTAAGTCTTACAGTAAAGCTGAAAAATGTATGTGTGGTCTGTAAAGATTAAAAACTAGAAATCAAAGAGAACCTTGTATTTGCTTGTCCTGGTTTCGGCTGGGATAGAGTTAATTGTCTTCCTAGTAGCTGGTACAGCGCTGTGTTTTCAGTTCAGTAT
>JAVKLA010000036.1:14864279-14882360 GCA_034782735.1 Sagittarius serpentarius | reverse complement strand
ATCCCACTGGGTGGGGGGGGAGCGAGTGAGCGGCTGCGTGGTGCTGTGTTGCTGGCTGGGGTTAAACCACGACATTGCTGTATCTAGTAAGAGGAGCTGTAAGCTGGACTTCTGATTTTGAGGATGTGAAGTTAACAATGCTGGACTGAATGTGGATATAGAAAAGTATCAGAGGTAGGCATAGGGGAAATACAGGTGATTGAAGGGCATACATGAGTTAGAGGAAAAATATGAAAACTCAGTGTGAAGTTTTAATCAGAAGTGCCCAGAAATAGTCCTTGGAAGGTGTCTTGGAAATAAAGATGGACTAACAGATAAGTAGCAGCAAGCTACAGATGGTTATCTATGAGCTTGTTCAAAGACAAAGTGGATTCTCATCAAACCCAGTTGTGTACGGTTGAGAGAGAATGGGAAGAACTCTGCATAACAAGAATAGTCCCTGACCTTTGTGATGGGGAGTCTGATCTGACTTTGACTGGATGCGGGCAAGTCCCTATAGTAACCAAAAGCCTTATTAATGTCACTGGATGGGCAAATATTTATCCAAGGTCTACAGCTTGAGCAAGCAGAGCCTGTATCAGTTATTGTTACTGAAAAGGACTTTTGTGTCAATGCAAAGTGAAAAGACAAAGAAAATAGGCAATATTTGCCTCCGTTACGTTTTTTAATATACTTTTTATTGTTTAATGAGCATTTTTTGCCCTTTTACTTGTTGTGATTAACTAGTTAATGCAAACACATCTATGTTCTAGTAAGATATGAAATAATCACTGAAATGTTTGCCATTATTACTTCAGTATACTTTAATTTACGATTTTTAAAAATTCTTTCACCAACCTGGCAGACAGCTTTCATTATTTTTCCTCTAGCATTAAAAAAAAAACAAGGTAGCAGACATGATTGGTATTATGAACTACATTCTTACAAGTTTATTGTTAATATATAAATTTTCCAGAAGAGCTCAAAGTAGCAACTAAAGTCCTTGCTTCTGTTTTTTTACTGGCTTGGTTTTTTTCTGAAATGTTGCCATCTTGTACAAAACAAGTCAATACTTTGTGGTTTTTTGGGGGGTGGTGGGGTTTTTTGTTTTTTAAAAAATAATATTTCTGTTAGGCTGAGATACTGCTTATTAAGTTTTGTCTCAGAAAGAAAGATTTCAGTCAAATTCTCAAGTTTCTGCAAGGTGGACTTTATGATAAAATGATTGTGAAGCCTAATAGTTTTAATCTTTAGAAACCCTTACATTCAGTATTCTGAACTGAGAAGCTCTGGAAGTGGAAGGTCTTGAAGGATCCAGCGGGCAGTCTGTCTCACCACGGAATTACTCTCTCACAAATAGTATGTCTCCTGTTGCCTTAACTTCAAAGAATTACGACGCTGTATTTTCCCACCACTCCAAAATGTTAGTGACACACCTGTGCTTCCCCCGCTCCTGCCCCCAGCTTCTGACCCAATTTTACTTTCTTTAGTGTGCTGAACTTGAGTTTTCTCTGAGGTCCCAACAAAGTTTAATTATTTCATCAGTCAGGGATTCTGTTATCTTTAGTTTTCCTTGCTCATCTAGTAGAAGCTGTAAGAAGGCAAATTAGAGGGTGCTTCAGGGCAAAAAGAAATAGCAAAACTCTTTTGGGCTTCTGCCAGAGGGCAATGACTTTATGCATCAAGAGAGGAAAAGTGATTGCTCCAGGCTCAGTTATCTGGGTTCTTGAGTGTTTAATGTATGATGTGTTTAAAAAGAAGTTAGAAACTTACATGGCCAGACTTGAAAGCACGTACAGTTTTTTGACTACAAAGTAGTTTCTGTAAGAGAAAACCTCTTATCTGATATTTTCAAATGGTCCAGATGTTTTTCCATGTTAGTTTGCTGATAGATCAGACAGTAAATGCAGAGCTTTCAACAAAACAACATTGAAAATTATTTTATTAAAATTAGTGTAAATTAATTTCTGTCAAGAACAATAAAAATCAATAAATATTTGGAATATTGAAATAAAATTATCATCATTTCCACTTGAGATTACTTCGTGGTTGGGATGAGAGAGCTTGGAGTTTGAGTTAAGAGTTTGAAGGTTGTGCAATTTATAGAATTTCCTCGCAGTTCCTTGTTAACAAGTGACACCCAGGATCCTAAGTCTGAGTTCAGATGTATCCATTCACGTTGCCCTAGTGTGAGGTGAGTCTGCACACTTGGAAGTTTCTGACTTCCAGGCTCAATAACCTCAAAATGTGAGTGGCATATTACAGAAAGGTGAAGTTCAGTGCTTGGATTTTAGTTTTTTTTCTCATGTTGAAAAACGAACACAACTGGGAATGCAAAGAGTAGGATAGTCGCTCTCACTCCCTTTTTACCTCTCAAAAGGGTTTCCACTTTCCATAGAACTAAAGGGAAGGAATTTACTTTCCACTTGAAACATGTATCTTTGTCAGTAACTCTGAAGGGTCATTACTGAAGGGTACATGGATTTAAAAAAAAAAAAAAAAAAAAGTGCATTGGTGAGGATAACTGAAATTCAACCAGCCAACTACAAATTCCGCCAGCCTCTCTGTGTCTTTTTGGAAGTGCATTTTCCTCTGATGCTCTGACACAGAGGCTGCACAGAAGGGATGCACCAACTGTGACCAAGCAAAATTAAACTAATTTCTGTGATCTTCTCCTTGCAAGATTTCGTGCATTTCTTTTACCGGAACCTAATACTGTATACGTACACTTATATGAAAAGCTCTTTGCAGCATGGACAAACTAGTAGTTTACGTCCTCAGGAGGTCACAGGCTGCTGTTTCACCCTGCTTTTGTCAGGGACACACTGCACTGAGGTGATTGTGTCCTTGGTGTAGATTTTTCCTTTCCTCTGGCCTAATCGTCATGGATTTTAATTGCCCAAACTCTGACCATTCACATGGCAAAAATACGAATGTTGCCGTGGTGGTTGTGGAAGGCAGAATAATCTTGAAATTGTGTTACCTGTAGCTTGGACAGTGTGGCAGTATTTTGGTCTCGAACTCTTCCAACTGGGTATGAACATGTCGTGTTTACATTTGTTGGCTGCAGTTTTTGACTAAACTCAGCTGATATTCACTGCAGCGTGGTTTCACTGGTGAAACTTCAGCGAAGCTCTGTGCGTGTGAACGGCTGCGCAGAGGTGAACCAGCCGCATCCCTTGTCCTTTAGCTTGGTAGCTACATCAGAGAGAGCACTTTGTTAAATGAACATTTGAACTTTGTTTATTCATTTTTTGTCTGAGAATATGTGCCTCAGTTACATTGTTCGGATCCAACTTCGGAATCTGCCGTCGTACAATAAAAAGGATGTTGGGGGCAGCGGTGACCTTCAGAGTTTGGGGTCTGCATGTGATCTTGGTGTCTGTTTTGGCTGAGCAGGTTATTTAGCCTTTAGGAAGGTGCAGTTTCTCTGAATGTAATATTTTTTTCCTCAGTACCAAAAAACTTAGCATGGGTGTTTGTGTCTGCACTTTCGGATAAAAGAACCCATAGAGTACCATTAATGGATGTTGTATGGAAATTTTTTTTTATTTTAACATTTGTGTATTTTTCATTAAAACAGTGAGTGATGAGGCCTTCCTCGGTGCTGTAAAGACTGCAGTGGCTGATGCTCAAGCTAGCTGTTCAGTAGTGCCGTTAGGGTTAACCTAGTGCATTACCACAACAAGCATATTTTGAAAGGAATGCAAGAAAGAAAAACAAGAAAGAAAGATGACTAAATATTGTTGGCACTTGAATAAAACAAAAACCATAGAGTAATAATTTCCTCAGTCCCTGCAGTCATTCTTGAATTTTTAATATTGCTCTGTTTATTGTACCTTTACATTGCAGTCATGTTGTTTACCAAATAATTTCAGGCCATTGTAGTTGGAGAATGATGGCTTCCCAGAGTCACATTTTCCAGACATCAATATGTGGTAGGAGCTTCTGGCTGGGTTCTGTTCCTGGTTGATTCATTTGATTGTAGGCTGTCAAGTTTGGGGGACTTTAAAATAATTTTTTCAATTGTGAGGTTACAAATGAGTCATTCTGAAGTGTTTCCCTTTTGGTGTTTTTAATGTCTGGGAAAAGTAAATCTAAAAAGGTCTTTATGTTTTTTCCTCTCTCTTTTATTACCAGATCGTAGAAGTGAAAGCCCTTTTACAGTTACTTTCAAGGTATCATTAAGGCCCTGTAAATATATTTAATCAAAATTTTTAGAAATTGTATGAAGTACAAGCTGTACAGACATTTGAAAGGCGGTATCATATTATTAAGTTTGGGTTGTACTCCCTTATTTTGGCAGCAGAACCCAGAGAAGCTCATTTTAGGGTCTCTTCTGCCTAAAGGAGCATAAATGACCTAGTACAGCAATTGCAGGTCCATCTGGCCCTGAAAGGGGCCAGCAGAACAGGGCAAGGGAATAGTCAGGTTTCCCCACAGTACCTGCCAGCTTCCAGCATGGATCTTTCTTTAGTATAGTAGCCGAGTTATTTATGTTGTTGAAGGAGAGAACAATAAAGGCCATACACCATACCTCTGGAAAAAAGGGAAAATTACACATACGTGTTCACAGTAGGAGGAGATGCCTAACCAAAGTCACTGACTGTACTTTTAATTTAACTCCATTGTCTTGATGGGAGACATGATGTTTCCACTTGTCTCTATATTAGACACTGTTTTCACTTAGTTGCTTTTGACACTTTCTCCTGTATTTCAAATCTACAATGTGCGTAGGCTGTATTTTATGCTTCTGCTGCAGTGTGTTTTGCTAAGAGAAATCCAAGCACTGTGAAGATGGATAGCTAAACTGTGTAATCTCCCTGTAGCATACTGCATCCTGCTACTTGTATACCAGGTCCTATGTTCCTTGCTCAATTTTCACAGTTTTTACAAAAGCAATTTTCCTTTGACCTATATAGGTGTTTGCTTGAGTGAAAAAGGAGTTCAGATGCCAGATTCAGCTCACTCATCCTGAGATGACAAACAGACTGAGAATGCTATTACATTTAGGGTTATCACGTGGGAAAGGTAGATTCTAGTTTTGCTTACATATTTAATTTGTATGCACTTACATCTAATTTTTTGAGAAATAGATATACATTAACTGTAAGGAAAATGAGAGAGAGCTAATACTTTCTTTCCTCAGAGTATACATAGGACTATGAAAATGATTCTGCTCCAGTGAGTTTTCTGTTGAATCCATGGATCAGGATGATTTGCTGGTATGTTTTTGGCCAGCTAAGGCAAGAACCTCTGGACTGTTGGCTCTAAGCTCAGCATCCTTTTATAATGGTGAGAGTAGGTGGCTGTTCTAAGATCATAGCTGAATCTTAAGATTTTCAGACTAGAAAGGACCTTTAAGATAAGGTAGTCTGCTCTTTTGTGTAACATGGCATGGATGGATCCATGTGTTACCAATGGCAGCCCCTTCAAACAGAAACTGCTTGATCTGAGTTTGTTTTCTAGGCTGGAGTATGGTACAAAGCATCTCTTTAAAGAAGGCTTTGGGCAATTTAGAATTAAACTTTTGTGAAAGAAATTATGCATGTAAGTAGAAATCTATACACTATGCCTATGTAATTGGAACAGTAACATAAAATTACATTAAAGGAGGAAATTCATTATCATGCAATGTAATCAGGTACTGCAAGCTCCTGGTCATTAGCTTTAACATTTAAGAAGGAGAAATCATAGTTCAGGAAGTTGCACAGAAAGAGCAATCTCAAAGAGACCTTAAAAGTACCTGCAACTAACCTAGCACAAAGAATTAAGTATTTCTCAGAAGATACTGTATATAAAGAAGTAAGCACTACAAAGGAGTGGTGGACAACAAGCAGGCATGTAAGTCCGTCATGATAGCAGAGAATCATCCCCAAAAGAACTTAAAGGTCATTGATAAAAATCTTAAAAATCAATTTTTTGAGCGTCATGGAATAACTGAAAGAAAATCAAAGTGTACTTAATATGCTGAGGTTGCTTAACACTAGATAAGGCTGTTGCACCTGAATATAAAGTATGCTGAAGTCTGACAGAGGAATATTCCTGTAAACTTGCAAATACATATTTAATAATCAAGACATGATGTTATACATTTACCGTATGAATAAACAGCTGCCACATAATGTCCTCAGTACTGCTGAAGGGAGCCTATGAATTCTTCTTCATCTTTCTGATTAGAGTGAAACCAGACATAGTCATTATAACTGTCTGCAAATGAATGCTTTTAAATATACCTGCTCTTTCTTTGGCTCAAATCTTCTCTTGCTTATTTTAATCTTTATCCATATCTTGGTCAGGCAGAATAAGGATATTTCTTTTTTTTCTGTGGTGGATCACAGGTACTGGGGAGCCTTTCAGCTTAAAGAGGAAGAACTGACCTAGTTTATAAGATGTTATTTATCTCTAAGGGATTTCTCCTTATTTGATATCTGCCATATAATGAAGAATTTTGTCATAGATGCTATACTTTGATCATATTCACAAAAGGAGCATAAAAATTATTATCTTTTGGGGACATATTGGAACTTTTGCTCTTCTGAATAATGTAGGTAGTTAACAGTACAGTAACAAATACTGGATATAGCAAGAAACTTTAATACAGACTGTAGACAAGCACTGAAAGGAAGAATCGTCTTTCTCTTAGCATCCCTAGGCATTTTTAAGCCTCAGTTCATCAATTCAAACTGCTTGAATATAGGTAATTTTCAGTTCGAAGAGGCCCGGTCATTAAAAAAATATTAAGCATAAGCAATATTTTGCTTTCTCTGCTTTGAAATATTTTACGTGCTTTGCATGGGGCAGTAGAAGCTACCTTGTATAAAACCTCTGGTTTGGCCCCAAATGTAAACACTTTTAAAACTAAAAATATGAGAGATGTATGAGTTACCTTATCCTTACTCTTGAATTGCAGCTGGAAATGCAGAGAGGAACAAATAGAATCAGACACTGTCCTCATGATTTTCCAGCTTATTTTCCAGAACTTGCTCCCTCTTGTTTTATTTGAGCCAACTCTCTCAACACTTTTGATAACTGGCTCCTTTTTTCCAGGTCCAGTCAAAACAGTATCTTGCAGCTGCTTCTGGGCACCACTAGTTATTTCAGAGAATGATGCAGTACATTGTTGTCTTGATGTAATTCCAAATAGGCTCCATTCATAATCTGTGAGGTTTTAGGTGGTTCTGTATTTTTTTGTTACCATTAACTGTTTTGGCTATCCCTGTTAGCCATACAGCTAGTCTGTGCCCTCTCTGACTGTGATTAAGTTACTTTTTCAAATATGCCTGCTGGAAGCACATCCTGAATTTTCACAGTGGGGCCGCAGAGCCAGCGAAGTTTCACTGTGCCAGTGGGAGAGCTGTGAAGCTTTGTTGAGCCTCCTGCCTAGTGATGGGGGAGACAGGTCCCTGGAGAAAGGTATGAGTGGATGTTGTGCCATGGACATTGTTTCCTTCTACTATACATGTTGGGGAAGAGATATATCTCGGTAGGAAGCTTCTTTTTTGCTACACATGCTAGTTTGATGTTTGAGCCATGCATAAATGGGAAGTCTGCTCCTGGGAGAATGTGTTACTTTTTGTTTGCCCAAGAGTCAAAGCTGTTGAGTGGTTAATGAAATGCAGTCTCAGCAGCACCTTTAGGAATGGGAAGTTTAGAAACAATAGTGACTCTACTGATGCATGTTCTCCTTCTCTCCTCAGCTAAAACATGCTTCGAGTGAATGATAGCTATGGGGGAATGAGGAAAGTCAATTTTTTAACTGCCAATGCATTAAGGACTATGTCTGGTGGTGTCAAACGCATGGGAGCAATGGAGGTTGCCAGAAAATTCATAACCTCAGAAACACCATATATGTCAGGAAACAGTTAATATTAAAATGATTGATTCAGTCTTTGACATTCCTCATACCATGCGAGTCCTCAAGTAAGTGAGCTATGGAAAGAATTAAAAGTAAGCAAAATAAAACACTGGTCCATTAGCACATGTAACAAAGGGAGAAAAGTTATGCTTTTATATTCACCTGTAACCCTATCAGAGAACACCAGACAATAATTCATCTCTAGCTGCCACATAAAAATATCTTCAACAAATATAGTGTTAGCTTCCCAGAAAAAGACTAATCTTTAAGACAACAATAAAAAGGGCGAGGAAGAGAGAAGGAATGGTTGATGTATGAGTAATGTGCAATATATTGTACAGGCTGGATTTTAAAACCAGTTAGATCACAAAAGGCATATATACCAAAGCCAAGACTTTCAGGAAGAGGAGCCTAAATCGTACTTGGATCTCAGCGTGTGCTAGTGATTGCTCAGTGCTTCTGAAAATCAGGCACGTACCTGAGACTGTATTTAGGAACCTTAATTTTCGTTTTTCTTCTGCTTTTTAAGTATCATGGTCTTTGTAACTCTGCACATATACAACTATGTTTTTCTAGTTGACACAGAGGACTTGTCAAGAATCAGGACTCATTTGAGTTGAGCACTGCCAGTGGCCTGTTGTTGTAGTATTAGGCACTTTGAATCATAAAAAGGATGGAAATGCCCAGTGAAGTGGCTACAAATGTGTCTGTTTCAGAGACTGAAGGATAATGAAAAGAACAAGAGAAAAAAGTCAGGCCAAGTACAGCATAATGTCAGAGTAACTCCGTGCCAGACTGAACTTACATCCTGGGCACATGTATTTGCTTTCAGAAATATAAGTGATGTGAACAGTTTAGCTAGAAGACATTTCGGGTGCTTGGAGTACAGTTCTGTTTCTTTTGAGGTATCATGGTGGTTTGAGTGTTTAAGATGGGGGAAGTTCAAGAGTGGGTACTGACTTCCAACTTCCATTAATGTATTGAAAACTCCAGTGCTTATCTGTGTTTCTCTGTGCCCCTGACAGTCTACTTTCCCTTCCCTCTGGTGCAGTCTGTTGCCAGTCCTGAATGATTCAGCATATCATCCTATTTTCTGTCTTCTCGTCCTCTTCATTAATGAGAGATTTCCGAGGAATGTATTTTTGTCCCCTTTATTCAGCCAATTTGATGCCTCTTATGCATCAAAAAGTGTTGGCAAGAGTCTCAACAGGAAACAAGGGGCTGCTGCCAAGGTATTTTCTTGAAGACGTTGACCTGATGCTACCAAAATGTATCACGCTGGTATGGTATGCAGGCATGCATTTAATAATACATGTGTAGGATGAGTATTTACTCCTTAGATTTATCTGAGATATTTAGTTATCTAATTTTATTGAGTACAGTCATTCGCCTCCAACCATGTAAATATAATGCGGTCTAGTGTACTTAGGTACTTTGAATGAAGCCATTTGAAAATATCCAGTCAGCCAGCTGGATTTTTGAAAAGAAGTGAAGGTGTAATATTCTTAAAATTTTAACCATTTGAACAGAGACTAAAACTATTTTAGAACCAGCAGAGGTTACTGATTCTTTGTAGAAGTGTACAAGGGCCAGATACATTGCCTCCAGGCACAGTGGATGGAAAGCACCCGGCAGAGGAATTTGGGTAGAGTAACCGATACATGTTTTACAGGTATTTTTGTGCTCTTTGTTCCCTTCAGTTTTTCCCAGTTTAGTCCATTCTTTGGGTTTCAGGGCTGCCAGAAACATAGCTTTTTTAAAAAAAGAAAAACCAAACGCCTATTTTTTTTTTCTTTTCTCTACCTCTGAGGCGTCATCTTGCTCTTTTTTGCTTAGCTGTCATTTCTTGGCCTTTACTCCTGCAAAGAGAAATGCCTTAGTCTTCCAGGTGTTACTGACCAAACCCAATGCTGTTGGCACCCTGACATTTTTCTAGCAGCCAAAACCATACCAACCATCCGTGCTTTTCCCTGCCACATTCTGTGCTAACAACAGTGCTCCGCAAGTGGAAGGTGGAGGAAACTCTA
Source organism: Sagittarius serpentarius (assembly GCA_034782735.1). Lineage (NCBI taxonomy): Eukaryota > Metazoa > Chordata > Aves > Accipitriformes > Sagittariidae > Sagittarius > Sagittarius serpentarius. The sequence continues at coordinate 14,872,496 of JAVKLA010000036.1, read as the reverse complement.
ATTCATACCACTCTGATTTGCACTATTTTCTTATCTGTGCCCTAGAATCCCAAAATTTCTCACTACCTATTTCCGGGTGAGCATGGAAGCACAAAGTGTTTACAAGGGCAGAGTAAGAGAGGCTATGGTGCAGATGTTGCTTTTGCCTATCTAAACTCTTCCATGGTTTCTCAATCTCACGTTTTTACCACTGATAGTCAAAATACTGTTATTCCTGCGCCCAAGGTTTCACCCCAGAGCACATGATGTCTTTTTAGTTGTGTGGTATGATCACGAAGTGACCCTGAATCCAGTGCAGAGGCTATTGAAGACCCTGCTCCAAAAAACAGCTGAGGTGTGTACCAGAGCTGCCTCTCTGGACTCCACAAGCTTAAACAGATTTTGCCAGAGCAAATGCTCTATTTTAAGGAGTTGTTTCTAATGCTGTTTTCTTCTTCACTAAGCATCTGTAGAAATGCTTTTGTAAAGGAGAAATCTAATGATCTTATTGCAGGACTTTGAAAGATAATTGAGTTGTCTACCATAAACTAATGTCTTTTATTCATTCCTGGTGAAAGATCACAAATCTTTATTCAGTGTGAGCTAGTTCTTATGTAAATTGTAGTAAATAATAAATGAATGTATAGGCCAGCTAATGTAGGACTATACAGTGTTTGGTTTTGAAGAATTGTACACACTTCCCAATGCAAAGGCAGAAAGGAGGAAGGAGGAGCAGTTAGTATTTCATATCCATGCATTGCAGGAAATAAAAGTTAACAGCTCTAGTAAAATTCACATGCTAGACAACTGTAGAGCTGAAGAGACAGAGAATCCCAGAGGGTTAACTCCTCCTCACCTAAGCAAAGTAAATTATTTGACTTTTTGAAATGTCTTCTGAAATGTAATAAAATCTGAAGGGGGTAAGGATCTTCATCTCATTAATACAGGGTCCCAGCAAATGTCATTTTCTAAGCTGCTTTGGGAAATGGGATTCTTTTCAGATTTCAACGAATAGTTTGCAGTCACAGTGCATTACTTTAGCAGCACATTTCTCTTCCTTACACATTACATGCAGCACAGTTTAAACAGTAGAGTGAGCTTACTTTGGCTTCATTCCTTTATATGAACAGAGAGAATTTTGATTTGCTATATATTTCACTGCTACTGTAGATTCCCTCTCCATCTTAAATGGTAGTTTATTAAGATTAAGTGCTTTCTCATGTAGATGTATTGAAAGGACCTTTGATTTGGTTTAAATTAAATTTGATTCAATTAAAATGTAAGATAGATTGAAGCACTTTCGTGACGAGAAAATGAAAAAGGCTCCGTGAAAGAGAACTAAAGCTACAATAGACATGGAATCAGGAGATTGCTATCAGGTAGGCAGGTTTTGAAAATTGGATACCAGAAACATTACTTTCAGTGAAGAGTCTAACCTTGTGGTATCTAGGTGGAGTACACAAAGAATTAATCACGTGGCTCGTACCCTAAGAAATTATCCAAAGTGGCTAACTGACTGGGTCAGATCTCGTTAGCATTCTGCACCACTGCTCGGGCTCGAAGAGAGAAAGAAGAGAAGAAACATGAAAGGAGAGATTAGAGGAGGGGAATGAGACAGGAAAAAAAGAATTTGTGAAAGTGTTATGAACCCAGTCTTCTTTTCTTTGTACCCTCCTCGACCCACGTTAAATCCATATACCAGGCCGCTAGGATGTCCTCTGGACAGGGCAAAAGAGGACTGTGTGTAGCTCATCTGCACTGAAATCACTGCTGGAGACCGCTGAAAAATTTGTCTTGGTACTGAACCTTTGAATGGTCTTTTACTCTCAAGGGTTTATAAGCTGCCATTAGAGTTTAGAGCCACCATGAGCTGTGGGTTTGGAGCCCAAGCATTTCACTAAAACAATTGTTCACTAAAACATTAGCCTCAAGCACCCCAGGTAGTGCCAAGGATGTGCTATAGCCTGGAGAGAGGAGCTGGGCCTCCCCCTGGGAGCCAGACCTGACTTTCGGCCCCAACAAGGAAACCTTCCAAGGTGGGAGTCCTTATCCACTACTGCAAAGCCACCAATTTTTTCCACACAAACCATGTTGCGTTTCAGCAGCTTTTGGTCATTTCCAACACAGGCTGAACTTAAATCAGCAGTCTTGAAATAGGAAGTATTTTATTTTATTATGAACAGACAGAGCTGCTTAGCCCTCTGCAAAAAGTTTAGAAAAGCTTTTTTTTAATCCCCTTTTTTTCTTTTTCTTTGCGTATGTATGCTTCATTTCAAACCTGGAGATGCATAAAGGCTTTTGCTTTCAGTGGCATTATATATATATATATGATGTTTTACCATTAAGACATTGTATGATTATAAGTCACTATGTTCAATGTAAGTGACCTTGGTTTAGCAATACAATACTAGTAGGCCACCAAAGAAACAGCTTGTTTTGTCAGTTATGTATAAACTGTCTTCTCATTTACATAAATGAAATTCTTAGAAATGCTTGAATATTTTTTTTTTCAGACTGTCAAAGTTAAATTTTTACATTCTCGGCACTGCTTTAAAGATTTTACTTTCTTCTTTCTGAGGCAAAGTCACAAATATCAAGTTTAGTGTTAAAATATTGATTCTGGAAATGGTGATCTGTAAGAAAGCCAATTTCAACATTTTGTCTTGATTTAGTGAATTGCATTTAGAAATTTTGCAGTCTGTTTGTTGTGTGATATTACTTATCAAATGTAATCACCTGATCATGTTGACAGATTTGACGTTTTTCACATTTATAAAGTTATTTGAATTTGCAGAAGTTTTTTTCTCCATGCTGCTTGGTGGCAGTTAATAAGGGTTTGTCCCTAATTTGCCATTAGGAACAAAGCATCAATTTAATGCCATAGTTTTAAAAATACATATTTTAAAAGAAACACAGTGGGATTCTGACTCCATTTGCAAGAGGAAATAAAACAGTAAAATTCAATTTTAAAAGGGAGTCACTAGATTCAGATACTTGGAGTAAATGCACAGATACATGCCTTTCTTAGGAAAACTCATAGTATGTTTTCTGAGTGCACATTAGGAAGAATAAATAGACTGTGGAATAATGTATTAGGTATTATATAGGTCCATAATATATAATGTGCATTTCTGTTAATTGATGTAGCCAATGTACAGTATAATAGCTGCAAAGGAACTGTTATGGTGCATGCTGTGAAGGCATATTAAAACAATACACAATAATAATTTAAATTCTAATAAGTCCTTTAACATACAACGGTACTGGATCCAAGAGCATCTCTATGATTTTCCCATCTCAAAGGGATGTGTTGTATGTTTTTATTTCTGCAATAGTAGTAGAAAAGAAATTCTGAGCCCAAGTACTGCTGGTGTATGGACTATACTGTATGTCTACGTATTGCTTTGGTGTCTGCTAATAAGAGTTTATTTTAAAGCAGGTTGAATAATTTTTGTGCTCTTAATGTAAGAATTTAAACAAGATTTTCTGATACTACAGTGCTGTTAGCTACTTTGAAGAGTCTTTGCTGATTAAAAAGCAGTTGTGTATGATTCTTTTAAACAACTGAATACCTACGTGCCCATGTAATTCAATGCATTTCAAAAATGTGAGATGTCCAGAGTTTTTGACCTCAGTAAATGCAATAACACTGGATAAAGAATTTTTCAATTACCGGAGACCAAAACTTGTTGGCTAGCGTGAAGTCAGATACAGTATGTGTGGCACAAAAGGAAAAATGGGCACTGAACAAGGAGAAAGGTTAATAAACAAAGGTAAATACAAAGGATGTTATTTCCTACGTATAATCCTCTGCACAACAGTGTATCTTAAAGAATGTGATGCCCAGAAGCAGTGATCACAAATTAATAAAATATCACCTGAAAAGTAGAGCTAGGGTCAAAAAGGACAGAGCTAATAAAGCAAAGGGTGAGATAAAAGGAAGGATTGCATGGGAAATGTTTTTTGTCGATTGGAATACAGCAATAAAGATAAGGATGAAGAGTGTTTTAAAAATTGCAGTAAGTTCCTATCTCACAAAGAAATACTGTGATATTTTTGTAGTCCATATATTAAAAAAAAAATGAAAAATCTCCCTTCAGGAATTTACACTGTAAAACCAAAGAACTAATCCTTTTACAGTAGCACCATAAAGGAAACCTAATCCTTGTCAATGACTGTGTATCCAGTTACTGTATCAGTTCAGAATTTTTTGACAAACTCCCCTGCAGCCAGATTGTTTTGGAACAAGATAGTCTTGGATGTCTTGAAACAGGCCACAGAAAAGCTGCTCTTTCAGTATGAAACACTGTATAGACCCTTTGAAAGTTCATCTAATGAATTTCATTTTATACTAAAGAACCGTTGCTACTTAGCTGTCACCTCCCATTTGTCTTGATTGTGCCACAGCAAGACTGAAAGTTCAAAGGTGTGTATCAGAATTTAGAGCAGTGGCAATTCTTTGAGCTGAGTTTAAGGTAGACCTCCAGGCAAGATTTACAGATGTGTTTTCCTGGAGCTCACTTTTCGCGCTCTTCAAATCATTAATAATTAGGTATGTTCTCTGTGAAAAGCTTAACTTGAGAACAATTTGTGCAGCAGATGATCTTTCCTGCATTTGACCCCATTTTGCTTTTACTGAGTGGAAAGAGTTCAGTTAGCTGGATCAGTATGAAGAAGACAAAAGATAATTTGTGCTGGAGCCTGAGTCCAATCCAAGGTGACAGTTTGAGAGTCCTACTCTGAAACTAAATCCTATCTCTGTATTTGATTTCACAAGAAAAGTGGCCCACATCTGCCGGAAACGTGCCCTGGTAGTAGCAAGCCTGGACAAGAATTTTGCCTAGCTTGAACAAACTAATTTCTGAGTTCTGATACTTGCTTCAGTTTGGAAAGAAGGGAAAGGTCTTTGCTGGTCTCTAACAATGCCTGTCACTGTCCCTTGCGTGCCTTGTCTTTCTTCCTACAAATTCTTCTTAACTTTTGATAGGAGCATATTGAGGATCTTGACAGAAAATGTGTCTTCCACAAATGTTGAACACTGAACAATCCTTTGTGTTGCCTTTTTGTTTCGGCACTGGATACAATCTACAAAATGGGGCTTCTTGCTCATATTTTTTTAAAAAAACCAAAACCTCTTTGCAAGTTATAGCGATTTCCTTTATCCCTTCTCTTATGGTCCAACAGAATTTTTCTGCTCTGTGCTGCCCTGCTGATATGCAAGCTGCCGAGCATTACCACCTCTGTCTCTAAAAAAGAGCTGATATCACATGTGAAGGGGAACAGGCAAATGCTTCCTACCCAGTGAGCAGCAGAATGGAAAAGGGATCACCATGGCAGCAGTGTTATTAAGTGCAAAGCCTCTTTTCAGTCATTTTCATTATATACCAACTCCCTAACACTATTCTTTTCCCCTAAAGGTGGCAACTGTATTGCAAGCTGGCTGCAAGGCATGGACGCCAGGTTCAGAAATGCATTACAGAGTTAGCTTTGAACCCAATAAAAGTACGATCTTGTACGATCTCTGCTGCAGGCTCTAGGCTGGTGCAGGGAAGGATGTGGACACAGTTGATGGGACTGGTGTCAGTTTACGTGGCTGCTGGGTTGCCTTCCCCATTCAGGTAACATGGGTTTTTCTTCTTGTCCGGTGATTGTCAGATTGGTTTTTTCAGTGAGACGCAGCAGGGAATAAGCTCATGAGTGAGACACCTGAGGAGCTAGCTGCATGAAATGCACTTAGATTTCTCATAAAGTCCTGGAACTGCAATAGGTTTGAGATAATTACACCACTATTATGCTTGATTGCTTAAATATACTTTAAGAATTCATAAGCAAGCATAGACTCCTCATGAAATAATAATGAAATAAACATGGCAGATGCATATTTCCATTTCAAATTTAGATGAGGTGCCTCCAAGTTCAGTTCGTCATTAATTTTACTAAAATACAGTATATGTAATTTGGCTATTTAGGTGCAACATGCTTCACTGTACATTCTGGCCTACTCTGTATATATACATTGCCTGAACGTTACTCACACTCTACCCTTTTCTCTGTATCTCATTGCATATTTCAGGAAGACTCCGCTGCGTGTGCACGTGTCTGTTATGCTGCTGTTTCTTAGTTACTCTTGAGCATTTTACTGGCTCAGACTTTAGACTGAAGCGACTGTGCAACCTGAAGGATATGTGTTACCAAGTCTACGGGAAAGTGATTGATCTCATGCTGTCCATACTTCCATACTGTCAAAGCCTATACCAAAATGTAAAACAATGGGCTGTTTGGCTCCATCCCTTACTGTGGCTTTTGCTCATTAATGAACATTTTATTTTAGCTCAAATAATAAGAGTAACAGGAACTCAGCAGTTGCCTGTGTTGTTTACCTCCTCAACAGGTTCTACATCTGTCTCTACTTCTCGATTTCTTCTGTGGTAGCCAGTAGAATGAACTACCGCAGGAATTCAATTTGGCGCTGCTCTCTGAACAAGAGGACTAGGTCTCTTGGGGACCATAAAAGGGAATATAAAACGCCAGTTCTTTTGTGCTAGGAATGCCTTGTCTTCTGTTGACTAAGGTGCATTTTTCACCTAATGTCCTTAAAGATGGCACCATTTTGAGCAAAAAAGGCAGCAAATTGCATAACAGTACCACAAGGAAAGTGAGCTCAACACTGGTCAAAGAAAACTCAAATTTGGTATTTCAATGCGAGTCTTCTTAACACCTGAACTGAAGCAGAAAGAAAATGTACTGTTGTTTCTATTTAAAAATGAAAAGCACTATAACTATTCCTTTTTATTTCAAGGAAGAAATAATTGCAGTAACCTAGTGTTTGATAGCTCTTGGCAAAAGCTTTTTTCTTAAAACAGTAACTGGTATTGCCCAAGGGAAATAAAAAGGAGAAGTTTCTCAATGACCCAACTGAAATGTACCTGTTGCTCTAACAAGCTTTCTGCGTATCGGTGAGCAGAACAGAAAAACTTACGGATTGCAATTTCCTATAAAAGACATGGCAATGGGATAAGCAGATATCCATCACCAATACGATATTTAAGTAGCTCAGAATGCTTTGCTTCTGTCAGAATCATGAGGCATGGAGCCCACCTAGGGATTCTTTAGAATTACTAGTGCTTGAGAACAAAAATTACAGATAATTTTCCTTTCATCTCTTCTTCCCCATTTATATTTCAAGGTTGTTATCACCATCCGCTTAATATCAGGACCCCTCCCTGAAGCAATATGCTAAGATTACTCTTTTTTCTTGGACCTAATGCTATGAAATTACCTACGGTCTTTTGGTAATGTATGCAGTCATGTGGATGAAATCATATTTTTCCTAGATAGATTGCTATCCATCAGTGGACTGCTTTTCTGCCATGTTGCACAAGGTATACTGAAAGCTTTCTATGAAAATTTTTTAATGTGCCATAAACTTAGTGTTTTTTTAATGTATTTTCATGTCGCCTTTATGTCTAGTAATAAGTTGTGTTTAGTTGTCAAGTATAGGGATGACTTCATCCTGTGAGGACTAAGAGATCTTTAAAACAACTTATGGTAGGTTTAAAAAAGGGGGAAAAAAGAAAATCGGTGTATTTTTTAGTAAAATTAGCCAACTTTAATTTCACATTCTAATACAACAATTACATTTAATTTTCTAGCCTCTCAATCAAAACAAACAAGTAGGTGCCACTATTCACCTGGCAAATATTCATATAACAAATACAAAATGCTAGAGAAAGTGCTTCTCTTGTTAGTCAAAGAACAAGGAGTGCTATTAGAATATGGAAAACATTATTCTCTGTACAGTACATTCTGCATCTATTTAACTTTGGAATTTGTAAATTTTTTTTTAGTTTTCTTTCTATCCTTCCAGTTTTTCAGCACTGATTTCAGGAAAAGTATGTGTAACCTTATCATGGTTTAATTCTAGCCAGCAACTGAGCACCACGCAGCTGCTCGCTCACTCCTCTCTTCTCCCAGTGGAAAGGGGAGGAGAATCGAAAAAAGGAAGTAAAACTCATGGATTAAGATAAGAACAGTTTAATAACTGAAATAAAATAAAAGATAATAATAACAATAATAATAATAAAATATATAATAATTGTAATGAAGAGGAATATAACAAAAAAAAGAGAGAGAAATAAAACGCAAGAAAGACAAGTGAAGCGCAATGCAGTTGCTCACCACCCGAGCAGTGATCTGCCCCTCCTGGCTGACTCCCCCCCAGTTTATATACTGAGCATG
>JAVKLA010000036.1:14830126-14861556 GCA_034782735.1 Sagittarius serpentarius | reverse complement strand
CTGGAGGGGCACAGGGAAGCTGGGAGGGGACACAGCCAGGACAGCTGACCCAAACTGGCCAAAGGGGTATTCCATACCATGGGACATCTAAACTGGGGGGAGTTGGCCAGGGGGGCAGATCACTGCTCGGGAACTAACTGGGCGTCAGTTGGCAATTGGTGAGCAATTGCATTGTGCATCACTTGTTTCGTGTATTCCAATCCTTTTATTATTATTGTTATTATCATCATTATTATCTTCTTCCTTTCTGTCCTATTAAACTGTTCTTATCTCAACCCATGAATTTTACATTTTTTTTCCCCGATTCTCTCCCCCATCCCATTGGGTGTCAGGGGGGAAGTGAGAGAATGGCTGCGTGGTGCTGAGTTGCTGGCTGGGGTTAAAGCACAACACTCAGCTACACTACTTTTGTAAGGTCAAGAGTGCAGAACAAAATAAAGCAAATTTATGAGTAGCTTTTGTGAGCTACTCATTTCAGAAGTTTCTGCCAAACTGTCTAGCCAGCACCATAGCTTGCTTGCTGGGAGGTGGGAGACAGTGCAGACCATTTTCCCCCTCTGGGGTTTTCAGCTGGCTGTGCCTCTCCAAACACAGCTGGGTGCTGCATGGGGTTCCCCAGGACCTGGCTTTCTGGGCCCCACTTCGGTGAATGCTGTTGAACGCTGTCAAAGGACCATGTGATGGCAGCAGGACATTCCATGCTAGAAAAACTCCTCCAGATTTCAGTGATGTAGTGCTTTTTTGTATGCTTACCACATCTTTTTTTTTTAACGAGAGGTGCAATCCTCTTTTGGATGAAGTCACACCAACTTAAAACTTCAGGATTTTTGTTTGATAACGTTATTCTCCTCCTTATATGGAGAAAGGTGGTATTTTAAAAACATATGCCGTAGAGACAAAGTGCCTTCTCACTTCCTCTCCTCTAGCTACCAATCAATGCACAGTCAGAACAGTCTGAATTTCTTGTGCTAAACAAGGCCTAACGGAGCAATGCAGTTGTTTCAAACTTTTGGTGATAAAGCATTCTCACTTCATCTTCCTTTACTTGTTTCCTGAATCCCTGTAATTTACAATGTGTTTACAACAGAACTGAGGTTACATGGCCATGGCTGGAAGCTCTGGGAATTAATTGTGATGAGCAGTCTCTGTATTTGTTTTCCTTTGGAGCTTCTAATATACTGTTCTGCTCAAGTCTTCTGAACACCTCTGCAGTCAACTTTTAAAACATGACTGTCACCCCCTCTTATCACTGTAACACGTAATTGTATAAAAGGAAGCTGACAGAACTAATTTGGGCCTTTTCCCTAAAAGATGTCAGCTGGCAATCTTTGTTTAAACAGCATGAATGTTATTAATCTTGGTCTTTATTTCATTTTTAATCTTAAAATTAGACAGTCCAACTTTGAAGCAATTCTCACGGAGAAGTGAAGATTAGGTCTATGTCACGAGTAGTCAAATTGGTTTATAATCTGCTGTGTGGCTTGTAAGGCAGTTCAAGTTGTGTGTGGTTATTAAATGTGGATTTTTCATCTGGATCATGAATTAACAACTCTGAACATAAATCTACATAATATATACTATATGTGTAATTTGTCCTTGGTCGCTAAAATTCAGCCAATGCAGGTAACACTTGTACTGCTTTGTCCATCTTGCTAGCAGTTTTAGGTGGCTATATTGTCAATTGTCATAGAAAAATCTGAGTCTTTCACATAAGATTCATAGCAGCAATGAGGCCCATGTTCTCACTTAGCACTTACAATGGAAATTTGGTATTGCAGAGGTCTTGCAGTGTCTTTTTACAGCGGCATGAATTTTCATCCTGTGTCTAGTTCATGTAATGCTGTAAGCAAAGATTAATTTGACATGTCAGAAGTGGAAAGGATAGCTACATTTAGGACTATAATCTTCTCCTATAACGTATTAATGACACTTTTATATCTCTGTCAAAAGGAAAATGTACCTCTTAATACTCTTAGTAGTAGAGTATATTTTATTTATTTTAGTAGTAAGACAAAGAACAGAAGATGTGGATTGGTGTTTCAGCCAATTGTCTTAAAATTACAGTGTAAGGGTATAATTGTTACCTTCAAAAAGCTATCTGGCCTTCTTAATGATGCCTAAAGGTTGTGGTGCCACTTGAGGCAATTACGCTACAGTGTCTTTCACGGCTGCCCTTTAGCATTAATGTAGCAAGAGGCCTAACTGCTAAAGTCAGAAAAAAATATCAACGTATTAAATAGACTATTTCTTCAGTTGTAACTACTGGGGATTTAACTGCTGTCTTTATGAGACAATGGGACTCCAAGGCCAGGCAGAATAACAACAGGCTTTCATTTCCTTGTTGAAAATCCTTGGTTTTCTGTATTAGCTCGACTTCTTACAATAGGTGGTAAAGGCAGAATGCTGAGATAAAATCAGCTGATAAAGAAATATTTACTTAGCACCTTAATGAATCGATCCATATTTGAATATTTTCGGTCAAGGCTATTGAGAAAATTAATCCTAAATTGCCTTCAAGGTTTTTGAGAAGATTGAAGCAATTTCACTTATGTTTGAAAGAAATCTTGAAGAATGCTAATATGGCTGGCTGGAAGACACCAATTCCAAGGTGCACAAAAACATGATACTGTGAAATCAGCTTCATTTTCACTGGAATGAAAAGATCTTTTGAAAGGTTTTACAAAATACAAGAGCAAGTAACCTGCTGCACTTCAAAGTTCCTAAGTGCTTAGGGCGTTCATTTGGCATGAACCAGATTCAAACCAGTGAAAGAAACAGCATAGGGATTTGAAGTTGGGTTTTCTGCATCCAAAATGAGGGTTCTTAGTTCTAAAAGGTATACTGGTTTTTTTTTTTTCTTTCTGTATATTGTCTGCTTTGTTCTTCTACATGCTGAGCATAGGCAGTTAAAGATGTAGTGGTTTCTTCTTGTCCTTTGGTAACAAGTAAGTTTTTCAAATTGAAGTGTGTTCAGATGAATGGTTTTGCACATCCCTTGAGGGCTTTTCAAACTTGGTTTAGAAGACTTTAATTGCCACACTGCCACGTTATAGCCATGTGTGCAGTATTGTGGAGCTCCATAACAATACAATGGCTTTGTTGAGGAGATACTGATTCTCTTTAGCTCCTTTAGCTTCCTCAGAAAGTCTTTCTGGGCTAAATTCTCTTCTGGTATGCCAAGCTGCAAATCCATGGAAGTAGCTGGAGTACTGTCTCTTCACTCTTTTGGCCTTGAACGTGACTTTCCAAGCTGTTAAGAACAAGAGCACCAGGGATGAGTTTTTTTGGAAGCTGTCAGGCAGCAAAAATCACCCATCAGGAATCATGTTCACTCTGTAGCTGAACTGTGTTTTTTGCTAGAGCATGAGTAGCCTTCTGTACTGCAGAGTGCTGGGAGCTGGGCAGATCTTCAGTGTGAAGCCAGTAATATCAACTAAGCTGGAGAACAGTTGTGTATTAGAAATGCTCATGCTATGTTGTAACTCAGAAAGGTGGTGGCACCCTTATGTGAGCTGTTTTGGTTTTTCCCCTTTCTTTGTGCCATTGCCTTATGTGAGAGGAGATGGGTCCAGAAATATGTCCCTTGTAAATATGTATTTTAAAATCCTATCTCTTGTTTGGTCCCTTTAAAAAAAAAAAGGAAAATAGTCAGTAGAACACTTGATAAAATATTAGGCTTTCTATTCGTAAAGCTTTCCCCAGGCTGCCTTATGATTTCTTAAGTGGCATAGTTTGGTGGCTGATTATACTACCAGTTTTGCAGCATACAACTTCTAACAGAGAAAATCTATTATGTGGCTGAAAAAATGCATATGGGCACTGCCCTTAGCTGCCATATCTGTCTCACAGCTATGCCACATCAGTTAATATTAAACTCCTAGTATTCTTATATTTTGTGTGTAAAGTGCTGATAGCAGAGAACTGCTAAGCTTATCGAGGTTTTTGTTTTGCTTTATGAACAACGTATAATGTGTGAGGAAGGAGAAACAATAGGTCAGTAAGAAATAGGACTGGACCAAACCACGTTGTCTGAACTAGGCAGTGTCAAGCTTACTGACTGCAAAGGGGAAGATGGGGTGTTGCACAGAAGTGCAATGCCAGCATGGTACAATTTGGTGCAGCACACGTGCATCACCCGCTCCGTCAGAGCCGTGACTGCACTCGCTTTGGTCCAAATCAAAGCTGGAACTCCACTAAATTGCATGCTGCACAAACACAAAGTAATTTAGAAGAGACTAAAGTTAGACTAAGTATAAGAAGAAAATATGGCAAGAAAACGGGGCACAGATGTAGGATGTCATGTGGAAAAGAGGTATGGCACAAGAATGGCAGAGCTCAAATAGACTCAGGCATCCTGACATCCACAGTAACATCCTGTCCCCTTCACTGCATTGCTTCTGAAAATATCCTGCCCTGAAAAATGGCAGTAGGTGCATACTGAAGTAACCTATGCCAAGCTAGATGTTTCATTTTATTTTCATTTATAGTTCAGGAAACACGTTTTGCTGAAAAATGTCTTGATGGTAATACTCATTACAAGCAGTGTGTGCTGTAGAATTCTCATTCTGGACAGAGAAATACTGTGCTTGCACTCTGGATCTTTATTCCAGTAAACAGCTAACTTAAGTCAAGCTCTGAATTGAAAATTTGTGATTACAAATATGTTTACAACTGGAAGAGGCCAGGTAAACAGAAAAAGAATTTCCTTTGTGCAGGTCAGGTAATGCCAGTGCAGCTTAAATATTAAGTGTTCTTGCTCTGATATGTTCTTCCGATTACAGTGACACTTGCTGAGATTATATTGGATTCTTATTTTACAATATCCTTTTTCTAAATTAATTACCTATCTGTAGTCAGTCAACCATAGCTGCTGTTTGTAAACAACATCTCCTGTACAACTCTGAACAAGTGAATTAATGCCAATTAATTTCCAGTTATATTGTTTAAGAGACAGAATGTTAGTTGGGGCAGTAGTATCTCTTGCTGTCTTTATGAATAGTCTCTTGTGATCTCTGATGTCCAAGGAAATAAAAAAGAAGCAGAAAGGAGGGGAGCACCATCATATGCTATCTGATAAATGATGTCTTGTGATTGTGCACCTTTCTCAGGAAGGGAAACTGGAATACTGGGTGTCAAGAGGAAAGTTTAAAGCAATAATCTCATGGGCTGGAAAATGAGCATGATGTTACACAACATGTAAAGGTTCCCCTTTGAGAAAATAGTTGTATTAATAGTCAGATAATGTTGTTGTCTCTTGTAACAGGTGACCTTTTCTTTTTAAGCGGATGTTTTAGGTATTTTGAACTTTCACATATAAAAATAGATTAAAAATTGATTACTTGCAGGGATTTTTATTCCTATCAGGAGATAGTCCAATTTGCAGAGTTTTTATTTGTTGCTGCTTCAAAACCAAGATGGAGTTTTAAATGGGGTGGTTGCTGTGTAATAAGTCCAAAATGTGACCTGCTGGGACACAGCTGGATCCTGGAAGAGAACGTACTGCTGCAGAGCCAGCCAACAAACGAGGCTGTGAGAGGATGGCTCTGCCTGGGACCTAACCAGGACAGCAAAAGCAGGAGAAGTGTTAGGCTGTGTGGTGTTAGGAGCACTGCTAGGAGGAGATGGAGCGGGCTTGGGGTGGGGAGGAAAATCAGTAAGAAACAAAGCCTTACAGCTGAGGATGCACAAATAATCAAAAGTGACAACACAAGGTAATGAAAAGGAATATATATACGTATGTATATGTAATTGTAAAAAGCCTTGTTAAGATGCTGGAATTTATTGTCATGCTGCCACTAAAAAGCACACTTAGAATTCAAAACGGTCCTCTTGCCAGCAGAAATGAACTGTGCTCTGGAACAATTAGACCATGCTTTTGTGTTTAGTATTTACAAGGCTGAATTAAGCTACAAAATTGATGCTTTAGCCTTTTACCTTCTGGTAGGTTGGTCTAAAATCATTGATGGGTCTATGCTTTTTTTTTTTCCTGGCTGGGTAAAAACAAAGTGAGAGGTTTGCTTTGTAAATGCCAGTCTCCTTATATTCATCTCACATTCATACTATTGCCCACTGATCATCTGAGACCAGTGATGGGTCATGTAGCGTTGGTTCCTTTGGAGACATCTTCCTTTCCTGTCTTCAGAGAACGTTCTGCATTTACCTCTTATTCTCATAAGCATTAAACACCCTTCTGATTCTCTGTATTTTGTGGAATGTTTTGCTTACAAAAGGTCCAGAAATACGATCATCTGAATAGAAACCATGTATAGAAACATACGAACCTGTGCAGAAAGGTAGATTTATTTCTTGTGACTCACTTGAGCCTTGATATTAAGTGGCTATCCTATTAAAGTCAGGAATAAAAGAGGGATATGAGTCTTTCCCTGCGAAAGAGGAGGAGGAGATGTAGGAGAACTGATCTGAACAAACCGAGGATAAGGCTGATACTCTTTCTGGTTCTTAATTAAATTAAAAATAATTTGGCAAAAAAAGTTTGAACGGGACCATTGTGTGACTATTGTGTTAGAGACAGAATTGTGTGGCATCTATTCTACTTATAGATAATAAATTATTCCTGTAATATTGTGAGTTTTAATTTAATACATACATCCAAATAAAAAATTATTTTCCAAAAAAATGTTTTAGACATGTTTTGAGTTACGTACAGCTTTTTTTTAATAGGTGTATATATATTTGTGTGTGTGTGTGTGTTTTCCTAGACAGGCCTATTCCCCAGTCTATTGACAAGGTATTCTTTTTCATCAGCCTTTAATATGCTGACACATATGAATCTCTTGCTCTATGCAGCAGCTGAGTTGTTCTTTCTAAATGTAAAGAGTTTTCCTGGCTAGAATACAGTGTACAGGATGAGCTAAGTCTCTTGGGTCTTGCTCACAATCATAAGCTGAGACTGATAGCATTTTGCAGATGGTGCTTGGATGGACAAAAGAAGCGAACATATACAGATCTAATGAACGCGCTGAATTGGTTTCTGTTCAGCATTTCTCACTGGACTACCAGAGAAAGGAAATTAAATCAACTCACGACAGCTATCTTGCACATCTCACCTGGGAAGGTATGCATGAGGTAGGACAGGCACTGCTTAACATTAATCAGTCTCCTGAAGTCATTACATTCATGAGGAAATGTAATTCACATGTGATTACTTTTTAATTTACTCTGTAATCACATTCCAAGTGAACAGGGCAAGCTTAAAATGAAATTTAAAAGTCAAATACTGCTTTGTATTAAGAATTCACAATTTTTATATGCACTTAGGTTAATAAAGATTTTACAATAACCATTTGTGACTGAACATATAATTTTTAGATAGAAGCTGGTGCCATACTTTGGATAAAATGTATTTGATTTTTGTCCAAGCATTGTAGTGGACCCTAGGAGTTTCAGGATTATGTTTCATACTAAATTTTCATCTTGTTTAAACTTTCTTTTTTTTAATAATAGAACAAAACAAAACGGCTGTATCCCAGATCTCAGTTTGCATGAATTAATGCATTTTTAATTTCTGCTTTGCCTCTGAGGCAAATTATATGTTCGTTATATCCATCATCAGGAAAGGCAGGCAGGATTTCATAGTAACAGAACTGAGTTTATAGATGAGAAGTGTGGATGTACAATCATTTCACGGTTTCTCAAGAGTTCCTTAAACTTTTGTTTTGATCCTAATTTCAGTGAATCAATTATGAAATTTCATGTATGTCATAAATGGAGCTCAGAGCTTTTCAGAATAACAAAACCCCTTCAAATGATCTAAACTTTTTAGTCCTTCTTAGTTCTATGCTTATCACTTTCATTTCTACAGAACTGTAATTTAACATGAAGAGGTCAGAAGATAGTTCAGTGTTACCGCATCTGAGTATTGCAAGCTAGAAGGATATCTGGGGTAAATTAAAGACAATTTACCTTGGTTTAGTTTAAAAGGCAAAGTGAGTTCTTTCATGTAACCCTGGATTTCTGTTTTGTTGGTGCAAATCTAGCCCTCTGTTCCAGGCAGCCCTGCCTGCGGTGTATGACTGACCATGTTATGCTTTCGCAGAGTGTGCAGAACATGATGGTGTGTCCCAGAGAGCCCAGGTCTTCTAATTTCCTAAATTAGCATGGGGTAGGGGCTATGTCAGCAACAGAGAGAGGACAGAAACAGGGGATTCGCCTCTACTTGCTCACCAGGCTGAGGACCAAGAGCCAGAGCTCACACTGGCAGTCGCTGTGGATTTGCTCCTTTGAGTTTTTGGGTCCAGAAAGTTGAGAGGAGCACACTCCCTTGAGCCGGACTGTCCAAGCTGTGGGCGAGGAGTGGCTTGGAAGGGTGCTTAGTACAGGAAAAGGATTGCAATTATTTTGTTCTGGTTGTGTCCCCTAAAGGAATGAGAACAAAATTTCTTTTTTTTTTCTTCACAGTTGGCTCCATGAAAGTGATGATTTGATACATATGTTCTAACTGATCTCTTGGCAATGAGATACTGCATTAAAAAAGGTAGCATCCACATACATACAAATACACGTGGTATAGGATTTTGGTTCATTTTCTATTACTTATGGCAGAATACTCCCTGCAGTCTTTATTTCTGCACAAAGAGAAAGGCAGATTATGAATTAAGCTGGAGGAATTTCTGAAACACATGGTACTGTTGCCTCCACCCTTCATGAAGCAAGGAAGAGTATTTTGCCACTAGAGCGCACGGATTTCTGAGTCTACCAAAGTTCTCGTGCCTTTTGCTTTGCTTAGCAGCATCTTGTAGAGTGAGAAAACTAACAGGTAAACCTCATCCTTTGGATGCTTGCAGGTTTAGTGTAGTCCTAGTCCTTGTCTTCAGAAGTCGCTGGCTCCCTCAGAGCATCACTTGCTTCACTGGGCATGCCCTGTATCACTTATGGCTATGACTTATATCTCTCTGCCTTCACACGTATCACTCGTAAGGGAGGTATCAGAGTAATCAGGGATATTGCTTTTCACTTAAACCTTTTAATGGGAGGGAGACTAGTTTGAATCTGAAGCTATCATCTCTGCTGTTCTGCTTGCTGCTTACTAGTGATTTGGAGATTTCTGATCCTAGAGGGTGGAACACATCTGCAGAAAGGAGATAGTGCTGTGAACATGTAAAATGTAAACACAAATTTTTATCTTGTGAAGTACTTTAGTCTTTGCCAACATCAATATAAAATAGATCTTTTGGCAGTTTTTTTTAGTTGACTAACAAAACCCTAATTTTCCATTTTGAAGGCCCATGATGTAATGGGGTCAACCAGGCAGCTAAGAACTGTTTCAAACTAAGATCTCCAGTCTGCTAAAATTAAACTTTTACAAATCCGGTGTGAAAAAAGAGAACGGCAGCCATAGTTGCATGACTCTTCTTGGACTCTTTAAGTCTTTGACTCCTTCATGTTTAACAACACAAAGTCACGATAGGTGAGCCTTCAGGTCAACTTCTAGGCCTAACCTCCATGGGAAGTTTTACTTTCAAAACAGAGATTGTCAGTTAAATCAGACCCTTTGTTGTATGCGGGCATTATCCCTTGCTGGCTGTTTGCGTGACTTATGCTATCATGATGTGTTACAAGCTACAGTACTGAAAAACTTCTGTAAAAGGACAAGTAGAGGCTCTATATAATTCTAAAGCAGATAACCTTCATAAATAAGGGCACGGAGCATGCTGTTGCTAAATTACTTCTAAAATATGGTGAGATAGTTGGAATTAGGTTTCCCATGTGCTTGATCTGTGCCCAGCTCTTCGTATGGGTTTATGGAGCATGAATAATGAAAGAGACTTTGTACACTAACATCTGGAAAGTCATAAAAGTATATTTATCACCACCCAAGATAGCAAAGCCTAAAAAATGCTGTAGACCTTGTATGAGTAGCAATAGTAACTGAGGAGGTGAGTTTAATTGATAAAGCTCTCCCAAGCATCTTCTGATCGATGTCTCTTGTCAGATTATTAAAATTGCAATTATAATCAAGATAATTATTGTGGGGTCTTTTGTTTTCAAGGACTGGGTGAAACACAGGTCATTTTCTGCTAGTCTTAGTCAGGACAGCCTCTGAACAGATGAAGGAAGGGTGTGGGGCAGGCCAAAGGTTTTACAGTAGCTGCTTTACTCATCCTTCCTAGGGAAAGGGATGGAAATCTTTTAGCAGTGCCCAGTAGTCTGTAAGAGCTGGGAAAAAAACACCTTTTATATAAAAAGTAAAGTCTGTAAGGAGTTGTGATCAAAATGTAATTGGAAATCACCTACCGTGCCAAGATCCCCATCCCTGAGATAACATGAATTACTACAGGAATTAAGAATAGGAAGTCTTCAGGTCCCAGTTTCCTGTGCCAAATCTTGGTCCTCAGAATGACCCTGCAACGCCCACCTTTCTTTGCAGTGAGATACTACGTCTGTAATATCTCGGGGGAATTGGGGAACAATCACCGACTGAATCACCAGGGCTGAATCATATTACCAGTGCTTTGTCAGCCCTAGTACTACTGTGCTGGAAACCTGCCTTGGGATTTCTCCTATTCCTACATACTCATGTCACTTAAAGTGAAAGGGGCTTTTTTTTTTTTTTTTTTTTTTTTAATATTATTCAGTTTGCTGGGAAACAGATATCTAGAATTGGAGAGTTTGAAAATACTAACAACCTGTTAATTGCAGGGGACTTAACGGCAGTTTGCATGAGTATAGCACTTTTTGTTTTGATGAATTTGAAGCAGTCTTCTGGTAACAGCGAAGCTGATGAAATGATCTTCTCCAAAGACTTTCACTTTCTCACACATTGTATCAAAGAGGCCGGTGCTACATACTCGGCTCTGGTGCTCACAGGATGATGAAAAATAGGGAGACTGCAGAAAAGAACAATAACAATGAGTCAAGAAACAGAGAGAATGCCTAAGAGTGGAGAAGCCGTTGTTCAACCTTGTCATTCAGTCAAAAAGAAGGCTGAGAGACACTGTGGCTACTGGGTGTAAGAGTCATGAGGAGAAAATATTGCTTGCTAAAGGCTTCTTGGGCTTACAGAATAAGGCAGAAAACTTACAGGAATGGAAACTAGAGGACCAGCTTCACTGGTTGGAATTGTCCCACCAGGCCAGTGGGGTTGCTCATGTTTAAAGCTGAGGGTAACAAAACCCCAAAAGTTTGTCCTACAATTAGCTAAGAGACAAAAGCAACAACAAAACAATTTCTTGCCACCTTAAGCAAAGATACGCAGGCAACTGAGTTTGTGTTTTCTTTTGTTCACACAAACTGCTTAAAACAGTCACTGAAAAAAATGTTTCTGTGGTTGGCATGCACAGCTGTAGAAAAATATTCCTTAGATTTGACATGTTAAAAATAAATCATTTTGATTTTTGTTCCAGAATAACATTTTCTTCTGAAATCAGTCTGATTTAATTAAGCAAGGTCTATCATCACAAATGCAGCATCCCAACCTGGAAATTGTTTAGTATAGATTGAAGGGACGGTGCTGGTTAACCTGGACTAAAAATGTGGTGTCATGTCAGACGATTTGGCTGGGTTTTGGTTTTGTTTTAATTTTAAAAAGCAAAACATGTTTTACAGTTTGGCTTCTTGAGAAGTTACAGGTTCTCTGCTTGTTTTTCTTTTTTTTTTTTTTCCTGTTTAGCCAGTGATCTCAAGAAGCAACTATTTAACAGCTCTAGACCTCCCTTTCCTGTTTACTTTAGTTGTGGAAAAATAGCAGAGTAGCAGATGAATATGGATATCAGCATTTTCTATAAGACTTTTGCTGTCATTCATAAGCAAAATGTCAAAATATTGCTTTCCTGTTTCCTTTGGCCTGGCTAGGCTGCACTAGCCCGATTGTACTCTTTCCAGTGAGATTAAGTAACTGCATTTCTTTTAGGGGCAGAACACAGTATTCTCTAATAAAACACATCTGGTATAGCTGAAGGATCAGTCATCAGCTGACCTAAATGTGGGTTGGAAGTGCTCCTGAGGGGATGCTTCTTTCTTTGGTCCTTTTGATCTTTTTTAAATCCTTAGAAGTGGCAGCCCAGCTATATAAATAGTTCCCACTCCTAATTAACAGCTCTACCTTGCGGATGCGGAAGTATATAGACTTTGCTAAGTAAGTCTTAAGTGAGCCTGTTTTGTGTTTACCTTTCGTTAGGTCAGAGTCTCTTCCCTTCACAGAAACTCTTTTCCTGGAGGGAACAGTCACAGGTAAATGTCAGAGAGTTTTTTGAGAAAACACTCTTCATGCAGTTAAATTTAATTAACCCAAATCTGCTTAAAAAGAGCGTTTCCAGTGATTACTCCATAGCTTGGCAAGGTGTCCCCAGCAACAGGTCTCTCCCAGCAGTGTGACACTGCTGAATCCCATCAGATTTATATGCAACCTAGTTATATAGGTACTGGAACAGAGAGAGGAGCAAAGTTGTGCTGCTCAGCAAAACTGTCCAGAATTAGGAAACAAAAGCTGAAGTGATTGATTGCCTGAAGATTTCTGCAAATGATACCAAAATTAAAACATTAAGCTAATGACTTTAAAGAAAATTGCATTGCCATGTGCAATTTATTCAGTAGAGGGAAAGCAAATGTGGTTTTACTAATAACACAAAAAAAGACTGAAATCAAATTGAGAAAAGGAACCTTATTTCTTTCCTTCTCTCTCTGTCTCGCTCTCCCTGGAGCTTCAAAACTGAGCGGCTGTCAGAATTTTTCATCTGTTTGACCTGTCGCAGGAGAGGTCGGCACTGATCAGTGACTATACTTTTTAACAGACGGAGGGCTGTAATTGAGAATAATTCCTCTGCAATTTGGTAGGCAGGGGTTGTTTCAAACTGACTTTCAAAGGCAGTGCCAGAATGGAAATGTTAGAAACTCCGTAAGTGAATCGGTTTTTATTTGCAGGGCTGCAGATTTCTTTTTAGTTTTCTTTCTGTTTTTTTATCCCTAATGAAACAACTGCAGAATGGAAGCACTCACATTTTAAACAGCAGTGTTTCTTCCAGAAATGACTTGAAGTGTAATCAATTTTTACCATCTCCTGGGGTGCCCTGCAGCTAACATGAGAAGGAGCCCAGAAATGCAGTATTTGCTCGGAGTGACGGCGTGCTGATTGTGAGGGCTCAGGTGCCCTGGGCTGGACATGTGGCACAGGCAGCTGATGCGCAAATGCCCAAGCAGCTGCTCTACCATGGGCTCATGCTTGGCAAGAGGAGGCACAGCTGCCAAAGGAAGAATTCTAGGGCTTCTCTGAAAAGTGGTACTTGGAATAAATGAGTTTATCGGTTCAGCACTGGGAGTCTTTGGTGAGAAGCAGGGAGCCCAGGTAAAGCTAGTCCTGGTGCTTCTCAAGCATAAAAATGGCATAAGCACCGCAACAGAGACAGTTGTGTTTACGGGATGAAGGGAACTGTGAGACTTTGTGGAAGATAATGCTTCTGCGCTGGCCTTTGTCCGGGGGTGAGTCCATGGGCACAGGTAGAAGTGCCCCAACCCAAGAATGATAAGAACTGCAAGTGCAGTGCACAGATCGGTGCTGAGAGCGACGTCCAAACATAGCAGGTAGACAGCAGCTGTGCCAGAGCTGCGTAGTGGCTGATAAGAAGCCCAGGTTTCTGCTCACGCAGGCTTCTCTGCGCTGTGCTCCATCTCCTTGGGCAGAGCAGCCCTTGGCCAGGCACATCCTGTCTCTGAGCCAGTCCTCTGTGTCCCGCGGCCATCGGCTTCAACTGAGGGCACTCAGCTATAGCGGCCTGTTTGAATATTGATGTGATTTTTGGGTGGCTTTTTAGATGATGAGGTACAGTGTTTTCAAGAGTTCTAAAGGACGCATTCTGCTAAACACCGATCTATGGCTTTCTCACTTTCTGAAAAAACATTTGTCTCTTAGTTAGAAATCTACGAAACTTTGATGGATATAAACATTCAAGTTGCTCAACACTGCAACATCTCTAAAGTCCTTTCCCTTTTTTTTTTACTTGAAGCACTGTAATATTAATTGGGGGTTTTTTTGTTTGGAGTTTCCATAGCAGCTTACTTCCTTGTGAGAATCCTGTTCAGAGTGGTCATAGATGCTGAGGTGCACATTCATTAGGCACCATCTGATCAGAAAAAAAGGAATGTTAAAGAAATAGAAAGTAAAAATTGGAATGTTTGATTCTTTTTAGCCTTCCTCCCAACCCCACTTTATTCAGCAAAATAAATCCCTTTCTTTGCAATGTTAACACTGTGAAAAAATTTTTAAAACTTCGGGTCATTTGAATAGAACTCACAGGCTGCAAATTCAGAATAAGAAACATGGTTGTGCTGCGGTTGCATACCTTTACTGTACTTAGACTTGATTATGTAAATTAATACGTTCAACTTGATTATGTAAATTGAGTTGATTTAGATCACAGCCTAGGCTGAGTACAATGACTATTTGGGATTATTTGGCACGATACAGTATTATTCCCTTCCTCTTGCCTGGATATGAGTGCATACTCCCAACAGGCCAAAGCGCAATTAATTTAGAAACATGATCAAATTCCGCAATCATTACTGGATGTTGTCCACGGTCTCTAGAGACCACTGATAAGAACAACAATAGTCTAAGACATGATAGTCCTCTCATCCAAAGTCTAATTACAAAGTTATACACTTCGGTTCTCGAAGGACAGTCTTTTAGCAGAACTTCAGCATCTTTGGCTTCTCTTTTTGCATTATATCTATAATTTTATCCATCTTTCTTTTTTTCTTTTACAAAGCATGAGAAACAGGCTAAATGTATAATAACTTGAGTCTGGTGTGACAGTATTAAGGGGTTTATCATTGAGGGACTGACTGGTGTGATTTCTGTGAGCGACTGAGAAATCTTTTTTTATCATTTGTAAACAGGCACAGAAAGGACAGGGAGGTGTTTCAGAATTCTCACCACTTCATTCATGGTGGTGCCCTTGGGACAGAAAAACATTTCTTTGACCTTGTCTTGGATTTACTTGCTTCCAGCAGACTCTAATTATGTTCACTTTCATTTTTTTTGTTGAATAATAATAATAATAAAAAAAAGGCAACCAGGGCTCTGGGGCAGACGTAGACCAAAATTGTCATATAGCTTGAATAAGAGGAGAAGTTTTACTCTTAGAATTTGAGAAATTAGCTGACATCACAATTTAAATATCTACCACCTTTGGAGCATTAAATTTCAGGCAGCCTTTA
Source organism: Sagittarius serpentarius (assembly GCA_034782735.1). Classification (NCBI taxonomy): domain Eukaryota; kingdom Metazoa; phylum Chordata; class Aves; order Accipitriformes; family Sagittariidae; genus Sagittarius; species Sagittarius serpentarius. The sequence goes on along the minus strand of JAVKLA010000036.1, from coordinate 14,846,385 downwards.
TTTATGTTAGCATTTTGGTAGCTTAAAGACATCTTCCTGATGTGTGATAAAATTCTGTTTTCCTAAAATCTTAGTATTCTGAATGTGATACACCATTTTTAATCTTTGCTATCTCCAAATTGCCAAATATTTATTTATACCAAATTTATTCCCTGTCCTCAGTACCACTACGTATGCCATCCTTCCTCCAGATGGAGTAATGACTTGAAAATCAACAAGGATACACTTACGCCTGCTTTTTTAGACATCTGTGATTTTGTGAAAAAAGTTATAGTCGTTCCTGCATTGAGGATTTACGTATTTTTTCTGGAATTCAGAGGTCTCGTATGAACTAGTCCAGTCACTGCAGCAGGGGCATCTAACAAATATTTACACTGTCTGACTTCAGCTCCATCTGCCTTGGTTAGCAGATTGGACTCCGCGTTGCATATATGCTTTTCCATAGGCCGATTCCAGTAATCCATTCCACAGGAATAAGACAGCCTGGGAAGACTGAGTTCCGAAGAAAATACTGGAGTTAGCTTTCTATACTTTGGCACTGTGAATACAGTAAGATGTATGTAGAGGATAGAATGTAACGGATTTTGACTCACACTTCCAGCAGGTTTATCTGCATATGAATAGTTACTTTACTGTTCTTACGTTCAAACTATGTTTCAAGCTTCAAAATACAAAATTTTTTAAAAATTGATTAATGACAGTGAATGTAATGATGTGATTTTTCTTTTCACTGAGAAAGTAAAATTGATTTGCTTTTTTTTCTTTTTTCTTTCTTGCTGTTTTTCCTCAAGGTTTTTGGAAAGGATTAGGCAGAATTACTGTGCTGTATAATGACACATCCCAGCTAATTCTCTGTGCGTTTTTAGAAGAGAGTTCTGCTGGTAATACAAACTGTTAGCACACTTTTTGATTGATGTAAATGTGGAAACAATGGGGCTACCTGAAATACGTAACGTGGAATGGAGCGGAGCTTCATTTGGCGCAATGCCAATTAGTAAATTTTTCAATTTTGTCATTTAAAACCAAACCAAAACAAATTTTCAAACAGTTTTGTCATTTTCTAAAATAAAATATTTTCCTTTTTCAGAATAAGATTTCTTTCAAACCATTTCCTTAAAAGTTACTTAATTTTTTTAAGTTCTAGGCTGAAATGTAACATCTTAATTTTGTCAGAGAAACCTTTTTTTTTTCCTGTTTATGATCTGTCAATAAATTTTAATCATGGTTTTTCATTTTCAATGGAAACTAATTTTCATCCTTTTTTTTTTTCTTGCAATTTTGTATGATCTAAATATCTGGCTTGTTTTTCCTCCTGATTTCTAATGTGTTGGAGTTTATTTTAGTGTACATGGAAAGGATATTAATTCTAATTAAGTTTCTCTTAATAGCTTTAGGAGAGAAGATTTTCCTTCTAGGGTATATGTAAACAGAAACCCAGTGGGAGCCTGGTTCTGAGGTCCTGCTGTCATGGCAAAAACATTGGTAAATATAAAACATACCATTTGGCCCATCAATATCTCCAGAAGGCAGAGAGACAAATGTGTGGGATGTCAAATCATCCTTGGGATTTTGCACTGCAACTTTAGCTAAAGCTCTATTACTTGTTCTAAGTATTTTTGTTGGTAAAGCTGTACACAGAAGTTTTATTTATAGTTTCATCATCTTTATGCTGAAGTACTAAGGGACACAAACAAAAAGAATTTATGTTAATCTTCATAAAAATCTTAGCCTGTGTGGACATACCACTGATCTGGGTCTGGTGGAGGGGTTTGGTTTCATTATTCTGTTTTCCCTTGCCCCAAAAAGAGGCCTTGGTAAGAAATGACATCTTCCTTTCCTAGGTGATTATACCCTAAAAGGGTTCCAGTGAGTATTCTGAAAAAAAAATTCTTTCTTTTTTTTTTTCTTTTGTGGGTTTTTACAGACGTAAATTTTAGGGGAAAATTTGCTTAAGTCCTGTTGCCACTCAACTGACTTCACAAGTTAAGCTGGAAAAAAACTCAAGATACCACTTGAGTCATAAATGCAGTCACTCCTGTGATGCTATTAAAAAAGTCTCCACCTAAAGAAATCGGTTGATGCACTATGTTCTAATTTACAGTTCTGTGACTCACATTTGTAGCTATCAGCACCAGCTGCCAACACAGTCAAATAAATTCCAGCAATTCAGGGTATACTGATTTATTATAAGATCCCTTAGAAGGATGCTTGGGAAAACAGATACTGGAAAAAAAAATGTTATTGTATATTGCAAAATGATCTCGCGTTCATTCTGTTTTCCAAGTAAGATTACCAAATAGGCAGTAAAATTATGTCAAGATCATCTGCATTAAAATGACTATTAAAAGTTAAAGGTGTCAAAGTACCTTCTGTAATTTTTCCCTGCTGTTTGTAATAGCACCCTGTGAGGCTTGAAATTGGAATTGGATTGTCATCTGAAATGTTACTGTCTTCTCATCGTTGTGCTTATGAATGCTGTTGCTGAGAAATGTGTTCAAATAGACATGTTGCATTAAAATCTGCTCCTTTAAAATACCATTGTGAGTGAGACAAAGGCAGTGGTAGCTATGACGTCTCTTCCTGTTGAGATTCATTACGAAGGTGTTCATCAAGTGGATCTGTTGCTGATCTCTCTGAAGCGTACACCAAGAGACGAATCTTTACAACCATCTCTTACAGCTGAATCACTAATTTTAGGTTATGTGAATACAGTCATTAAAAAATTGTTTGCTGCATATATGAGGAGAAAACAGCGGTCACAGGCAGGTTAGATGAACAGAAGGAAGGTTATGATAAACAGAGCAATGTGCTGCGGAGGAGCAGAGCCCCATGTCCTCAGCAGGGCAACGCACAGCAGGGAACAGGAGTTTGAGGCACCTTGCATTGCACTTTAGAGACTTTCTTCCCCTAAGTCAGCCTTCATTTCTTTTAACCCTGAAATATCGAAGGGTCTAAGAGTGGAGACCAAGTGAACCGGTATCCTCCAGTGTGGCTGTTAGTCATCGTTGTCAGTGGTCAGCACAGTGCGATGTATGAGGAGGTACATGTTCCAGATCTTTTCATTTTGGGATGAATTGCTGTGGTGATATTGGTGAAGCTAAGGCTGGTTTTGTCCTCTGCTTCCCACTGCATCCCCCCAAACAACAACCTGTTCTCATGATGCTGTTTGAAATAATTTAGATGTTATTTTAGGCTTCAAAGGGGTTATTCCATTTTTGCTCGTTCTGATTTGTTGTTTCCGGTTTAAATCTGTTCTCTCATGGCTTGTTTTCATGAGATATACTTGGGCCATTCTGAAATCATGATTACTGAAAGAATATGAACCTGGTGTGCATTTAACACAGGCAAGATTTGATCTTCTGCCTTATTTCCTGCTGCAGGGTAGTTTCATATATTTCCCCTAGTCATATCCATCATATCATACTGGGGCAGTTACTTGCCTTGTCCACATTTTATACTAAAAAGTTGCTGTACTCATATATGGGATTAAAGGCTCTGTGTGTGGGAAAGGCTTTTCGGTAGGGCTCTGATTCCGACTGAGAGCTGTCTGCTGCTGTTACTAACAGTGAATAACAGCTATGTTATGGACCCATGTTCCTGGGTCTAATTCTGCAGAAACTGAGATAAACGCTCAGGTGGTGTAAATTGTGGTAGTGCCAGTGTTTACCGCCTTTGACTCATTGGTCACTAGATTCATGCCAGTAAGCTATTTGAGACCCGACCTGTATCAGGGAGGTTGCTCGTGTGGGAGCATTTCCAGGATCAATTTTTGTGTTTGTGCTCTGAAATAATAAATCTCCTAGGGAAGAGTGTCATTTTTACATGGTATTTTAGACATAAAATCTGTTTGATGTTTAGGGTAGAAAATTTGATTAAAAATCAGGAATTAAAAATTTTAGTACCTCATAATTTGATGGTACCTGTCAACTTCCAGCCCAGGTTATGCATTTCAAATTCATGGGATGCTTACTTGAAAATAAATGACAAAATTATGTAGCGTGGGTGGGGTTTTTTTACTTCAGAATGTAGCTTTTTTATCCCTTTATGGAATATTTTTACCAGCTCCTGATAACCATCAAAAGTGTATTTGTGTGTAATTGGTTTAACTGAAAAATAATGTGCTAAGATGGAGCTGTAAGTTGTGGTTTTCTACAGTAATAGCTCAGTTATATTGCTTTGGGTTATTCCTGCTATTTACAGAGTACTTCAAAACCACCTACCTGACTCTGGTTTCTGAACTTATTTTTTTCTTTTTATGCTATGTGCATCAAAAGCATTTAAATTCCATTTAGTGCTTTGTAAGCTAGCACTAATATTTTGTGTTTTGCAAAAGACAGCTGTAAGGCTACTTATTTTCCTCTTTAAAGTCTTTTACAATTTCTTTACCTGTATAGTCTTAGAATACTTCCCTTGTCTTCACCACAGAAATGCTTCTGCTACCAGTCTGACCATTTCAAACTAAGCTGGCGCGTTTTCCCTTTCATCAATTCATTTACCAAGAAAACGTGTTTGTTTTCCACTGCACTTCATGAGATATTGGTGAAATTACTGACCAGAAATAAAAACTGACAGATTTTAGTACTTTTATTGACAGTAGAACATCCCTGCCCTCCATCATTAGCCACGCTGATCTTAATATCATACAACAAACGGTATCATGACAGGGTCCAGGCGGAGTGATTTCAGCTGAGAAACGGCCCTTGAGCTTGCCTGAAGACAAGCCAGTTGTCCTAATCTTTCTGTGTAACAGCTGAGGAAGGATTAGCATCCTTTTCCCAGAAAGTGAAATCATGTGAAAATGCATATCGGCAGATAGCAGCCTCAGCTGGGAATTACTGCTCTTCTCATAAAGGAAATCCTAAGCATGTCCGGGCTGTTCCAGTGCAAATCGCAGCAAGGTGGCCTTAAATAATTGAAGATGATTTCGGTAGAAGTGTTTTCCTTTGCACTGAGATAAAACTGGTTGCTTCACATGCCTAGTCATTGTATCTCAGCTGAAGGGATGTATTTCACAGATGGACAGTAGCTTCCCAAACTCTGCCCAAACAGGGTTATTACCCCAAGAAAGTGGCTGCTACAGTGACTCAGGGAAAAGAGAAGCCTGTAGAGCAAAAAGGTTCAGCAGCACTGGGAAAATGCTGAAGACATGACTTAGCAAATACCAGTATTTTAAAAGTTCTTGTATAAAGATAATTTTAAGCAGCGTAACCTGGTGCTTGCAATGACAATTTACAAAGTAGCAGAAAGTCTTATAAGCCCAATCAGTCACTGCTGCTCAAATTTGCAGCACTTGCAATTCTTTCTCCTACATTTTCTCAAGTCACACGAGGGGAAATGAGGGAAGGAGTGAACGTGTCCTTAACTTGGGCAAACCAAAAGCTCTGGTGTCGTTTCGTGATGATTCCACTGCAGGTGTGAGGCAGAAGGCTGTATTTTTTTCATTATTTACTTTATTAAAAACAAACCCCAACCAACTTTCTTTTATGCACCATTTCACTTAACTGGGTCTTAACTGGTGTAACAATATTCTCTATCTTTAATTAAAAATTAGAATTAATCTTTTTGAATTAAGCCTTTTAACTGATAACAGTGTAACACAACTGCAGTTAAGCTTTTCTCACTGCTTCTAACTTGTGCTTGTTTTAAAAAGGGTTTGTTACAGAGGGACTTAATTTATATGTACGTGAGTGCATGCTCTATCAGGAAAGGCCTGCTAATTTGATTTGGTCACTGCATTTCTGGTATGACCCATTTTATCACCTCTGTAAATTCCACTGAAAGGCTTTGCATTGGTCATACACCTATCTTTATTGTGAATATAGTATACACTGTGGCATTGCTTTCTAACCCACCAGCTAGGAGCAATTAAATTGTACCCTGAAAACAGGCCAAATAATCTTAAACAACATGAATATACCTTATTTCCCAAATCTGAGAGCAGTTGCTCTCCTGCTGTCTTACATGCTCACGGCATAATCTGAGTAATCTTTTTGGCTTTTCAGCCTATTTTTAGTGTGCTGTTTGTTTTGCATTTATCTACATAACAAGTGTGGGAGATTATATAGAAGAGAGGAATGGAGTGCCTTGACCTACATTAACTCGAAGCTGGGTAGCAGCAGCGTTTCTGATTTGATCTGACAACACCTGGTTAAATTGATGCATTATCTGTCCTAGCTGTTACTTTTTGAGGTGATGCTCTGTGATCTTCCCTACCTGTTTGTGCTCTTCCCAACCTCAGTTGCTTAGGGCATTTTTTTCTGTGGGAGATAGTGGATGACTGTTCAGGCTCATGACCCTGCTATGTAGAAAGGGATTCTGGCTGATCCTAGGCAGAAATAATTTCCTTTCTCAAGTAGCAGTGCCACCTATTTGAAAGCCTCTTTTCTTTTGTATGAACTGTTCCAGAGCTTAAGACAAAGAGAGCTGAGAAAAGCTGCATAGCTCTGGCTGCCTTCCTCCTCCTCGCAGTAGAGATCCCTTCGACTGCATAGGCAAGAGGATGGGTGTGCACCTCCCTCTGGATTCTTCCTTGGCTTGAACCCTTTCTGATAAGGGTTGCTTGCTAGCCCTTTTTCAAATATTCAGATACTAAGCCTATATGCCTGTATGTTCCTTACTATTCAGCAGTTGTCCTTTAGCCAGCTTTATCTTTGGTCGTGCTAGTCACCCATAAGCTGCTTTGGAGGACTGAGGATGTCCTTATTAGCTCTGCGAGAACCCTAGCAGAGTGAGGCTTACCACTGGATTTATGCCAGAAAAAAGAGAAATTAGCTTTACTGCTTATATGCTGGATGGGCTCTGGTCCCAGCCAAGGGTAAGATATAGACAGACAGCTGAGAGTTACGGAGATGGAGTGTATAAATGGCTGCATTCAATATGAGATAAAATACAGGTTTCCAGTTCTGAGGAGTGACCAGGTTGTGAGCACTGCCCTTTGAGAATGAAGCTCAGCATTTCTTCTGCAAGTGCTTGAATAGACAGTGTGTCAATTTTAATCTTGGCCTAGTTTAGCTTTATTTGCCTTAACCACATTTGATCTGTGTGAATGGACTGTTTATTGCTCTTAGAAAAGACAAGGGTAGTATTTGCCTTGTGTTGGCATATCCGTGTACCTTTGACTTTTAAGATGTTCGTAGTTTGTTTTATAAAGCATCTGTCTATGCTATTGGCACTCTTGTGAATGTAAACACTACGCAGTTCATCATACCACATCAACACCCTCCTACACAGTATAAAATAATGCTCCATCTTAACGAAAACTCTCCTCATTTCACAGCCTTCACCGAAAACTACAGCCACAGATTAGCCATACAGCATGTCTTAAAGGTCAGTTGATGTGGACCAAGGGATTGGAGGGAGAAGTGGGTTTCAGCATTCAGTCCTTTACTTCAGGCCTCCATGTATGCTCATGAACTTTCTTCACTCTCCAGAAAAAGTGTGCAAACATTTCTTCCTCTTCCAGCCCCTCTTCTCTCTCCGTGACTCTGCTATATGTCTCATTGCCTGCTCTTTTATTCCAGATGAATGCTGCCTCCTCAGGTCTTTCTGTGTTTCTCCTCTTTCTACTTGTGTGACAGCTTCTAGCTCCTTTGAACACTTACCTTTGTAAATCCTCCTTTTCCCTACAAAACTCTCCTTCCACTGATGTTCTGCTCCTATCTGTTACCCATCATTCTGTACATCTCTCCACATATTTATTTTTGTGCTTTACTCTTTTATATGTCTCTAATCTGTGCAGTGAAAAATCCAGTGCTTCTTTTCTTATTGATAATTGTGAAAAGAGGTAAAAAGCTATGGAGAGATGGGATGACAAGTCTGGGTATCCCTCGCCAGACTTGATCTGTTGACCTTTTGCTGGTCACATAGACATCTCCTGGGTTGATAGCCTTGGCACCAACCTAGTTTTGTCCAATTCCCATAGTAAACGTTCTGTTTCCCTCATTTGAGCTCTGTCATGGTGCACTGCTTCTGGATAGCTCAATTTCTGACTAGCGAAGACCTTTGACTGAATATAAGTTACAGCATGTGTCTGTATTATACATACACACATTCTCCCCACTGCACGTTCCCCATCTCTTGCCCACAAATGCACATTTTGCTCTATGGCTTTAGGGAGCTCCCTCTGCCTTCCCAGATGTTTCTTCTTTTCTGAGGTGCATTGAAAGCATGTACATGCTGCTGATTGTCAAGTGGCTGTCTGAGCCTTGGGACTTCAGTGTAAGTCAGCATTATTTTCTGTTCAGCTATTGTGCTTTGGGCAATTTCTAGTGCTTTTGTTCCTTCTAGGTTGGTTTTGTCAAAGATCATCTTCGGGTTCTCTAATAATTTATGTCACAAACTAGTCTGCGTGTCCTCAAGACAGGCTGCCCAGAGTGCCTATGAATACGGTAATCACTGTCCTGGCCAGGTATGTGTTTAAACTATTGTGCAATTGCCAGCAGCTTGAGGCTATGGTAGTTTGTGTCTTGCTGCTGCAGCTTCTTGAAAGATTTGTTACCAAGAATATCGACTGCTCTCAAACTTTTAATGAGACTGTACAGTGTGCATTTTTTTCCCTGCAAATTTCCAGCCCAATGTTCCTGACCATATTATCCTCAGTACAGGCTATGAAAGGGTTTCTGTATATTAAATCCAGTCCCCCTGATCTGAGCTATGCTGTGTAATTTCACTAATGTTGCAGACAGATTCTCTAATGTACAGTTAAGGTGATTAGAAATAGTTTAGTGTTCTTTCTCTGTCTCTTACCCTTTTTATTTTTTCTATCACTGTTACCCAAAGGAATTAAGAGCAGAAACTATGGAAAGACTTCCCTTGTTACATCATTGCTTCACATCGTCAAATTCCCTCTATAATGTATTCAATACCCGGTAATTATTCCCACTGTAACAGTAGGAACACACTTTTGGTAATTCCAGTGCTCCCTTTCACCACTAAAGTAACATTAGTTTTGTATTTAATATGACAGTATATCTAAGTTTAGTGTATCTCACAGTTTTACAACATTGGCATTCAGCGTACCGAGATTATCCATTTTCAGCTGCTGCATATTAATGTTGGCTTTGTGTGTATGAACTTCTGTTTTATGAACATGCTGCAATGCACTGTGCTGAAATTTGTAGATAGGCATAACATAGCATTTTGGCCATGCAAGATAAAATTTGAGAGCGTAGTAATAGCGCAGCTTTCTGACAAGTGTAAATGCTGCTTGGAGAGAGTGCAGCAGAAAAGCTGAGGAGACAACTGGGAAGATTTCTCCCGACCATTAGTGGAGGTCGGCAAGAGAAATCTTAATCCTTGTGTCACACACTGGTGTTCTTTTTGCTAGTTAAAAAAATTGCTAAGAGGGCATACATCTGTGAAGACTCCTGTTCAGGCTGTGGTTTCAAAGTACTGGTAAATATTTAACCCAAATCCAGTGGAACAACAATTATCCTGTGATATCGCTGTTCAGAGCAATGTTGTAAATCTTCCTCCTTTTCAGCAGCAGCCTAGTGGAGTCCAGTCTATGGGAGGGATGCATGGGTATCATTAGAGACATCAGGATGTAAAAGGAAGAAATGTGCCTGGGGTTTCACTTTCAGCTCTATACATCACTAGGTTTCTTCACCACTTGTTCTCTCAGAAAGTGCCTTTTTGGTCTTTCACATGTGGCAACTGTTGCAGAATGCTGAGGAGTCAAAGCTTGTCCAGCGCTTTCAGTCTAATGGAGTAAACGAAGACCTCCTGGATTCCACTAATTCTTGAAAATTGCATTGCACTTCTTGTTAAGCCTGCTGAACATTACATATTAAATCTGATATCCTGGCTAAATCACAAGTTTCAGGATTACATTATATTTTATATATATTCCTCCTCCTGCACTATAATTATATTTTTCTTTGCTTCCCACCCAAGCATATACACAGTGGTTTTTTGATCCTTGTACTGAATATTCGTAGCCACCCTCAGTAAAGTTCTGTAAGCTCTGTAATAGTTGCTCTCACTGACCCTGGAACTGGCTGCACTTTAGCTGAGGGTATTGTGATTCTTCTGTGCACAGTCTACAGAGCACCTGAAATGAAAGGCATTATGGAGATGCAATATGCTACTCAGAAATCTAAGCGTGTCTATACAATTAACACAGTTTTATTCTTCAGTTCATTGATAGTGTATCATTCTGGCTATCTTTGCTCCACCTGTATTTCTCACTAATGGCTCTTTTGGGGCTCTACTGCTGGAAAAAAAACAGGGTAAAAAAGTAACATCCGTGCCATCATCCACCTCGTATTGATGCTGTCTTGACTACCAGCCTAATGGCACACACTAGGTATGTTCCCTACCTTTCTTGTACGGAAGTGGTCTTTGACATTTGTAAAGGTTTTCAACCACTTTTCCCACTCAGGTGAATTGTATTGCTTTGGGGTGAAAATAAACCATTGAAAAAATAAATTGTGAAATTTGATTGACAGAGCTTCCTTTCACAATCCCCATGTTTCCAACTCCTCCTCTGCAGGAAGCAATTGTGAAGAACAATCTCTACCTGGCACTTAAAGACCTAGAAGCTATGTTTTCACCCTGACTGCAATTTCCCATCCAGGTTGCTTTGTGGGATCTTCAAATCACATTGTGAAGGCTTAGATCACATTGGCTAACCTCAAGGATGTTCAGCTGCCACAACAGTTGGTTTAACAATTTTTCAAACATTTCCCTGATGCTAGCCTCCTACTAGAGAGAAAATGACATCTGTTCCTTATTAAGTCTCTGCATTCCCTTTCGTATCTCTTTCTCCTTCCTGTGTAAAGATAATGTTTAACATCAGCATGGGCAATGGATTAAGCTGTTTTTCAGATAGGGCCATTAGGAGCATTTCACTGTTTAGGTTCCATGCACCCTTTCACCTGGTGTTACAGAACATCCTGGTGCATTGTTCCAAGCACTGGCCGAGGGCTTGATGTCTGATAAAGTTTGCATGATGAATCCCAATGTGTCAAGATGGTCTTTCTAGTTTGAGTTCTGCAGGGCTTTTGGTGCTCTTCCTTTGGAGCTTTAAAGCAGCATTCTTTTTTTTTTCCTTTTTTTTAAAGGTATGAGAGAACATAACTGTTCAAACTCAAGTGTTTTCTTAGAGAAGAGTATCAATTGTTAAAGAAGCACCCTCTGACCTTTTAGCTTCAAATGACTTTGTGTCCAATTCTACTGACAAACTAAAGAGTACAGATGTACAGAAGTTGAACACGAATACTTCTTTCAGTGGGCAACAGAATAAAGCGTGCAATCATTTTGTTTTATTTTCCCTTGCTATTCTGGCTTTTTTTAACAGAACATTCAGTAGTTACAGCTACTACTAAAAGAATACCTTTTATTGGGAAAATAAGCTGGGCCTGCAAAACACTCCAATTGATATGATTAGCACAGTGATAAGCTGTAACTCCTAAAAAGACAGACAAGAGGATGCCCCTTTGCTTTGGATAAGGAGAAGGTATTGCTGGATTAATGACTGGCGTTAGAATAGATCTGGAGCAGAAAATTATTCTTGTAATACAGGTGGGTTTGGAAGCTTTATGCTTGGAAAGCATTTTATGCTTCGAATTGTGTTAGAGTGAATCTACTCATTGGACAGTGGCTGGAAAGTCTCTCTCTGGGTATTTGAGAAACATCATTTTCTCATCAGTCCTTGTATGTTTTCTAAAGTGAAAATCATGGCTTGTGAAAAGTTCTTAAAGTTTGGTGATGTCCAGAGAGCCTGAAAAAGACATTTTGAAACATCTAAACTCAAAGGTGAAAGTGATTTCCCAATGCATACAGATAGCTGTAAACATTAATTTTTTAAGACTTTTGGCAGTAAGGTCAAACCGGGTTTCTTACTCAGTGTTTTGATTGTCCTCTAAGTTGTCAGTTCTGACAAAGGAAGAAGGCAGCTGGAAATGAGAGGAAACAAAAAGCAGATCTTGTCTCAGCTCACAGACATTAAAATGAAAGGCATGCATCCTGCAAGGGAAAACAGAGCTCTGCTATTGCCTCGCAGGCTGCTGAGGCAAGTTGGGAGCAGACATCACTGAAGAATGTTTATTCACCCCTGGCTTGCAGGTAGCTCTCTGGAGGACTTTCTGTACAAAAATCCAAGCAATATGACCTTCCCTGAGACATCTTCACACAGTACTCTTCAATATGAGCCTCTAAAGGCAAAATAAATAAATTAAAGGAATCCCCTAACATAAGCATTTCTATACCCCCTAAATCATACACTAAGTCTCTCCAGGGCACAAGTGTTGGTGTGCCTTATAATGTCTGTCAAACAGGAGTATCTAAGGCCTTTGTATGGTTTCTTCTTAAATTAAAGCTAGCTGACTCATGTCACCACATGTGTTTATAAACACCTTTTAAGCATATTTGCAGGTATATTGAACATTTGGCATCAAAAGGCTGCATATTCAAGTCTTTTAGCAAGTCCTTTGTATTAAATGGACCCTTCTGGCACTGTCTAGTAGAAATCAGGAAATCCAGTATGGTACATGTTTGTTAGCTTTGCATTTATTATTATTCAGGAAAGTTTGAAGATAAAATAAATAGAGTGCATTGCTGTGAACTTTTGTATCTCCTTTCATCCATGCACGTACCTGCAGTAACACTCTCACGGTGTTTCTCTGAAGGTGGTCCCCGTTTTGAAGTTAACAGAGGAGGTCTGTGTTCATAAACTCACAAGCTGTTATCTGCACTTGCTCATGTCTGATTTCTGTGGCTTATGGGACTGGATCAGGGTTGTAAGTGAACTTGTTTTGGGTCCTATAAAAAATCCATGGAGGAGACTGCAAATACGAGCATCTTCACTTTGTGCCCCTTTATAGGGAAACTACTGTCCTTTGGAGTTCATGCCAGATACCTGTGTTGTGCCTGAAGGCAGAGAAAAACAACCAGTCAAGCCAGAGGCAATTTCAGTAGGTCTACACAGGACATGCCTGCTCTAGGGTCTCTCAAGACACAGGGAGCAAAGGAGGTCCTGCTCAGAGAAGCAGAACAAAACTTAGCAAAAGCAGACCTTCAGACATGTGTTGAGACTAAAATTGTTTAAAATTATTGTTTGGTTTTCCCCAAAAAGGGCTCAGGTTTGAAATGTTACTCAGTTTGTTTTAATAAAAAAAGAAAATTAACAGAACTTTTATTTGGAGTAGATGGAGTTGTGTATTGTGGGCAGCATTTCCACATGCACTCAGACACACATGTCACAGTGAGAGAAGCAGTGTCTGAGCACTCTTGAAAATCCGGCTCTTAGTCTTCTTTTCAAGTGTCTCCTAGAGCTGTGGAAAAAGTTGGATGAAGAGTGTTTGAGTCTCTTAAATCACGGAGTAGAAAAAGAAAAGGTATTAGCTAGACAATCTTCCGCCCCACTCTTCAGTGTATGGCATAAGGAACCAACCCAAGCTCTGAGAGGGCTACATGACTTCTGTCCTTTGTTAACAAAAATGACAATTAGATTTCTCCTTGTTAGAGGGATGATATCATCTCCATTTAAGTTTGTACTTCCCATGGACCTGTTTCATTCTTGTCTGTATGTGAACTGCAAACTCTAAAAGCAGGAGTTGTGTTTTTCTGTCATTCATAGAATCTTAGAATCATAGAATTGCCTAGATTGGAAAAGACCTATAAGATCATCTAGTCCGATCGTTAACCTAGCACTGACAAGTCCCCCACTAAACCATGTCTCTAAGCACTACAGCTACACGACTTTTGATAACGTCCAGGGATGGAGACTCCACCACTGCCCTGGGCAACCCGTTCCAATGCCTAATGATTCGCTGCCTGACATATGGTTTCTGCCACAGCAGGAACATCAGGGAAATGACGGGGTAGAACTGCAATGAGCCAGGCTTTAAACATGGGATGGCAACAGGTTTTATTTGCTTCTGACGTGCAATAGATTGTGTCCCACCAGGTGAAGAGCTGACAACTACTTTCCCAGAAACAATGCCTCTCTTGCATTCATGTTTTCTGACATATTTAAGGGTTGAAGTCCATACAGGAGAGCACAGGAAGTCATAAAAACCATTGAATCTTTCTCCTTCCCTAATACACATAACCAAATCAGTCAACTCCATTAAAATCAAACTTGGGTCATAAAAAAGAAAAAAAAAGAAAAAAAAAAAGAAAAGGACTTGTATTGTGACTGTGTGTGCCAAGTCCCAGCCTATAGCAAGTTTGTATAGTTTAATTACAAATTCTTGCAAACTGAGATTTACGCTGGTAGCAATGATACAGCCTTAGCTGTGGAACAGGAGCACAAACAGTTTCATTAACGTAAATAAGAGCAGTTGAACTAATGGAGCAAGGTCAAAGTGGGCTCCTTTTAACAGGTCTTTACTTTTGATCACTGAAAACTACCGAAGTACAGATGGGATACAATCTGTGTGGCTGAAAGCAAAGCACCTGTATCCTAAATAATTAATGTGACATTTACAAGACTGTTTGCTTACTCTTTTCCTCCTTTTTTCTTTTTTTTTTTTTTTGACCAATTACTTTCAATAATGATAGCAAGTAGGTTTCTACTCCTGACTGAGTTAGTGATTATAATGTCAAAGGGGCTTGTGTAATGTGTTCTGTGTCTTAATAAACCTGTCAGCTGAAGTTATGTTGCTTTCTAATTTTCACCAGTGTAACATGCCTCCGCACAGCTGGGGAGAAATGGCAGACTCGTGAGCATGCAGCCCGCTGTTGTGTGTATTTTATTATAAGATTGTGTTCTGATCAAAACATACAAAATGGCTAAGCTTTAAGTTTACAGATTGATTCTACGCTTTAAACATCAGTCTATTGCTGTCTTTTTGTGTGCTTAGTTTTAACTGTTTGATCTGTATTGTCAGCCTTTTGCATCTTTTTTCTTAGTTTCCTTGGCGATGCCTCATTTTAACATGCAGAATATAAATTCCACTTGCAGCAGGGTGAAAACAATTAGCAATCAATAATAATAGCAACTAGGAAATCCTAATGAATTACTATGGAATATGTGTATCTTGATTTGTCTGTGTGTGTGTGATGTTTTAGAGGAAGTTAAAGCAAGAGGGTGTGGGAGGAGAATCCATAGCTCTGCAGATGGCTGGAAAGAAAAGCATCTCATTAGTTAGGTGGATGCAGTGGGAGCATTAGATTAATGGTTGCACTGTGTGAGTTCGGTCCCTTATATTTACTGTACATAATGATTTGCTTATATGTAAGTGAGGCCTTGCAAAGAGGTCTGTAGAGACAGTGCATTTGGATAATTGGGGTTTCTACCAGGCAACTCTCCCTTTTACTGAAATTTCCAGGAGATCAGTGGGGACCATTGAAAGGGGAATCCTAAGCAATGGTTTTCCAGGCTTGCCATACTGGTGCAACAGTTGCATTCCTCAAGTTTGTGTTTTAGAAGCATCTTCAAAGGGGAGGAGCCATTCTCAGGATTGCTTGGCTCTTCTTGCTGAGAATACAGCATGGCCAAACCACGGCATCCTTCCTCCTCAGTCACGGGCTGCTGTGCACTGAGAAGACCTGGCCTCCTCTGGGTGCTTGTGGGTGCCATCTTCAAGTTTTCTTATGGTCTAGGCCTGTGGTAGAAAAACTTTGCTGAAAGCCCTTGTGGGATAGACTAAGCCTCCCTTGGAGACCCCTCAAAACTACGTCATAAGAGCAGAAGCCATTTTTTTTGTTCTAGACAGCAGGTAGCACAGTGCAGTCTTGGGCTGTCAGCAGGGTACTGGGATGCTTCATAACAGAAAGTGCTAGCAAGGGTAAAGTCACCTGTCCTGGACAGGGACCACGCAACAAATTCACCCTGAAGATACCAAGTCCCAAACATCTTCAAACAACTGGTATATATATTTGACCTGCTTTTTCTACTGTAAATGTAGTGGTATGTGCGCATGATATTATCACATTGAAGAACTGGAAAAGAATAATTCTCCTAAATGAAAAAGTAAACGACCATTGCATACTGTTTTCCCCGCTGAAGAAGGAACACAATATATTTGCTGTGCTGTCTAATGCACAATCAACAATAACGTAAACAGACACAGTGATAAGAGAGTGCTGAGTCCAGGCTAGCGGCTGAGCAGACAAGAAAGTCAGAAGTTCCCAATTCAGTCAATATGCTGCTGCTCAGGACATCTGTCTACATCCTACATCCTTTTTTGCTGTTTTCCTTGCCTCATCAGGAATCACTGCCACTGTATAGATCTCTCTCTCTTTCTTTCTTTCTTTCTTTCTTTCTTTCTTTCTTTCTTTCTTTCTTTCTTTCTTTCTTTCTTTCTTTCTTT
>JAVKLA010000036.1:14818285-14830026 GCA_034782735.1 Sagittarius serpentarius | reverse complement strand
CCTTCCCTTCCCGTCCCTTCCCTTCCCCTCCCCTCCCCTTCCCTTCCCTTTCCTTCTATCTCCCTCTTTCCACAAGCATAATCTCTGTTCTTCCCTGGCATGGTTTTTCCCCAGACTCTTGCCACTTACGGGTTTCCTCTTTCTTTGTCTCCCCAGGAAGGACCACCTTGCCTGAGGGACTCTCCTCTCTTGGGCACCAAGGAGAGAGGCCCAGATCCTTCCCATCCTCTGCAACATGCATCATTTCTGAGTTAGGATTTAATCAGCCACGGGAAAGAGCAATGGTTACCTATAGCAGGGAAGGTGCAACTCTGAATATATGACAAAGGCGGAAATGTCCAGCGTGCTGGACATGCATTCAGCCTGCAAAGGGGGCTGGGTTCTGCACTTGAGTTATTTGTGACAAATGTGAGAATTTTTTTCTCTTCTTCTCATTACATTTTCAAATTTGCATTGCACAGAGCTAATCAGTTATTAAAAGTGGCTCAAAATCTTCTCAAGACATATGGGGATTATTGGCATCTGTGTGTTTAAGTAAGCAGGTATTTTACAGCTTGAAAATAGCATATGCCTAAGGTTTTAATGTAACAATTTAGTTTTGAAGAGCTGCAGCAGCAACACAAGTGTCTGTAACTCACCTACCATATGCTGTGGTGTGAGGGGACAGCAACAAACACTTATGTTACATATCCTGTTTCTTTGCTGGAGCTGGCTAAAAATGCGTGTTGAAATGTTTGGGGTTTTTAAATGGAAAATAACATCCGTTTAAAAATATTTTAATAACAATCAGCATTTTACTGTGCTGAGTTTAATATAGAAATGAAAATTGCCATGATGTGTACTGTACAAGCTGGGTTTACATTCGAAAGCATTGAATCCAGTGGGTGCCACCAGACTTCTGTACCTCGGCACTTAAGCACTACTGGCAATTCCATCTGGAAGCCAGTATTCCAGTTTCCATGTTTTTCAAGGTTTGCGAGTTTGCATACATCGATCATGATTTAAAGCATTTGTCCTTTATTTAGTTAACAAGAAGGCACAGCTGTTTGCTTGTTTCTCCCACCAATTTCTTTTGCAGTGTAGTTGTCTCAGAGGACTAAACTTACCTTGAGTCTCGCTACTCATGTAATTCACCGTATGTTTCAGGAAGGCATTTTCCCAAACATTTCTGATATGCATCTTTCTCCTAATTAAAAAAAACCCAGCGTATAGCCTTTAAATAAGGTCTGCATCAACAGGCATTTAGGATTTCATTTTATCTGATCTTACTAGGTCGATTAAGATGTTGAAGGCAAATTTGTCCACTTTTGACTTGGAGCCTGGCTTTAGGGCATAAATGATGTCATTTGTATTTTGGTAATTTATTTTTCTGCTTCTTTCTTTCCCAGTAATTTTTTCAAGAATGTTAAGGGCATTGGCCCAAATACACATCTTAGCTGTGGCTATAATCTTCCCCGTAGAAGAACGCTGGCTGACAAGGCTGCTAATATGTCACCTTCTAATAATCTGATAATTATAAATGATGCGAACACAAGCGTGGGATAGTTGAACAGCAGCACACAGCAGGCATTGCCTGCCTGATGATTACAGCACAAAAGGGCGGGGGGGTTGTAAGCTGCAAGTCCAAAGGCCACCGTACTTTAACCACCTGAGGCACGCTTTAATTACACTGAAAGGCACAGCCTGTCATCTTCTATTGCTATTATGAGTATATTATGGGAATAAGTTGTTATTTATACATCAGAGAACTTATTGTAGACTATATTTTGCCTTTTTATGAATTTAGAAAAGAGGTTGAGTTTTGTCAGTAAATCTGGCGTTCTATTCTTTCGGGGGAAAAAAGTATAATTTGTACTTTAATTAACATTTTTTTTCTAGATTGCAGCCTGTTTTGCAACTAAGAGAGTGTTATTGGTTTGGAATTGATTTTGGTGTCATATGTTGTCATTTGACAAAAAACAGTTTTACTAAGCTGTTTGACATTAGAACAGCTGGTAATGTCACTTTTGTTAATGTCTTTAACCACATTTTTAACAAAACAGCAGATGCTCATCACAAAAGCCATTTTCCTCTTCCATCCAAATGTGTAAAATCAGCTAACTTACTGCTTCAATTAAAGCTGAGCCTTCTAAACAAGGGAACTGACCTGAAAACAGACAAGTTTTAGGAATGCCCTTTAGGTATATATGTGGTTAACATAAAGACCACTTTTACACCTATGAAATTTTTTTTTTTTGAGAAATATGTTCTCCAATACATATGGCTGCTGCAAAGGGATGACAGATTTGTTACTTCTGAATTTTGAAGGATCTGCTTCAATGCTGAAATACTCAGCAGCCATGGAAAGAACTTACCATTACTATGTATACAGAACTATATGTTTTAGCATTATTGTGTCCTATTTGTTAATTGTGTCCTGTATCTTAATAATATAAATAATATTTACAAGTGAATACTTCAACACCTAAGAGGAACTGTAATCTGGGATATTATACACCTCAGGTTGTAACATAGGTAAAAATATTTGTACTTATAAAAATGTTTCTGCATTTTGTCTGGTCACATAAAAGAGGATTTCCAACCAGAGCTGCATATAAGTGCATGCTAACGCGTACGAACTTCCCCAGAATCTGCTCATTTCTTTTGGTGAGTGCAAATTTTATGCATATTTGATTTATGGTAAAAACAAAAGGTAATATGCATTTAGGAAATACAGCGCTCATAGTCCATTTTTTATGTTATTCTTTGAAGTTGCTCAGACATCTGAAGTTCACTTACATTAGATTTCAATTTGGCTTTTGCTGTCAAGGTGACAGACTCATTCTCTGTGTCATGTTTTAGCAACACTTCATAAAATTTTAGCTTGGATGGTGAAATGGGAAATGGCTTAATGGGGGGATTATTTAACTCTTTCAGACATTTTAATAGGAAGAAGTTAAAATGAACCTTTAGAAATAGTAGCACAGTAATTTAAAAATAATTTTATATTTTTAATATAGCAGTACTGTCTTCCTCTCTTTTTTTGTTTTTAAATATTTTCTGTATTTTTAGCCGAAGGTCAGTTCCAATACTGTAACTGTTACTAGGCAACAATTAAAAATGCTGTCTCTACAGCTTTTAAATTCTGTTTATTGCAGAGAATATGACAAGCTTACCCATGCTTACTATAAAAAAGAAATTATTGGGTTCTTTTTGAGTGGTGATAGCAAAAGAGATAAGATATATACCTCATGACGAAGAACTATGTAGTTCATATTCCGTAATCTACCTTTTAAAAAATCTCTACATCTGTAACAAACCCTGGTAATACAAATTTGTTAAACTTTGTTGTAAGTTGTTACTGACATTGAATAGTAAAATTATCAGTTTCACTTAAATGCTGAAAGCCTTTTTCTAATTTATCATTTTCATTATAATCTTACAGATTCAACAGTACTGCCCTTGTACTAGAGCTGGTTTTATTGTGCTCCAAAATTTCTGCTGCTGTTTTCTTCCATTTGTAGCCAAGTTTCGTACCTGTTTGCATGTTAACTTTCTCTGTGATTATTTTAACAAATGCATGTGCTAGGCAGGCTAGCTGTAGGAAAAACAAATATTTACCAGCTAAGGCACAATACTTATGGAGAGGGAAATTTATATTCCTAATGGTGATCATTCAAGCTTTGTGCTGGATTACACTGTGTACACACTTCAGTTAAAGAAAAATTTCAGGTGGCCTCCAGTTGAGTGACCAATTGCAGTAAACTGAGCCTTACTATGAATTGCATTCAAGCCATCTACTATCTTACACTCTAATTCCTGAAAAATTATACCTGTTCTACCCCTTGAAAATATCTTACTGACCAGCTAGAACTATAAAGTTAAATGATAAATGGTTGATTTAATAACATTACAGGCAAAATCTCAATTGATTTACTGTGTTTAGCATTTCACCCAATTAGACAAATGAAAGATAAACCATTTTTGGCTGTATTCTTTGTTTATATATTATCTTATGGATTTTCATGAGGTAGAAAATACTTCAGCAATATCCCACCTGCAGGTAAAGTGAGTTTGTGTTGACCAAGGACTGGATGTTTAGTACCTGTTCTAGATATTTAGGGAAGTAAAATAACACAGTCTGCAAGGTGAAAGGGTTTAATTTGGGGAATTTGCTGTAAATTACACATATCTATGAGATTTTTCAGAAACTGCAGGTCTAGCCATAGATCTTCAGCAATTCACTAATCTTTTATTTGAAAATTGCCTACATGAAACTACGAAGCGGGTTCAGATTTTATTCCGGTAGTGTTTTGGTACACTGTACCACTGTTCTCTCTTATTTTAGATCTAGTCTAAAAGTTTTATAAAGTACTGTAAAAATGTTCTGTTTACTGCAGGTCATGTTTCTTTACATGTATGTGAATAGCCCTTAAGTGAAGGGCAAAGTGAAATAATTCTTCATCTAATAAATTACAGATAGTAGCCTGTTTCAGTGGTTATACAGTACAGCAGAGCAGGTGAAATTTGAGTATGTGCTGGCAGAATGTTTGTGACTGTATTCTGAGTTTCTCAAAGAACGGTCCTTCTGGAAAGGGTCCTGGGCCCCTTATTTTCACATTCCTCTGGAAATTGTCCCCGCAGTAGTTCACTTCCTTACTGGGTCCAAACCAGTTCATTCCACTTGTATCCAAACCATTATGGCTCAGTTCTTCATCTCTTCCTTCTTCGGCTGAAATAATAGCCCTGAATGCTGACTAGTTTTTTCTGCTCAGTGGAGATCACTTTTCTGCTCAGTGATCACAAGTCATATGTTCCTTTCCTACCTTTGTTTTTTACACAGAATGATATTCCCCTAAACAGAGCAGGTTTAGTTGTTCTGTGATGTTTGAGCTGGCTTTTCGGAGTAGGTTTTTCTAGCAGGTTTTAGGGCCACAGAAGTCACACTCTTCTTGCTCTTGGAGCCATATCCATGACTCTTTTCCTCTGCTACTTTAATTAATTTGAAGCATTGGGACAATCTCTGAGTTTTCAGCCAATCTCCAAGAAACGCTGCTTGTTCTTGCTCTGAAAGAGAATTTGTCCAAAACTTTTTAGATGATGCTATGGTGTATGTGGTAGCTCTCACTGCTTCCAGCTCCTGCTCCTTCCTTTTTGCCCAGATAAAGGACAGTCAGTCTGTTTGGGTAGAGAATTGCTTCAAGGTACCCTTTAACATTTCCTCCAGCAATGTAAGACTAGACACACTTAAAATATGCAAAATGTGTACTGTAGACCTATACAGAGCGAGCTAGATATGGATGTTGACACATTGGTTATTTTACTATCCTTTTGTTAAAGAATCCCTTTCACTCTCTAGAGAGCATGACCTAAAGGTTAATAACCATCCTTCCATTGACTTCAGCTTGTGTCAGATCAATTCCTGATCACTATCTATATGCTACAGAATAATCTGATGGAGTTTACTGATGGGTTTTAATTTCAATATCAGTATTTTTCTTAAAACCTACAAATAAATGATATTTGAAAGTGGGAAATTAAATCCCAAAATACATCCTCCAAAAGAGTCAGTCATCAGTATCATCCATCTTTCAGTAATAATAGTAACTCAGAAGTCATGAAATACTGAAGATTAGTAGACCCAAGACAACCTTGAATAATGTGTTAGTTCTATTCAGGGTAGCTAGCGAATGCAAGCTGACGAGAAGTCAAGGTGAAAATCGCCATAAATGATTGCCAACTGTTTCTTTTGTTTTCAGGAAGTCTATATTTCTCTTGGAAGTTGAAATTAATTGAAGTTGTTTCACTGAATTTTGATGATAATTCCCTTTTAAAAAGTAGTTAGTTGAGGCCAATTTGGGTAAATAACTGTTAAGTATCTAGAAAAAAGCAATCAATTTCTATAAATGATAAAGTGCATGCAGAGTGTTGGTAGTTGTCAGTAACCACTGTCCTTCCAAGCGATTACCTGTGCCTGAGTATAGCTGAATTGTTGAACTATTAAAACGTGTCAAACATCAAAAGCATGAAATGGATTTTTAAAAAATTTGTGTAATTTACATAGCGCACAAAATTATTTTAAAGGCACATACCAAAGTAGCAAAGTGGAGTTAGGAGATTCTCAAGATTGCCTGTGCAATTGACTGGAAAAGGCTTCCTTTTTGTCTCTGCTTGGATCCAAACACAGAGTAGAAGCAATGGAGAGTGTGAGGAGTCCCATTTTCCTTCCTTTTGGATGCAAACCTTGCATGGCCCATCGTGGTGGGGTGTTGCTGCTGAAAGGGATGTCCCACGTAAACAGGTTGCTTTTGCTGAGTTTGTAACGGATTAAGCCGCAAAACTCCAGGAAGTGCCTACTGTAACGAGCATCAGGGAACAAACCAGACAACATTACTGCTGTTAATCTTGTTGCTTAATATGCTACTGGGAGAAACTGGTCTGTTATGGGAATAAGCATTATATAAAAATAGTATAGGATGGCATAAATGACCACAGCTATGATTTTAAGTTAGTTGAATTTGAGCAGACATTTATATGGCAAAAGAAATGTCCTGGGCAATTTCCTTACTGAAGATATGGGGAAAATGGAGCTTCTTAACAAAGATTTGTTGGAATCTTTAAGTTTGTGGAAAAAAAAACCCAAACAAACAGTACTTTTCCTTACCTTGTTCTGCAGAAATACCTTCAACATTATGGCAAAAAAACTTTAAAAAAACAACTAGGAAACAAAAATCTTGGAACATGCAACTTAGAAAATATCAGTCCAAATTAATAAAAATGGTTGACATTACTAAATAACTGTAAACAATGTGGAAAGTGACATTAATAAGAGGGGATGTTACCAACTGGAGGTCCCTTAAAATTTCAATCTGCTTTCTGAGCTGACAGCAGGTACTCAGTCCATGACAATAGATGTGTGATGGAAATAGTGGTATAAAGATTTTTATGACATCAGTTCTGAGGCCTGTTTTGTACTGCAGCCCTCAGAAAAATACAGACTTGCACAACTGGAGGGGAGGCATGGTGCAAAGGAATCGTGTGGGGGTGGACAAGAGTTGTCAGCCACTGTTGCAGACAGAATCTTCATACTATGAAACTGTGGGTGCAGGCAATGGCTGTGCGGAGAAAACAGCAAATTCAGCAAAGTCCATAGCTTCTATGTTGGCACAAGGTAGAGTTTCGTACGGAGTGTAGGATGGAAGGAAAGAAAATGGTGGGACTGCGTGTTCCTTGTGCAGATTGGGTGGTCTAACAGAGAAGTAGACATGCTGGTTTGGTCTTTCTTCATACCATTTCCCTTACAGGGAACGTTCTAGGGTGCATTGTTGCAATGGTCTCTGTTGTGTACTGGGGCTGTTGTGACTCCAGGCGTGTGGACTTGAAATGCTCTTGGGGCTCCCTTCTTTGAAAGTCTTGGGAAGTGCTGTTTCCCCAGGACCCATGTGCAAGCATGTCAGGGCTGTTTGCAAAGAATACGTGCATGTTGTATTCCAAGCTCCAGATTTTTTAAAACATTCATAGCCATGTCAGTTACTGCTTTTAAGAAGTTGTCCGATCCATCCTTTTCAAAGAGTTTCTATTGCAAAGGCCTCTATTAGAGGTGACAAACATTTTCACTTGGTAAAGGTGAGATAGAAACTGTTACGAGCAGGGCAAACTGAATTCTGGATTGTGAGACAAACTTTACTGTATTACAGCTGGAACCTCTCAGACACTCCAAGCAGAGTGCTGCTACATGGACGTGCCTTATCATCATTACCTACGCAGTAGGCCCAATTAATCTCAAAGTTTTCAATTCTGTGTTTACAACCTTGAGTGTATCAGAACTTGCTAATGTCTTTGGTGAATGACACAACAAATAACTTCTTTTGCAGCTTGCATAGCCAGTCTGTATTTACTCTCTGAATCCTCAGTATTTGATTCAAAGTATTTTGATAGATTTAGCTGATAACTTAGCCCGTAAATGCTCTTTGCTGAAAAGACAGAGTCCCTTTCACTGCTCAGCTAGCAGTACTGGCAACAACCTGCTATCCTGCTGTACTTCAGGAAAGTCAAATAAATTGCGTACAATTTTTTTGAGCTGAAGTTTTCCTTGATCTACGTGAATTTGGAGTTACTTTGTGAAATGACAAAGTTGAACCAGAAAATACTGGTTCATTTAGATAAGTGTGTTTCAGCTGAAACCTTCCTGGTTCAATGAACTTTTCTGCATATGCAGTGGCACTGGAACCGTCTGATCTGGCCAAAAATAATGTTAACATCACTTTCCCAACCACAGCTGCCCATGAGCCACAACTTTACCTTTTGCCAGGTCCAGTGCAAATCAAATTCACATAGAATCACAGAATAATTCAGGTTGTAAGGGACTTCACATCTTCAATGGGATCTTCAATTTGTCTAAGCTTCAATGAGAACTCATCTCTGACTAGACTGCAGAAATCCAGGATTTGAAGGAAAGGATGTTTTTTATTTGTTCTGCTGTTCATGACATGAATTGGGGATTTGTGGTTTTCCTTTTGTCTTTATCCAAGAATTGTGAGTATAAATGATGAAGGGAATAAAAGACATGCGACACCCCAGAGGAACAGGAGATAAAAGGGATCCTAAAAAAGGAGGAAGTACATGTGTACCCAGAGATGAGGTGGGGTCAAGGACTGAGAGATCCTGGGGTGGGCTAGAAGGTGGTGTGCATTGGGGAATGAACATTGTCTTTGGCACAGGGGAGAGAGTAAGAAACCCTTCCTGGTGGCAGAGAGAAATGTGAAGGTGAAACGTAGTCCTTGGAAGGAGAAGAGGAAGACAACTGAAAAGGCAGAAGGGATGTGAGGGTGTTAGGAACATGGAGAGGTGCCTTTGTCCTGGGAAGGAGGAGGGAAGGAGGGACAAGCCTTTCCCGAGTCATGGAGGAGGAGTTGTGGACTTCAGGCAACCCTGATGGTGTGGGGAAGGAGGGGCTGACTAGCTAGGAGATCAGCATGGAGCAAGGGATGGAAGCATGGAGGAAGCTCTGGACTTCTGCAGTAAGCTCATTCTATGGAGCCAAGACCCGCTGCAATCCCATATTTTTTATGGTAACTTAACAAATAATGCCAGCCCCTCGGTACTGTCAGGTGAACCCTAATATACCATATTCATTATATTGAATTTAGATCTTTGAATCTGAGTGCATAATGAGTGTATTACTTGCTACACCCAAAACTGGTGTCATATTTACTTGAATAACACATAAGACATTTTTACATAATGCAGCTTTCTTGTTCCAACCTTTCAGCTAAATACTGCAAAATGTCAACAAGAAAATAGTTTCTGCAAAGAAGCAGAAGTATTTTATGACAAAAGCAGCATTTAGAATAACATTCTAGAAGAGCACAGTCACTTTTTTTCCCCTTGTCACTCTCATTAAGGCTCTGAGAGACTTTTTTGTACTGTGTCTCACTGTTGGAATACCTGTCTCCAAACAGCTTTCTGTAGTGGAAAATCCAATTTAATCTCAAACAGTTTTATCAGTTCTGCACTACTTTTTTCTTCTATTGGAAAATAAAATAAAAAGATCATATGTCAACTTGACTACAAGGTGTAAAGCTTCTGAGCTTGCATTAATAAATTTATGCATCAATTATATATTTGCACATTCATGTATGTATAGCTGAAGGCAACCTCTTTGTAGGCTAAGCTTTATTTATGCTGCATAGAATATATTTTTCCAATTTCTAGCATTCTTGAAAGGCAGATTTTTTCCAGAGATTGTCCAGCTTTCAGGTCTTCATGAGATGAAACCTAATTTCTTTTTCAGGGATAAGGAACCTGAGAAATTAAATAAAACGTCTGTCTGGGAATGCTATATGCATTTATTTACTTTAATTCAAATGTTAACTCATTTTTTCACTGTGTGCTCCTGCTGCTGGAGAGGGGTTGCATATGCTTGCTCATGCTGCGCTTTCTCCAAACTAGGGTGGGTTTGGAGAGCCTGAAGGCAAAGGAAGGGCTACAGAAGCTTTTTGTTTTAGCTCTGCAATTCAGAATACATTTAAACAGGGGGACCTGAAAATTGCTGCCTCCTGCTTCTTTCTGTGTTGAAGACAGAGACACGCCTGCCAAGGCTTTTGCGTCCATGTGCAGCCATCTTCACAGCTCTGATTGTGCTTAATTGCCCTGACCAGCCTCACCTGGGACCTCCACCAACACACCCCCAGCTTGTTGCTCTGAGGGCTTCCTTTAAGCTCGGCCCTGAGCTGTGCTGTGGGTGTGCCTGTCTCCAGCTCTAGACGGATTTTGGTCTATTGCTTGCTGTGCCCAGATGTTGTAGGGCTGTGTGAAGGTGAGGTCTCTGGAGCAGCCCCTGATTCATCTTCCCTGTGGAATAGCTGCTCCCCACTGGTTATACTGGCCTCCCACCAGTGACTTGCCTGTGGTGCCTTACTGCCTTCAAGCAACATCATGCCAGCTGAGTTTCATATCCCTCTCTGCTTTCTGGGTCAGGTACATCTGTCAGCTCCGCGGGTTTCCCTACAGCTGTGCTCGCTTCTGTGTGCTGGGAATGTGCTGCAGAAGGCTGGAGGGGCTGCCTGGAGGAAAGCCCCTTTGTGGCTGCTCATGGCCTGGTTTAGGGGCAGCTCTGGCGCCTCTGGGGCTGGGAGATCAAGTCTCATCAATGTGAATTTAAGAAGGAAAGATAAGCTGGAAACAGAAACCCTATTTCCTTCTTTAAACAGCAGCTGTGTAGTTGTACCCATAGGAAAGAGTGCTTACCTTGGCTATGAAATAACGCCTGTAGCTAAAAAGCTTTCAGCATTGTAAACGATCACACATTTCATTTCAAGGTATTTTCTCTTTCCTTTGGGCAGTGTTGTACAGCTCTATTCCTCAAAACATGACGCTAGTTAATACTGCATCAAACACTTGAAAATAACACTAATGCAGCACTAAGAATGAAAAGTACCCCAAAGTCAGGAAATACCAAGGGGCCTCACTTCTTCTGGAGGTGTTAGCTTTGCTATCCTGTGTACTCTTACATATTTTATGACGTACTGAGGTAGCATGCTGCTAACGTGTTTGATAAGGCCTAGGTTTATGAAGGAAAGAGGAACAGAGAAAAGTATGTGAGGCTTCAGTTAAAATTTTGGAGCTGCTGGAATTTGTCAGTTCTTGTAGTAAATCTTGCCCCAAGACCAAGTTGTTTTACCTTTAATCACCTGTTTGAAAGTGGATACAAAGCTTTCTCTAGAGCAACTGTAAAATCTCTGTGCTGTAGGTTTGCCCTGACCCTTTGCCGCGCGCGTAGCCCCTGGCAGTCTCGCTGCAGCCGTGCCTGGAGGCTCGGCTTCCCCGGCCGTGTGCCAGGAGCCCAGCGGGGCTGAAGCAGCCTCAGGGAGGGAAGGAGGTTGCTGTGGGGAGGTGCTGGTCCTGCTCAAAGCTCCGGTGGGTGTGAGAAGGACTGAATGCTGAGACGAGGACTAAGAATAGAAATTTTCAGTCCCAATAGTGAATATGTCAGAAGGGGCCTGAAGCATGAGCTCAATAGTTTTTCTGTCATTTGCTGCTGGTGCCTGCCTGTTAATATAGAAACTCTACCAGGGGCCTATGCTGGTGCTTCCTCTTATCAAGTGGTGCTGTCTCCCACAAAGAGCTCTGATTAGCAGGCTGAGCCAAGAGCAGGAGCAACAAAACCTGACCTAATAGTTGTGGTGGGTTGACCCTGGCTGGATGCCAGGTACCCACCAAAGCTGCTCTCTCACTCCCCCTCCTTGATTGAACAGGAGAGG
>JAVKLA010000036.1:14784595-14818185 GCA_034782735.1 Sagittarius serpentarius | reverse complement strand
ACGGGCCGCAGGGGAATCTCTGCTCCGGCACCTGGAGCACCTCCTGCCCCTCCTTCTGCACTGACCTGGGGGTCTGCGGAGGTGTTTCTCTTACATGTTCTCACTCCTCTCTGGCTGTGGCTTCTGCACCCCAGTACTTTTCCTTCTCAAATCTGTTATCCCAGAGGCGCTACCATCGTCGCTGACGGGCTCGGCCTTGGCCAGCGGTGGGTCCGTCTTAAAGCCGGCTGGCATTGGCTTCATCGGACACAGGGGAAGCTTCTAGCAGCTTTTAAAGAAGCCGCCCCTGTGGCCCCCCTGCTACCAAAGCCTTGCCACGTAAACCCATTACAATAGTGATCAAAAATGCTTAATAAAGTGAGCTCAGGGCTGTCTCAGGGCTGTGGGAAGCTGTGGCCAGAGGGTGGATTACAGCTTCTGCGGTCCTGGACAGTGCTGGCTTTCTTGTGCAGAGCCCAGCTGCAATGGTGGTACATGCCTGAAGTGGTAGGAAAAAACCTCTTATGTAGATTTTGTGGGGTTTTTGTAGCATATGTTGGTACCTGGGGGAAGTGATTTAATTGTGCAGGATGGGAAATTCCAGGTTGAGAAGTACGTCTGACAATGCCACCCCAGCATCAGAGTTGTGAGGGGCCTTTTCAAATGGGAGCCTGGGGCTCACCTGGAAATGGTGCTCTGTAGGTTGCACTTGCAGACTGGGCAAATCCCATATAACAGTTGCCAGGAGTAAGAGCCTTCCGCTGAATAAAGGTGTTACGTTATTTTCACTTGGATGTTAATGGATAATTAGTATTCTGTGTGACCATGGGAGCAATGTGGGACGTACTCCGTTTACTGGGAGTCCTTAGAAACATTGGTGGTCTTTCACTTCCTAGTCTGAGCAAAATTTGAGGTAAAATGATCTTTGCTTGCATTATAAATGTTTATTTCCTGTCTCTACTGTTTGTAAATTTAATTTATAATGATCTGCTGCTGGTTATTGTCATGTATAATGTGCTCCTTTGTAGAAAATAATTAGAATAATGTATTAGGGTTAGTTGTGACTCTTCTCGATAATGTGTATGTGGGTGTGCAGTTTGTCATTGGTTTTGATACAAAGGAAGAAGGGAGGTTAAAACAGTAATGCAGATGATATAGGCAAAAATACTCACCAAGGCTTAGTTGGTTGAATCTTCACGTTGGTTGTTTGGTTTTTTTCCAAACACTGCTGTAAAGCTTGCCAGGTGTTAGAGCTGTGCTATTACATATCACTCTGAAATCTGTGCAGTGCCTGATTTGAGGAATTTTTATACAAGCCAAAGATGCAGAAAAGGCCATTTGAAATAAGTGCTGGTGATGGATAGACTTGCTGTAGTAACATCCTTGATTTTCACAGCTTTAACGGTAAATCTACTTCACTTATTGCTGTAAATACCATGTATGTTAAATGATCAGTGATAGGGGACTTCCGATGTAAGAGCACCTTGCAATTCTTTAAAGGTGATCTGAGCCCATAAATTTTTTGAAAAAAAAAATGATTGAAGATGTTTTGTATGATTGAAGGGGACTAAGCAAAAAAGCATTCTGTATGGTGCCTCAATAACA
Source organism: Sagittarius serpentarius (assembly GCA_034782735.1). Lineage (NCBI taxonomy): Eukaryota > Metazoa > Chordata > Aves > Accipitriformes > Sagittariidae > Sagittarius > Sagittarius serpentarius. The sequence goes on along the minus strand of JAVKLA010000036.1, from coordinate 14,816,601 downwards.
GTATTATTTTTATGCTAATAATCTGCCTGATTGCTGGGTGTCACTGGAATATCTTTATTTTCTTTTGACATATACAGCAGAAGTGAAAACCAGTTATTGATGTGGATGCTATCAGTGTGTTTAGCTGTCACATCTGATAAAGACCAGCCGAGTCAAATGAGGGGCTTTAGTTCAACAAAATGCATCTGTGTGCATCTACAGACAAATGCGTGTATAAGTCAGCTTCTGTTTACTGCCTTGGCCTTCACTCACCTGCAGACTTAGGCCATTATCTTGCACCCTGCTCTGCATGGGTAGATTAGAGAGAGATTTTACAAGGGCAGATCAGAAGCCACGGCAAGGACTCTTGGTATATCGCTGTTACACAGTAGACCTTATTACCCTCTGGCGTCCTGTCTCCTGGTAATAAATATTTACTTGGTTGACTGAAATTACACTTAAGTAAAACTTGCTGTAACCAGTAAAAAAAAAAAATCTCACAGGCAATTGGCACCTGTTTTGACTTTTCCTGAACTCTTTTAAGTACTTAATATATTCATTTAAATAAAACCACAGTTTTGTCTGTACAAAGGGTTGATCTCTTTTTCTCTTTTAGCCTTATAACCATTTGGTATGTTGGGAAATGTGTACACTTCAGTGCTTAGGAACATCAAAAGAGATGTTGTGTTCGCATCAGTGATCAGCACGGAGTATCAAGTAGTATTTGGGAAAGAATCTGGCATATCCCTCAGTGACTTATCTGGGAAGTGTGAATGGCATTTAATAAAACAGATTTTCCAGCAAACGACAGGCCAGAGCCTTGAAGCAAAAAGTACTTCTGCCCTGTGCCAATCATTCACTTTCTTCCAGCTCAGTGATTTATCTCATGTAAAATGTTCTTGTATTTAAAACTGGTCCACACAGCACCAATGGTAAGGTGTCAAAACCCTCACTGAAGCAATATCATAAAATATGGAAACTTGAAGACTAACCAGAGTTGGTTTACTTATCACTGCATGGCCTGCCTGCCTTCCTGCAATTATTGGCAGGCATTAAGATAACTCTTGATGAAATAATACTTTGCATCTTCCTTAGGGAAATGAGGTGCTTGTATTTGTTTGTGGAGTTGAGGCAGGGGGTGGTGGTGGTGGTGGTGTTTGTTTTAAAGATACAGAAAGCAAAGTAGTTGTGCCATGGAAGTTGACAGCAAAGTTTACTTTGACTTAACCTGTCCAGAATTTTGCCTGAAGACTTTTGCACAGGAAGGGTAGCTCTGAATCTCTACTTTGGTCTCCTGTATGGTGGAAGACACATCACTGATGTGAAGGGGTTATACAGCCATGGAAACATTATCTTGGAATACTGAAGAAGCCATTACTTTAGTAAGACAGAAATTGTGATAACTTCTCCCATTGTGGTTTGATCTACTTTAGGCATATCTTTCCTCTCTGGGATTCCTTCCAGTGAGGTTTTGTCTCTCTAGCTGTATTCCCATGTAAATCCACAGCCAATGCAAAGACATCTCTTTATCTTCCCTGCTCCCTTGTGCTTACCCTGGTTTTAGCTCTTGAGTTTTAATTTCATTCCACTTACCACATTCTTCCTTATATTATTCCTAGTAACAATAGGCTTGTTGCCTAGTACACCTTCCAAGCTTAAAATTGTAGTGTAGACAAGATGCTTTTGAATTTTAATATGCACTGTGCGCTCTAAGAAAGCATTAGTATTCTGGGTACCATTTGCTTCAACTAATGAAATTATAAGGCAAACTGGTTTTATTATCTAACCTAAATTTTAACACATTAGATATCTATTAACCAATGTGTTCCTTTCTCTTTTCCCCAAAAATTGTGGTTCACAGGAGATGCCATAAACTACTACTTAGCTACGTGGGAAACCATGCTTCCCATTTTAGCTTTCTTTTTTGACATAACCCTCAATGTAAACATTGTTCTAAACACCTTTTCAGAGTTTAAATGATACTGCTAGTTACATCAGCATGCTCCATCAGGAAATAACGCCTTATTCTTCCAAGGTCCTATGTTCTTTTTTGCAGATCGTAATCATTTTCCATGAAAAAGTAATGCATTGCAGAATATTGTGACATTAAGCAAGTTCAGTTGTGTTTTGCAGTTGTTAATTACCCTTACAAGGTGGATAAGAAGTCTGTGGGGAATTCCTTAAAAGAGAAGTGCTTTGCCCTTGGGATGTGTATTACCATATGGAAAGCAGGCTTATGTTCTAAGTTAATTATCTTTGTTGTTTCAGTTCATTTAAAGGAAATGTAATAATTTGTTGGTTGTTAGTACCTGTGTATTTTAAAATGGGAAATTGTTAGAATAATAAAGACCCCAAGGGGATGCTTACAGTACTCCAGAAAGACACTTTCAATTATTTTTTCCCAAGGCGTTAATTTTTCTAAGCAGAACTGACAAAAATATTAAACAAAGGTGATATAAGGGATCTTTGGGAAAGCATGTTTTGTTATTATTGATATTTTTTTGCAGATAGTTCAAAACTTTTCTCCTAATAATAATTGCATTCCTATTTCTTCTTTCTGCAAGACTGGAATCACACTGAATTTGATAGCTTTGAGCAACAAAATATCAAAGCAATAATTGAAAGTGGGTAGGGTGATAGTACTTAGTTTTGTCTCATGGAAATGTGAAGGTCATGGAAACAGGCGAGAGAAAAGCTCAGTATTATAATAAATAAATGGATATGGGTATGATCCTATTGAAGAGAAAGCCTGGGATTATTCCACCTGGCTGGTGACAGGATACTGCTTCTGTTATGGTAAAACAGAATTCTTTGCTTTATAAGGTGCTAGGAAGCTCTTTGTTGTTCGGAGGGCAGTGTGCATCCTGCAGAGCTGTGTGGGAAGGCAGTGATTTGACTTTTAGAAAAGGCTCATGTCTGTGGTCAGGAGTAAGGCCACTCTTGTTTTGCTGCTCCTACTGTAATTATTGCTTGCACAGTTCCATTAACTTTTGGCGATATTTGGAAAAGCTTTGATTTTTATTCTTTAAGGTAAAATTAGGGTAATTTTTTCCTCTCAAACTAAAATTGTAGTTTATTATTATTTATAATTTGTAGCTTTTGCTAGTCAAGTATTTTTATATAGGCTTATGAAAACAAAGGGTCAAATTGAAGAGGTTATTCTGCTGATTTCAAGTAGTTGCTTTGGATTTACCTCCATGTGACTGAGAGCAAGAAGCATCATCTAAATAAAAGAGCAATTATTTCCGAAGCACTCAGAAATTAATAGGTTTATTGCATTTCATTCTCCAGAAGAAAACAAAATCAGCTCTAAGCACTTCTTTCCTAAGCATTACCTTAGGAAATTATTGACTCTACAAACCTAAAATCAAGAATGGTTGGGAACTTACTACCTAGGTCCCAGATTTGCATACCTACTCCACCTGACACTAGGTTGCAATAGAAAGGATAGACCTCATTTAGGAGGAAAGGAATTGAACAGTTGGCATCTGCTGCTTCCATGAACACTAGGAGTCTATGACTAAGATGTTCTGAAATGGAAATAAAGACTGAAGGGGAATTAAAGCACCCTATTCCTTTCTGTGTCACTGAACAGGCAAATCAGCGCTGTGCACTCTTTAGGGTATAGTCAGCTCCCCTGTGCTGGGTACTGGAAAAACAAATAGACCCTTCTCTGTGTTCACAAGCGTGAGTAAACATGTTCAAAATGTGTTCCTAGAGGAGTTTCTGGAGCTTGGAATTGACTTCATCTAAAAATCCTTACTTAGATTCTCTTTTCAAATTGCAGCAATTTTTTCCTCTGCTTGCTACAAATAGCTTGCTACAGACGTTGCTTTAAAGCTAGGATAGATCAGAAAAATCACCTAAGAATGTCACCTACTTTGCCAACAAACCAGTCTCGTGTATATCCTGAGCCACGTGCGCTGCCTTTGTCATATTTGTACTTGCTTTGTATTCCAGTTCGCCTCACAGAGCCAGGATTGCACAAGCGTAATTGAGGGCAAGATTTGGTCAGGAGAATCTTGCTGCTACCGTCTCTGCGGCATGAACCAGAAAGAGCACAGCTTGACTTTCATATGTCTGAGGTTGAGTTTGCAGAAAGCTGAGCAAACTTGCTCTGGAAATGCCAGTCACCCTCCAGAGGAGAACTGTGATTTAATTTGGTGAAATGGCTAGTTCTGACAGTATTAACTAGCTCAGGTCAGACAGTGTCTAAAGCCAGCATCTCCTTGCAGTAGCTGTTGCCATTAGGAAGCTGTGTCCTGTGCTGAGGCCAGCAATGTATACTGTGCCATTCGAATTGACCCTTTTTGTGGGGACGCTTCCTTTCAACATTGGTATGGGCCTTGCTTAATTAAAGCAAGGCTGAGGTGGCCTGAGTACAGGTGTTTCACCGTAGATATGGGTAGTAAGGCATCTTTAGCAAAACAAATTTTATTTTGTGTTTCTTCCCTCTGGTAATTTGTCACATCAGGTTATTAATATCATTCAGAAGAAAAGAATGCAAATACATATTATGTGGAATGGAGATCATTCTGCTGTCTTTGGGGAGGTGCTTTGGATGTGTGTGGGAGTATAGATTGCATTTATGTATTTCGTATTCCTAAATCCATGACTGCCTTATCAAACTGAAATTTTGCCAGACTCGTGGGGCAGGCATGTGAACTCTGTATCTGAAAATAGATGCATCTGGTTCTGAACTGTGGTTTTCATCTAGTCTTTTAATTAAGTGTCTTTACACACCAAGAAGCATCCTGGCTTATGTTGTGAAGCTGTTACCTGCATGATTATATTGCTGCTTGATATCTGTAAAATCTACTTTTAAAAAATCAATTGAATGTAAAATTATGCTGGTAATACAGACATATGATTCTCACTTGTCATGAGCTCTGATTTGAGATTGACTGGTGGTCATTTCACAGTGCTTTCCGGATAAGGTGGTAAAAGATACATTTATCTTCCAAGCTGCTGTTTTAAGCATCACAGCTACAAATGAGAGTGACAGTAGCTTGCAGTTTAGGTCACTTAGTACATCCTAGCTTATGCGTGATAAAACAAGCACAGGCTGAGGTTGAATACTGGCCTGCCTTTCTGACTTGGAGAGAGCAGCCTATCCTGGTGTTTAAAGATTAGAAGATTCCCATCTTAGCTTGTCTAAATAGCTATTAGCCATTGGTTTGGTCATCTTGTAATCCTCTCTTCCCAATTAAGAGAATATAAATTTATTTTCAGAAATTATTTGGCCTTTTGTTTAAGTTTCCTGTCAGTTATTGTTTATTTTGATTAAGATGATCTCATTTGATCCATGGTAATGTAGCTATAGAGAAAGGAAGGAAGGAGAAAATGTAAACAGTATGTTCATTTGGATGTCACCTCAACGTAGTGGAATGGAAGACAGGTTGGGTTTACAGGCAGGAGTAGTTAAATAGGGACTGTTGCATAATCCTCTTGACTAATGTAACGCATTGGTGTGTCCCTCTGGTCAGAAGCCAATGATGTGCCAAATGATGCCCAAGCGGCAGTTACATAGTATAATGCTTCTCAATAGCAGCCACCTTCTCCCCAGCATGGCTATTGCTGGTAGGTCTGTACAGACCATTACTGCTGAAGTCAACTTTTGTGAAGTAGCCTGTTGGAAGCCCAGCCCTTAGAGGTCCAGCTGTGGGCAGCTCAGGCTCTACTGGTTCAGAGTAGGGAGAATTAGTCTGGGGTGAAATGTAGCCCTGAGTAGACACCTAGCAGATATGTGACTGAGCAGATAGCTAGCAGCTATATGTGTGGACATCTTAAACATTTCAAATAGGCCAGAAATAGTAAATAAGCAGTGTATAAGCTTTGTTCTAGCCCTCCCCACGGAGATGAGGTCTGGTTAAAGGTTAAATGACGCTTAGTGTTGTTTGGACTGGTATCACCTGGAATCTCTCTGTCTGGTGTTGGAGGCAGCAGACAAAAGAGGAGGCAATATAGCCTTTGTCAGCTTTGCCCACAGTTAAGTTCAAAGAGCAAGATGGAGAAAATAACTGTCATTCAAAGACATCCAGCCATTCATCTGTGTGGACTGGGGCAGTACGAGGGTGTCCTTGCTGTGTGCTCAGCTGCCTCTGACAGCCTGCAGGTTTTTCACTTTAGAGCAAAAAGCACAGCAGCAGCTCCGGGAATTAACACTTGAGAAGTTGGTTCTCCCCACCCCTCCTTATTTTCTTGACAGATTGTCTATAGGAGAGGGAGGATTTAGGACAAAAGATTTATCTGAAATGTTAAGCTGTATCACTGAAAAATGGGCAAGAAAACACCTCAACAAGCTGTGTGAGGGACTCGAAGGCCATTTAGCTGGAGAGAAGCTGCAGGGTGTTCTGAGCATGGAACACAGAGGAGCTGAAGAAATACAATGCATTGGACTTTAATGAGCATCGCACAAGATCTTCCTGAAGTATTGATTAACTAGGCATCAGTGACTTTTGAACTTTAAATGCCTGCAAAAGCATGCAGGGTTTAAAAGACTCATCACTGCTCCACAGAATGAGACTCAGGTTCTGGGTAAAATGACTGAATACGGCAAAGTCTTTGGTACAGCTATTTTGGGCTACAAAGAGCCTTTGAATGCTCAACAATAGCATCAGTGTTGGAAGCCCAAGAAGAAAAAAGAACAGAAAAGCCATATATTCTGAAAATCATCTACATGGCATTTAAGCTTGGCTAGGAGAGAATGAAAAGATCCGGATAAAACATGGTACTGCACAAAGAAAGGCTTTATCTCATTTACATCCTCACCTCCTATTTGGAGAGACTTTTTAGAAGCTAGGACCACGAGAAGGAAGAGATATAATTAACAATATGTATGCCTAGCATTTTCAGACCTCAGTGCTTCATGTTCTTGGGGCTGTGATCATTTTCATAGGCTGGGTGGTGCAAATGTAGTCAAGTCTTCACCCAAGATGGTAGCCCTGAGTATCATTAGAAATGATAGGTCCAACTGCTACAATATCAAGAGTGCTCATGTCTGGTGATAACTGGGTGTGTAAAGAGGTTAAGGTAGTCCCATTGAAAAGACAGTAGGAGAAAGCAGTTGTCAAGATTATAAACTTAGTATCCTTGGTATTTGATGTGTTCCAGCCACTAACTGGTTTTAGTTATCTTCCTTCTCAAAAACCTGTAAAAACAATGGACGTATAATCAGATAATTTAAATTATGAATTTTGCAGTTCAGAAAAATCATATAAAGTTTTATAGATACATATATATATATAATGTCCTACACCAAGAAGCAGGAAAAAGCTACAGTGGATGTAAAAGAACTGAATGCTAATTAAGAAGTCTATGACAACTTGGCCACAGAAAATGAGCATCAAAGATAGATCAACTTTATTTGAATTTCCAAACAGTATAATGAACCAGTCTTTTTTTGCTTCAAATAGTCACATGACAACTATTCCATCTAGAAATGCTCAAGGAGATGGAGTAAGTCTGAAGTTGAAAGGATGAAGTTTTGGAATAAAATATCCCCATCATGTGAAGAAAAGGAAGAAAAAAAAAATACCAAACAAACCACAAAAGAAGAGATATTAAATCAGCCATACCAAAGGCAACAATAAAACTCTGAAGAAAATGAAGTAAAATCAGCAGAAGGTGAACCTGTATCTGACAGTGGATCTGCCCAGTGAAACACTGCAAGCCTTGTAGAACATGCTTACTTTAACAAATAAATGCTGGTACAGTGATAATGACCTGGGATGGGTCCAATACTGGAATGAATGATGCTGTGATAAAGTGTGCTTGAAGTGACAGTCTGCATGATTAATATCTTTTTGATCTTTGTATAAGCAATAAATTGCCATTTAGTGCAAATCTTGTGGTTATGTTTACTACTTCTATACACTTAGGAAAATGTCATTGCTGGTTGAATCTGGTTGATCTGCTATTTCACCATTGATTAATTTGGCCCAAGATGTATATGTGTCTGATCAAAATGTAAGATTTTTGCAAATACCTGCTATGTTGTTATGAGAGGACATAATTTTGATTAATTACAAACTAAGCAAAAGCAATTAAACATCTTTTTTTTTTCTTAATACTGTCTTCTCAGCGCTTCACTGAATATTCAGGGCTTTGCCTTTGGACAGTTTATTCACCTGTGAGAAACTGCACAGAATGAGAATCAGTGGATAGTCCAGCTAAGCATTAGCAAAACATGTCCATGCCTCCATGTGACTTGCAAATGTCCTTTTTCTGATGTGATTTTCTAGGAAGGAGAGTGTAGCAGGGACAACGTTGCTAATGTTGGAGTGTATTTGCAATTAACAGCTTTCACAGCTAACTTACATCCTTATCTTTCTGTGACATTTAATCACCTGCAGAAGGCACTTTTTCACTTGTATATTCTAACGTGAATGTTATCCTTTAATTGTAAACAAGCAGAAGTGAATTACTAGCAGTAGAGAAACTCACTGCAGCAAACAAAAAAGGGAATATATATTCAAAAGGTTTCACTTAACAAGGCTTGTTCATCTTTGTACCAGACCTCCTACATTTCAGCCATGCTCACTTTCTCCTGGGAGCTTTTGAATCTGTTGTCAGTCTGTAAAATTAGAAAGAAGAGTGAGTTAAAACGGATGTAGATGCTAGATTTTTCCTATTACGATTCATCTCTGCGTCAGTAGATTATCTGCATATCCATCCATTGCCAAATGTTCTGAAATCTTTTCATCCTGTCACAATTTTCTTCTCATACTTCTTTAGTGCTCTTAACAACTGGGAAGTTTGCCTGAATAGTGCTACGTAAGAGATGGTAAATTCTCACAGAAGAGATGGAGAAAAGGTGAAGGAGGCAAAGTATGACGATGTCTCAGGGATGTATGCAATGTTGATGTGCAGATTCAATTCCTACCTAAATAAACAAATGGCTGAATAGAGGTAGTGAATAGGACATTTTAGCAGATGATTACATTATTATAATATTCAAAGAATAAAGACTCTATTACTCCGTTACTCTTCTGCACATTCAAGTCTGTCACATTTCACTTAAATAAGATGGTATTCGGGAAGATGTATGTATAGGAATATGACAGTTATTAAAGGCCAGATCCTGCAACAGGCTCCAGGATTAAGCCTGTAATTTGTTAGAACAAGACAAAGCATTTCCTTTAGAAATGTAAATTGTTTCATAAGAAGGAGTAACAGAGGAGCTCAGCAATTCTTTTCCATTAAGTACAAGTCTGGATTAGTTATAGCATATGACAGAGTGTAGAAACAAGTAAAACTCTGTAGAGGTGGGAAATTAAAACATCAGACCTTTACTGGAGTCTATTTATGAGGATGATTTCTAAGCAGAAATGTGGTAGGCCAGAACAGTAAACCTTCCAGTAAACCATACTGCTGGGACTTGTGCTGCCGATATTTTAACAAGGACTAGACTATCACAATAGGGTGAATAAATAAATAAATATCCTGTTAGTGCTGCATCTCAGGGGAGAGGAACAGTGAGGTGGTGAGGTATTGATTGAATTATTTTCCTAGTTAAACAAAAATTTTACTGCAAATAACTACTGGCAAGGAAAGAGGCAGTGGAAGTGCCTTCTGTGGAAGATGGTGATGCTTTGCATGTGATACACGCGTTGAATGTACCAAGTATGCTACATGGCATTCCTTCAGTCTCATCTGTGTCCTGTTCATGTGGGGGTGAAATTCTTGGGGATAGGGTAGGGGAGAAGCCATTTTGTTTGCTCTTAATTCACTGCAAAATAATGATGGATCTACAGAAGTATTTTTCAGAAGTCTTTGTGGCCAGGATTGCTAAGCAGAAACATTACCATGGCATGGAACTTGTTGTGAACACACAGTTAATTTGAATAGCAGTTCTTTCAGATATACACTCAGAAAATGTCTGTCAGGACATTATCCACCAAGAAACACCAGTCACTCATTTGAGATGACTTGTTTGTTAAACGTGTACTTTAATCTGCTGGAATATTTAAAGCAGTAGTATTTCCTAGATGATCAGACAATTAATAGTCCTTTCTTACAGTATGTTTGATTTTCTATGAATAAGTAGTATTAACAGGGTAACAAAATTCGGTTTCTGCTGTTCAGCATTTGTATGGAGTTTGTAATATTTTAATTGTGCAGATGTTCTAACTTAGGACTGCATGTTTCTGTCTCAGAGGTACTGCTCTGTACATACCAAGTACTGAAACGTACCCCTTGAATGGGGTTAAAGCATGTTTTCAGTGAGCCTTGCTGTGTTTGCTATATCCCTAGAGTGTAGTTTTTCTTGTGTAGAGACTTGATTCAAAGCTCACTGATGTTAGTAAAAAGTTATTCTGCCCAAGTGTGGGATGAGCTATATGTGTATGATGAAGCGATCCCTGTTTGCACATCCAAGGTGTGCAAGCAGGTCGTGTACCATGTGAATTAGGAAGTCTTGCCCTGTTCACAATCAGATACGCTGTTGCTATGGGCTTTTGCATGGGTAAAAGCAGTGTCTATCTGGCATAAGTGCACAGCGCAAATGGGAGGTGGTCTGTGGGCGTGTAGGTTTGCTGCAAAAGGAGAAGACATTTTCTGCTCGTTTTCAATTGTTGCTTACCATGGCATGCTTGAGGCATCGTTTCTACCTCTAGGTGTGCATTTTTTGTACTGCTGGCATATAGCGTGGCAGCACCGCCACAATCTGCCTGATTTGTCTTAGGACATAGTAGTTATTTTCTTATCAAAAGATAATGCATGTGTATTATTAAGACAATGGATTTGACTTTTCAATGAGTTTATGTCTTTAAGAATAGTTTTTAGAGAATGAGTCAGCCATATGTTAAATCAAATTTAACATCCATTATGAAACACTGAATCATACTTTATATCTCTGTAATGATAATAAATGATCATCTCTCCCATGTTCCCCTCATTTGTACTACTACTCATCAATCTTGCTAATATCACAAAGATTTATTAGATGAATAATCTTCAAACTATAGCTGTTTTAATATTAATAGCTCCATTTTATGTTGTTTCTCTTACAATAATTCCATTTGTGTTTAAGCATGCTGACTTTAAAAGTAATAATCCTTTTTATAGTGAAATTTAATGAATAGAAAACCAGTAAATCAATAATAAAGTCCTCCTTAATGAGATTTTGTAATTATACCAATACATTACAAAATTCAGTAAATTTCTGAATGCCCTTCATATGTAGGAAAATCACAGAAGTAACAAACTACAGAATGGAAGTTGAGGTAGTACTTAAAGGAAGAGATACTGAGATACCATTGTGACTACGTGCAGCTGAATAAATATATTTAGTCTATGTTTAAAACTATCCCAAGATTGTAGTGTGATGCACAGTGAGTTATGGCTCAACTCATTTTAATGTAAAACCTCTATGTTAAAGATACATACTTGATGTTTTAGCTCTCATGATTCTGTTAATACAGAAGTCCTCGTTATATTGGGGTCGTATTTGGCCTGTCTTAATTTTTGTTCTCCAAGAGCGTTTGGTATAACTTCATTGTATTTCCACGCAGACTGAAAGTAACTGTACAATCACTTTGTAACCACACTGCCAAGAGACAAGAGTGCAGCTGGAGCTGGTTTGCACAACACCTGTAGCTCAAGCCCACCCGACTGCCTGGTGAACACCCCCTCTGCAGCTCTGTTCAGCAGGGAGGAGTAGCTGCAGCCCTCTGCTCGTAGAGCACATGATCTGCTCTGTATTTTAACCTCACAGCTGAGCAGGTTTTTAAGCTCTTCTGTGGTTAGTACAGTTTCTCACTTTACATAAATAATTTGGGTTTAATGTCAAAATTGTAATTTTTTATTTTTTTTTAATAAACAGTTCTGGTTCCAAATGAGAGAACTGGGGTTCACCCAGGTGAACTGGGTAACATCCTGGAGAACTGAGAAAGCCCAGGTGGTCTGGGGCATTTTTCTTTTGACAAAATAAATAGGTCTGAGTAAATGAAGAGTGGGTCTTTTGGTTAAATTTGACAGGAGAATCCCTGGGCTCTTCGACAGTGTGAAGGCAAATCTGCTTTCCCCATGGGTGCCTGATGTGCATAGCACCACACAGGGCTCAGCAAGTCCGGAACCTCTCTCTGCCCTGTCATTAATAACCAAATAACACCCAGAGGGGCCAAATCTATTTCTTGGGCTTGCTGCTGGTGCAGGTGTGGAGAACTATTATTAGAGGTGGGGCTGGGAGACCAGAAGTGCAGTTTGCTGTCTTGCCTGAGGTTCTTGTTAAGCTCTCAGCGTGGGTGCAGTGGGCTGTGCTCACTGACAGCTACTTATCCCTCCAGCTTCAATATTTTTGCTGTGTTGCAGTTTCTGAAGTGTCTGGTCTGGAAGGCCTGTGAACAATGTGTTTCGATAATCCAGCTGAGATGTAATGAAAGCATGAATGACAGCCTAGCACCCTCCTGAGACAGCCTTGGTTGTAGCCTTACTTACTATCCTCTGCAGCTGTAGAAGTTTTTGTCATGTAGCTAAACTGATAATCAAAAGATGGGCTGATATCAAAGATGACCTCCAGGTCATGAACCTTCAAACCAGACACTCTAAAACTTCCTTTAAAAGGAGCTGCAAAGGATGAAGTGCAATTCAAAAGGTATCAGGCATGAGCCAAAATAAGCTCAACATTCTTTAAATCTAATTGCAGGGCATGTTTTTCTGATACCCACAGCTAAATGTCATTTAGGCATCTCATCAAACAGGAAATTACTTCCCTTGGGTCACCTGTTATAGGAAAATAAGCTGTGGCCTTGTCAGTATAACAATAGTTTCAAATTATACCTCTCGGTCATAGTTCCTAATAAAATCCTAGGAGCACACAGCAGACACCTGTGAATTTAGGTCTGAGAGTCTCCATAGCACATCTCTTGAGTGGAACAAAAAACCTCAAACCAAAGCCCACAAACCCCCCCCAAATCTTATTCTGCCTGTGTCAGTGAAAACACCAGGCAGGCAGTGTGCAGGAGGGTAGTGCTCTAGTGGATGGAGTTAGGAAGGAGTGGTGAGGGTAGGAAACTAGGCAGGGGACTCAAGACCAAGGTTCAATTCCCTGATCTGTTATAGACTATGTATGTCTTAAAGCCTATGCCACTGTTTACTTTTGCTCTTCCTTTTCAATTCAGATTTTAATGAGCAGGTAACACCAAGTGTAGTGTGGCTTTTGTCATGGCTGAGGTCTTCCAGTTCTGCTACTGTATAAATGATAAAAATAATTCCTCTCTGTGTTAGTCTTGGTTTAGCTTTATGTACTTTCCAGATTAAAATGTCTTCATAAAGGTAGGTATTTTTCCCTTAAAAAGGTTTATATCTTAGTTCTACTGTCATTACATTATTTTACTCTGAGCTTGAACTGACAAACTGAATGCTTGAGAACTGGGACAATGAGATTATGGTATCATCACAGTAAATGCTGTGATTTTTTTTTTTTTATTTTTTTTTTAAGCAAAATCTAATGGAGCATTTTGTGTATAGCTGACCTTACAGGAAACATAACGAACAATGACTGCCCATTTCTAAAAGCTGAAAAGCTGCTTCCTTCTTACCAAAAGGAATTTAGCAGCATATAAGTTCCCTTGAGCTGCTGCATTGTATACCCAAGCATTAAAGCTCCTCACTTGGCCCTTCCACTAGTCTCCCAAGCTTCCCTAACTTCCTGAAATCAGACATTTTAGATTATTTTGGCCTCTAGGGCTCTCACATTTTAAGAACTAATCTTCCCCTTCTGGACCGCAGAACTACCTACTGGAAATCTTATCATCCATTTAGTTCAGCATGTATTAAAATTTGGCAATTAATTATCTGCAGTTCTAATCCAGTGAGTCTGTGCAATTAACATCTGGGATTCAGCACATCCTTTTGCTGACTTTTTAATTTAAGGACTTGGAGACAGTAGATCCCCTCTAGGAGAGCTGAAATAAGTAAAATCTAACTTATACTTGGAATTCTTAATCTCTTTCCCATCTTAGAATCCATCCTGCTACTCACTGGCTCTCTAGTACCTTGTAACTTCTGAGCAGTTGTGGCTGTTGCTCGTAGCATTTTAACATGTGGCAGCAAACTTGTGTGAGCTGAAGTGGTCTAATGGAGGCAGAGAATGTGGAAATGGGGATTTTTAGGCTCTGTTCTCTGCTTCTTTCAATAGCCAGAAAGTGATATTAGCTTTTTTGTCCTTTCATAAAATAATCTGAATGCTATTTGTGTCCCTGGTATGACAAACTTAATTAATAAACTTATCCTGAAAACCTATTAAAGGGTACTATATAGGTAGGGGTTAAAAAAAAACAACAAACACAACCCTGACTACTAAAGTTAGTGAAAGTCTTTCTTCAACCCTGCTCATGGAGCTTAGTTACACACTCATTTAGCAATTGGGCCATTTCCTGTTAAACAGGAAGAAAAAAAAAAAAAAAGATTCTGCTTGTGGGTAGTGTTTCATCCTAGGGAGCGAGGGGACTTAATTTCTAGTGAACAATAGTGGAAAATGCACCTGATTATTTGGTTATAATAGAAGACAAAATGATATAGGTAACTCCCTTCCTGAAAAAACTATTCTAGAAATCACTGTAAATTCTTGAGCAGTCAAGCACTCAGGCATACCTTATCCTGCTAACAGAGCATAATCCTGTCCCTTCACATCTTTTAAAGGCAAGAGCACCACTCAGGACACAGTCTTTTTTTTGCCTTATCAAAAAAACACATTCTACCTTAAATACATTGAAGTAAAAATGGACATTTGTCCTTCAGTCATTGAGTGCCTAGATGCAAATTACATCTGTGATACTTAAAATCCTGCTGACTTTCCCACAATGCCCATAATTCATAAATCCCTTATTATTCAGCTATGGTAAAATGCAGGGACAATGAAGTGTCATTTAGAAAATGGCACAGCTATGTCCTCTTAGGACCAGTCACCAGCAATGACTCAGGTTTCTCAGGGTAACATCTTTTAACAGTTTACTTAATTTATTAGTGTACTCTGTCTTTCTTTTGAGAAAGAAGTTTAATTTTGGTTGTGTATTTGTAGAGAAGCACAAATTATTGCTTGGCATAAAGTACACTTTTTTTTTTTCCTTGGCTATGTCACTCTTGCACTATTTATTACATACTACATCTGTTTTTCTGCAGGATTTAGCATTTAGGATGGACTCAAGGCAAACTATTTGTGAGGGTGAGAACTGGCAAGTTTCTATGTTTCAGTACTGTTTCCTTTTCTTGCTTGAAATATTCCCAAGCGCTGTGGGAAGACCTTGTCAGAATATGTAAAGCCATAACTCAATCAGCCTTCACATCATATGTGTATGTGCCACAGAACGGAATATAAAAAAAATCTAGAATAGGGCAACTACTTACACTCCTGTAAATCAATGAATGTCTGTATCTAGAAGCTAGAATATTGTGTAGAAGGCATGGATTAAATATTTAACAGTTAAGAGACAAACTGTACCTTTAGTCTCTCTGCTTGGCTGCAGGCATATGGGTAATACAAGGGAAGATGAACTCCAGTGGTTTTATCTCTGAGGTTTTCTAGTGTGAGGTTTTCTAGTGCAAGATTTCCTGTGACTCATCTACATGGGCAAAAAGCCAGAGCTTCCTTAAGTCAGTGTAGAAGGGAGTTGGCTGGGTGACTGATTGAGCTGCAGTGTCCGCAGTTCAGACCCCAGGTTGGGTCTAGACTCCACTGTGCTCAGTGCCATACACATAGCTGTGGGCTGGGAAGGGGCTGGAGCTAGGTTTCCTACTGCTGTAGTGACCCTGTGTAAAAGAGACAGCAAACATAATCAGTCTCTCAAGGTACCTACCTGTGCAGTCAATTTGTAATTCTTAAGCAGAACCCTAGAAATAACAGAGCAGATTCAGTATTAAAAAAAAATGTTTGGGCCTCTAGTTAACTGCAGAACTGCCCTTTCTTGGTCAGAGAAGGTCCTTAGCTCAGGACACGATAATCTCTTTGCAAAAGAGGAGCTCCCTTAACCTATTATTAAACTGGCCTGGTCGTGGGTATTACTGCCTTCAGGTTTTCAGGAAACACAAGTTGGCCTCCGAAAACTATAAAATTGGCTTAATAAAGTAAGAGATTGACAGGAAAGTGAAGGGCTAACCTTGGACATTATTATTTGTCTTTTGGTTTCTGAACATTCTGGGTGCATTGAGATACATTTTCAGGCTTTTCTCATCCATCAGGAAGATTTAAAAATTGCTTTGTGTTTTCGGTAAAAGCAGGAATGTTCCTGAAAGCCATTGATCCCAGGCAACCAAGGGAAAAATCCAGCTGTTGCAACAGTAAGTAGTACTCCAGGAAGGGAAAGCATGAGACCATTCTACTTTGTCTTCTGACCATAATGTTCTTTGAGACATGCTATATGAGTGGTCCAAAATGGATTTGACCTATGTAATGTATATTTGAAAAGTAAGGTTGGTGCCAATAAAAACAAAAGCCTTTACAGGGGACAATAGAAATCTCTCTATTGGAGATGGTTGCTTCTATCAGGCACCTATTGAGAAGCAGCCTCTTTGTAATGACCTAAAGAACACCGTCATCTGGCTCACTGCTTGTTCTGTTTATTTTGCCTTTCACCTTTGTATTTTAATTAGCTCCTTTTTTCTTCTCTCGTGATTTAGTTTACATGTCATGGAACATGTATTTTATTTCAGTATTAGTTAACAGCATGGTACGCATGCAAAGAATACTTTGGTAGATAGTATCTGTTCAGCAGTTGTAGGTGTGTGACTTTCTCATCTTAATCTGTTTGGAGCAAATGGATATATGTAAAATGATTAAGAAAACAGCAACAGAACCACTATCTAATTAGAAAGGCAGATATTTTTCAAAACGAGAAGTTTAACTGAAGGACCTAAGGAGTAATGACCCCTGCTTCTTTTGCTGGCCCTATTATGTTACACATTTTTGAAGTGTGCTGCGTAAAAGAAAACCTGCCTTTTAAGAAAGGGCTCAGTGATTGAGTTGTAGCACCTGCTTTTGCATAGCTGCATGTTATCAAGGACTGAGGATGAGGTGCGATTGTTAAAGGCTAGAAAGAGAAGGGTTGGCTGAACAGCATTTGCCTTGGGATTTAAAACTGAAACCTCCAGATTTATAACATGCTAAATGCAGCATCTAACCTAGTCCCTTGCTTTAACTATTTACACAGTAGCAGTGTGGTAATATAAGCAGTTTTTCCTTCCCCTTTTCCCAGACATTAGTGGTTTTAAGTCACCTTTAGCATTTACCTCTTTGTTTGGACTAAATAGAGAAACACAGGGAGCTTGAACTGAGGTCAAGAGCAAAGCCCGTCAGCATCCATTTTCATAATGGTACCAACACTGAAGGAAGGAAAGTTTAGCTTGTAAAACAAAGTATTTAATGCAGCTTTGAGTCTGTGTAGAGAAAAGCCATGGTTTCCATCGCAGCACCAGAAACGCCTCTCTGAATATGGAAGAGGATGTTTAACTCCAGGTTCAGGGTTCATCTGGCTTACTGGGCACAGATCTAAGGCACCTCAGTCCAGAATGCTTTCTCCATAGCCAGTGGGCAAAGAGGCACTTCTGCACGAAGAAAGTATCTCTTAATAGACTATTGTGGGACCCCGGTGTGAGGAGGCTTCTCTTAGGTGCCTGATCTTAGAGATGGAAAGGAGCGGGCAGTTTCACGAGCATATAAAACAACTCGGAGACACATATAAGGCTACAGTGTCTTTGACTGCTGCTTCTTCCCTATGGAAGCCTGGCTGCTGAACTCCTTTGCTTCATGGTTTTACTGAAAATGTGCCCAGTTCATTTCAGTTGGGCTGTGGTTTCACATTTAGTGGCAGTTTAACGATTTCTGTCCTTGATGTTCCCCTGGCTCCTGCTCTCAACTCCGTGCCACCTATTGTGCTACAGCAGCACAGCGTGGTGACCTGGATCAGAGGACTTCCCTGTCAGACTACAACCCCCAGCCTCACAAATACAGGCTCAAAATGCTCAAAAGATTTTAAAGCACTTTTTTTAAAAGGACGACCATGTCAGCAAAGAGGGGGAGGTGAGGAACCTCTCTGCAATGGGAGATATACAGGTGGAGAAATTGATTTCCAGGGTTAGCTGGCAGGCTGGTGGCAGAGCTAATGGCAGAGCTTGGTGCCTGAGCTAATGGCAGAGCTTGGTGCCCAGCAGAATCTTTCTTCCTCCAGTAACTTTGTGTTTTCATCATCTTTGACATTAGCAGTCTGTATGAATAGTTCTGGTTATTGGCTTCGCACTTCTGCTTGTGTTGTGCAGAACTTTGAGAATGGATTGGAATATCTTTTCAATTTAAAATTACTTGTTCTCTGTAAATCTCTGCTCAAAGCATGTTGTGAATGCTAGTTAATCTAACATTTCCTTCTAGCTAGCATGTTTTAATTATAAAATGCAGAGTACTGGAAGATGGTTTAGGATAACTCTGATTAAACGATATTTTTGTGTGTCATAGCTAGCATTAGACAAGCAGCAGGGCGCAGCTTTGGAGTGTCATATCCTTTTATATTTCATCTGAACCGATCACTAATGTAGTTATAAAAGGTCACGTAAGGTTTAACCTCTTACAATTCTAAATGCAAGAGCCAACACTCAAGGGCCTTTATTCTGAACTTTTTGGTAGAAGATTAGTTCACAAGTGAGCTACCAGTTAGTTCAGTGCAAGAAGGCCAGAGCCGGCACTGTTGGGAACATGAACTGCTAAAGCACAGGAGGGCTTGGAGACACACACAGGATAGCATCAAGTGTAGGTACTTTAAGGAGTAAACTCCATCCTGGAGAGCAGTGCTACAGATAGAAACAGAAATTACTTTTGGAGATACCACGAATTATTTCAGTTTAAGCTGCTTTTTTTTTTTTTCCCTTTTATATTGCCTTCTTATGGTGTAAATTCATGCAGGTTGTTGCAGTATGCAGCACAGAGGATGTGACATTGACTGGACTGCAGGTGAGTAAACGTGAGACTAACCAAAGTACAGGAAAAGGCACTTGGCTTGCAAACCTTTTTGGCAAAGACTGTTTGGGGTTTTTTGTTATTCGTGTGTGTGTGCATGCAGCACAGTGACGCTATTTTTTAATTATTTTTTTAGATGCTTAGAAATGGCCAGAAAAATAACAGTAAATAATAATTTTTATTTTGTGGCTGGTCTCTCTAAGCTCTGCCAGTAGGAGAGGCATGAAAAGCCTCTGGGAAATGACCATTGCTGCTAACTTTTATCCCTTTCAAATTGCTGGTGGTGTAGGGGTCAAGGCTAAGGTGCAGCACCTCGCCTCCTGGGCCCCCCTGAAGGAGTGGGTGGTGCTGAGCCCAGCTGCTGGCAAGGGAGGAGGTAGCAGGTTACTGAACCACCTAAAGGGGGAGAGAGGAAAAGAAAGGGTACATCCTGTATATACATTGAGATATGTGGATATGTGGTATGTATGCATGTGTACGTACAAATGACAAATTGGTCTCTTGTTGGATGTTGCTCTGTGGCCTTTCATATAAAAGTAGTCATTTAATATTTTCTCTCTGTGGAAAATCTCAGACTTGTTTTATTAGTATGTATTTTTTAATTTATCAAGTAAATATATAAATAACTGAAGCAGATATATTATTAATGCAGAACACTTATTGTGTAAGTCACTGAAAGTCACAGATGTGTCATAAAAATAGACAGCAATCAATAATCACAGGAAAATGTTATTTGTTTCATGCAAAGCTGCAGCTATAAACTCCCCTTCCTGCCAGTAGGAGTGTTATTGCCAAAGCCCTGCATAGGTAGTTGAGAACAGACAGTATCATTCACAGTTTTAAAGAAATTGACTTCAATAAGCAGACTTTCAAGCAAGTACAGCACTGTCCTATATTGCAGAATAGGGCTATTTAAAAATAAACCAGAAAAAGCTGACCAGGCTCTGAAAGGGATGTCATCTTTGTCTGCGTAGAAATGAATAGTGCCTCTGCATAATGAATGTACATCTTTTGGCCACAGTTTTCATTATTTTTCTTGTATAAATATAGGTAATGAAGATGGAAAATGGAATTTACTGGAGGTTGCTTATTGCTGTAAAGCTAGAGTTTGTTAAAGCAGGCTTGCAGACGAAGAGGTGTGCATGGTATTTAAATTATTCTGTGACTGCATCATTTGATAACTTGAATAACATTCAGAAAGCCCATCTGCGTGAAAGTCACTTCACTTTAATTACAAAGAACAGGTATAAAAATAATCCCCTTTGGCAAAAAGGAGTTAGTGCTACAGCCCTGGACCTGTTTCCTTCCTCTTCTCATGGACCTGTCTGCAGATTTGAAACTGTTCATCATCTCATGATTGTCCCATTTTCCTCAGCCCCAATGCCCTTCTCCAGTTACTATATTGACAGGACTCCTGTCAATACATTAACTAAATATGCTTTTGAGCACATTGGCTTGACTCAGTTGATGGCTTTGATTTTTCTTAGACGATACTGTTTTGGGTCAGTGCGTCTGACACTCACTGGGTTCTTTGTAAAGAAAAGGGAGCTTGGATTTGTGGTATGTACCAGGACTCATGGAAAATAGGTGTGCAGGAGACACCATGGAGAAGCTGCAGCCACAGCAGATATGGGGTGCTAAGTCGGGGTATTGATCTGGCCAGACTTCAGCAGTCTCTGCTGCATCTGCCAGCCCTACCAGGTGAAGCAGGAATTTGCCACTTTCTACTGCCCTATGTAGGTTATTCCCATGTGTGGGAGCACGCAGCCTTCTAGAGCATACCCAGGCAGGGCTTTAGGGTTTGACCCAGTCTAATTTTCTGCTAAACAAGAAGTGTTGGCATGCAGCTGCCACCTTGTTTTCATAGGTACAGTTTCTGTGACTTATGAATCGTGATGTATGAAAACAAAAAAAACTTGTTGTGATGTGCTTTTGGCATCTTCTTTCTTTTCACGGATTCCTTATTACATTTTGACAGGTGTCTGACACAAGAAGCTGTCAATACTGTGATTTAACCTTGGTGTGCCACCTCCAATTTCAGTGCCTAGGACTGTGAACAATAGATCTGAGCTGAGCTGTTGAAACTTCAATAAAGTTGCATTTAATTTTATTTTTTAAGAGATGCTCTATGTGTAGGAGAATTTTTTCCTGGTGCTCAGGATAGAAGCCCAATTTGTTCACATTTTCTTGATTTGTAGGTTATCTTTTATGGGAATTATTCTCAGAAAAGTCACTTCAGATCAGCCTGTCATCTTGCAAGGAATTCAGTAGAAAAGATACAGTTGTTTTGCTACTTCCTTATGCAACAGTAATTTAATTCATTATAAATATCTAAGCTGTTAATACCAAAACAATATTAGAGGATGTTACATGGATAAATGTGAAGCAATCCAAACATATTTTTTTAGACAATGTAATCCCTTAGAAACCTGCAGTGAGTCAACTGCAGTCTACTTGGGCCCTGCAATTTTGTGTTATTTTGTCCAATTACCAGAATTTGTGCCTAACAAAGTATATACATCTCGGTCTGTTTATTACACACTGGGGAACACGGTAGTGCCTCCCCTCCTTGTTTACCTTGACTTAAGGTACTGCGCAGAGCTGTTGCTCTCCTATGCAACGTCAGAGAGATGATGTTTAGGACTGTGGCTCAGCAGCCTATGTTGCAGCCAGAGTTGGGAGGGGTACCAGGCAGTCAATAGCCACAACACTGAGGTCCTGAGGCTTTTCTGTAGCAGAAGCCTGGTGGTACGAGACTGACTCCAAACCCAGCAAGTGTCTGGCTCAGATTTCCAACCCAACTTCCAGCATTATTTCCCACAAAATGCAAGGCCCTCTGTGCTGACGGAAGAGCACCTAATACAAGTCATTAGTGTTCCTGGAAATGTGACACCTGCCAAACTGAAGTCTAGCACTTCAAAAATATGTTGCCCTGTGTCAACTCTAAAGTATCAAAGATGATGTTGTTGTCACCCGACAGTACTGGTAGGTGTTGTAGAAGAGGCTGTCATCTGGGCTTCATTGATCACAGTAAGCAGCTTCTTTACTTTCAATTACTCATGGATGTCAGGAGGAGAAAGAGAACACTAGAGAGGTATTATATGTAGTGGCACTTCAAAGGTGATTACTCTTTCTTCCTATCAATCATGTTAAGAAAATCCTCCTAGCGCACTTGATAATCCTATTTTCCTTTGAAGAAAAGAAACAGTCTTGATTCTAAGCTAGCCATAGAATTAACAGTGTCATTACACATTTTTGAACTCATTAGAGTGTACTTAGTATGCCTGAGATGTAATAGATTTGAAAAGCAATTTCTCCAATGATGATATGAAGTGGATAATAATTTTTTTCCAAAACAAATTGCAGATCAACTCATTGGCCTCTTTTTTCCTAGATTCTTATGTACAAATGCTTCACAATTGTCTAGTTGTATGACTTGTGAGGGGTTAAAATTAATTTACAGAAATAATATAAGGACACAATATAGCAAATAACATACATAGCATGCATTTTGAATGCAAATTTTTCAAGATTATTTCCTAGCCTGTTGTGATGGTATGATTTTTCTATTGCTTGAATCATGGTACCTGCACACTTAGATTAAATTCAAGATCCACCATACAACGAATCTATACAGAGTTTTGTTTACTTTGAAATCAATAGATTCGATAAGTGTGGGGTGGAGCAAGATTTGAATCTTAATAAAGATAAGGGATTTATTGTCAGCCCTTCCTAATAGGTATCGCCTGTTCTCCTGACATTTTTCAGACAATGTGTTTATTGAGAAAAAGACACCTGAGTTGTCTGCAGCTAGAACATTCAGGTGATGCATGCAGTAGAGACTGAAAAAACTTTGCAAAGGACTAGTAATTCAGATCTGATGGCTCTTTTCTTACAACAAAGCTCAGCAGAGGCTGCTGGGTTTGCTTCAAAAAGTGGGGTGCTTCCAGTAGACCTCCTTGATCATATGTCCAACTTTTCTCCCCTCTTCATTTCCTTTATTTTACAACCCTTTCCTGATTTATTTTACAAATCTGAGAAAGAATGAACAAAGAAGCCCCTTGGGCTTGTAGAGTCCAGTAGTGACTGTATAAGTGAGCCTGTTTGATTTCTTCTTGGGCTTGATTATGCACCTGACAGAGCAGAAGCTTCCCAAGGGGTCAAGATGTCTGGGGGGGAAAAAAAAGTCTTAGACAAATCAGAGATCTTCAAACAAATCCCCCCACTTCCATCCCCTAGGCAAAATGTGAGTCAGCAGTGATCTGAGATGGAAAAGGAATGGCTTGCTTTGAGAGATTTGTTGTCAGTTCCTTCTTAGACCCTTGGAGGTTTGGACGCTACAGTCGGGATCCTTAAGAACATTTGCCGTTCTGTCTGAGTGCAGCTGCTGGAAAACATTTGCTTCTTATTCTTGCCTCAAGGCATTAGTAAGCTGATGGAAAATACAGCTAACTGCTCTGCGGTATGACCAGGATCACCAAGATCGTTAGATTTCCTGGAATACCTAATCTGTTGTAAACCTCTATCTGATTTACATAATTAATTTATCTGTAGAGAGGCGCCACCCACCTGGTCCTTCATTTCAAAGTCTGTGATTGCTCACCTGTGTGAGCAGGGTATTAGTATATCAGACTGACAACTAAGGATGCTGAGGCACAGAGATTAGATGCTTTTTCCCGGTGTCATAATAAGGAATTGGAAAGGCTGTGAATAGCACTGAGTCTCTGTCCCCTGCTCCAACTGCTAGATGTAAAGGCCTAAACAAAGGACAGTGTATGGAGAAAAATCATTTGAGCCAGAATTCTTGACAGCTTTTGGTTGCAACACATTGAGCTGTTATAGCACGAGCACATCACACCAGTTGAGCAGAAGTGTAAGTGTGAGATCTGCAGAAGGTTGCAAATGTTCTCAGTGTATCACAATTATAGCCATCGCAGCGCTAAACAACACTGTGAAAATGCAGGGTTGCGTAACCTGCAAGTTCTCACATCTTCCCCATGCTGGGGTAGATTTTGGGTAAAAATAGGACAGCACGGGATAAAATGAAAGGATTTGGATCACTTCTCTCCTTGGCAAGCTTCTATTTGTGCTTTGGTCAACTAATGACCGTCAGAAGTGAGGCTCAAACCCTTGCCTTTGACGCAATGGTGAAATGCCTTAACCATTCTCCAATGTATCCTCTAAATACCTAAAATCCATTGCTTTTCAAACTGTTTTGACTGCCTGTAATTGCTGGGAGCAGCCATTCCTCCAGGGCTGGGGACAAGAACCTGCACCCAGTAATTAGTGGCTGCAGTAGCAAAGACTCGTTCTCTGTGAGCTGCTGCCAGTAGTGGCTAATGTAAATGTTTTGTGAGTCCTTTTGAATTCTTCTGCCTTTCTCTGTCTTGGGAAAACCAGCATTGTTCCATGGTTTGATAAACACTGGGTAAATCTGCTGGGGCTCTGTTAACGAGTAGTTGGCACTGAAGGTGTGCGGGGTTTAGCAGTGAGCCTGTTCTGCCTGCCAGTCTGCAGTACATCGGTGCTGCCTCTGCAGGAACCAGAGGAAAATGTTGAAGATCCTAGACTTGATTTATTTGGCCCATTGGCATATCCCGTATTAGCAGACTCCTCTGTTACTCAGGGTGGTCATTCCTGGTTTCATGAGTGTTAGGCAAGAGGAAGTCAGACTCTTGGCAGAATGCTTATATCTAGCGGACTATTCAAACACAAATTCATTTAGGAATTTTTTGTTAGCATCTTTCAAGCATGTTTAAAGCGCAAATCTTACATACAATCTTTAAACTTCTTTTAGAGAGATATGTGCATATTAACTATGAATATATAACACCAAGGTAGGTAAAACTACCTACCTGAAGAAAATGTGATTCTGATAGGATAAAAGCCACTTCCATCTTGCCCTTGAACAATTAGTTACTTTGTGGGCAGTGAGCCCACAAAGGGCTCCTTGCTTCTGCAGCAGTCCAGAGATACCCAGCAATGAAGTATAAAGTAGTAAGGAAACACCTGTGTGAGCTGTCATCACATCCTGGGTTGTGTTGGAGTCATTGCCTAAATATATAAGAAAATACTTGTCTCTTGATTCAGGTGGATTTTCAGACATAACGATTGCTTGCTGATTTCAGGCTAACAGACATGGGGAAAAAATGCCATTTAAAGTATCAAGTCCCTGATACTGCTTAAAAAGATGGGGAACATGTGTGATTAGAATTACGTATTTTGCTTTTACTTTATTACACTTTGATGTCCTCGTACCTTTGAGACAGGTATACAAAAGTATATCTATTTTCTCCTTCTGTGCCAGTGCTGAATACACTGCTGACTGTTTGCCCTCTCTCAGCAAAAGATGAGAGATGCCTTAAAAGAAAGCACTTAATCATGGGCCTTACTATACAAAATACTGGGTTTATCTCTTCTTTGGTTTTTCCCTCCCCTACTAAAATAACAGAGATTACAATTGATTTGGGACAACTGTTTCCAGAATAATTATAGTTGCTACCTTTGGTAAATGAATGCTTTCTCTGGAGCTGTGACTATAGCAGCTTCTGTTTTAGGGTTAATGAGAAATCACATTTAAAATATATCAGAGTAGCATTTTCTCCCTAGATTTCACATTTGGGAATTAACCCAGCTTGTATTATCAACATAATATATCATTAAAATAATGACACTAAATGATAGTTTACAATGTTCAGTACACACTGAAGTGGAAAAATATAATTAGCACATCTCTGCTGCAACTCTTTATTAGTTGGTATAACACCAGCGTACATTCTGGTAAGGACCCTAAATCACAGACTGTCACTGCAGTCCTTCTGCTGGTAGATAGTTGATGAGAATTACCAAGTTTTCTGTGCCACTTGCTTTTCCCACCCTCATAATCGGGGGTTAGATTTTACTGTGATTCCTTGATGGCTAGAAAATGTTGCAGGATGCAGGGGGAGCCATAGAAATGAGTTATAAACTGCAGTAGCAGCAATATTCAGCTTTTTTCCATGTCTTTCCCTTTTTTCTTTCTTGTCTTTTCACCCTTGAATTAGTGCTTATTTAAAAGAAGCAATAGCGAGGTGAGAGGGTTGGGGTCTGGGACAAGACAGAATTGACAGATGACAGTAGACAAATAGATGAGCGATGGAGTAAAGGAGAATGAATGGGCAGAAGGGCTCTGGACAGATAGAAATGGAAGAAAGAAAAGGAATGTAAGCAGAAAGAAGGAGACAGGATGATGTCTTCAAGAATAAAATTAAATAAGGCCTTCTGCCCCCATCAGCCTTATGGTGCCCCTGAGCTGCCAGCCTTGTGTTGTTATTTTACAGAGCTTATTTGTTTGACAGGATTCACAAGTGCGGGTCTGACCCTGGTCCTACAGGAAGCAGCAGATTTGCCAATGAGCTCAGTAGGACCAGTGCTTGCCTGGTCCTGGTAGATAAAGAAACTACGTTTTAAAAGACACCATCACCTTCCAGCTTGCATTTATGCAGAGCAGTGACATTTTGCACTCCCAGTATCAGTAACAACTTGCTACCAAAACAGAAGGAAATTACTTGCAAAAATACAGTTTTCTCCTTTCTGTCATGCAGTTGTCATTATGCAGTGAGGTACTTAAACACAATGCCTAGGCTTAAAATCAGCTATAGGCATGTACTGGTTTCAGCTGAGATAGAGTTGATTGTCTTTCTGGTGGCTGATATGGTGCTGTGTTTTGGGTTTGGTGTGAGAGGAGTGTTGGTGACACCCTGATGTTTTCAGTTGTTGCTAAGCGATGTTTAGAATGGCTCAAGGATTTTTAAGCTTCTCCTGCCCAGCCAGCAAGAAGGCTGGAGGGGCACAAGAAAGTTGAGGGGGGACACAGCCAGGACAGCTGACCCAAACTGGCCAAAGGGGTATTCCATACCATGGGACGCAATGCCCAGCTTGGTGGGGGGGGTGGGCGGCTCAGGTGTCGGTCAACGAGTGGTGAGCAATTGCATTGTGCATCACTTGTCTTGTGTACTCCAATCCTTTTGTTATTATTGTCACTTCATTGTTGTTACTAGTGTCATTGTTAGTATCTTCCTTTCTGTTCTGTTAAACTGTTCTTATCTCAACCCACGAGCTTTACCTTTTTTCCGATTCTCTCCGCCGTCCCGCTGGGTGGGGGGGGGAAGTGAGCAAGCGGCTGCGTGGTGCTGAGTTGCTGGCTGGGGTTAAACCACGACAAGGCTTAAATCAGTACTACTGCTGAGAGGTACTACCGAGAAGGTAGCCGGCATTTAGAGTCTAGCAGACTGTGTCCTCAGGGAAGAGAAGCTGATGATGCAGTCTGATATTTCTTTGCTGCCATCAAGCTTATTCACAAAGAAAGCACCCTGTGACCTGTTTCCCCAGACACATTAGGCAGCAGGTAACTAGACTACTTTTCTTTGTCTGTGAGACCAAGCCTCTTTCTTGGTTAGTGGTTTGCTCAAAGGCTCTGTTTCTGGTCTCGCAGGGCAACTTTTCCAGTTCTGTTCTTATTGTGTAAGTTTTGGGATGTTTCTCTCTGTCTAACACGTAAAAGCTTTAAGGTGTTTCTGTTCTCTTTCTGCTTTCTACGTACATACACCGCTCATGACCGTAATACCTAGCAAAATGTTCCTGTCCTCACAGGCCAGTTCCTGAGGTTTGTGTTTGGGTAGATGAATCAGTATTGTTTCAATTATTCTGCTTTCTAACTGCTTCCTACATTTAGTCCAAACGAAATGGAGCTGCCGAATGCATCTGCTTCAAACGGATTTCACCCATAATAGTAGCTTGTTGACTCGGCTCCTAGGTTTGTTGTGTAGAGGCAGGCATTTTCTTTCTAGCAAAATATCAAACAAGAAGTGGAAAATCCATTAAAGTAAAAAGGAATATAAAAATGTTAATTTCAAAGTCTATTACTTAAAAACAATCCTCCAAATGGCTCTGCTTTTGTAATGAATCCAGTAAAAAACCCCAAACGTATCAGGATGATACACTGGTTAGTTGGACGTTATTTCTGTCATTGGGAAGCCTGCCTACGTCTTCTTAGCACGGAGTTTAGGATACAGGCCTGTGTTGGTTCAGATATTGCTCAGCCATACTCTACTTTTCCTTGATGCATGTATCAACTGGTCCAAAACTCCAGTTTGGGTGACACCTATGGTGCCACCTTTTATGTGTTTTCAGACAATGCAGGAGGAGATGAGACAAAGTACAAAAACTGCCTGGTCCTGTAATTACATGTATGTGGCAGGCCTGGATTGTGCCTCTATTGTTAAAGATTTCATTACAGCAAATCAGTCCTGGTGTTCCCATATCCTCTCGCTGTTTTCCTATATCTCCTAAAAAACACTGAGCTGGAAATTTGTTCCTTCTGCGTTACTGGTGTCAAAAGGATAGCACAGTTACAAGGCCTATTTCAGCCATGGTTGGGCATTTCTGATTTAGCTGAGGTTATTTTCACGGCTCATTAGGACAGCACAGGAAAAGAGGGATCCTAAAACCAAACATAAACACTTATATTCAAATCAATACTGGCTCTTCAGGTTCACAGTAAATATGTTGTTCCTAATAAGATGACCCTGAACCTTCAGAAATGAGCTGGAATTGTACAGCCTCATTTTCTGTGTATAATAATGGGCCAGAAAACCAAATATATTACTCGGGTCTCTCTGTAGCTTGATCACATCAGACCATCTTTCTTATTTTCCCTTTTGCATTGCAGAAAACTAATTTGAAATATAATTATGTTGCTGCTGGATATCAGCGTGGCTGTTCGGCTGCCTATGAGCACAGTGATCACCATTTGCTAGGTGACATTGTGCGATATTATCTCCTCATCTATCACAGTCTCTTCCTCTCTCATACTTGCACAGTTCAAGCTAATATCCCAGCATCTGCGTGGTGAGCCTACGTGGGTAATGATAGTTGTGGGTTTATGCTTGTTTGGTTTTGTTTTGTTTCTTTTCATCCCAGGTCAGCAATGATGGCACAATGCTACCTTAATACATGAAAAAACACAAAAGTTTATAATCAACCTGTGTTTTTATCAGCACAGAAAGAAGAGTGGTTTTTTCAACAATGCTTTTAATATTTTATAGAAAGGATCTTTTTAAAAGGTCACTTGAAAATGAAAGCTGATTTGGGTTTTTTCCGTTTTAAAAAAGGTAATGTTAGCACTGACAGAGGGAGGGTGTTTTAATGAGAACAGTTCAGTGAGGGTGCCTGCTTTTCTACAGTGTGTTTGTCTGAGGGTTTGATCCCATTTCGGTCTGTGAAAACATTACTTACTTGGCATGCTAAAAAGTAGACTTTTTTTGTTTTAAGTGGGCGACTTTGTGACACTTGTTTATGCCTTGCTGTTTTGTTTTCCTAGTTTGTTACATGTACGCCTTGATATTTCAGTTTTTCTGAATACAGTTTTCCATGACTGGGATCTTGCATGAGGAGCACTTGCATCGCTGGTTTTGTGGTGCACAAAAAAGCAGCTGGATGGTGCTGTGTGTGGAGCATTGGTAGCAGGGCAGAGGGCTGTGAATGCCGGGGGTTTCTCTGGCTGGAGTGTATTAACATGTGAAGCTCCCCTCATCAGTTTCCAGAGTTTCTTGAGAAAAACAGGAGACATTTTCACTTGAAATGCCACTTGTTGTATGTCCACGCTTCTGTTTGAAGAGATTCTTTCTGACTGATTCTTCTGAGTAATTGGCACTGGGTTTAGAATCTTTAAAGGCAACTCTTTTTCTTCTCCTCCTCAGGAGATGAAAGCCATGCTTGAAAGCTACGTCTTTGAAAAAGAGTGTCTGCTGTTGATGGGTCACTTGAAGTGGTTACCCAAAGAACCAGCCAAGCCTGTTCTACAGACTGAAATTATACCTTTTTGAAGTTTGAAACATATGTCAATATGTGTACTAAATTTTGCAGTTGGAAGAAAGCAGCCTGCTACTTTAAGCCTTTCTGGGTCTCTGGAGGGGAAGAAAAAAAAAAAAAAAGACCAACATCTTAGATAAAATTATGGACAAGTCTCCGGAGTGCCAGTCTGTAGTTTGTTCTCTGCACTTGGCAGAACAATATTGGCTATCTTGACAGCTCTGTGTGCACAATGTGCGCAATGATGAGACTCCAACTGGGCCTCGTTGCCACAGACGTCTGTTTTATAGCCAGTTACTCCAAATTGTGATTGTTGTTCAGTGGAAGGTGGAATATCTTTCCTTTGAATTCTGCTTTTCCTTAACATCTACTGCTGTCTAGAACTCATCCACTCCCCAACTTGGTACAGGAGCCATTCACTACAGCTTTATCAAATATTACAACTCTCCCATCGTGATGACTGCAACATGTTGTTGTTAGAATTACATAAAAACATCTGAAAGAGACCTTCAGAGGTTGTCTCATCTGTTCCCTGCTCAAGGGCAGAATCACCTATGCCTTTGTCACCAGTGTGAGGTCCCACAGCCTCTTTGGACACATCTATCCCAGAGCCCTACTGGGCATTCCCCAACAGAAAGATTTTCCTTTCTCCAGTGGCCCCTTCGTGCTACAGTTTAAGCTCATTATGGTTTTTGGCCATCAGACGCAGGGACAGCAATGTCTCCTCTTTACAACAGATACATATATATCTCAAGATTGTTATGTTCCCATATTTTCTTCTTTAGGTTCCTGTAACCCATTACCAGTGATGTCATTTAAGATTTTTATCTAAAGCCTGCAGTATCCTCCTTAGGCAGAAGATGTTTTAAAGAGCTCAGTGGTCACTGATGTGTGACTGCTCATCAAAAATGAACATCGTCAATATAGATGTTGTACATGCTGACCAAAACCTGATAAAAAGCAGCAAAATCCCTTTATTCTCAACTTTATTTATTATATCCTCCCCATTAAAGATTTAAATGCTCACATCTTCTAGACCTTCATATTCATATAGCATGAAAGAAGTAGCTGCTCTCATTGCAGTTTCTTTGCCAAGTAAGATTAAAGATGTGCAAGATCTCTTTAATTTTGCAATTAAAATCTTTCCAAGCTCATTATATCCTTTTGTGGACAGTTGATATGTGTTTGTTGCTTCAGCTGTGCCAGGCTCCTTTGCTTCCATTAGCAGACGTGAATTGAGAACCATTTTGCTTTTATTAGTGTGTGTCTTCCACTCTCTTGCGTATAAAGTACCATGCTTATTTGCTGTAATGCCACTGATAATCTTTCCTACCACAAAAACCAGGAACAGCAGCCTACTGCATCCAACTCCCTGGAATTTTTGCTGCTTCGGTAACTGAGTAACAATATTTTTAACTTGCATCACATCATCTGCTTGATTTCCTAGTACTAGCATCAATGTGTTGTGTAGCATCAAGGATTGGTTACAATGGATAGGAGAGTCCTGTTTGAAACCACTTCAGAAGGTGGACATCTTGAAAGGATATACTACCCCACAATTGATCTGCCTAGCAGACCTTGTGGTTGTAAAAGCAGCGTACCTTGAAACATTTGACCTCTCACTTTGAACAGCAGTCAAGGAATGGTTACATCTACTGGCAAGTACCTGTGATGCCATCCTGTATTCCAGCACTTGGGATGCAGGTCTGGGTATTACCAGACTTTCGGTATTGATTCCCAGTGTACAAGCCTGAAGATTGCATAGAATTGCTCAATCTTCAGATGAAATAACAAGAACAATTGTGAAACGAGGGATTTGAGAGAGAATTTGAAAGACTATGGATTACAGCTGGAGGAGATAAGGACAAAATTCCATCTATCTGGGACCCAAGAGGTGGTTATGGTAATATCGGAGGAATTGGGTGACGAAGGACCATTTTCAGAATGGGAGATACCCGCCCAAAAAACTATCTTTCCAAAACCTTGTAAATGGAGAAAACAATAATCTATGAACTGGACCAAGCTGCTGTTCCAGGGCCGTGGGATTACCAACTTTGAGAAAGATAGAATCAGTAACAACTGGATCAAACATTATAGAGGCATTTCCCATTGAAAACTCATCACAGCACTACAATTAAGAGCAAATGTTTATCCCACAAGGGAATTCCTAGCAAGAGGAAGACGAGTCACAAATTAACTCATGTCGACATTGTCAAGCTGAGAATGAAACCTG